>OZ004618.1:32508485-33708485 GCA_963924575.1 Pycnomerus fuliginosus | reverse complement strand
TTTAAATTTTTGATCAAAAGGGCACTAAGAATGAATACATTTTTAGAAGCAGAATTTGAAGGCCTTTTCTATCGTGAGGTGAAAAATGGGGGTTTGTATTTAAAATTTAAAAGTTGATGTGCCAAAATGGCATTTCTAGTTGTACGATTGGCTCCAAAAGCTTTTCAGATCTAAGTTGGGTTATCACATGCACACGTACCAAATTTCAGCTAAATCTGTCGAGTAGTTTGGGCTGTGGCGTGTTTACGAACGTACGTACGTACGTACATACAGACACATTTTAAAAGCCACTTTTTTGGGCTCCTGAGACCTCAAAACGTATAGATCCGGTCTTATCTCGAATTCGAAAATTTTAGTGATTGCAGTAACCTCCTTTTTTTTCAAATGGTGAAGTGGAGTGGGGAGGTTAATAATGCAAAACTACGAGTTTTTGCCCTTTACTTTACAGATAATTAGGTAATTTTTATTGCTTGATGGATGTTTTGCTAAATTCGCCGAATACAAGTGTCTCGGGTTGTCACCCGATTGATGTTTTTTGGAGTCGAATGGTTCGACCAAGAAAAGCTATTCTCGTCAGCCAGAAAGCAATTGGCAATAGTTGCTAACAGTTTACATTGCTGTCATGCTGTCAAATATGGTGATTTTGTTGTTTTATTAAAAATTTAATATTTCTGCTGACAATTTTTTCACACTTACGAAATGAAGATTTATCATCGGATGTTGAGGGGTCCAGCAAATGTTGAAGACACTCAACGTGTTGATATAATGAACAAAGACAAAGAAGCGGTGAGCCAAGCGAAACCAAGAAAATTCAACTCGAAGGGTGTAAACTTTAACTTGTCCTAATCGGGCCCCTCCAGTGTGAGAACCCGAGACACTTGTATTCGACGAATTTAGCAAAACATCCATCAAGCAATAAAAATTACCTAATTATCTGTAAAGAAAAGGGCAAAAACCCGTAGTTTTGCATTATTTTTTCACAAACGACCTCAAATGACATTTCCAACTGACACTTGTCGTTCTGGGTACAGTCTGCAGTATAAGCTAGACTGCCTTTCAGTTGTTCAAATCACGGCATGCGAGGCTTTCTTTAGGAAATAATTAAAAATCTTTATTATTTAAATAATTTGTCTCTCGGAGATTATTAACTTATTTCTACAAAAAATTATGTTTCCATAAAGAGAAAATGATTCTCTAACTAAATAACCTTAAAAAATTCAACAATATCGAAAAAAAAATTTTTAAGCCTTCGTTTTTATTTAATAATTTCGGTTTGAATAAAACTGGAGCTTTCTTTATGGGTCCCATGTGTAGGGGACCATATCAGCTACAACATATCCAAAAATTGAATTTCCAATTTCAATATCTTAAACGCTAGGCGACTGATTTGTCCAACTAAACTCACCCTGTATAATGGTTGTGACTAAAGTTCCGGTTGTTTTTACACATTTTGAGTGTGTTTAATAAATTACTATGATTGTAGGAAAAATTAACATTTAGGTCAAGTGTGGGTTTCAAACGTTTAATTATCGCTCTAGTGCCAAGAAAATGAAGGGTGAGAAATTAGTGAGTTCTGGACCGTTCATAATGTCGTGGAGAACAGGCTCACTAATTTCCCTTTTATAAAAGCAGAAGTGATCCCCCAAACAAAAATCATGGTGAAAATGACAAAATTTACATTAGATAAGCTAATCAACTGTTCTTCAAGGCGTATCGAACTTGAACCGTGAAAACCAGAACACATTTCTTCGCGAGAGTCTGGGCCCACATTTTTTATACACAAATTCACAGATTGTTTTTAAAATATGTTTTACTGGTATTGGTAATAGGTATTACAATAATGTCGACACTTCACTATTTGATTAGTATTCACACTCAAACAAAAACAGTGGTAAGGTCATTGGTATTTTTAAATCTCACTAGGTAGAGGTTTCTTGAGATTTTGCGGTGGTGTAATGCAATGTAGGAAAATTAGTGCTTGTAGCCACTTCTGTAGAGGAAATTACATTAATCATGTTCAAAGCTTCAACGCTGGTAACTGCTTAATGCCTTGTAAAAAATTGGGTAAAAATTTGTCAAATCGGTCATTTTTCTTTCTGGCATAATCTTTTTCGTTTGCATTCCTTATATACGGTGTCCAGTTCGGTCTATAAATATACAATTACCTCGGTAAGTAAAAAAAGCTTTAGATACTAACCACCAGGAAAAACAATTGAATGGTTTGACTTTTGATTTCCTATAAAATTTTCACTGCAAATGCTTGAATAAGGTTGTTCTGGTGTCCACAGTTTATCGCTACGGTCTTCTGGGGAGAAAAATTAATTTGCAGGTTATGCGAGTACTTATATCTACCTTCTCCTAACACTTTGAATCCACGAAATTCTCTTGTCAATTTTATGTGGCCTGGTAGAACTTCGCTTTTATCGGTGTTTGCTTATAATAATTATTATGACATCCCTCGACACAGTAATTAGTTTTAACGAAATCGTTCACTCACTAATACTTTCCAATATACGATAATGCACTTCGTACTTCGTACTCCAAATTCAAATTTATTTAACCAGATTTCACGAAAAATAACAACAAAATGTCAATGTTTACCACAGTTATGAAACACCACAGTTTCACTGCTATTGGGCCGGTCGCTTATATGTGAAAACTTCAAAAGCCACCAGAGGGCAGCATCTCCGAATATGCACGGTGCCTATAGCAACACAAGCAGGAGCAGGTCCCGTCAGAACTGACGTCATCAACCAAGATAATTTTGAAATATTTCGAAAACGGTTGGTGTTGCTGAGTTGGGGCTTTAATATAGCAACACAAGCAGGAACATGTTCCGATATTCCTGCTTATACGTTGTTTAATATTTTTCAAAATATCTCGAAAACGGTTAGTGTTGCTGGCTCCGGGTTCTCGGCAGGATAAAGCAGGAATAGGAATAGGAATAAGTCTGGTGACTCATCAGTTGTTAATAATTATCGTCCAATTTCCATTCTTTCTAATTTTGGGAAAGTTTTTGAGGGTGTAATATACCATAAGCTGTACTCTCAACTCAAGCATATTATCTCACATTGGCAGCATGGCTTTGTACCGGGCAGATCGGACAGCTACTAATCTTCTTTCTTTTTCGCAATTTGTGTGTGAAACTTTGGATGCACAGTCTCAAATTGATGTTGTATACACTGATTTTCAAAAAGCTTTCGATTCCATTGACCATTACTTCCTTTTAAATAAGCTTAATAGTGTGGGATTCAGTGACTCCCTAAATACTTTATTTCATAACTACTTACTGAATAGGTAGAAAGCAATATGTGGAATATGAAGGGCATAAATCTGATTGTTTCACTATAAGCTCTGGGGTACCTCAAGGATCCAACTTGGGTCCACTTCTATTCTTGATATTCGTCAATTGGGTCATATTAATAAAAATAAGGTGGTGCTTATTTTCACAACTTTCTAAGCAAATCCTTAAACACATATTAATAAAAATTCAGCAAATGCTTATTGGGCAAGTTTTTGCTGATTCTGGTTCAGTATAAGCATTCCCTTGTCTTCGTATTAATAAAGTTAGCCATTTACTGATTTGTTTCAGTAAATCCTTGTGAAAATATAAGTCTGCTATTTCAGATACTGATTGTACGTCCACTTAATGGGTCATATTAATAAAAATAAGGTGGTGCTTATTTTCACAATTTTCTAAGCAAATCCGTAAATACATATTAATAAAAATTCATCAAATGCTTATTGGACAAGCTTTTGCTAAACCTGGTTCAGTATAAGCATTCCCTTGTCTTCGTATTAATAAAGTTAGTCATTTACTGATTTGTTTCAGTAAATCCTTGTGAAAACATAAGTGTGCTATTTCAGATACTGATTGTACGTCCACTTAATATTCTTACCATATTTAATGGGGTTCGTATAGCGAAAAACTATAAAGAAAGACATCCTGAACCAAACGAGTTCAAAATTATTCAGATTTTCTCCAGAAAGTGTTGAGTGACTTTCTTTCTTTTTTTTTCGTACCGAAGAAACACGGGGAGGAGCATTAGATACCAAAGCGAAAATTATTTTATCTCTCATAAATATAAAAGCAGTAGGTAAAGAAGTAGTAGTTTATGTACCTCTACCTAAGCATGAAAGTGAATGTTTTCCAGATCGAAAGAAAATATGGCCATTTCTTCAGACCCGGAAAACTAGTTTCACGCTCTACAACATTTTTCTTCATTCACTAGAAAAAAAATATATTAGAGCTAAAAAATCAATTATTAAGTGTTTTCACAACACAAGTGAGACGCCATGGCAACTGCCGACTAATTTTCTTAGCTATTTACGAAAATAAAGTAAAATTTTCGCGGCTAGCCGAAACAAAATTTATCCACCGCTTACTCATTTCAGCGGCTAGCCGTGCAAAATTATTTTACACGGCTAGCCGTGAGAGATTGTACTTTCATAGCCCTCGTGAGGCCCGAAAATCTGATTTTTAGTTAATGAAGAAGAAGAAGAAGAAGAAGAAGAAGCTTTTTCTGAAGTGAAGTAGGTTACACGACAATTCTACAAAGGCGAGCATATTGATTGTTCTTACGAAAATAATCCGAAACGTACCTAGTCGAGGATTTTTTTCCAAAACAGACATAGTAGGCAATATGGTCGAAGGAACAGACCGGGGCGGTAACAATTCCTTATTTCATGAAAAAGATTTTTTTCGAGTGCTTTTCGCAAGATAATTTCTTTGACAAAAATATTATTGGACCTTTTTTTCTTGCATTAATAGTAGCTATGTATGTCGGTAGACTAATATTAAACGTTTAATGGAAAAATATTCTGCAGTGAAATGTACAGCTTAGAAATATGAACATGCCCACCCAGAGCTGAATATTTAGTTGATCGCCTAGCATTCGAATAGCAGTTAGGTAGGGGTAACTAACTTCTGCACGGTCTCTGTCGTGGCCTGGTCCATGCGACCAGGTAAATATTCAGCTCTTGGTGGGCATCTTCATGTTTCTAAGCTGTACCTAATCAGACTAGCAAACCCTGACGCATATCAGCATATCCTATTAAGTATAAGCATTTCATTATTAATACAGAAGTAAGGATTACCTTTTGCTGAAACCTTTTACTAATTAGCAAAACCTTTTCCTTGTAAGCATTTGCTTATAAGCATTACCTTATTTTTATTAATATGACCCAATATTCCTACCATATTTAATGGCGTTCGTATAGCGAAAAACTATAAAGAAAGACATCCTGAACCAAACGAGTTCCAAATTATTCTTGTGGTGGTTATTTCATTTCACAGAATTACATTTTTCATAAAAGTTTTATTTATGCGTTTGTCAATTAAGGGTAAAAAAAGTAATGGAAAAAGTAATGGTTTTCCATTACAATTACTAAAAAAATTTAATGCATTACAATTACCAATTACTATTTAAAAAAAGTAATGCATTACAATTACTCATTACCAGCTAAAGTAATTTCATTACAGTAATGCATTACTTGTAATGCATTACTTCCGACTACTGATACAGTGTGTGTCTTATTTTAACTGGAACCACCCAAATATTTCGGTTACTATTGAGCAAATTAACTCGCTCTTTTTTTGCACATGTAGAGCTCAAGAATCTGCATCTGTGTAATACTTCAGCTTTTTGTTATCCCGAAATCTCAGCCCCCTGCGATTAATTAAAAAGGCCAAAAATAGCGAAATCGTATTAGGCATTTTTTTACCGAAAAAGTTTATTAAGAAAAGTTGCTCAGGATGACTGCAAATGGGCAAATCCGAACTTTCAGGCCGAAATAAAAATGTTGAATGAAAGAATCAAAAATATCGAAAACTTCAATATTTTTGCAACAAAAGGGTTGGAATTGAAATAAGTTTGTTTGACATTTGTTGTTAGCTATAGCTGGGCAAAATTTAACAATCGCAGAAAAAGTTGAAATTACAAGCTAATAAATAATAATCTTAATAATTCCAACTTTTTCTGCGATTGTTAAATTTTGCCCAGCCATAGCTAACAGCAACTGTCAAACACTCATTTTAATTGTTTTTAATTACACATCAACCCTTTTGTTGTAAAAATAATGAAGTTTTCGATATTTTTAATTGTTTCCTTCAGAAATTCAACATTTTTATTTTGGGTCTGAAACTTCACGAAAATAAAGTAAAATTTTCGGGGCTAGCCGAAACAAAAAGTATCCACCGCTTACTCATTTCAGCAGCTAGCCGTGCAAAATTATTTTACACGGCTAGCCGTGAGAGATTGTACTTTCATAGCCCTCGTGAGGCCCGAAAATCTCATTTTTAGTTAATGTACGAAGAAGAAGCTTTTTCTGAAGTGAAGTAGGTTACACGACAATTCTACGAAGGCGAGCATATTGATTGTTCCTACGAAAATAATCCGAAACGTACCTATTCAGGGATTTTTTTCCAAAACAAACATAGTAGGCAATATGCTCGAAGGAACAGACTGGGGGGTAACAATTCCTTATTTCATAAAAAAAGTTTTTTCTCGAGTGCTTTTCGCAAGATAATTATTTGACAAAAATATTATTGGACCTATTTTTCTTGCATTAATAGTAGCTATGCACCATTTGTCGGTAGGCTAATATTAAGCGTTTAATGGGGAAATATTCTGCAGTGAAATGTACCTAATCCTTAAATGTTTACATACTGGCCTTAAAGAATCAAAAGCCTTCATGTGGCGGGCGGGATTTCAGACTAGCAAACCCTGAAGCATATCAGCATATCCTATTAAGTATAAGCATTTCATTATTAATACAGAAGTAAGGATTACCTTTTGCTGAAACCTTTTACTAATCAGCAAAACCTTTTCCTTGTAAGCATTTGCTTATAAGCATTACCTTATTTTTATTAATATGACCCATTGGGTGGTGCTTATTTTCACAATTTTCTAAGCAAATCCTTAAACACATATTAATAAAAATTCAGCAAATCCTTATTGGACAAGCTTTTGCTGATCCTGGTTCAGTATAAGCATTCCCTTGTCTTCGTATTAATAAAGTTAGCCATTTACTGATTTGTTTCAGTAAATCCTTGTGAAAACATAAGTGTGCTATTTCAGATACTGATTGTACGTAAATTTAATATTTCTACCATATTTAATGGCATTCGTATAGCGAAAAACTATAAAGAAAGACATCCTGAACCAAACGAGTTCCAAATTATTCAAATTTTCTCCAGAAAGTGTTGAGTGACTTTCTTTTTTTATTCTTACTTTGATTTTTTCGTACCGAAAAAGCACGGGAAGGAGCATTAGATACCAAAGCGAAAATAATTTTTTCTATTATAGATATAAAAGCGGTAGGTAAAGTAGTAGTAGTTTATGTACCTAAGCATGAAAGTGAATGTTTTCCGGGTCGAAAGAAAATATGGCTATTTCTTCAGACCCGGAAAACTAGTTTCACGCTCTGCTGTGGTGCATACAACATTTTTCTTCATACACCATCAGAAAAAAATTAATTCGAGCTAAGAAACCAATTATTAAGTGTTTTCACAACACAGGTGAGACGCCATGGCAACTTCCGACGAATTTTCTTAGCTATTCACGAAAATAAAGTAGAATTTTCGCGGCTAGCCGAAAAAAAATGTATCCACCGCTTACTCATTTCAGCGGCTAGACGTGCAAATTATTTTACACGGCTAGCCGTGAGAGATTGTACTTTCATAGCCCTCGTGAGGCCCGAAAATCTCATTTTTTGTTAATGGAAAAAGAAAAAGCTTTTTCTAAAGTGAAGTAGGTTACACGACAATTCTACGAAGGCGCGGAGCATGTTGATTGTTCCTACGACAATAATCCGAAACGTACCTATTCGGGGATTTTTTTTCCAAAACAGACTGGGGTGTAACAATTCCTTATTTCATAAAAAAAGATTTTTCTCGAGTGCTTTTCGCAAGATAATTTTTTGACAAAAATATTATTGGACCTATTTTTCTTGCATTAATAGTAGCTATGTAGCTACTGCTCGGTAGGCTAATATTAAACGTTTAATGGAGAAATATTCTGCAGTGAAATGTACCTAATCCTTAAATGTTTACATACTGGCCTTAAAGAATCAAAAGTCTTCATGTGGCGGAATTTCAGACTAGCAAACGCTGACGCATATCAGCATATCCTATTAAGTATAAGCATTTCATTATTAATACAGAACTAAGGATTACCTTTTGCTGAAACCTTTTACTAATCAGCAAAACCTTTTCCTTGTAAGCATTTGCTTATTAGCATTACCTTATTTTTATTAATATGACCCAAATGACTTGCCTACTTATTTAAATTGCAAGAAACTTCTTTTTGCTGATGAGCTAAAAATTTATTCCGAGATTCGGGATATTGAGGATTGTAATGCGTTGCAGAGACAAATTAACGTCATCAGTGAGTGGTGCTCAGCTAATAGGCTCGGGCTGAACGTAGCGAAATGCAAAGTAATGTCTTTTCATCGTAAACTTGAGCCTATGGAATCAATTCCATATTACTTTCCAGGTGTAGCCTAATCAAGGATCTTGGTACCTTTTTTGACCCCGCTTTAACTTTTATTCCTCATATCAATGAGATTACTCAGTGTTCTTACAAGGCTCTTGGCTTCATTATTAGGAATAGTAAGGATTTCTCAAACGTCGATGCAGTAAAGTCACTGTATTTTGCATTTGTTCGTTCTAAATTGGAGTACTGTTCGGTAGTTTGGAACCCTTACTATTTACGTCATATTGCATCTGTTGAGTCCATTCAACGAAAATTCCTTAAGTTATTATCATTTCGTTCTGATGGTGTGTATCCCCCCCAGGGAGTGTCAAACGCTTCGCTTCAACTAAGGTTCAATGTATGTTCACTGGAATTTAGACGGTCAGTTTCGTGCTTAACTCTATTGTATAAATTACTGAATAACAAGATTGACTGTTCTGAATTGCTGTCTAAAATCAATTTATATGTTCCTAGGCCAACGAGTCGCCAGGAGATTGCCTTTCACTTAAACAAATGCAATACCAACATCCTGTATTATTCCCCTTTGCACGTGATGTGCCGTGTTTTTAATTTCATCGCTAGTTCGTGTGACATTTTTTGTGTGAGTTTGCGAATGTTAATCGCTGCTTATCATTTGTATTCCAATGCGGATTATCCTTAGATATTATTCCATGATTTTCTCTCTTTACTTACTTACTTTGTCATCATTCGATTACTTTACTTTCAATTTTTTGGTTTAATTTGAATTTTTTGTTTCATTTAATACTTTGTGCATGTTGTCCTGTTATTGGTGTAATCACTGTTGGACAATAAAGGTTATTATTATTATTATTATGATTAATAGGTCCCAACATTCCTGCTTACATCTTGTTGCTAACTTCACGCATCTCTAATTCTACAATTATTGCAGGTTGGGTCCGACAATTTGTTGTTGTTTGCGACTTCAAGCTGTTCCTCTATGACATATCACAAGACCGCAATGCCTTACCAAGTGTTCATGTCGCTCAGGTCTTAGATATGAGGGATCCACAATTTAGTGTTTCTAGTGTCAAAGACTCCGACGTCATTCATGCCAACAAGAAAGATATTCCATGCATCTTCAAGGTACTTTCATTAATTTGTGGTAATTCGTAGTTATTTCCACTTTTGCATCTAGATAACGACTTCCTTCATGGAACCCCCCGGCCCAAGAAATTCAACTTTGATGCTGGCAGACAGTGAGGCGGAAAAAAACAAGTGGGTCGTGGCCCTCTCGGAATTGCACCGGATAATGAAGAGGAACAATCTCCCAAACACCACAGTACTCATTGCCAGAGAATTAATCGATAATTCGCTGACGCTTTTGCGAAATACTTTGAGCGCCGCCATTATAGATCCCGACCGCATTGTGTTGGGCACAGAAGATGGCCTTTACTGTGTCGACTTGGACAGACACGAGATAGCTAGAATAGGTGAAGGGAAGAAAATCTTCCAAGTAGAATACATTAGTGAAGAACATCTCTTGGTTGTAATTAGTGGTAAGCAGCGGTATGTGAGGTTGGTTCCTATCAGGGCGCTCGACGGAGATGAAACGGAGTGGATCAAGGTGGCTGAGAGCAAGGGATGTTCAGTGCTCACAGTCGGGCCGGTTTTGAGGGCTCCGTTGACGTTTTGTGTTTGTGTGGCCATAAAAAAGCAGGTATGTGGTTATTCTGTCCGTTATTTTTTGTATAATCAAGTTCTATATCTTATTTTGCCGCAAGATTATTGTCAGTTATTATTACCAAAGAAAATACTAAATGGAAAATCCCACATAATAATACCACAACACAAATACATGCGACAGTGTTAGGTGCAACTTGGAAATTTCCGGAAATTGTAGTCTCGCATTTTAACCTCCCCAATCCACTTCACCACTTATAAAAAAGGGAGGTTACTGCAATCACTAAAATTTTCGAATTTGAGATAGCACCAGATCTTCACGTTTCGGGGTCTCAGGAACCCAAAAAAGTGGTTTTAAAAATGTGTCAGTGTGTATGTGCGTACGTACGCACGTACGTGCGTACGTACGTTTGTAAACACGCCACAGCCAAAACTACTAGACCGATTTGGCTGAAATTTGGTACGTGTGCATGTGATAACCCAACTTAGATCTTTAGGCTTTTGGAGCCAATCGTACAACTAGAAATGGCATTTTGGCACATCAACTTTTAAATTTTAAATGCAAACCGCCATTTTTCACGTCACGATAGGAAAGGCCTTCAAATTCTGCTTCTAAAAATGCATTTATTCTTAGTGCCCTTTTGACCAAAAATTCAAAAAAAAAATATTTTTATCGGACTTTAAAATCGCGGAACAGCCCAAGTCCCTGAACCGATTTGGCTGAAATTTTGCACATGGGGATTGTATTACACGTCGAAGAGTTGAACAAATTTTGGATTCAATCGGCCCACGGAAAGTGCCGTTTTGGCACACCAATTTCCAACTTTAAAATTATTCACTCATTTAACCATCCAAAACAAGTTTTTGAAAGATTTATTGTCACCATCAGAAAGGTCTTCAAATTCTGGTTTTAAATAAGACAAAATTCGTTCGCATTTAGTGCTCTTTTGGTCAAAAAATCGAAATTTTTTAATAACACTAAAAATACATTATAGTCCAAATTAGTGAATCGATTTGGCTGAAATTTGGTACATGGAGATTGGGTGACCCGTTGACGACTCGAAAGGCTTTTGGAAGCAATTGGTGCACGGGAAGTGCCATTAAGGGCCGATTTTACAATTCGAGTTCAGAAATGGTTTAACTGAGCTCAGCTCAATTCCTTAGCAACCGATGCTCTCATTGGCTGTCACGTAGCAACTGAACCTAGTTCAAGTGAACCTCCACTGAACTGGAATTGTAATTTTCGGCCTTAAGCATATCAACTTTAAATTTTAAATACAAGGTCTCCTTTTTTATGTCGCCATTAGAAAGACGATCAAATTCTGGTTCTAAAAATGTATTCACAGTTTCTGCCATTTTAGTGGAAAATAGAGAAAAAATTATTTTTCATTAAAAGGGAGCGGGCTGACAGTGGATGACATAAAGTATCAGTTATTGTCAAAAGGGTGGCAAACTGTTAACCTTAAAAGGAACATATTGTCAAATGTGATGGGTGATGTCCACAAACCACCTACCTTTTTAGACTGTCAAGTCAAATGGAAAGCTTTCAAACCGGTCACGTGACTATAAAGTATTTTCGCTCCCAATCCAAAGATAGCGCTCAAGTCGAAGTTACACGATACAGGTGGTTGCATTACCGACCAAGCTCGCTCAGCTGTCTAATTTCCGCCATTTTTTTGTGGCAAATTTCAAATTTCAAACATTTTTGATACGAGCAACGTATTGGACGCTTCTTTGTGTGTGAAAAGTTTATAGTTGGTCTCTGTTAAAATCTGCCTTGCCTTCTGCTGCGAGTACTGGTGAGTTCACAATTTCTTCTTGAATAATTCATTAGCATGTGTATTGCAGGTGAAGTTAATATGGGGTACGTTAAGTGCTGCGTCCCTGGATGCAATAATGCACGTGTGTCGCACAAACATCGTTTCCCAAATCCAAAAAAAGATATGGGGAGATTTAAAAAATGGATTGATGCTATTGACAATCCAGAGTTGAGATTACTTTCCCCAAAATCGGTATACGATTTAAAGAAGGTATGCCACAGTCATTTTGAGGGTCAATATTATAGCGAAGGAGCCAATCGATTGCATCTCAATGCTATACCCACACTATTTCTACCTACCAGTCCTACCGCCACAGCATACTGCACTACTCTTCCGTGCGATGAAGAAAATGTATCATTATTTTGTGATCAACAGGAACCTACTTATCAACAAGTCAGTAGTAATGAAGCAGACACTTTTGAGGTTCTCAAAGACACTGAAGCGACTGGAGTTTCGAAAAAATCCAAATTGAGTAAGGGTCAAATTTGTCACATTTGTTATTAAATCAGTAGCTACCACTGATTTATTTTCAGGTGCACTTCCCACACCGCATCAGTTGCTGAAACGTGCCGGCTACAATGTACGAGACCATAATATGTCTCCAGTGAAGAATGCATTGTACGGATCAGTAAAACGGCTTTATCGACAGTTAAAAAGAACTACTACTTCAAAAGATTCGTTTAGAAGAAGATTATTGGCGGCTGAAAGATTTGCAAAAGAAAAAAGTCTGGAAGAAAATCTTAGCACGCTAAATGGCATCGCAGCTCAGTTTATTAGATGCCAATTGAGGGAAGCCAAGCATACCCCAAAACAGCATAGATTTACATCTGATGAAAAACTTATGGCCTTAGCACTCTATAAACAAAGTCCAAAATGCTATAGATTCCTGGCTAATATTTTCACATTGCCCAGCAAGACAACTTTGAACAAGTTTCTGAATGCAATAGATTTTGAGGCCGGAGTGAATTTACAGATTTTTGATACTCTAAAGAATGTTACACGGCATCTATCCCAATCTGAAAAATTCGTCTCTGTCATCTTCGACGAAATGAGTATTAAACCTGGACTGCATTTCAACGACAGCAAAGGATTTATTGAGGGTTTTGGGGACATGGGAAACTTTGATAGAAAAAATGACATAGCGGACCATGTACTGTTGTTTATGGTCCGGGGAATAAAGACCAAATTCAAGCAGCCTGTCTGCTATTCTTTTTCTGTTAGAGGTGGAGCTAAATGCATTCAGATAAAGAAATTGCTGAAACAAATTCTCGAAATTCTTATTGATATTGGACTAAAACCCATCACTACGATTTGTGACCAGGCCCCAACGAACACGTCATTAATTAAGTCCCTCTTAAATGAAACTAGAGCATCTTATGTGAAGGAAGGAAAAGAATACAGAGGAGGTTTTTTTAAAGTGAACGGATTTAAAGTATTTCCAATTTACGATCCACCTCACTTGTTAAAAGGCATAAGGAACAATTTCATAAACAAGAGTTTACAATTTTCAAGTCAAGGAGAATCAAAAATTGCCAAGTGGGAGCATATCAGAAATCTCTATGAACAAGACATTGGCCATAATGCATTTGATGGTCTTCGAGCCCTGCCTAATCTAACCGATGAGCATATTTATGCCGCAAAAATTAAAAAAATGAGTGTTCGTCATGCAGCTCAAGTATTCAGCTCGAGGGTTGCATCTACTTTGAAGGTTGCAGCCTCCGTGGGTAACTTGTTTTATTTTCATATTTCATAGGTATACTTCATTGATATTTTCTTTCTATTACAACAGACACACAAAAAACCTTGGGGGAAAACATCATGCACACTGTTGAACTGCTGCATTTCTTTGATCAGCTCTTTGATTCAGTGAATGCTAAAGAAAATCAGCCCTCTACGAAGGAAAGCAAGCCTCTAACGAAAGGTATTTCAAGGGATTCTAAACATATAGAATTTTGGCAGATAAAAGCGCTACCACTTCTCGCCAGCATGAAATTTTTGAAGCAATCCGAAAATGATGTCGAAAGGCCCCCCAGTCTAAAAAATTGGGAGTTCACCATTCGGAACATAATGAATATTTGGAGTATCGTAAAAGAAAATGGATTTAAATATCTACTTGGTCGTCATTTGAACCAGGACCCAGTGGAGAACATGTTTGGCCAAATTAGGAGCTATGGCATTCGATACACCAATCCAACAGCGGCTTCTTTCGTTGGAATTTTTAAGACAATTTCAGTTAACTCAACATTAGGTTTGTAGGTATAAGCCATCATTTAATTGCCAAAATGACGACTGTGAAGTCATGTTTGAGGGCCTCAAGCATTTTATAAAACAACCCCAAAATCTAGAATACGATTTTGAAATGTCTGATGGACCTTCGTTTACTCCTTCCGCAAAATCGCAAACGCCTGCAGAATTAAATGCCCTCAAAGTTCAACAGTCCAGTGTTCTGACGAGTCAATTATCAGACTTGTCAAATAATTATGTAGCAGGTTTTATCCTTAAGAAAATTAAAAAAAAAGTCAGGGATTGCCATACTTGTAGGGATGACTTATTTCTGGACCCTGAATATGAAAATCCCTGCAATGCTTTAATAAAAGCAAGGGAGTATGGCGGGGCCTGGTTAAGAAGACTATGCTACCCCACTGCATGCTTTGCTCATTGTTTTTTGGAAATCAACAGACACATTAAGCAGGTACTGAAAGATGGTCCTGAAAGCCATGAACTAATCGTTCGAATGAGAAAGCAGATCTTGGATAACACAAATTTTACATT
The DNA here is from genome assembly GCA_963924575.1 of Pycnomerus fuliginosus. NCBI lineage: Eukaryota > Metazoa > Arthropoda > Insecta > Coleoptera > Zopheridae > Pycnomerus > Pycnomerus fuliginosus. The sequence continues at coordinate 33,693,778 of OZ004618.1, read as the reverse complement.
TATGACCTGTTCAGAACACAACAAAAGTGTAAGAAATCTTATCGTAAATATGACTATAAAAACACTTGTCCATGCCTGGTGCAAAGACATCAACCGTGTTTTGGATGGGCAAGATACGAGGCCATATTTCGGAAAGGACGATATCAAAAGACGGGCTCGTGAGATATTTTTATCCAAACAAAGAAATAAATCCCAGAAAAAATAGTAAACTATACTTTCTTTACCCTACTACTTAATGATATCATCCTCTTGTTTTCTTGTACTGTAAATAATTGAAATAACTACCTAATTGTTTTGTACTGAATATTTAATCAGTAAAGCTATTTTAAATTACTTGAGTAACTGTTCATTTACAGCGCAATGAGCGGTCCCCTACGATCGAATTTTTGCAATCGTTGCGACGTAGGGCCCTGCCATTGTGTTCAGGTTGTACAAAAACAAATCGATAATATGTGGAGTGCAGATTTAAATCCAGCGCGCTAAATTACTTTCGCTCCCAATCACCAGAGGCGCTCCCAACTGGTCAATTTCGAAAGCATGTGCGATCACCATCTGTAAAGGTACTGATCTGGGGTGATGTCCGAGGTGATGTCGGTATTTGTCAGAAAATTGCGAAATTAGTCACAGTAGATAAGCATAAAAAAATTCTGTTGAATTGACTACTAGCTACGCAGAATACAAAGATCCACGCGATGGGGAGGTTCCAGCCGCTTCTCTGCTGCATTTTTTTTTATGAAAATTTTCTTTTCTTTTGGAGAAGTAAACAAGGTTTTCAAATTCGGTTTTATATCAGAGAAAAGACTCCGCAAGGATGATGTCACTCGGACATGTCCGCAACTGCTCCTATAAAATAAACATGTCTAGAGTAACGTTGAACGTTATCGGCTCCATTGAAAAAAATATTTTGTCCGGTTTAAGTGCTACGAGAAAATTCTTTTTTCCTAGTTTCAACTTCAGGGGGGTTCTACTTGTAGCAGTATTTAGAAATTTGTTACTATACCATAATCGCCCACGTACACTAAATGTAAAATATTGTCATCCCACCAGCACTTTCGGTTTTACCGGACGTGGCCGCCACCTTTGTTATTTTAAATGAAACACCTTCGTTTTGATTTTGGATTCGGATTCGGATTCGTCTCTCAATTGCGAGTTTATCGCACCCAACTTTTACCTACCTAACTGTCACTGTTTTTGACATATGTCAAAATATGTATCAAGAAATTGATTCGCAAGCCGCCATAGAAAAATGAAAAATGTATATCTTCCAAACTGAGAGGGTTGAAACTAGAAGGTTTGAGCTTTCTTTTGATTATTCAGTTGTTCTTGATAACGCAACAATATGGCGGAAATTAATTTTTAAAAATGGTGGAAAAAAATTGTCCACAACTCCATTTTTCCAAATGCGAGTACAACAATTTTATGCAGTCAAAAGATGCAAAAGCAAATTTCCTTTAGACTGCTGTTAACATTCCCTATACCTATTTTCAATATTTTGAAAGATTTAAAAATTAAGCGTTTTTCAGGTTTAAACAATGTAACTTTAGGCCCTGGAAAAGACGAAATGTTCAAAAAGACTTTCCCATCTTTCAAAAATTCGTTTTTCGTCACTTCTGGCAATTTTTAGGGAAGGTAACCCCTCCTTGGACAACTAATTCTTTCAGAGTTGCTAAACGCATGTACAAATGGGAAAACAAATTATAGCTTATGTTGTCGATTGATAGGTGCAAAACGAACTGTTACTAATTGTTGATCCAAAGTTTGCTGAGAATATATTTTTTAAATCGCACAAATAAATTTATTTAAATTTTTTCAAAAATATTGAAAATATGAATAGGGAATGCTAATACTAGTCTAAAGGAAATTTAATTTTACATCTTTTGGCCACATAAAATTATGGTATTCCTATTTAAAAAAATTAAGTTGTGGACAATTTCTCTTTGCCATTTAAAAATATATTTTCCGCCATATTGTTAAATCAATATCATCAAGTGAGATACCAAAAGAGAGCTCAAAGCTTCTAGTTTCAACCCTCCAAGTTTAGTTCCTTAATCTTCAATCGTTTGGAAGATACAAGTTTTTCTACTACGCATTGCAAATCAATCTTTGGATAAAAATTTTGACATATGTCAAAAACGGTGACAGTTAGGTAGACGAAACGTGGGTGCGATTAACTCACAACTAAGAGACGAATCCGAATCTAAAGTCAAAACGAGGGTTTTCCATTTAAAATAACAAAGATGGCGGCCACTTCCGGTAAAACCAGATGTGCTGGCAGCTTGGAAATATTTTATTATTGGTGTATGTGGACGATTATGGTATAGTACCAAATTTCAAAATTTTAGTACAAGTGAATCCCCAAAATCACCCTGTATATTATACAGGGTGTCCCGTCTCAGAGTGCAAAAATTCCAGCCACAGATTCCTTGCATGAAAATAAATGACCCGTATTTTTTTGTTTCGCTAGATGGGCCCCCATTTCGTCACTAGGGCTCCTCAAAAGTGAGCCCCAAAAATCGAAAATTAATTCCCACGTCGTAACCATTCAACCGATTTTGCTGAAATTTTCCACAAGATCATTACGAACGATGAAGATTTCAATAATGTAGCTGATGATTTCCTGGTGCCCACCATAGGCGCCCCCGGGGCCGCCCTCGACATTTTCGGCCCAATATGTTTGTTAACGTAATTAAATTTTTTATTTAGTTACACACCATCCGATGCTCCATTGAATTTAGAAACTACGCTACCTCTTGCACTTTTTCCGTAAAATGCACCATTTCCAAGTAAAATTAAGAAATGTGGAGCCATACACCATAAATTAAATGCATATCTGTATACTCCGAATTTGCAAAATTGGCTGCAATTATAATATTTACAAAAAAAACAAACACAGTGCCACAGTGGTGCAAAACTGACAACAATTTAAAACTTTAACAAAGCCCTGACATTAATCGCGCTATAGCTATCTTGAAAAGTCTGCCAATAAGCACGTGTATGGCCCCACATTCCTTAATTTTACTCGGAAATGGTGCATTTTACAGAAAAAGTGTAAGAGGTAGCGTAGTTTCTAAATTCAATCGACCATCGGATGGTGTGTAATTAATTACGAAATTTAATTACGTTAACAAAGATAATGGGCCGAAAATGTCGAGGGCGACCCAGGGGGCGCCTGTGGAGGGCACCACAACATCATCAGCTACATTGTTCAAATCTTCATCGTTCGTAATGGTCTTGTGGAAAATTTCAGCAAAATCGGTTGAATGGTTAAGACGTGGGAATTAATTTTCGATTTTTGGGGCTCACTTTTGAGGAGCCCTAGTGACGAAATGGGGGCCCATCTAGCGAAACAAAAAAATACGGGTCATTTATTTTCATGCAAGGAATCTGTGGCTGAAATTTTTGCACTCTGAGACGGGACAGCCTGTATATACAGGATGTCCCGAAATAACGTCACAATACTTCGGGGGGTGATTCTACACCTAAAAACATAAAGAAAAGTTCATACGAACATATGTTCGAAAGTGCCTCCAGGGGGCGCTGCAGACCTTAGGTAGGTGTCTCTCAAAAACAGGTATTTATTAATTATTTTTGAAACGGGTGGACCCAGAATAACAAGTTGTAGTCGTTAGTGACAGACTAAAGACATTTGTGAAGCAATAAGTCAACTTGTTTTTTTTTGCATTTATAAATTTGTTACCATCGGCATGACATGCATTAATCGCGTTTTTCTTGAAAACGCTTGATCCTACGACTTAGCATCAAGAGTACCTTTTTTATGTAAAATTGTTTGGAGACGAGTTATCTGAAGTCAAGAAAGCCGGAGAAAAAAAGTTGTGCTAGTTTTTTTCCTAAGCCCCCCGTTTCGCACGCGTTATGATCGTCAGTTACCTTTTTTGTTGCCACCGCAGAGGATAATTTGTCACCCACCCCCTCCCCCAAATTGCCGCAGAATCAAAATTTTGTTATTCTGACTCAAACCGATTCAAATAATATAATTACCGTATTCCCCCGTGTAAAAGCAACAAAGACCAGTAGGCTGCTACTTTTAACTTTCTGTCACGTTTTTGACGTTAGCTTTGCAAAATTCCGCCATGGTCAAACACAAAAGTTACTCGGTCGAGTTGAAACTTGAAACTAAGGGCAGTGATAACCGAACTTTTAACGCTAGAACAGCAAGAGAGCTTGGAGTGAACATACTTCTAGAGATCCTTAAATCTTTATTTATTTTTGCTTGTGTAGTATTGCTTCTAGTTCTAGTGTCAAAGCCTGATAAAAGTCAAAAGTTGCAGCATACTTACTTTGTTGCTTTTACAGGGCGGAATACGGTAATAAATACCTGTTTTTGAGAGGCAAATGCTAAGGCATGTATTTTTAGGTGTAGAATCACCCCCCGAAATATTGTGACGTTATTTCGAGACACCCTGTATCTATAATATAAAATAGTAGTTTATTTACACAAACAAGAAAGTAAAATCATCGCTGCGTACTTATTTTCTTGGCTAGCCATCACAAGTCGCGAATGCAACATTTTCGTGGCTAGTCGGGAAAAAACTTGGAAATTTTTCTTTGCTAGACAGGAAATATTATTTGGAGGGGGCCGTTGAGTGACGGAGTTATAAAGAGGCGCAAGCTGCGTGTTAATTTGGGTATCCTACTTCTGTCTCAGTCTTACTCACTGTCCGTTGTCTCACTCATTGTAATCCCCGCACCGCATTATCCACAAATTCTAACAAATACTGCTTGCGCATCTTTAAGACTTTCAATCAACGAAGGGGCTCCACTGCTTGAACTGACTTCAAATCGTCTGTTATGGAAACTTATCCGTAGAGAGCGGAATTATATGCGTCAAATTTCACCAAAATATGCGCATTAGGGTGTATCGAAAAAAAAAGAATTTTTGAATTTTGTTTTGTAATAGTCGCCAAAACTTACCTTTTACTATCCTAAGAAGAAAGTTTATTTAAGGTTTTGCTATAGTTCAACATCTTTAGCCCTCTACCGCCCTTCAAATATTGGTTATTTTGAAATTCCAAGTCTACAACGAATAATTTTTTTGAATTCATTATTTATTGTTTTTCTATCACTAGTAGGTTCGGAGTAGATTTTAAAGACCACTAAAGGCCGTTTTTTTTCATCTCTAGTTAAATTTAGCTACCTACTGCCATATAGTTTCAACGCCAATTAACTCTAATTAATCAAGTTGGTGGTGCATGCATGACAGAACTTATGACACTACTGGTTGACGTCTAAAGTTCAGACGTTATATATTTTCGTGCGTTTTTTATTCGAATTTTTGTGCTTCCCTTTCGAGTTAATAAGAATATTTCAAAGGCAATTTACACTAGAAATAGTCTCGAGTGGTCTATATTTGGTGGGCCTTCGAAGACTAAAAAACGCACAAAAATTTAACGTTTGAACTTTAGACGTCAACCAGTACTGTCATACATAAGTTCTGTCATGCATGCACCAGCAACTTGATTGATGAGTTAATTGTCTTTGAAACTATAATGCAATGGCCATCTAGTAGGTAGCTAAATTTAACTAGAGATGAAAAAACGGCCGTTAGTGATCTTTAAAATCTACTCCGAGCCTACTAGTGACAGAAAAACAATAAATGTTGCATTTCAAAAAAAATTTCATTGTAAACTTGAGATTTCAAAATAACATAATATTTGAGGGGCGGTAGAGGGCTGAAAACGTTGAACTATAGCAAAACCTTTAAAAACTTTCTTTTCAGGATAGTAAAAGGCAAGGTTTGGCGACTATTACAAAACGAAATTCCAAAATTCTTTTTTTTTTCGATACACCCTAATGCGCATGTATAGGTATGCACAGAAATTCGTTAAAATATGCATACACAATCATAATGGGTGGTTACAAAATATTGTGCCATCGTAGGTGGCTTTAAAAACAAAAGAATTGACATTTAACGCATTTACGGTTGTATAAAAACAAAGCATCACAGCCACCTACGATGGTACAATATTTTGTGACAAGCCTGTACAGTTCTTAACGACTTCGAAGAAGGAAAGGGGCAGTTAGGCTGTACCTGTAGCTCTAGTGTACCTCTAGTGGATTATTTCTCTTTTCTATCTCTTTGATTCTAAGGCAAAATTACTTATGATTTGAAAAATTTTTGTTTGTGACTTGATCGTTTGTGAATAACTTCAAAATATGCTTAGATATGCACAATACCGCAAAATATGCCAAAATCTTTCAAATATGCAAAACATGCGAAAATTAATTAACGCCAATCGGCTCTAATTGGTCTAATTCGAATAGATATTAAAGGATTTGGTTGACATATCAAAAATACCTAATATGCAGGTTTCATATACGTTCCGCTCTTTATCCGACATTAAATATTCCAGCAAAACACATCAAATGTGATAATCTACGAAATCACAAGGACGCGAAGTAGACATCACAGGGTTAGAGAAATAAGTATTGGGGCCGCAGTCCAATCGTTGCAGCTGCTGTCAGACGGTAGACTTTGCATCGGGACCCCCTCAAACTTCTCAGTTTACAATCTGGCCACGGACACACAACCATTAACTTGTAAGTTCTCTTTTAATTCTAGGAAATTCGTCATAAACCTTCGTTTTTTTCAAGCTCTTTTAAATACCGAAAATCCTCTGCACTCAACTTTAACCTGTAACAACATAGAGGCCCTTCGAGTGATCGAGTTGCCTAGGCATGAATACTTACTAGTGTTTGGAAGTTTAGCCGCTTTCGTCGATAGACATGGACGTAAATCTAGGGATAGAGAAATTATGTACCCTGCTGTACCTACTGCAATTAGTACGAGAAACGAGAATTTTTCTTAAGCTTACTAAAAATGCACTTTCAGGTTACCGTGATGGCCATTTAATCGTTTTCAGTGACACTCACATTGATATTTTCAATTGTGCCACGGGAGAATGGGTTCAAACACTTAATATCAAAAGGGCGAAACCGTTGTGTGATAGCGGGGCGTTGTCGATATGCACCGTGAACGATTTAGCGCATTTATTGTATCTCTCCAATATACATCAACGTGAACTGATCAATTTGGACAATATTGTAACTTTAGATAGGGAAGGTCGAACTGTACAGAGACCTCGAAGAAGATTTTCTTTAAGGGAAGGAAATCGATCGCAAAGAATGTAAGTTGTGGCAGGTTTGATGAAACGTTGGACTCATGATTTTATTTTAGAAATACTGACCGGCGATCGAAGTTAATTTCAGCACCTACAAACTTCAATCATATTAGCCACATGGGACCCGGTGAAGGTATCCATCGGCAGAGGTTAATTGATCTTCCCACGAGTCTAGTGGAAGGTGGCGATCAGTCAGGGTATACACCCCAGTCCAGGGTAGGTTGTACCGTGCGATTCAAAATAAACCATAAAGACAGGCTTTGGAAAACAAGTGATTGGTACTAATGACAATGGTCGTGTTCAGCCGACAAAACTTGTGCACAGTTGACATAATTCGGCTGAAATTGTGCGCTACATAGCACGGCCAGCCAATGCTCGACTGTTTCGTCACAACATTTGGAGCGATAATCGTTTTAGATCCGTCGGCTGAATGCAACCAATGGTCGTGTTCAGCCGACACAACGTTGACATAATTCGGCTGAAATTGTGCTCTACATAGCACTGACAGCCAATGCGCAAGTGTTACGTCACAACGGTTGGAGCGATAACCGTTTTAGATCCGTCGGCTGAATGCAACCAATTAAAGCCTGCATTAACTGTTGTTTGTGTTAAGCATTTGTTTTTCACAGCCTCCCTTTATCTGATTTATCTGATTTATTTATATTGTACCATTTGATCAACAAAATTAAAAGTTTTGTGACACAACGAGACTTTACCCATACCGAATTAGCATTTCACTAATAATAATAATAATAATATAGGTAAGTCTTGACATGCCACTAAACTTTCACGACCTTCTTGAATTCAAATCTTGTCGATCAAATGGTACACTCGCGTTCAAAAATAATGTCCCTGTCCTGATACTACCCTCTCTCTTGCCTGTGCGACGTGGAGACTCGTTAATGTGGGATAGCAAAAGGGGCTGCTTTACACGGTCTACCTGAACGTTGATCCTATGGCAATAAAGTGTGTTTATGATAATTTACACAAATGCCGGCAGAAATTCGTTTCTTGACGAATTTCCTTTCTGGCTAATACAGGGTGTCCTCGAATTCGACCACGAAAATTTATGGGCATATTCTTGGGTCAAAAATAAAATTAAAAGCACCTATAACAATGCTTCGATTTCCGTTTCTTAAGGGAGCTGCAGCCTCCTGAAAGTGGGGCTATGTTTGAGTTATTTGCGGATAACTTCTAAACCGTTTAAGCTACGACAACCAAATTTTGGCCACTCATTTTTTTTACGTTATTGGACTACAGAATCTCCTGTAATTTTACCAAAATTGAACGACGAGAACCCGGATATTCTTGCCCTACCATGATGTTAAATTATTTAAAACATTTTAACCTCCCCAACCCCATCAAAATTTAAAAAAATGGGAGGTTACTGCAATCACTAAAATTTTCGAAATCGAGATAAGACCGGATCTATACGTTTTGAGGTCTCAGGAACCCAGAAAAGTAGTTTTTAAAATCTGTCTGTATGTACGTACGTACGTACGTGCGTTTGTAAACGCTCTACAGCCCAAACTACTGGAGCGATTTGGCTGAAATTTGGTACATAGGCATCTCATAGCCTAACTTAGATCTGAAAAGCTTTTGGAGCCAATCGTGCAACCGGAAATGCCATTTTGGCACATCAACTTTTAAATTTTAAATGCAAACCCCCATTTTTAGCGTCACCATAAGAAAGACCTTCAAATTCTGCGTATAAAAATGTATTCATTCTTAGTGCCCTTTTGACCAAAAATTAAAAAAAAAAGATTTTTATCGGACTTTAAAATCGCGGTACAGCCCAAGCCCCTCAACCGATTTGTCTGAAATTGTGCACATGGGGATTGTATTACACGTCGAAGAGCTGAACAAATTTTGGATTCAATCGGCCCACGGGAAGTGCCGTTTTGACACCAATTTCCAAATTTAAAATTGTTCTCTCGTTTAACCATTAAAAACAAGTTTTTGAAAGATTTACTGTCACCATCAGAAAGGTCTTCAAATTCTGGTTTTAAATAAGACAAAATTAATTCGCATTTAGTGCTGTTTGGTTAAAAAAATCGAAATTTTATAATAACACTAAAAATACATTATAGCCCAAATTAATGAATCGATTTGGCTGAAATTTGGCACATAAAGATTGGGTGACCCGTTGAAAACCTGAAGGGCTTTTGGAAGCAATTCGTCCAAAGGAAGTGTCATTTAAGCATATCAACTTAAAATTTTAAATACAAGGCCTCCTTTTTTATGTCGTCATTAGAAAGGCGATCAAATTCTGGTTCTAAAAATGTGTCCATAGTTTCTGCCATTTCAGTGGAAAATAAAGAAAAAAATGACTACTATCTACACAGAATACAAAGATCCACGCGATGGGGAGGTTCCAGCCGCTTCTCTGCTGCATTTTTTCTAATGCATTAAAAAAAGTATTTGATGCGACTTTCAGAAAGCGAAACTTTTCTGGCTCTTTCATTTTTTCGATACGGAACTTCGTTTTGAAAAAAAAATGAAAGCAAATGCAAGCATGTACTATGGATTTTCGGGAAAGTCAAATCGTTCCATTATTAGCTTTATAGAAATCGAGGGTATACACCTTTTCCAGTAGTAGTTCAGAAAGCGTCAATTGAATTTCAGAAAGCGTCAGTTGAATTTCAGAATTGTCACTTGAATTTCAGAATCCGTCAATTGTAGTTCAGATTAGTCAATTCAAATTCAGAGAGTGTCAATTGTATTTCAGAATAGTCAAATGAATTTCAGAATACGTCAATTGAATTTCAGAAAGCATCAAATGCAATTGTAATTGACGGATTCTGAATTTCAATTGATGCTTTCTGAAATTCAATTGACGTATTCTGAAATTCATTTGACTATTCTGAAATACAACTGACGCAGTCTGAATTTGAATTGATTAATCTGAACTACAATTGACGGATTCTGAAATTCAACTGACTATTCTGAAATTCAGTTGACGCTTTCTGAACTACTACTGGAAAAGGTGTAGATTTCGCCGGAAATTTGGAGTGCATGCTTGCATTACGTTTCATTTTTCTCAAAAACTAAGCTCTGCATGAAGAAAATGAAAGAGTCAAAAAAGGTGTTTTTTAATTTTATTTTTGACCAGAGAATATGCCCATAAATTTTCGTGGTCGAATTCGAGGACACCCTGTATATTTTCAACTGATATAGCTATATATGCATGTACTTAGCTTATATTCAATCTCATTTTGTCATGAATGAGTGCATTTAATCAAAAGACCGACAGGAACCGAAAAAGTATCCCAATTAATCGGGCTTTGTCTAATGGATTGTCTTCAACAAAAATTTTTGGTTTATAGAAAAAATCTAAAATAATAAACGGGGCAGGTGCATTCTTTACACTTAATACAGTGATTGGAAGTAATTCATTCTGGTTCAGGGTGTATACGCTTCTGGAAAACCTGAAACAAGGAATTCCTAGGGACTGGAAAAGTCCGGGAATTTCTGGGTTTTCAATGTTTTTCTGGAATTTTTTATAAGTACGGTCAAGTGAATCAATAATCAATAAAATTAATTAATTACGACCCAAAATTCTCGAAGAAAAATATATCTTTCTTACATGAAAAATTACTTGCTCGAAATCATCTTTCGCTAGGACAGTGTCCCTGAACATTCACGAAACCAGAGCAAGAAACAAAACAAAGCGAAAGTGCAACATGGTTGGTTGACGTAGAAATCGCCGTGCGTGCTTTTGTTGTGGTTAATTTTATGTTTAGTTGTATCACTATCCTTGATTTGGATAAATAAAAGACACGCTATTTTGAACCAAGCCGACGTTTCGAGAACCTATTTTTTTTCTCTTCTTCAGGGCTAGTTACTTCACAATTACTTAATTCTTATACTGACGGTTAAGAACATTAGGTAAAGCGTAGATTTACTAACTAAACTAGCCCTGAAGAAGATAAAGAAAAAGTAGATTCTCGAAACGTCGGCTTGGTTCAAAATAGTGTCTTTTATTTATACAAAATTCCCGTGAACTCTAATTCAGTTAATTTTATCGTTTACTATTGCATTGGCATTAAAAAATAGTAAATAACTTACAAGTCATCTAGTCACAACTAAAATTGTGCTCGATCATGGCCGCCCACCTAATGGGGGATTACGATAACTTTGAATAATTGTTCTCATTGAAAGATCTTTTAAAATGAGCTCTGACGTGTTTTTTGCATTTTCGGTCATAACCAATACTAAGGCCATAAAACGAAATATTAATTTTGATGACGTATGAGCTGCGTCCTCAAGAAAAGTACGAGCCAACCTGTCCATTTCATCTTGTTTTAATTTTATCAATGTCAAATCTAATTTTGTGATGGAAACAAGTGACAGAACTGTCAGCTATTTGTCATCTGTGTTCTTACACCAAGAAATTGTACAGAAAGGTGAGATCGCTAGCACATACGTCATCAATTTTCTAAAATTGTTTTTTGAAGTGGAATACCTAATAAAATTTAAAACGAAAACGATGGATCTCAATCAAATTTGATTATTTTTCAAATTATAATACTGATAAGGAAATTTGTGACATACCGTAATGGCGTATTGTACTGTACTGAACTTGCGAAGTTTTATCCAAAATCGTTAAATAAACTAAAAATTCTCATTTTCAGTAGCAAATTAAGAATTAACATAGCAGATTGTAGGTACTGGAAAATTTTGCAAGACGGTCTGTAAAACCTGGAAAAGTCAGGGAATTGTGTCCAGAACATTCCGTATACACCCTATCATTACAAGTAATGTATTACTGTAATTTAATTACATATTCGAGTAATAGTGATGGTAATGAATTACTTTTTCGAAAATGTAGCAATGGTAATAAATTACTTTTTCTACAAACACTATTAAAAACAGCTGATTTAACGTTTGTTGACAATATTGTTAAAAATGGCGTTTTCTGATATGAGTATTAAAAGTCATTTACTAACACTGGTGTTGCTGTAATCCCGGTTCCAAATATTTAAAATATCGGGTGTCCCAAAATAACCGGACAAAATATTTTTAGGAATAGAATAAGTTAACCATTTCTTAACCGATTTGGATGAGCGTGATCTTAAATGAAAGCTAAAGAATCGGAGTTTCGAACCCCTTGAGAAACTACGACAGATGGCGTTGCCATCGTATTTTGATTGATACTTGTTATTAAGGCTTATTTTACGTGCGTGGGGAATGGGGATTGGTGAGAAAACAGCCAATCTTTATCAGACTGAAATAGCCTTGAAGATCGTCCTTTTGTCTTCAAAAATCTTTTCTTAGAAGATGATTTGCTCAAGCATCCATTTTCTGCGATTTGTTAATAAAATGTGTTTTCTTGACCATGACTAAAGTAAGAGTGATATACAAATAGCCTAATAAATTTTGCAATACCGCTCCAATTTGTTCCTCACTAGCAGCCACATGTTTTCATCAAATCCGATAATTTATATATGCTTTACTCATAAGTCATTAAAGGCGTAAAAAAGATACATTAAAAAAAACACGGAAAATTAATGCGAACACCAAATCGACTTCTGAAAAAAGATTTTTAGAGGAAAAAGAACGATCTTCAAGGCCATTTGAGTTTTATAACGATTGGTTGTGGTTTGACCAATCCCCACGCACCTAAAATAAGCCTTAAAAACAAGTATCTATAGGAACATTACGGTAACGCCATCTGTCGTAGTTTCTTACACAGTTCGAAAGCCTGATTCTTTAGCTTTCATTTAAGAGCAGGTTTGTTCAAATCGGTTAAGAAATAGCTGACTTATTCCCAAAAATATTTTATCCGGTTTTTCTTGGGACACCCGATATGCAGGGTGTTTTGCAACCGCGTGTAAGTTTTTTAACCTCAGATTGCCCATCGAAAATGGTAACGATTGGCACAAAATTATTTAGGTCGAAGTCGTCTCCTAAGGAAGTTATAGGGCTTTAAAGTTAGCCATCGGGAGCAGTTTTTCTTAGTTATCTCAGGAACGGATTAACGGATTTGAATGAAATTTGATGGACACTAGTAGATAGTGAATATACATCTACATGGGGAATTTCGTTGGATTATGACCACGGGATCCCCAGAAAACGGAGACACCTTTGACATTTTTCTTCCGGAAAATGTTTGAAGGTCACGCGTTTTAAAAATGGTGGTGTCCGTTAGAAAGGGCAATTCAAACTGCAACTTTTACTATACGTGGTATTTTTTAATTTAATGCGTGGTTTTAGAGATATCTGTACCTGAGGTAACTGGAAAAATTTTCAAGTTCACGCATTTTAAAAATGGTGGTACCTGTTGTAAAGAACAGCTTAAACTGCAACTTTTACTATTCTTGGCATTTTTTTATTTAATGAGTGGTTTTAGAGATATCCAAATAAGAAAAACTACTCCCTATGGTAAAGCCCTAACTTCCTTAGGAGACGACTTCGACCTAAACAATTTTGTGCCAATCGTCACCGTTTGTAATCACGCCACAGCCAAAACTACTAGACCGATTTGGCTGAAATTTGGAACATAGGCATCTCGTAACCTAACTTAGATCTGAAAAGCTTTTGGAGCCAATCGTACAAGCGGAAATGCCATTTTGGCACATCAACTTTTAAATTTTAAATGCTAACCCCCATTTTTCACGTCACCATAAGGAAGACCTTCAAATTCTGCTTCTAAAAGCGTATTCATTCTTAGTGCCCTTTTGACCAAAAATAAAAAAAAATTGATTTTTGTCGGACTTTAAAATCGCGGTACAGCCCAAGCCCCTGAATCGATTTGGCTGAAATTTTGCACATGGGGATTGTATTACACGTCGAAGAGCTGAACAAATTTTGAATTCAATCGACTCACGGAAAGTGCCGTTTTGGCACACCAATTTCCAAATTTAAAACTATTTTCTCATTTGACCATTAAAAACAAGTTTTTGAAAGATTTATTGTCACCATCAGAAAGGTCTTCAAATTCTGGTTTTAAATAGGACAAAATTAATTCGCATTTAGCGCTGTTTGGTTCAAAAAATCGAAATTTTATAATAACAGTAAAAATACATTATAGCCCAAATTACTGAATCGATTTGGCTGAAATTTGGTGCACGGAGATTGGGTGACCCGTTGAAGACCTGAAAGGCTTTTGAAAGCAATTGGCCCACGGGAGGTCCCATTTAAGCATATCAACTTAAAATTTTAAATACAAGACCTCCTTTTTTATGTCGCCATTAGAAAGGCGATCAAATTCTGGTTCTAAAAATGTATTCACAGTTTCTGCCATTTCAGTGGAAAATAGAGAAAAAATTCTTTCTCATTAAAAGGGAGCGAGCTGACAGTGGATGACATAAAGTGGCAGTTATTGTCAAAAAGGTGGCAAAAGATTAACCTTAAAAGGAACATATTGTCAAACGTGATGGGTGATGTCCGAGGTGACGTCGGTATTTGTCAGAAAATTGCGAAATTAGTCAAGAATTAAAAAAATTCTGTTGAATTGACTACTATCTACACATAATATAAAGATCCACGCGATGGGGAGGTTCCAGCCGCTTCTCTGCTGCATTTTTTTGATGGGCAATCTAATGTTAAAAAACTTACACGCGGTTGCAAAACACCCTGTATAAAATATGCGTCTTGTGCACACACAAAACCCAACCAATTATTAAGGAAAATTGGCAGGTCAAAAAGTATGTATGTATTTTGTGAGAAAAAGGATCCTACGCGTTTATTTAAAATACAGGGTGAGTCTAGTTGGACAAATCAGTCGCCTAGCGTTTAAGATATTGAAATTGGAAATTCAATTTTTGGATATGTTGTAGCTGATATGGTCCCCTACACATGGGACCCATAAAGAAAGCTCCAGTTTTATTCAAACCGAAATTATTAAATAAAAACGAAGGCTTAAAAATTTTTTTTTCGATATTGTTGAATTTTTTAAGGTTATTTAGTTAGAGAATCATTTTCTCTTTATGGAAACATAATTTTTTGTAGAAATAAGTTAATAATCTCCGAGAGACAAATTATTTAAATAATAAAGATTTTTAATTATTTCCTAAAGAAAGCCACGCATGCCGTGATTTGAACAACTGAAAGGCAGTCTAGCTTATACTGCAGACTGTACCCAGAACGACAAGTGTCAGTTGGAAATGTCATTTGAGGTCGTTTGTGAAAAAATAATGCAAAACTACGGGTTTTTGCCCTTTTCTTTACAGATAATTAGGTAATTTTTATTGCTTGATGGATGTTTTGCTAAATTCGTCGAATACAAGTGTCTCGGGTTCTCACACTGGAGGGGCCCGATTAGGACAAGTTAAAGTTTACACCCTTCGAGTTGAATTTTCTTGGTTTCGCTTGGCTCACCGCTTCTTTGTCTTTGTTCATTATATCAACACGTTGAGTGTCTTCAACATTTGCTGGGCCCCTCAACATCCGATGATAAATCTTCATTTCGTAAGTGTGAAAAAATTGTCAGCAGAAATATTAAATTTTTAATAAAACAACAAAATCACCATATTTGACAGCATGACAGCAATGTAAACTGTTAGCAACTATTGCCAATTGCTTTCTGGCTGACGAGAATAGCTTTTCTTGGTCGAACCATTCGACTCCAAAAAACATCAATCGGGTGACAACCCGAGACACTTGTATTCGGCGAATTTAGCAAAACATCCATCAAGCAATAAAAATTACCTAATTATCTGTAAAGTAAAGGGCAAAAACTCGTAGTTTTGCATTATTTTTCCTTTGATTTTTCCACAAACGAAAGCAAATGACATTTCCAACTGACGCACTTGTCATTCCGGGTACAGTCTGCAGTATAAGCTAGACTGCCTTTCAGTTGTTCAAATCACGGCATGCGTGGCTTTCTTTAGGAAATAATTAAAAATCTTTATTATTTAAATAATTTATCTCTCGGTTATTATTAACTTTTCTCTGCAAAAAATTATGTTTCCATAAAGAGAAAATGATTCTCTAACGAAATAACCTTAAAAAATTCAACAATATCGAAAAAGAATTTTTTAGGCCTTCGTTTTTATTTAATAATTTCGGTTTGAATAAAACTGGAGCTTCCTTTATGGGTCCCATGCGTAGGGGACCATCTCAGCTACAACATCCAAAAATTGAATTTCCAATTTGAATATCTTAAGCGCTAGAGCGACTGATTTGTCCAACTAGACTCACCCTGTATAATGAATCGATTTATTTTATTTTTTTAAATTATTTTATTATATGAGGGCAACGTTCAGGTAGACCGTGAAACCAGCCCCTCCACGTTGCACAGGCAAGAGAACCGGCAGTATCAGGTCAGGAACATTACTTTTGACCGCGAGTGTACAATGCAGAACATAATTTTGTTTGCAAATTGAAAATTTTACAGCCACAATCTGCAAAATTAGCACCACTACCTCCAAAACACGGCGAAAGAAAACGTTTAGAAATATCAAATCCCACCCCAATTAAACCTCAGTTTCCTGCGTTCAACGGAGCCAAAAGGGCTGCACCCCCTAGGCCTAAAGACCTCCCGCCAGCCTGTCCTAGGCCTTCTGATACATCTCCCTCTCCAGATCCAGCAAGCATTGGCAGCATGTCGTCTTTACATGATATGATCAAGGTCAGTACAGCTTTTCTTGATTAATTTTGAACCATTGAGTCCTTTCAGGGAACTGAAAAGAGCAGTCCGCGGCATTCTATTGCGAGTAATAACAGTTCAAATCTTTCCACCCCTCCCTCACCCCAAGCGGACCATCATAACAGCTCGAGTTATGATAGTTAATTCGAATGGCAAAGACTTGATAATATAAGAAAATTAACCCTGGTGTTCAGTTGGAACAAATCAGATTATTTTTTTGTTCTATGACTACCAGTATTTCCTCTGTATTGTTTTAATTGATCACCCCTATTTTAAAATAGTTACCTCATGTTTTGAAAGAACTTTACTGCAACCTGCAGAACGTTTATCATTAATTATACCTAAAGGTGGCACTTGTACTTATTTTTTGTTTCTTTTTGTAAATTTTGTGTATTATTTTTCAGTGTGTTTGTAGTATATCCTTTTATGAGTGTATTTTAAAACTACACTGTGTAAAGCATCCAAGTCAATTAATTAACTGTTGTATTTTAATTTTATCGTGAAATTTTTACGTGTTTTTATTTATATTTTAACGAATTTATACCGTATGATTTTTAAGTACGGTCAGTGTTTGAGTTGAAATGTTTTTATATATATTTATCTTATTTATTGCTTTGTTTTATTTTTTTACTAATAACAAATTTTCTTTAGTGATATTTCTGATTAGTAGTGTAAAACAAAAGTATTGCGATATTTATCCATATACATATATTTATAATAACCCAAGTTTTAGTACAATTTTGTATTGTTAGTTCATTTTTGTATTGTTGCGGCAGCGAGACAATATTAGTATTTGTGACAGTGACTTTGTTTTCTTAAGAACCTTTTACGTCTTTGTATTCCACGTTCGAAAAGGAGATTCCTGTTTTCCAATGGTGCACTAAAATTTGCCTTTTTCATTTGTGATGGAGTAATTTTAGTAATAAAACCACTAGTAATTATTATAGACAAATCTGATTTCTCAAGTAACAATAATGCGTCATGTAACATAGTAGAAGACATATTTATTTTACTAATAGAGTAATAATTATTTATATTAACGACAATTATATAAACGATACCTAGTATTACATCAATTTATTGTATCAGATTTGTGTTTTTGTTCTTTTTTAAATGTACTTAGGTACCTAATGTTTTTGTACGTCCCCACCCATATTTCGAGAAAATACATTTCCTTTTAAAAAAAAGTTTGTCACAGGAACCCATCTTAAAGCTAATTTGGATTTGCCTCAACATCTTGTATTAAATTTTCGAATTTAGTTCAATCTGCTAATAAATACATAAATATTCACTAGGCACTTGCGTTTGATTTTAAGAATGTCCAATTAAACTTTTAAAACGATTATTAACAAATCTTTTTAACTCTTTTGCGTCATACAATGATTATGATTCCAGTTTTTACTTTTTTTGGAATACAGGATGTCCCGATGATAATTTGCTCTGACTGCAGAGTCACAGGATCGATAAAACATCTTTAGGGCTTTTTGGTGGTAGCGTGCATTCAAAACTCGAAGTAACGTTGTTATAACAAAATAAAAATATATTTAATAATGGTACGTGTGTTGCTGTACAAGTCTACAGTGGAACTGCTTAAAATCTATCCTTAAAACTATAGTGAGAGTGGCGAGATGCGCAAACGTCTCTATTGTTCGTGAAATGACTCACCCTTGGCAGGTAGTTGTTTACAGGGTTGGTTTTACCCTGTAACCAGCGGATGTTTGTCTGCCAAGAATGGGTCATGCCTTTGGAATTTACATATTGTCACGTACAAATAATAAAGGCGACCGTAACACATCTCGTCATTTAAGTATTTATTTTTCGAAACATCAACCTGAAGAATATGCCAATATTGTTCAGAATTTCATTCTCTACAATTTGTGTAATTGATGATTTTAATAAAAGGATATCTAT
Source organism: Pycnomerus fuliginosus (assembly GCA_963924575.1). NCBI lineage: Eukaryota > Metazoa > Arthropoda > Insecta > Coleoptera > Zopheridae > Pycnomerus > Pycnomerus fuliginosus. Next base: position 33,675,136 of record OZ004618.1, on the reverse strand, counting down.
GAATACTCGAATCAACGTGATTAAACGAAAGTAACGGACGTCAGTCTTAAGGGTTGCCAATTTTGGTGCTTAATGCACTAGATATGGTACTTTTGTGACAGATTGGTTATATGTTGCCATTATTTGTCATTCTTGTGTCACAGCAATCTCAAAACTGGCAGAGCCGATAATACTTACAGCAGGATTGCCTTACCTACTAAACAGACAAACTTCCTTCATGCACTGGAATTATTGAAATCAAGACCTATTGAGGATTTCAATAATTCCAGTGCATGAAGGGAGTCAGTCTGTACAGTAGGTAAAACAGCTAGTCCGGCTGAATATCGGCTCTGCCAGTTTTGAGATTGCTGTGACAGAAGAATGACAAATAACTAATCCGTCACAAAATGTCATGAGATCAATCATTAAGCACTAAAATTGTCAATACCTAAACTGACGACCGTTATTTTCGTTTAATCAGGTTGATTCGAGAAGGTTGTGGCCCTGTTAAAAATCACCACCAAAAACCATCAAAAAAATATTCAGATTTTTGAGGGTCCATGGTGTTTCTGTGTATAGGTATTTGGCCGGAAAATTACCACCTCAGACCATCAAAAATCTAAATTGGTGATTATAATCAAAAAACATCAAATTTGTATTTACGGAAATGCGAGAACTCCCATAAGAATCCGTCAAAAAACCCTGCAATTTAATTTGACTAAAATTATGTTGCGTAGTGAACTTGAATAAGCGAACCCAGATAGCACAAAATATTCCCTGAATATTCAGAAAAGGTGCATTTTATGTGCACAACATACCGAAGATTCATTGTATTTCATAGAATATTCCAACGCCGGAGGGCTAAGTTCAGATCATATCCAGGAATATTCTAAAATACATCTGAATGTCATATGAATATGTGAATATTCCTGGAGTTGTTTCGCCATATTTTCACATTAACGTTTTGCATGTAATTAAATGTGTTATTCACATAATGGAGTTCGCCTGAACGTGCAGTGTAGCCCACTTGGCTCTTATTATGGTATATATGCAGTGAATATTCATGATATCCAGGTTGAATTTTCAGTTGATAGATGGCGCGCATGATACAGCTAACAACTTATGATACCTCTGAGTGGTATAAAATCTACTGCAAGTTTCTCGTTGTTCGATAATGTGGTCTAATACCAAGGGACTTCAGTAGAAGCCACATAACCATAACTCATGACCATCAAGTTGGTGGGAAGTTGTCTCTGGTATCGTATCGTATCTTCAGAGTACTTATGCGATGAATATCCTCGTATATTCATGGAATATACATAGCATCAAATTGCTTAAATAAGCAGCTGAACATTACAGGATTGTGCATGAATGTCCCTGTATATTCATGTGAAAAATGGACATCCCATGAATATTCTATGTATTTTCATGCATGGAAATTATTTATCTAATATCCGTATGTACTTCATAGGTATATCAAATTGAAACTCGAGTGGATCTATTTTGATGCTACCAGGAACCAAAAAAGCGACATTTTGGTTATACGCAGAATGTTCATGGGTCATTCACAATGTAAAGTGTGTATATACAGGCTAAGTTCACATATTCATGAATGAATATCCATTGTTTATTCAATTGTATGTGGTTGTGCTATCTGGGAAGCTAAAAATGGTGGAACTATATAGAAGGCTAATTTTGTAAAGTTTGACGAAATAGTTGGCAATTTGGTCTAATTCCTAAAAAAATGACTCGTCAATAATTTACTTATATGTACCTACACTAGCCATGTTGTGTGGATGAGTTCAGCTGCGACCGATATGTCAGCGAATGCCACGAAAAATTATCGTTACCAAAACTTAAATTAGTTTATAAAGGGTTTCCTAATAACTTGTTTTTTACACGTTGTGTCTACAACGGGCACAAAACAACTGAAAATCACTCACTAACATACCAGCGTCAGTCGGCATTCAGCATAATGAACGCGTGCTATTGGTGCACGTGACGTTTTCCGACATGGAAATTGGTGGAAAATCCCATCAATGATATATTTTTTTTAAATATGGGTTTTTGGTGGAAATAACCATCAAAAATTGTTGAATACTGATGGTATTTCCGATCAAATCTTGAGTTTTGGGCTCTCAAACCAAAACCCGTCAATTAACAATCAGAAATGGAAATTACCATCAAAATACATAAATCTTCAACAATGGTTTCGTCAAATTCCTCGAACAGACCAGACCATACGAAAACATCTAAATTACGTGATTTTTTGATGGTTTGATGATGTTTCTGAATATGGTGTTTTTTTACAGGGGTTTTTAATGGGCCTTGTGCTGCAATAATTGAATCTACCCAATGAAATTCTCACTTTGTTTAGCTTCATTGCCATGGTAGTAACAACCTCAACCTAGCCCAACAAAAATGGCGGACCTACGTCACGCTAATAGTACGTACTGCGACGTTGCAATTTTCAAACGACAGACCCGTTTTTCTTTTCACTAACTATAAGATGTCTCCGGGATCAATATTTCCATTGACTGCAACCAGCATTTAGTGTTTCGTATATTTGATGTATAAGTTCTCAATAGATTTCAAGTTTATGACATAACTATCTTTTATAGTTTCGCCTGCTTTTATTAGTAATAACAAATAATACAAATACATACGTGCTGCGTAGGTAGTTCAATGTTTTCTTTTAATGTTTAGATCATCAAAGCAAATAAAGGTTTTTGATTGTTATTTTTTTAAATTTGATACCTACTTACATTTTCAATTAGTATTCAATTGAGTTTTCGTAAAATTGTGGTAGACTCTATAGGACCTACCGTTTCAGAGATTAACATTATCAGAGTAAATACGTTATACCTACATAAGTGTGTAAATCTGAATGGATCTTTATCTTAAAACAATTAAACATTTCCATTCTCTATCATCAGATATAGGTAGGTATGTAATAAACAAAAAAAATATTGTAACACTCAAGTGGTTGTGTACTATGTCGAGTACCTACAGATATATGACTGCAATAAATTAAAAACGATTCAAAATTGCTCTTTTGCAGGTAATTAAATCTACGAGAAAGCCCTAAATTAGGTTTAATTTAATAATTTATGCAAGTGAAACTTTTTGAAGGTGATCGCCGTCAGTCAGTTGGCGACTGCGTTGAAATCAAGAACAGCGCGCCACTCTTGAAAGTTTAAAAATTTCTATTGTAAATGCCTCCTCTTGTTTATCTCCGCCTTCTCGTAAACAAATCTTATCATAACTCAGTGATTTTTAACACTATCATCACTAAAACTTGCGAAAGTGACCTTCTTGTGTGACACCTTAACAATCCATGGCAAGACGAAAATCAGTGGCGGTTTTCGATTTTTTCCGTGACTAATTTTTATCGAAATCAAAATGTTTGTTCAACTTTATGGTGGCTAAGTGTTGTATGATTCAAACAAGAGACGAGCTGGTGATTATTTTATAAGTAGGTAGCTAACTGGCCACAGCTGAAGAACGCCTTCAAATTGTTCCTTTACGTCACGTCACTTCCGGCGGAGGGTAAGCCATCTTAACTTTTAAATTGAACTTATTATTTATAATAGATACAATTTCGTCTGGAGGTAATTGTAAGTAATGTTTAAGGCGCATGGACTGAGATTTTCATTTGCGTAAGATTTGGAAATACCCCAGAAACCTGTCTGAGGTTAACACAAAGTGCCGGCAAAAAAAATCTCAGAATATTGGACAAAGTTATATCAAATTTAGAATTATTTGCATAAATTAAAATTGTTTACAATAATTTCTTACGGTGTTTATTACATTATTATTTGTGAACTAGATTGATTTCACTCACCTGAAATACATACCTCTGTAAAGGGATAGATTTGGTTAAATGACAAGTGTCTGAGTAAAAGACTGGAAGGTAATTGAATTAAGTAATTTTCATTAGTAGTGAGTATGTGTGAACTAGTATACTATTTCATTTACTTATCTCTTTAAATTCTGCCAAATGAGTGTGTTATTTATTTGAGCAAACATAAGATAATGATTATAATTACCTAACATTCCTCTTGCCAGGTTGGACAATTAGCGCGAATAAGCCTAAATAATAAAAAATTGTTGCCTTTCATGAAGGTACAATAATAATTGTAGAATGTCCTTATCGGAATAGTCCATAACTTATTTATTTCTTCATAAAAGTAAAGGAAATACGGCGATAAATAAATTGATGGCGACGAATTGTTGGAGCGAATTTTTAAATCATAGATCGTTATTTTGAAATTGAAAACTCCTTTTTAATATTAACGGCGTTTAAAATAGCGTATTTAGTGACACCTAAAGTTGAACAGGATTCTAAGCGGCCACTGGGGCTGTGTGAGTCAGTCGTTTTTTCTGTTGCGGTCTGGTGTCAAACGGGCTTTCAGCTGCGTCAAAATTCCTGTAAGTATCAATAAAGGTAATAATGGCCGAAGGTTGGATGGGATCATTGTTGTTTATTGTTTCTATTTGTAAACTGACAGAAATTTTGACGCAAATTGAAGCCCGCTTAACAAAGCAACAGAAAAAAGTCTCACTCACATTGCCCCTGTGTCCGTTAGAAAGAGATTCGACTTTAGGTACTTACTTACTTTATTTTATGAATTCAGGTACAGGTAAAGTTTGTAAAAGAAGAAAGCAGTCGTAGGGTAGGTACGTCAGCGGAAAAAGTTTCGACCCAAAAAAAGTGGATTTCAAAAATGTCTCTGTCTCTGTTTGCCTGTGGTTACACTAACTACAACTACTAAAGATATCAGATATCGAGATGACATTTGGCATTTCCTTGATTAGATTTTCAGTCAAATCGGTCCGTAAATAGAAGATAATCGTACCTGAGGCTTTTTCGTGAATATTTTTCTTCGCACTTTACTCAAAACTACACGCACACCATTTTGGGTCAATTCAGAGCAATTGCAAAATTTTGACATTTGTCACGTTTTCTGACGTATCGCATTGAAATCACTTCTACCAACTCACCTGTTAGAACAATTCCTTGCAAAATTTCCTCATACCAACGTAAAATTCAAATTTTGACGTTCTGTCACTTCAATAGAAAATGAATGGAGAGTACGCCACAATTATCTATTTTATACAAAACACTAGAAAGTCCGAAGGTGACAACGCTTCACGGTCATAAAAGTTCAAGTACATCCATTGATGGCTTCACACAGGAGGCTCGGGGTCGATTCCCAGTACAGAACATTTTTTTCATATATTCTTGCTTTATTTTTAAGCTCTTACCTCAGAAATTAATAATTTTTTTTCTTGTTATGTTTATGTACTACCTAGTTATAACTCTTAGGAGATGCATTTATATTCAAATCAGTAATTACTGATGAACTGTCGGCCGACAATTTAGCTCATGTGCGCTTCAGGTCTACTATACTAACTATACGTATTATTACGTAATTTCTTGAAGGAGAAGGAGTTTCTGGGTCAATAGGCATTCTATTATTTTTTGTAAATCTCAATGCAAGATCAAGTCCGAAAACATGATTCACGGTCAAAACAGATTACAGATTAATTCCGTAATACCTACTGACCGCGTAATCTTAACAGATTGGTTCCGCGTAATTTGTACTGTTTGATTGAAAGCCAGCAACAAAACGGCAAATCTACCGAAAAGCTGAATTATTCCGAATGACGTGCAATAATCCGGCACTATTACGTAAGCCATACATCAAATAAAGTAGGTACTAAATGAAAATAATGTACTACCAAAAGATTTTCTTTGTTTCTCCAAACAAAGTGTTAATTTTTTTCATAATTTTCCTTTGCAGAAAAGATGTGGCTCTACTTGATTTACTTAAATGTGATAATAATAATTGTATTGGGGCGTCCCGATCGAGACGTCGGCCATCCCTGTCCAGGACCTCCCGATAAAGGTCCTTGCAACAGGATAAGTTATAAATGGGCATTTGACCACGAGAAAAAAACTTGCGTTTTATTCGTATGGGGAGGCTGTGCCGGTAACGATAAGAATAGGTTTGAAGATGAAATACGGTGTATCAGGAATTGTCTGCCTTTAAAATGTAACTCGATCGCAAAATTCGTATTTTTTTAACTGATCGATTCCAGTTAGTTCTCAAAAGGCTAACGCCTCCAGCAATGTTGCTAGACAGAGTCGTGGACCTCAACTGTCCTTTCCAGAAACGGGCAATGGAAACACGTTCATGTTTGCACAGTCTAACACGTTTATTCAAATTGATGGCGACATCATACAAACTTTTCAATTAAGGTAAAATGTTATTTGGTTTTCCTGTTAATAGGAAACAATTTTCAGGCTATGCCGTCAGATTTCCTTTCAATTTCGAACTAGACTACCTCATGGGCTTTTAGTCTACCACAACGTTAAAGTACCAACAGGGATTTCACTGCAACCATACGCCTTGTACGTAATTGTCCAGCAAGGGCAGCTAAAAGTCGTACACGTCTATGGCAAACATTCGACAGCATTAACAGTGGGAAGGGGGCTCAATAGAGATGAGTGGCATTCGGTTACTGTAAATATTTTGTCACAAGTTATCATTAATTTGCAATAACGTATCAATTTAGGTGAGAATTGACGTGCATGCTGCCAGGCTCATGGCAACTGTTGACGATAAAATCAAAGAAGAGACTGATCTCAAAGGATTGAACAAGGAAAGTAATTACGGCGTTTCCGCAAATGTAACTTCAGTGATTCTAATTGGTGGCTTAAGTTCAGAAGAACGATTGCACGGAGTCAAATACATAATTGAATCATTTGTTGGATGCATCAAAGACGTTATTCTTAGCACTGGAAAATCCGCGTCTGATCTTCTACCAATTAGCCCCCTTATAGCTACGAAACACGAGAATGTCCAAGAGGGTTGCATCGATAAATGTATGACAACTGAGAATTTGTGTTTTCGAGGGTCCAAGTGTATCAACCATTACAACTCCCTGACTTGCGACTGTTTTGGCACTTCGTACGAAGGAGAGTTCTGTGATATTTACAGTAAGGAAAAATAAAACTTCAGTAAATTAAACTTTTTTCGTCAACAGTGGGTAAAGTGAACACTTTACACACTCATAACCGTGTGTAAAGTTAAGCTTCAGGCACTCACTACAATTTATCAAACTAGGGTCGGTTTATCGATGCTCAGTCAAAATTTGATGTTATCTACCTGACAGTTTACTCAAGATGACAGTTAAGTCAATTTTACGTCTATCAACATTGACTTTGTCTGGCAGTTACATGCCTGACAGTTTGAGTTGTGTTGGCAACGTTTGGGAAAGCGGAAGTTGGATTCTATTGGACAAATTAACATTTTGCGTGACATCTTTAACTATTCTCATAGCAACGCAATGCGGTGTCTTTGTTCACCGTCCCAGGTGCTGCAGTTAAGTTTGAAAAGGTGTAAGCAAAGAGACGAATGGGAAAATTTTATAGTTGGGGAGGCAGCGACAGAAATATTCGGCTTATTTCATTAACATTTTTTTCCACATTATTCGTTAATTGACGCGTCATAAATACATAAATTGGCGGTCTGTCAGGATACCTGCGGGACAGGGCCCCGCAATGGGGCTTCAATATGGTAAAAAAGAGTGAAATCATTAATGCTGAAATCATTTATATGAATTACAGACACCTCGAAGTGTCCAAAAAACCGGTCTGCCATTTCGCCTGCGGGACAAAATGTGTCTGGCAGCCACATTTCCTAGATATTTGATTAATAAAATTATCAAGCTACTATCAGCTTCAAATTATCTACTGTAGGAGGTGTAGAAAACACAGATTGTTGCCTAATGACACTATTATGCTACCTGTTTTAAACCTGCTACGGGTAGAATGTGGTTGGCAGACACATTTTGTCCCGCAGGCGAAGTGGCAGACCGTTTTTTCTGGACATTTCGAGGTGTCCGTAATTAATATAAAAAATTGTAGCGTTAATGATTTCCATCAATGAGACTAGTTTTTTTGGCATACTTGAGTCGCCCCCGTGGAGCATTGTCCCGCTACTTGCATGGCAGACTCGACTTTTTCGAATCACAACGACATACGTAATAGGAAAAATGACTTCAGAAAATTAATGAAATGAGTCAAGCCAATCTGTCGCTGCCTCCGATCGACACGTACTTTTAGAAATAACTAGCAGAAGATGTAATTTTGAATAAGATAACGAATGGCTGATGCAGGAGGCTCGAAAGAAGGCTGAGAAAATCGTCAATTGTGGGTAATTCCTTTAAAAGATTCGCAGGTACTTCATAATAGGCTTGAATCATGTTGAAGAAAACTAAAATTAATTAGTCTTTATCACACAAACGACGCTTTCTGATGCTAACCGTCGGTTTTCTGCTTTAGCTGACACATCGATCTGTCAGTCAGTTTGTCCTACACTTTAACAAGGACTTTTCAGTCAACTTGCTGTCGATGAACAGTTTAACTATCGAATAACGCAAACTGCCAGATATTTTCATTTAACTGAGCATCGATAAACTGGCCCTTTTGAAATAGAAATGGCAAATCAATGAATAAACTTTTGTTTTTTTAAGTAAATTATAAAACTTCAGATGCGCTCATTAAGGGCCGGTTTATCGATGCTCAGTTAAATGAAAATATCTGACAGTTTGCATTATTCGATAGTTAAACTGCTTATCGACAGCAAGTTGACTGCAAAGTCTTTGCTAAAGTGTCTGGCAAACTGACTGACAGTTCGAAGTGTCAGCTAGGGCAGAAAACCGACGGTTTAGCAATGTTAGCATCGCCCAGAGTTATGTAAATGACGAAGAAGGTGAATCTTTGGTTTTCTTCAACATATGAATCTAGCCAATATATAAAGTTTAGAAATGTACATTAAACTATTTTGAGGAATTTCCTCAACTTTCTTTCAGACCACCTGCATCTACCATCCGCTTTTTTATCCTCAATTACATCTCCTGCAAGTTACGTTTCAAAGCATTTCTGGATCGTAAGCAGAAAAGTTTACTCCTCATTTATTTTCTGTCACCAACGCAAATTTCAACTGCATCAGCACCTGCCACAGTAAACAAAGACCGTAAGGCGTTGCTAAAAAAAATTTAAATCTGTCCAATAGAATTCAATTTCCTCTACCCCAAATGTTGCCAACACAACTCAAACTGTCAGGCACGTAACTGACAGACAAAGCCGATGCCGATAAACGTGAATCTGATTTATCTGTCAGCTATAATAAACTGTCAGATAGATAACAGTCAGTTTTGACTGAGCATCGATAAACCAGCCCTAATGATGCAGTTGCTGCAACTGTAGTTATCATCGGCGCATCAGAACGTTTGCTTTTTCTTGAAGTGCGACTCGATGAGCAAACCACATTTCAGGATTTGTAAAATGCGCTATTTTTTGGTCGCTGACGAAGTTCCTTGCCTTACTTGCTTCCCCAAGTAATTTTTTGGAAACTTCCGTTTTATGACGAATCGAATTTTCGATGTAACCTTCAGCAACGGAAGCGGATTTCCACCCATTATGTCTTTTGATACTTGTGATATCGCCTCCAGAATCAGCAAGTAACGTTCCTGAAGTTCGCCTAAATGAATGTCCTGTATAGTTCTTCGGGTTCGGTAAGTTCAAGAATGAGGCGATTCTTTCCGGTACTTTTCAGATTGCATTAATTCCCACCGGTTGTTTTGTGCATTTTCCGTGACGATAATCCACGAAGAAGCGTCGATGATCGCAAGAAGACGGTCTTAAAGATGCGTACTTTATAATTATACTTCCAGTGATTTGACTGCAGAACTCTCAGTAATCGTAAAACTGCGAGATACTTTTGTCTTTGTATCTTTGTATCTTCACTAAATCATTCTTACGACATGCTCCATAAGTTAATTCTAAGTACGAAGATGTATCGAAGAAAAGGACAGGATCGTTGATGAAATGAAGATTAAACTATTGCAGTTTATACCAACGTTTCGCTAGCATTTATTCTAGCGAAACGTTGGTATATCGAAGAAAAGGACAGGATCGTTGATGAAATTAAGATTAAACTATTTCAGTTTATACCAACGTTTCGCTAGCATTTATTCTATCGAAACGTTGGTATAAACTGCAATAGTTTAATCTTCATTTCATCAACGATCCTGTCCTTTTCTTCGATACATCTTCGTACTTAGAATTAATTACTGGAGGACTGATAATGACACAAAACTTAGAAAATGCTCCATAAGTTCCGATGATGACCAATAATTTGAATTTGACATTACCAGCTTCAAGTTTATTGACACATTACCTTCATCAAAAGAAATTTGTCGTTCGGAGCTTCTTCAATGAATCGTATAACTTCTCCTGTGGAAAACACTTTTGACTTCTTTGGACGATAACCTTCATTTTGTCTTTTCAAGTAAGCTTCCAATTTGTTGAACTTGCTAATGCCAATGCTAATGTCAATGTAGAACACTTGAATACCTCCGATTCACTTGAAAAATAAGCAAGAAGAACGTTTTCACTGATGTTTTTAACATCAAGGGGATTGTAGTGCACCACTTTTGGAACTTGTCATGTTGAAGGTCGTAAATTTGCTTAGATTTTTTCGGAAGTAAATTCTCAATTGCTGTATGGGCAGCATCCGAAACATCGGTGGTGTACAAAACTTTCTTCACCAGGAAACAGTTCTTCACCCTCTTCCATCTCATAAACACTCAGAAATCAGAAATTCAAAGAGAAAATTTCGTTTGCGTGAAACAGTGATTTGTTTATCGATGTTGCTATGACGCTATGAGAAATTTTCAACGCAAATGTGATGTGATGCCGATTATTAATCATAATTCAGTTACATTTTTCAACTAAATACTCTTGCTGTTGACGAAAAAACATTAAATGTGAAAAAAGTTTCACTTTACACACTTGTTACATAAATAACCAATTCGATTTTCAGCTGCAACAGTATTAACTCTTCGCGGATCCTCCTACGTATCTTACCGTGTTTATGATTGGAAAGACCGAGTTCACTCAGCCATCAATCGATTTTCAGTCATGTTTAAAACGAGATTTGACGATTCCGCACTTTTTTACGCCGCTGGAGGAGAACAAGGCATCGATCACTACATAGCGGCGTCTATTTACAACAATTCTGTCTACGTAGAGCTGGATTTCGGGGATGAACCCATGAGGCAAATTCTAGGCCAAAACGATAACTTCCAATTGGACCGATGGAATAATTTAACAATTTTCCACAACCACGAAGAGATTCATTTAATCCTAAACGACGAACAAATCACTCTCAATATCACCGGCTACCCATTGCTGTATATTGATCCTGAAATTTACATCGGCGGAGGACCCGAACTTCAGAAGAAGACTGGTCTATGGTCCCGTAACAATTTCGCCGGGACTTTGAAATACGTTTTCTTCAACGACATTTCGATTATTTACGAACTTAACAAAAACAACCCCAAAGTGCATTATATAGGCATTCTACGACCTGAATTTTACGAAGCTGACGTTAAGGAAATTCCAATTACGTTTCCTTTTTCATCCTCGCATATTTGGTGGCCAAACAATCACACGGATACTCTATCGCTTTCTTTTAATTTTAAAAGCAGCACCAATTTAAGTGTTCTTGCTTCTAGTGAAGCCCAAACTGGGCTTTACTGGGAAGTTAGAGTTGTGAATGATGAGGTAAGGTTCGAGTTGATGAACATGGTGAAGAATTCCACGCATTTAATTAGCGTGAAGAAAACGCCCAGGATATGGCATTTCCTCAATTTAACTTACGAAAACGGAGAGGTTATTTTAAAAGTTGACAATAGGCAAAAGCAGGAGTTAATTGACGATTTGAAGTTTGCCATTGGTGACAAAATCAAAGCTGGAAGTGGATCTAGATCCAATTCTGGACTAGTGGGTTGCATGCAAGATATTGTGGTTAACGGAGCTAGTTTGGAGCCACGATCCATTCTTCAGTCTGAAAGGGTTGTGGGTGAAGTTACTCTCGATGACTGTAGATTTGTGGATCCATGTCTTAGACCAAACACCTGCGAACATGGTGGAAAGTGCTCCGTTAAGGAGGATCGTTTGATTTGTGATTGTGCTGAAACTGGATATATCGGCAAAAATTGTCATTTTGCCAAATACAGGAAGACTTGTGAGGAGTTGGCTCTTTTGGGTATGGATTTGCATATTTTTAAAATCTTTTGTATTCAGAGTTTGCGAAGTATTTTACACCGTCGCCGTCGCGTACAACATGATTAGGCTTATCAGGCGTCAGAAGGGAATTGAAACCCTAATTCGGAAAAAAGTCCGAGAGAGCTGGAAATGGTTTTTATCGACTCATTTTAAGTCTGTAATTGTAAATAATGTAATTTTTAATGTTCAAATTACGCATTAAGGACACTAGTACACAGTGATTTTCAAAAGTATGATTGATATAAATGCACATACAGGGTCATTCACGAAAAGCGTCCGTTAGTCGTATCTCGAGAAGTTTTGGCATAATAGACGCGAAAATTTGTATCCTGTGGTTTCAATGGATTCTGAATTGAAGGAAAATATTTTCAGATTGGCCGCACTTCCGGTTTACCGGAAGTCGACATCAACTTTGTTATTGTAAATGGGACACCCATATTTTCATACCACACTCCGATTCTAAATTAAATTATGAAAATTTTGGTGTAACAGTACTCTATGGCTAAATATGATAGTTTCCGAGTAAAAAAATATTTTTCAATTTTAGAGATGAAAATCTCGTAATACTTGAAAATTAATATCTGTGCCAAAAAAAGAGATAAGAGTATTGAAATTTTGACAGCAGTAAAAGATGTATTGGGAACATCGGACTGTGGCTTAAAAAGCAGGGAGGGTCTACAACCAGTGGCGTTCGTCAGTTTGGAAAAAATAATTAAAACTCAGTTTTTTCAAATGGAATGCCTAGTTTTTTATCATCCCAGTGGATAGCAAATATTTAAGATTAATTTATGACCGTTTGCACAGACGTTGCGGCACTCAAATTGACAGGAATGACATTTTTCTTATTGTTTAAACGTCATTCTTGTCATTTTAAGTTCCGCTTAAATTTAAGCAACGTCGGTGTACACGGTCATAAGTTGATGTTAAATAAGTAACTCCAAAACTAATGAAGATAGGTATAGGAATATTTGAATGGATTGATAGGGAATTAAATTTGCTATCTACTGGGATAATAAAAAACCAGGCATTCTATTTGAAAAAATTGAGTTTCAATTGTTTTTTCTAAACTGACGAACACCACTGGTTGTAGACCCTCCCTAGAGGAATTTTCTGCTTTTTAAGCCACAGTCCGTGGCTTCAAAGACATCTTTTACTGCTGTCAAAACTTCAATACTCTATCTCTTTTTTTGGCACATATATCAATTTTTAAGTATTACGAGATTTTCCGTCTCTAAAAATGAAAAACATTTTTCTTCTCGGAACCTATCATATTTAGCCATAGGGTAATGTTACACCAAAATTCTCATAATTTGATGTAGAATTGGAATGTGCTATGAAAATATGGATGTCCCATTTAAAATAACCAAGTTGATGTCGACATCCGGTATAACCGGAAGTGCGGCCATCTTGCAAATATTTTCCTTCAATTCAGAATGCATTGAAACCCCCGGCTACAAATTTTCGCGACTATGACGCCAAAACTTCTTGAGATACGTCTAACGGACGCTCTTCGTCAATGACCCTGTATACACGGTGTAAAAAAATGCTACTGAGAAACTCACGGGACGGATTCTAGGACGGAAAATAAGTAAAATTTGAAGAGCAGATTTTTTCGATAAAACGCTTTCTAAGGGTTGTTACACCCCCCAAAACACCTGTCAAGTTGAAAAATAAAAAGTATATAAAATGACAAAAACCGTGTTGACGTCAGTAACGTAATCCGCTTTGATTTTTCTGCGGCTTTGTGTTTCCAAGGAAATTCAGTAGTTTTCAATTTAGACATTGGGGGGCGCGTATCACCCTTAGAAAGCATTTTATCGAAAAAGGAATCTTTCCAATTTTGACTCATTTCCCGTCATATAATCCATTTTGTAAGTTTCTTGGCAGAGTTTTGTCGTACTCTGTACAAAGGAAGCCCCCATGTTTCCGGTGTTTTTGTAAAAAAAAATTTCTATCGGCTGTATTTCGGAAAGTATTTGTCGTGGAAAATTTTTCTCGCAACCTTATTTATAGAGATTTTTATCCTGAATAATTTAACTAGATTCAGTTTGGCGTAAAATTAACGGTTAACTAGATATTCTCAAAAAAAACTCTTTGCGGGGCCTTCCTCCCATTGCCGTGCGGAACGCAGACCTCGCTAGAGGGTGATAACTTTAGTGCCCTCATAACAGACTTAAAATCAGTCGATTAAAACCATTTCCAGCTTTCTCGGACTTTTTTCCGAATTGAAATGGCTGACGCTTGGCCCACATATTCTCTATCCTATTTTTAGGTTACACTAAACCCGACGTTTATTTAATCGACATCGATGGAAACGGACGATTTCCCCCCGCCTACGTTCGCTGCGAATTTCAAAGCATCGAGGAATCAACAAAAACCATCGTCGAACACAATTTACCGAGTCAAATAGACGTCAGGTCTCCGTCTGAAAAAGACTTCAGCTTCAGCATTAAATATAGGGAATTCACCGCCGATATGCTCCAAGAGCTAGTCTCCCACTCCTTGAATTGTAGCCAATATATTAAGTAATAAACTTTAGATTCGAAAAAAAAATATTTTAAGTTTTATTCTAGGTACGACTGTTTTAAAGCACCGCTTGGTTTGCACACCTCAACTTGGTTTGTAAGTTCCTCCAATCAAACGGTCGATTTCATAGGAGACGTCAAAAGAGGAACCTGCCCTTGCTCGGTGGGAAAAAAGTGTGAAAATCCATCCCAGTGGTGTAACTGCGATAACGTGGAAGATGACAAATGGAACTCAGATGACGGATTTTACACCACTGGAGATAGTCTCGGAATTACCAAAATGGTTTTTTTGCAGAACCCGGAATTAAGCGAGGATTCGTTAGGTCGAATCACTTTGGGACCTTTAGAATGCGTTGAAACGAGTTCGTAATAAAATAATAATTAAATTTTACAATAAATCCTCATTTGGTTTTAGACACGCAACGATACGTGGTGACTTTTACCACAAGCCAATCTTATATAGAAGTTCCAGGTTGGAGAAAGGGGGATTTAGCTTTCTCCTTCAGGACCACGGGAAAAAAAGCCATTCTCTTGTACCAACCACCTATCAGACCTAATTATCCTAGTTTTATGGTTGCTCTAACTAGCGGTAGGTTAAATTCCAGCATGATTTATCTTATTTATTATTTTGTAGATTTTCAGTTGACGTTTAATTTCACACTAAACACAGGAGTTTCAAGAGAGTTAGTTATTGTTTCTGGAAGAAGGCTGAATGGGGGTGAATGGCATAAATTGTGGATTGACTATAACAAATACCACGTAAGGTTTATGATAAATGAAGACTATCAAATGGTCGATTTAAAGCCAGAAGAAGAATTTGGTCCATTTGAAGGCTCGATGTTTATAGGTGGTGCACCCTAGTAAGTCCTTTAATAGTATATTAAAAAACACGTTTCATAAAAAGCCCGAGTTTTACAAAATCCGAGTGCGATAAGAGCCTTATGAAACACGTTCTTTACGCAATTTTTTCTATTTCGGATACCCACCTTGTTAATATTTTCGTATACAGTGCATCATTGACAGTGCGAACGTTGGCTGTGGAATATTCCAAATGAAATTTTCTTGGGTCATCTGCTGCTGAAATCCTCGGATTTTTTTTCCACTCCCGGTTTAACCGGAAATGACTTTAACTTTGTTTTCTCAAACGGAAAGACACTTTTTTCTCAACTAGATTTTCAAACACATCGCAGAAATCGTTCAAAAATCAAGATTTTTGCAAATCGCAAATAGACGTCAATCTTATTTTTTTGATGCAAATTCAACTGCGCAGTTACATTTTCTTTTATTTGCGTTTGTTTTTTAAATCTCATTCACTTTTCACAATCTGCCAAAATAGCAAAAATAATTTTTTCAAAATGTATCGAAAAAACAAGGTCGGTGTGTATTTGCAAATTTCAAAATTTTTATTTTTGATCAATTTCTTCGATGTTTTTGAAAATATAGGGTGGCCGTCACTGCACTTCCGGTCAAGTATGATACATGCTTTTAACTCCGAAAAAATCGTAGATTCCGATTCCATTGAGAAAAAAGTGTCTTTCCATTTGAGAAAACAAAGTCATAATTTTTTATTTGGAATATTCCACAGCCAACGTTCGCACTGTATAATACAGGATGCCCGGCAATTAATGCAACAAAATTTGGTCACAGATTCTTAAGACAAAATTAGGGGACTCGTATTTTTTATTTTTGCGAAGTTACAACCCCCTGAAATTCGCTCCTAAGAATAGTCTTTTTTTTTATATCTCAGAACCCTGTTGTACGAGAATCACTAAATTTGGTACACAGAGTTCTTATGAACTGAATCTGATAATGCTACGCTTTTTGACGGGGGACCCCCTTAAGACACTTTTTCGTGGGCCCCCTTGTTTTTGGAGCCACAAAACTTTGGTCGTGTATTTGAATTTCTTGGCCATTAGAAAGCCCATTCAATTTAGAAACTTTTTTGTCTCTTGAAATTGTTTCGTCAAACGCAATGTTTTCGAGAAAAATGGCAAAATGTGATCGAATACACAGCGAGATACATTTTTTTTTAACAAACGGTGATTTTTAAACGTTCTATCTAATAAATTAGACTCTGTTACTCATTACATCAATTGAAACTATATCTCAGGACGGATATAGTTTTCTGACTGCTTAAAAGTCATAACTCCATACACACGATGTAAAATCATGACTCACTTACCCCAGCTCACCTTAGAATTTCATATGAATCTCGCGATGCATTTGGTCACATTTTGCCATTTTTCTCGAAAACGTTGCGTTTGACGAAACAATTTCAAAAGACAAAAAAGTTTCTAAATTTAATGGGCCCTGTGTATCAAATTTAATGATTCTCGTACAACAGTTTTGATATAACAGGGTGTCTCAAAATTCGTGGGCAAGCTCTCGAATTCGAGTAAATCTCGACAAAACAAGACGACAAGTCCATTTAAAATTTTTTCCTCCGCGGCCTCCCTGTGGAGATATTCGCCCTTAAAGATGAGTCTTAAAATTCGTTTCTTTCCAATAACTTTTTTATTATTCAAAATTATTTCACTATTTTCGGAACTCCCCAGCCTTTTTTGACGCTTATGCCAATGGTGAAATTCAATTCAATGTAACTTTTAAGGGGGCTCAGCTGAGGAGCCCTCTGGGCGCTCTAAGCCCCGTAAAAAAATTCTGAATACGTTTTCTCAATTTTTGAGGCAATTTTTTAATATGGTGGACATTTCTACATAAAAAAGGTGTACTTGTCTGATGTCCATAAAATGAGCCGTACTCCAGCAAAGTCAGTCTCAATGTATTCAACCGTCCTTATGAACCTATAGGTAGGTGCAATATTCCAAAACAAAGTGGAGGAAAACAATTTATATGAACTTGTAGCCTTATTTTGACGAGATTGACGAGATATATAAAAAAACTATTCTTAGGAGCGAATTTCAGGGGGCTGTAACTCCAAAATAGGGGGCCACTTGGCAAAAATAAAAAATACGGGTCCCCTAATTTAATCTTAAGAATCTGTGACCAAATTTTGTTGCATTAATTTCCGGACAACCGGAAAACCGTCCTGCTTTTCACTCGTGGTGTTTTTCAGTTGAAAACCATGGTGATTGGTCGATTGTCTATAAATTCTGACGTTTGATTGGTTAAAATTCTTGAGTTGTTTAATCGCTGGAAAACCGTCCTGCTTTTCACTCGTGATGTTTTTCAGTTCAAAACTATGGTGATTGGTCGACTGTCAATAAATTCTGACGTTTGATTGGTTTAAAAGTCTTGAGTTGTTTAATCAAGAAAAATTCAGATTGTCATTTTCAAATACAGACTTGGCAGTTAATTCGATTGTTAGACACAATAGTTGTCTAACAATTGCTCTAATAGAGCACATTAGACAACGCGTTTGGGTGCTATAAAGTGTTCATTAGGAAACCGAAATAGAAAAAGTGTACATTAGGAAACCGAAATAGAAAAAAATAAATTTCTATCAATGAAAACTTTATTTTAGTGACCTGCTGGACCCGAAATCTTCAGTTCATCAAGGACTGATTGGTTGCTTCAGAGGTCTAGTGGTAAATGAAGAAATATTGGATATTTACAGCTACATGAGCGTACATTTGAGTGAGATTATAAAAGACTGCAAGCCTTCTTGCGTCCCAAATCCTTGTCAAAACGGGGCTCAATGCAAAGAATTATGGAGCACCTTTGAGTGTATTTGCCCTAATCCTTGGGCCTACACAGGGCAATATTGCGAAATAAGTAAATTTTTTGCAGCTACCAACAAAAATTAACGCTTCTTTTTAGACATTAACAAAAATGCTTTGACTTTCACAAAACCGGAATCATTCCTGCGCCGAAATTACTTAAGCACAGACATTGCGGACGACAAATTTTTCCTTAAAAAAATTCTACAAGAACAGATACTAATCAACCTTCGTACTTACGACGAATTCGCTTTAATATTTTACGCAAATGACCATTTGAACAACTTCGTGCATTTGTTTATATGCAACAGCACCGAAGTGGTGTTTCTCTTCAATCACGGGGGTGAAATTTACAACCTGACTGTAAATTACTCGGAGTTAAATTCGAGCAACCCCGTGCAGATAGCAATTCTGCGTGATACGAACACCACCACAGTGCATGTAAACGAGAAGAATAAAACTGTCCCCGTTGGAATTTTGCTGTTGGAAGAGTATTCCAATAAGCCGTGGATTAATCCGGACAAGGGTATGAGTCAACGCGGAGGCAAGAGATTAGTTAAAAAATAATTTGCAGAAGTTTTGGCACCACAAAGACCGCCAGCACCGCCCACGGAATATTTTCAATTAAACTTGGGAGGATATGACCCTGAAAATTTATTGCAAGTGTCGGAAGAGCCGGGTAATTTGCCGGGGTACGTGGGCTGTTTGAGAGGATTCCAGATTGGAGAAAATTTGGTTGACTTACCGACCAAAGTTAAAGAGATTGACGAAGGTAATGTACGTTATGTAGGCAAAATATTCTATTTTTAAGTTAACGTGAAAAATATCGGTTTTTCTGTTTTCGTCAAGTACCTACTAGTAGCTAGAGGATTGCCAATTTTGTTTTTGTCGCTGTTGTTGTTGTACGAATTTGAAACTTCCAGAATTTGTGAGATTTATTACATCAGCCATCAGTTTTTGTTGTTTCTGTTGCATGAGCCTCAGAGCGCTGTCTTCTGATGTTATTTGGTTTGATTTCACGAAAGTGAAGTTTTCCTGGCTAGACATGAGAAGCTTTTTCCGCAGCCCTCTTGAAGCAAGAGAATCTCACTTTCTGTTAGTGAAAATTTTGTGCAATGAGATTTCTGCTTCTTCTGACGGTTTATTCATATTTTGAAGGTGTTATCCCAAACTGCAACATGAAATGCGATTCGCTGCCTTGCAAGCACGGAGGAATCTGCATCGAAGATTTCAAAAAACAGGAACACACTTGCGACTGCGAGCACACGAGCTACTATGGAGAATTTTGCTCCGAAGAAAAAGGAGCAGACTTCAGTGGAGAATCCGTACTCTGGAGGGAATACGTATTGAACGGTTCCGTGGATTACATAAAAATTCAACTCGCCTTCTCTAGTGACGACGTGGCAAGACAGAAAAATACCGTTCTTCTCCTACTACAAACTGAAAACAAGTAATCTATTTTTGCGAATTCAAAACGTGATTTTCTGTTTTAGCCGAAGTTTTTACCTTCTCGTAGGATTAAGTCCTGAGGGATTTTTGATCTTCCAAGAAGACAGAGAAGGGGCTGTTTTTGCGACTACCGTGCAAACGAGGAATTTCATAAACGGTGCCAGGCACTCTGTGTATTATCGCAGAGACAACAACGATGCCGAACTACTTGTCGATAGAGAAATTATAGAACTTAAACAAATTCCTGCACAAACGTTCACTAATGTGCCTGAATTAGGGGCGAACGAAGTGCAGATTGGGGGTCATAACACTAACGATCCCAGATTTGCAATTTTTAAAGGGTACAGTGGATGTTTGTCCAGTAAGATATAAATGTGTGAAAGTGGAAATCTGGTAATATTTTTGGTTTTCTAGACATCTTCATCGAAGTAAATGAACATATAATGAAACCTTTAGAAGAGTACATGTTGTTTACAAAAAGTGGCTCTGAAAAAGTTAATATATCAAATCCTCATGGCGTAAGAAGTGCTCAATGCAGCGACCACTTTGATATCATTGACGAAAAAACGTCGGGAACTCCGAATCTCAATATAAGCCAGGTAAGTACTAAGCGGTAGAAAAGCGGTAAAAAAAAACGGTCGAAAAATGCACTAGCACTAGAAACACCCTCCTACACCGAAACACTTGATTTTCACAGATTTTTTTTCACGCATTATCAAAGCCGAAGCTAAACACACACAACACAAGATGGCAAGTTTCCATTTTTTGGCGCACCGTCTCCTGAATTTTCCTTTAAACAAGGAATGATCAGAAAGGACTCAAAACAATCAAAGACACAGCGAGATGTAACGGATTTGAACCTATCATAGTAGATAACATCATTAGGAAGTTAAAATTCAAACAGCAAGTGTTAAATGCCACGACTTTTCGCTCTTAAGAAAAAACACAGGACTTAAAATTTGTCGCATTACATTTTGAACCTCAGTTGACAAGAGGTTTGACAAGGTTTTATGCCCAACAAAATTTAAGGACAGTTTTCAGATCTGAAAACTACGAAAGCACTGGAGTGCCACACGAGTTTCAAGATTTGATGAGATAATTTTCTCAAGTGCTTGAGATATTTTCTTAAAGGCATTGTCACCAGATGAACGAAATTTTAAAAATCATCTAAACTGATAGGATTATGTTTTAGTAGGGGGCCTTGTTAAAATTTTTACATTTTATTAACTAATAACCGAGTTATGAACATTTCTAATCGCCGCTGCAGGTGTGCGTGACGTCACGTTAGTTTCACCCCGGCCGACCGCCTATTGAACACGTATAGTTAGTTATTGTTATTAGGTATTGCACTGAATTCATTGTTGTGTTGTGGGATGTCATACATAACAAAACAAAAACCCGCCCTGCAGTGAGTTTTCATCGTTTTTCCTATTAAAACAAGAAAAGCTAAATTGTTTAAAAAATCAGGAGGCACACTTCTTTCCGAACAGATAGGTACACGTCTGTGTGTTCCGTACAGTTTACGCAAGATGTCTATTCTCTTAATCATTCTTAAAGGAAAAACTCACACTACTATAAGAAATGTGGTTCGTTATGCATGGACTATTTTCGCGAAGTGTGGGACAAACGTGACGGCACGGCTATTATTTCGCGCTCTTATATCTGATTAACTGTTACGAATTTCAATCTAATATTTTGCCTGTGTGTTCATGATAGGGTACTAATAAGTTTGAAACAAAAAAAAATGACTTTCATCTCGTGACAATGCCTTTAAGGGTTTGAGATATTTTTTGTGACCCTGTGTTGGATAATTTTCTTAAGCGCTTGAACCAAGAGATTAAAAGGGCGAACGATGTCCTATCGTCATAGTTTGTTCACTTTTATCCTCACATAAACTTTTTCTTGTGCCTATCTCT
This sequence comes from Pycnomerus fuliginosus, assembly GCA_963924575.1. Taxonomy (NCBI): domain Eukaryota; kingdom Metazoa; phylum Arthropoda; class Insecta; order Coleoptera; family Zopheridae; genus Pycnomerus; species Pycnomerus fuliginosus. The sequence goes on along the minus strand of OZ004618.1, from coordinate 33,653,445 downwards.
AACACTATCTCTTGCTCTACCTTAGCTCTAACTTTCCCTCTAGCTCTATACTTTTAACTGTGATACTCTGACTATAACTCTAGCTCTAACTGTAACTCAAAATCTACGTCTACCTCTAGCTTCTGACTATAGCTCTATCTCTAGCACTGCTTCTAACCCTGTGACTCTAACTTTAACTCTATCTCGAACTCTACCTCCAGCTTTACCTCTATAATGTTATAACGGGTGTCCTAAAAAAAAACGAATGAAATATTTTTGGGAACAACTCATCCATTTTTTAACCGATTTGGATGAACGTGGACTTAAATTAAAGCTAAAGAATCAGGCTATCGATTCATTCAAGAGACCACGACAGATGGCGCTGCCGTAGTAGCCTTAGCCATGCTTGTTTTAAAAGCTTACTTTAGGTACATGGGGATTGGTCAGTTAACAACCAATGGTTATGAGATAAAAATAACCTTGAAGCACGTTTACTTTTCTTCAAAAAGCTTCTTTCAGAAGTTCGTTATGATTCACGAATAAATTTTCTGTGTTTTTTTTAAAATCATATATTTTCCCTTATTTTCACGCCTAATGGTCATAACTGAAGTAGAGTGATGGATTTTCTATTCAGCTTAATTTTCAGTAATAGAGGATCTAATTGAATGAAAAACACAAGCGGAAGCGAATTGGAGGAAATTTAAAGATTATTACTGAGAATTAAGCTCTTGTTGCTTCATTGTTATTTTAGTCATGGTCATTCTGCATGAAAAAATGTGAAAACACATATTTTTTAAATAATCACAGAAAGTCAATGCGTGAACCAAAGTAACTTCTGAAAAAAGATTCTTAAAGAAAAATGAACGTCCTTCAAAGTTAGGTGAGTCTCATAACGACTGGTTGATAAGGGACCAATCCCCACGCCCCTGAAATGAACCTTTGAGACAAGTATCACTAAGAGAACTATTGCAGCACCATCTGTCGTCATTTCTTAGACATTTCCAAAGCCTGATTCCTTGGCTTCAATTTAAGGCCAGGTTCATCCAAATCGGATAAGAAATGCACGAGTTATTACCAAAAATATTTCGTTCGGTTTTTTTTAGGACACCCGTTAGTTGCAGTTAGAGTTCCAATTCCAGTACTTCCAGTCATAGTTATAGAGTTACAAAGTACAGCTAGAGGTAGAGTTAATCTTAGAGCTACAGTTACAGCTAGAGATGGTGTTAGAGGTAGTTAGAAGTAGACCTAGAGTCGAAGTAGAGCTAAAGGCAGAGATAGATTTTGAGTTTCAGTAAGAGTTAGAGCTAGAAGTAGATCTACAGAGGTAGAAATACAGTTAGAGGTTAACCTTGAGCTATAATTCTAACTCTACCCTTAGCTCTAACTCTCTACATTAGCTCTACCTCTCTAACTAGAAAAGTAGAGCTAGAGTTAGAGCTAAGGAAAAGTTAGAGCTAAGACAGAGTTAAAGCAAAGAGTAGAGATAGAAGTAGAGCAAAAGATAGAGTTAGAGATAGAACAAGCTAAAGTTTACTTCAAGGGGCTGTAAAAATATCTCAAGCGCTTAAGAAACTTATCTCAAATCTTGAAACTCGTGTGGCCAAGGTCTCTCAACACCAGATTTAAGGAGCACTTAGCCCACCTTAAATATGGCAGAACTGAGAAATCCAGTGTTGCCCTACATGCTTTACACAATGACCATAGAATAAGTGATAATATTAAGTCAGTTTGTAGCGTTAACAAGGTGTAGACGCTAGATGCGATGGAAAGTATCGTCATTTATAAGTCTAGAGATAGGCTTATGAACGCTGATACAGGCCCGATCGCATATTCATCTCTGTTTACGCTACTTTAGTGAGGACTTGTTATATTTATACGTGTTCACCCATACGTGACCATTTCTCGACTTTCACAGCCGAGAGGCGGAGCTACGCGGGTGGGCCTGTAAATATTTCGGTTTTCTGGCAGGTAGGTTGTTTAGCTTCGGCATTGATAATGAGCACATTGTGCTCGAAACGCGTCAGCAGTGAAAATCAAGGGTTTCGGTGTAGTGGGGTGTTTCTAGTGATATATGTCAAAGAAAATTAAACAATCAAAGACATCTTCGACTACAATTTTTAGGGAAAAGATAAAACCTGGGTTGAAGATGCCCCGCAACGCATCCTGTACATTTCCAGTGCTGCAACGGCGACGGAACAAGAAGAAGGGGTTGATAAGATTGTCGTAGTGGCACTTTCAGTCTTTTTCGTGCTAGTTATAGTTTGTTGCGTTTACGAGTTGTATCGAACTGACAAGCAATACAAGCGCAGAAAAGAACGGGAAACAGATGAAAATATCCTTTGGTCGAAAGAACAAGCTGCCAAAATGCAGGAAACTCCTTTTATTCAGGTTCCTGATGAGGCAGCGCAAAAACCCACAAATCTAAATGGAAAAATTCCGAATGATTCCAATGGAATTGCGAATGGTAAAGACACGAATGATGAAGTTAATCGAACGAGTTTGGAAACAACTCCAGAGGTAGAAGAACCTCCGGCAAAACCATTAAAAAGAGTGGATAGCAAACGAGAGAAACGAATAAGTTTCAAAGGTAATTACTTAGTTTTTAGATTGTTAATTTTTTTTCAAAAATATTCCTAGACAGTGCAAGTGAGCTTGCATCTGAAGAAAATTTCGAGTTATTGAGCCCTATGCAGGAAGAAGACGAAGGAAGTGAATCGGGGGAAGAAAAAGACAATAAACTAGTAAGTATGGGGGACAAAACACCTTTACTCCATTAGTGAAGTTACTCTAAACCTTAGCATGGATTGAATGACAATAAATAGTGTTAATAACAAGAAACATCAAAGATGCATTTTTATTACGCCCTAAAGCTTAAACCATTAACATACGCACAAACTGCTTTGCACTTAACAGATCAGCATGACCAACTATTTCTTCTCTCTTTCTTAATAAAAAATTGTACCAGGTGCCACAGACACCACCTGTGCGACCACGCACTAGGTGTCCCCCACCTCACAGTAATCCACTTGCCACTCAATTACCATTCATGATTGACGAAATGGGGAGTTCAGAATTCACCGGGACATCTTCATCTTCACCGGTACTGGGTTAAACATCCAAAATATCTGTTGTGTGAGATTAGTTCACATTTCACCCACATTATGTACGTTTGGACTGAAAAATATATTACTTTACCGTCTCTTGTGTTATTTTTTCAAAACAGATAGGTAACGGGTCGATAAAATCTATGCAAAGAAATGGGGGTGTTACACAGAGAACGAAGACTGAACCACAAAATACCGAAGGTAAATATAATATTCAGCGATTTCATAGGACTTAAATAGTGCTTTAAGATATAGTACCCCTGCACCCGAAACTCAACAGAGGAGGTTTGATGAAAGCAGTGTTTTTTAACGATTTTCAGAGGAAATTCGATAACCCAGTTAGTTACATAGGAGGTCCCAGATTAACGCCACGAAACCGATGGAGTTTAGAGAGCGTATTATCTCTGGACTAAATTATGTAACAAATGGTTAGAAAAAAGTAGCTCAATAAAAATTTTGGCAAATGTGCGCTTACGACTAGGTATACTACCAAATGTTAGAAGTGATTATTAAACGAAATTTAGTTTATTTTATAGTAAGTATTATGCATTCACTCCTATTTTCTTCTTCAAGTTTGAAAATAAGGCTGTCTTCTGGACTAGGGTAATAAAACGCAGCAAAATGGGCTTATCCTAAGCGAAATATTCCTATCACCTTAAAAACCTCAAAAATTTTCGGAAAACTAATTTTTTTTCAGACCTAGAGAACTTGATCTCAAAATTAACTTTATTTAAAGAAAATGTGATTTATTCGCGATTCTAGCTAAGGAGGACGCCCTCTGGTGTGTGACGTCACACTGGGGGTACTGTGGGAAATATAATGACAGGCATTTTTGGTGGCATCTGATTGGACGCTTCAAACAAAATATGCAAATACAGTGTGTCTCATTTTAACGGGAACCACCCAAATATTTCGGTTAATTTTAACCGAATCAATGCTTTCTTTTTTTCTGCATGTAGAGCTCCAAAATATGCACCTGCGTGATACTTCACTTTTTTTAGAGACCGAAATCCCAGCCTACTGCTATTTAATAAAGAGGCCAAAAATAACGAAATCGTTTTAGGCATTTTTTTATCGAAAAATTGTATAAGGAAAAGTTGCTCAGGATGGCTCCAAATCGTTAAATCCGAAGTTTCAGGAAAAAATAAAAATGTTGAATTTCTTGGGGAAGAATCACAAAATAACGAAGAGTTCAATACTTTTGCAACATAATGGGTGCTGTGAAATAAAAAAAACAATTGAAATGAATTGATTTGACATTTGCTATCGGCTATGGATGGATAAAACCTCGGATAAAACTTAACAATCGCAGAAATTATTAAGATCGTTTTTCATAACAATTTCAAGGGACACCCCAACTAATCTGTTGCAATGTGCCACAAACAGCAAACAAATGCGCTTCCATTGTTTTTTTATTTCACATCACCCGTTATGATGCAAAAATATTGTCGTTTTCGTTATTTTATGATTCTTCCTCAAGAAATTCAACATTTTTATTTTTTCCTGAAACTTCGGATTTAGCCATTTGGAGCGATCCTGAGCAACTTTTCTTCATAAAATTTTTCGATAAAAAAATGCCCAATACGATTTCGTCATTTTGGATCTCTTTATTAAATCGCAGTAGGCTGGGGTTTCGATTTATAAAAAAAGTTGAGTATTACACAGGTGCAGATTTTGGAGCTCTACATGCAGAAAAAAAGAACGCATTGATTCGGTTACAATTAACCTAAATATTTGTGTGGTTCCAGTTAAAATGAGACACACTGTATATACAAAATATTTCAGGGTGACATTTAATAATTAATTTTCTTAATTTTAAACGCCCATCAAAAACAAAATTAATGCAAGATGCCGTGAAGATGCCTATTGAAGCTTCTACCAAGGGGACTTTTTCTAAACTCCACCCTGTATAATGCGGTGTGATTTGCAGTCGCCTACTTTCACTTAAGTAAGTGGGTACATGAGTATAATCAATTAGACAAATAATTTATTTACTGGATAAAATAATTATAGTTTTATTCACAAATTGGGTAGGCACACCCATTTCTTACTTTTTTTCATAAGTTAAATGTATTTAGGTACCTTATTTTTTTGTATTGAAGTCTGCGACTGCCTGTTGTGCTTTTGATAAAGTTTTGCTGGAAGCATTTGAGGCTTTTGAACGAATTTCCTCCTCTATAGTCTTGTTAACGGTTTTTGTTATGATTTGCTTCAATCTGTTGGCTTCCTCGCTGCTCTTTTTCTTGGGCTGAACAGGACGATCTACAAAAAAAAAGCATGTTATTATTAATAAATCATAAGTCACCGTGAATTTGACGGCACACATACTTGCTCTTTTGGTGGCGGCACCTCCTTTTGGTCCCTTTTTCACTTTGACAGATTTAGGAAGTTGAGTTTTTGCTTTTAGCTTGCGTTGAGCCATTTTTGTTGCAAAATCAATTTTTAAATAGAATCTTAATTATTTGTGAAACGTGTTATTGTTATTAATATGTATGGTCACTTTTTTGTTAAAATTTACGTCTACTATCTAACCTCAACTTCTTTGACAACTGACTGCTGTCGAGAGAAGCACGTGTCGTTTGACATTTCTTTTCTAAACTCTGAGTATGCAACGCAATATACACTGGCCCTGTGAAGTGGTTAGCCTTCGTATAACTAATTTTTAAGCTCTACATCATCATCAGTCTAAAGTCCCGTTTTAACCTCCCCAACCCCATCACAATTTTAAAAAAATGGGAGGTTACTGCAATCACTAAAATTTTCGAATTTGAGATAGCACCAGATCTCCACGTTTTGAGGTCTCAGGAACCCAGAAAAGTGGTTTATAAAATGTGTCTGTGTGTATGTTCGTACGTACGTACGTACGTTTGTAAACACGCCACAGCCAAAACTACTGGGCCGATTTGGCTGCAATTTGGTACGTAGGCATCTCATAACCCAACTTAGATCTGAAAAGCTTTTGGAGCCAATCGTGCAACCGGAAATGCCATTTTGGCACATCAACTTTTAAATTTTAAATGCAAACCCCTATTTTTCACGTCACCATAAGAAAGACCTTCAAATTCTGCTTCTAAAAATGTATTCATTCTTAGTGTTCTTTTGACCAAAAATTTAAAAAAAAATTGATTCTTATCAAACTTTAAAATCGCGGTACAGCCCAAGCCCCTGAATCGATTTGGCTGAAATTTTGCACATAGGGATTGTATTACACCTCGAAAAGCTGAACAAATTTTGAATTCCATCGACTCACGGAAAGTGTCCTTTTGGCACACCAATTTCCAAATTTAAAATTATTCAATCATTAAACCATTAAAAACAAGTTTTTGAAAGATTTATTGTCACCATCAGAAGGGTCTTCAAATCTTGGTTTTAAATAGGACAAAATTAATTCGCATTTAGCGCTGTTTGGTTCAAAAAATCGAAATTTTATAATAACAGTAAAAACACATTATAGCCCAAATTACTGAATCGATTTGGCTGAAATTTGGTACATGGAGATTAGGTGACCCGTTGAAGACCTGAAAGGCTTTTGGGAGCAATTGGCCCACGCGAACTGCCATTTAAGCATATCAACTTAAAATTTTAAATACAACGCCTCTTTTTTATGTCGCCATTAGAAAGACGATCAAATTCTGGTTCTAAAAATGTATTCACAGTTTCTGCCATTTCAGTGGAAAATATTGAAAAAATTCTTTCTCATTAAAAGGGAGCAGGCTGACAGTGGATGACATAAAGTGGCAGTTATTGTCAAAAAGTTGGCAAAAGATTAACCTTAAAAGGAACATATTGTCAAATGTGATGGGTGATGTACGAGGTGATGTCGGTATTTGTCAGAAAATTGCGAAATTAGTCACAGACGTCAGACGATAAGGATAAAAAAAAATCTGTTGAATTGACTACTATCTACACAGAATACAAAGATCCACGCGATGGGGAGGTTCCAGCCGCTTCTCTGCTGCATTTTTTTTTTCTGTTTTTTTTCTGTTGGTTTGTAAACGGGATTTCAGTTCTGTCAAAATTCCTGTTATGGACAATGATTAACAATAAATATGCCTTTCAACCTCCATTGTTACAGTTTATTGACACTGGCAGTGAGTGACAGGAGTTTTGACAGATGTGAAATCCGGTTTACAAACCAACAGAAAAAAGCCTGAGACACACAACCCCCGCTTTCGTTAATATGCGACGGAACTTTACATACATCTTTGCTCCTACTTTTTGAAGATATTTGAAACTTTGTTGCATCGTTCTAATTTATGTTTTAGATGGTTAGGGAAAAGGATAGGGTTCCATATCGATTTTTTTTGTTATACCTACATGCAAAGTTTACCAATTTGAATTTTCCATATACTTATTTAAAAAGAATGCAGACTGCCAATATAATTTATGCGCCAGATCTTCAATAATATTCACCCAATTAGAAAAAAATCGAGAGAAAACCTCGGAAAAGGCCCACAGAAAACTTCGGCCTACAAACTACATACCTACCTACCGACGACGATGAAACCAAACCAATAACATTTAAGTACTTTGTCAGCAAATGTGACGTCACATATGGCGATTTGAAATTTTAATTCAAATACCACGAAGATTTGAAAGATTTGCAGAAGAGGTATTACTAGGTAGATAAGTATTCTTTATTATTTTATGGTTTTTCAAAATTGTTGGAAAGGCCCATTAAAGTGATATAACTCAAAATTGAAGTCTGGTCTAAAAACGTGTTGCACCGAATTGTTCAAGAAGCCTCAGCCTCGGAGTTAAATTCAATTAATTATAGGAAACAGGCAGCCCCTTTTAATTTATTTTATTTACAGCACCAGGGAGGTTCAAAATTTGTTTCCCCCCTTTCGAACTCTATCGTGGAGGAGTACTTCGGAAAAAGCTCTCGAGCACATAACATTTTTTTGTTAGTGCAGTCTGAAGGTACTTTCAAATATTTTTTTTCGCTTCCGGTTTAGCCGGAAATAACCCTAAAATTGTTTTTTTAAATTGAAACCCACATTTTTCTCAACTAATTCTGAATCTACGAATTTTTCTAGGTTAAAAGCACGTAACACACTTGACCGGAGATTAACTCACGAAGAAATCGGTGAAATACGAACATTTTTGAAAATTGCAAAAACAGGTCAACCTTATTTTTTTGATGTGAATTCGATTGCCCGATTACATTTTTCTAATTTCTTTTTGTAAAAATCACCAATCGTAAAAAATCAGAGAATTTGAAAAATTCAAAACGAAGTAAAGAAGTAATTTAACTGCCGAGTTGAATTTGTATCAAAAAAAAATGCAGCAGAGAAGCGGCTGGAACCTCCCCATCGCTTGGATCTTTGTATTCTGTGTAGATGGTAGTCAATTCAACATTTTTTTTGTGCTTATCATCTGTGACTAATTTCGCAATTTTCTGACAAATACCGACATCACCTCGGACATCACCCATCACATTTGACAATATGTTCCTTTTAAGGTTAACAGTTTGGCACCCTTTTGACAATAACTGACACTTTATGTCATCCACTGTCAGCCCGCTCCCTTTTAATGAAAAAGAATTTTTTCTCTATTTTCCACTGAAATGGCAGAAACTGTGAACACATTTTTAGAACCAGAATTTGATCGTCTTTCTAATGGCGACATAAAAAAGGAGGCCTTGTATTTAAAATTTAAAGTTGATATGCTTAAATGGCACTTCCCGTGGACCAATTGCTTCCAAAAGCCTTTCAGGTCTTCAACGGGTCACCCAATCTCCATGTAGCAAATTTCAGCCAAATCGATTCACTAATTTGGGCTGTAATGGATTTTTAGTGTTATTACAAAATTTCGATTTTTTAACCCAAAGAGCACTAAATGCGAACGAATTTTGTCTCATTTAAAACCAGAATTTGAAGACCTTTCTGATGGTAACAATAAATCTTTCAAAAATTTGTTTGGATGGTTAAATAAGTGAATACTTTAAAGTTGGACATTGGTGTGATAAAAACGGCACTTTCCGTGGGCCGATTGAATCCAAAATTTGTTCAGCTCTTCGACGTGCAATACAATCCCCATGTGCAAAATTTCAGCTAAATCGGTTCAGGGGCTTGGGCTGTACCGCGATTTTAAAGTCCGATAAAAATCAATTTTTTTTTTTATTTTTGGTCAAAAGGGCACTGAGAGTGAATACATTTTTAGAAGCAGAATTTGAAGGCCTTTCCTATCGTGACGTGAAAAATGGGGGTTTGCATTTAAAATTTAAAAGTTGATGTGCCAAAATGGCATTTCTAGTTGCGCGATTGGCTCCAAAAGCTTTTCAAATCTAAGCTGGGTTATGAGATGCCTACGCACCAAAGTTCAGCTAAATCGGTCTAGTAGTTTTGGCTGTGGCGTGTTTACAAACATATGTACGTACGTACGTACAAACGTACGTACACACACACACAGACACATTTTGAAAACCGCTTTTTTGGGTTCCTGAGACCCCAAAACGTGCTATCTCAAATTCGAAACTTTTAGTGATTGTAGTAACCTCCCATTTTTTTTAAATTGTGATGGAGTTGGGGAGGTTAATAAGGTTGACGTGTTTTTGCAATTTTCAAAAATCTTCGTTTTTCACCGATTTCTTCGATGTTTTTGAAAATATGAGGAGGCCGTGACTTGATTACCGGTCAAGTGCGACACGTGTTTTCTACGTACAAAACTTTGTAGATTCCAAATTAGTTGAAAAAAATGTGGGTATCAATTTAAAAAACCAATTTCAGGGTTATTTCCGGCTAAACCGTAAGTGGAAAAAAGTATTTGACAGCACCCTCAGACTGCATGAAATTCATAAAGGTTATGTGCTCCCAGAGTTTTTCCGAAGTGCCCCTCCACTATATTCTTCGAAAGGAGGGAAGCAACTTTTGAACCTCACTGTATACAATATGTAATAAAAATTGGCCCATTCAAATTGTGTTCTTATGCACACCAAAAAATAAGAAACAAACTGTGAATAAAATTAAAAATCTTTAATGCAACAAATCAATAATAACACATAATTCCCATAGGCGTCAATAAATAAAATTAATGGTACTTTTGTACAAGCATTTGCTATTTATATTTTTTGTAATAAGTACATGAATAAAAATAAGTCTGATGGCATGGCACGATTTTAATAATTCAACAGAGTATGGCAATTAACTCCTTACTAATACTGTACACATTTGGGTATTATGGGGAAGCAACCTAAAAAAAATCTCTTGCATTTGATTTAAACACTATAAGAAAACTTACAATCAATAAGTGCCCACTTTTATCTTTGTGGATACTCTCTGGCCTTCCAACTGTAACATCAATAGTTCCGCGTTTACCTTGTTTCATGGAGTGTTCAATTCTGTAAAATGAAAATTTACCAATTCGGTTGTAAAAAGTGGGTAATTACTTACGGAGTCTTGTCAATAATCGTTAACATATCAGGCTTTTTCGTTACATTGATGATCGTAGTAATTGCTTCTATTAAATGGGGTACTTCCAAAATGAGGTCCCCTTTGTCTTTTTTCATTAAATCTTCAGGGATCCTCACGAGTAACATTTTGTCATTTTCAGGGGTGACGACGAAGGTCAGTTGTGAAAGGGGCAAGCAGTGCTTCACCTTTGGGGTTCCTTTGACTTCTATTAGGTGAAGATTCTTGTTTGTTACCATTAGTACACGCTCCCTGGGCTTGTATCCATGTCTGTCGTACTTATTTACAGTGCTAGCATACTGGAAACATACATATTTCAAATTTTGATTTTATCTTTAATAAACATTGTAAAAGCTCATTATGTATTACGAATTGAACTGATAATAATTAACTAAACTGAAATAGTATTAAACTATCAAATTGTATCTTTACGACCATTTAAAATAGCGTCATTTTGTAACGAATGCAGGGGTAGTGTGATTCGCGTTTTGTAAATTTTTTTGTTAGACGGGGTTTTCAGTTCCGTCTTTGTCAAAAAGGATGAAGCGAAATGAACAACAATGCTTAACTAATATATTTCCTTCCTTCACCCATTAAATGTTCAACTTTACGGAATTAGAGAATATAAGAAGAGACATGGTAGAATGAATTCATAAAAATTTTTGGATTTTTTTTAAGAAATGAGGATACGACGTGAAAAAGGATTGAAAATTGTTTAAAATGCTGCAAACCGCAATCCTCTAAGACGTCCCATTCGTCTTTTATGGCCAATTGAAATTTTAGAAAATTTAGAATTTTAACATTTTACGTTGAAACTTAAGAACGGAATATCAGAAATAAGCATATGAAGTACTTTTGGTAGAAAATTTAATTTTCTACAAAATTAGATCATTTTTAAAGGTGTCGTATCATCTCATCCCTATAACCAACTCATCCCAGGTGACAACTCATCCCAGACCAACTCATCCCAGACCAACTCATCCCAAACCAACTCATCCCAGACCAACTCATCCCAGACAAATTCATCCCAGACCAAGTCATCCCAAAAGACAACTCATCCCAGTACGCAACTCATCCCAGACCAAGTCATCCCAACGGACAACTCATCCCAACAGACAACTCATCTCAGCAGACAACTCATCCCAGCAGACAACTCATCCCAGATCAACATATCGGTTTGCAGTGCGAGAAGCTAGGGCAGTTCAGGTCTATGTCAGGTCAGGTTTTTTTTTTAATAACATTTTTTTAAAATTCTGCCCGTGGAAAGTTCGACGCGAGCTTTCGGCCGAGCCGAAAGCGAGTACTCTTCGAAATATCGGTATTGCAGTGCGAGAAGCTAGGGCAGTTCAGGTCTGGTCAGGTTTTTGACCTGGGTTGTAGTGTCATTTGGGATGAGTTGTCTCCTGGGATGAATTGGAAAATTGTATGAGATGATATTAGCCCGCGGCTACCTTAAAGCGAACAGCCCAAACAATAACAAGCAAGAGTTGGTCTGGGATGAGTTGTCTGTTGGGATGAGTTGTCGTTTGGGATGAGTTGTCTGTTGGGATGACTTGGTCTGGGATGAGTTGCGTTCTGGGATGAGTTGTCTTTTGGGATGACTTGGTTTGGGATGAGTTCGTCTGGGATGAGTTGGTCTGGGATGGGTTAGTTTGGGAGGAGTTGATGTGGGATGAGTTGGTCTGGGATGAGTTGTCAGATGGGATGAGTTGGTCATTGGGATGAGATGATACTAACCCATTTTTAAAGGTCTGACGGCTTAAATAAAGTCCTCAATTTTATGGAATTAGAAAACATAAGAAGAGGGGGGTACATGGTAGAATGAATTGATAAAAATTTTTGGATTTTTTTTAAGAAATGAGGATACGACGTGAAAAAGGATTGAAAATTGTTTAAAATGCTGCAAACCGCACTTCTTTAAAACGTTCCATTCGTCCTTTATGGCCAATTGAAGTTTTAGAAAATTTAGAATTTTAACCTTTTACGTTGAAACTTAAGAACGGAACATCAGAAATAAGCATATAAAGTACTTTTTGGTAGAAAATTTAATTTTATGCAAAATTTAGATCATTTCTGAAGGTCTGACGGCTTAAATAAAGTCCTCAACTACTTTACGGAATTAGAAAACATAAGATGAGACATGGTAGAATGAATTGATAACAAGTTTTGGATTTTTTTAAGAGATGAGGATACGACGTGAAAAAGGATTGAAAATTGTTCAAAATGCTGCAAACCGCACTTCTTTAAGACGTTCCATTCGTCTTTTATGGCCAATTGAAGGTTTAGAAAATTTTTGAATTTTAACGTTTTACGTTGAAACTTAAGAACGGAACATCAGAAATAAGCATATAAAGTACTTTTTGGTAGAAAATTTAATTTCCTACAAAATTAGATTATTTCTAAAGATCTGACGGGTTAAATAAAGTCCTAAACTTTACGGAATTAGAAAACATAAGAAGAGGGGGTACATGGTAGAATGAATTGATAGCAATTTTTGGATTTTTTTTAAGAGATGAGGATACGACGTGAAATGGCATTGAAAATTGTTTAAAATGCCGCAAACCGCACTTCTTTAAGACGTTCCATTCGTCTTTTATGGCCAATTGAAATTCTAGAAAATTTTGAATTTTAACGTTTTACGTTGAAACTTAAGAACGGAACATCAGAAATAAGCATATAAAGTACTTTTTGGTAGAAAAATTAATTTTCTAAAAAATTGGATCATTTCTAAAGGTCTGATGGCTTAAATAAAGTCCTCAACTTTACGGAATTAGAAAACATAAGAAGAGACATGAATTGATAAAAATTTTTGGAGAAAACGCTTGATTCACACTGCCCCCCTGCACCGTTTTCATAATTTTAGTGCTTTTAAAATCTAAACTATAATTGGGACTATAATGTCACAAAGTCCTTGAAATTTTGTATTTGAAAAACTTACCAATTCTTTCTCTCCATTTAAATGCGAAGCGTAGCCCTGCTTCCCACTAGCTGGCGCAACTCTGTTGGCTTGAAACCACTCCGGAACACTGGCCACGTAGCTCTTCTTTTTATCCTTGAATATTTTTTCAGCCAGAACCTTCATATCCAGCTTTTCTTTTCTTTCAGGCGTCAATTGTTTCCTGTAAATCCTGGACAAATGGGCCCCATACATCTTTTCCAAATGCCTCGACGCCTCAATGCAACAATGAGGGCACGGTGGCCACACTCTTTCCAACAAATTCTGTGGAAGATTCTTCGATAACTTAATCAGCCACTGCCTCTTGGCCATTGCCAGAAAAGCCTTATTTTCCGCAGTTTCAGGCCCGTTCCTGGTTATAAATCCTTTAATGAATTTTCTAATTACTTGGGCGGCTTTTCGCCGTTTCTCAACTGCACGTTTCGCAAGATGTCTGCGAATATTTTTCTGAACAACTATGGCGGATTCTCTCATTTTCAAATAGCGTTTTCTCTGTAGGCGGCCCTTGTAGCGTGCCTGAATTATGGAGGCAAGATCGTGCTTTTTAGCTTGGAAGGCGTCTTCTGTCGTAAACAGCGTTTTGGGGTATCTTATGAAAATTTTGGTTTTGCCCATTGCGTACTCTTCGGGTTGGTATCCCAAGGATTTGGCGATAATTTGAACGCCGTCTTTGGGGTCGCCGTGGAAATGCGGCCAAGTTTCCTTGGAGAGGCACTTGTAGCGTTTAAGGAAAAGCTCGTACTTTCGGCGGTACGCGAAACCAGCACGACGGACTCTAAGGTTTTCCATTAGGCCTAGGTATGTTACTTGGTGTTTAACCAGTTCGTCCTCGAAGATGCCTAAAATAAATAGTTTTTTGTTATCATAATAGCATCTCTTTCGGGCCATTTGAATTGGAAAATAGTTACGAGAAGTCTACAAATTATTTTAAGCGACTTATTTAAAGCCATGAGCATACTCAATAAAAGTAAAGCAGCCCCGATACTTTCTAACCAACTAGTATGTTATGCAATAAGTCAGGCTTTTTTTCTGTTGGTTCATAAACGGGTTTTCAGTTCCGTCAAAATTCCTGTCAGTGTCAAAAAGTAGAAACAATGGACAATAATTAAAAACAATGATCCCTTCCAACCTCCATATTGTTACTGTTACTGACAGAAATCTTGCATTTTGCTTGACGGAACTGAAAGTCGTTTAGAATCCAAAAGCCGTTTACACATCAACATAATAAAACCCTGACTTACCTACTAGTTATCTAGCTAGTAGCTTACACAGAGATCTGCGTTAATCTCTTGTAAATATCTTTGTTACCTACGCCGTTGATTTTTACGGCAAAACTGTTATTATCTGCATTATTCTTAGTTTCCATCAAAAAGGTCCTAAGAAAACTTATATGAATCGTTTTTATTCTTAGCAACTGCGAACGTTCGTTATAGCAAAGGGGGTTAAAAACAAAATTATAGGGTTTCGCAAGACCAAGACAAGACGAGAAATGGGGTGGTCTTGGTCTTGCTGTAGTCTTGAATATATGGTCTTGGTCTTGGGATCCCAAGGCCAAGACAAGACCGGCCTGGTCTTGGTCTTGTGGAGTCTTGGTTTTATTAAATAATGAGACAGGTAAATTTTGGCTCAAGTTTGTCCCTAAGATAAGTTAACACAAATTAGTTAATTAGTCATTAATTATTGCGTAGGGCCGCAAAATTAAAGTGTCCTTTGAATATTTGCCTAGCAACATTTCAAAACAGCTGCTTCTGATTGATCAAAATCCCCTTTAAAGTTGACATTAACTTTAAAGGACCCTTAAGGGCGGATTTCATAATAATAGTTAAAGGTCCTTTAAAGTTAATGTGGACTTTAAAGGGGATTTTGACCAATCAGCCCTATTGAAATGTTGCTAAGCAAATATTTAAAAGACATTTTAATTATGATTATGAAATCGGCCCTAAGTTTTATTATGAAATGGGCCGATTCCAATATTAAGTAATAACATAACAATAACTGAGATTGCAATTAAGCTAATTGGATTAAAGCTATCTCTCCGTAGAAAAATTACCAAGACCAAGACTTTCACAAGACTCTTGACTCAAGAGTCTTGGTATTGAGGCCTTAGTCTTGATCTCGGTCTTGCTTTTTCCCATGTAGTATTAGTCTTGGTCTTGTCTCGAATTTAAGACCAAGACCAGTCTTGGTATTGTGCGAAACGCTACTAAATTACCCCCAGAGAAAATTTCCTCCAGGTCTTTTATGTAGTGATTTTTTTAAATTCCAAATATTTGTGTATGTAATGTAAATAATAAATAAGTATTTTTTCCGTAAAATGAATGGTTAACGAGAAATACCTACATAATAAATTTAAATACAGGGTAAATTTATTTAACTTTCTAACAGTCCAATTTAAAATTAAAAAACGGCTTTCTGCCAATAAGACGCTTCTTGCTTACTTTAACTTCTACGCAGCGCGAAGCAGTTACTGGAATCGATCGGAAAATTCAAAAAAATGGAATCGCCAAAAACATTTTTATTTCAATTATAGTCAGGGTGTCAGGAAATTAGAGGATAATATCTTAAGGGCGTATTCTACGATCAAAAAGACGAAGAAAAGTTTTAATAAACATGGGTCGAAAAATGCCCCCCAAGGGAGCTATAGGGCCCCTTACAGGAGATACTTTGAAAGTGGTTTTTTCAAAATTTCTTCAAAACGGTTAAAAATAACACCGTGAAATTGGGTATCTTTAGTAAGTCTTTGAAGCTGAATTCATTACCGTGGAGAAAATTTTAAAGTTTCGATCATAAGCGTCCCGTACAGGGGGGGCTTAGGACCAACTTCGCTCAAACATTTTTGTAAATAATTTTTTCTAGAATCTGAACATCTGAAGTTTTTTGCGTAAAAATGATGCTCTTGGGTGAAATCGTTAGGACGAACCGTTTTCGAATAAATTAACAGAAGCCGTTTTAGAGCGCGAAAATCTGTCGCAGAAGACTTTAGTTTATTTACAAAATTATCAAAATCAGAGTCTGATTCCTTGCGTGATTTTAGGAAAAAAAAGTAGGTTTTTACATATGGCGGAAAAAGTTTCCTATGGGACCTATGGGGTCCTGAAAGCTGACGTTCTTCAGTACCCCATACCTCCCTTATGAAGCGTTTTCTGCCAAAATGTCCATACGAACTTTTCATCCTAAAACAACACAAGAAATCAATCCCTGAACTCATTTTTGATAATTTGATAAATAACTAAATAAAATCTGTGACAAATTTTCGTTATCTAAAACCACTACCCTAGTTATTCAAAAACGGGGCGAGTGCCTGGTTTTGAAGGAAAAATTCTCTATTTTCCCCCTCGAAGTCATAAAACTTTTATATAAAACATTTTTATCTAATATGCTTCCTTTCCGATTGCCAGTCTTGCCAGTCTCAAGATAAAACGACCACCCCGGTGTATAATACTTAAAGTAGAATTTATGAAAACTTCAAACGAATGGTTCAAATTTTCTGACAGATCTGGATAAATTTGGTTTTAACCTTCCCAATTCCCATCACAATTTTAAAAAAATGGGAGGTTACTGCAATCACTAAAATTTTCGAATTTGAGATAACATCAGATCTATTAGTTTTGAGATCCCAGGAACCCAAAAAAGAGGTTCCTAAAATCTGTCTGCATGTACGTACGTACGTATACCTACGTGCGTTTGTAGACGCTCTACGGCCCAAACTACTGGAGCGATTTGGCTGAAATCTTTTACAGTAAAATTACCTCAAAATTGTGGGATATAAAGAGCTACTTTGTTATGATAAAATAATTATTTAATTATATTATAGTGAAATAAATGCAATGTATTTTGCCAATCGGAAATAAAATGTATTATATTATTATTATTAAAGTTTTTAACCAGTTTCGTACAACTAGAGATTGTAGAAACCTTTAAAGTGTTTTGATATTGAAGATTCACTTACATTAGTTAAGTTTGGTCGTTTTTAAATTAATTAATTCCACAATACACTAAAAAATCTTAAGATGCAAAATTATTGTTTCTTCCTTCTAATCTGGCTATACCCGACCACTGTGCGCCCTAGCGATTTCGAACAAGAGCACCATTTTTACGTTCAAAACTTCGATCATTCACATTCTGTTGCTTTTGAGAAAAAAACTTACAAAAAATATTTGAGCAAAAATCCTAAGCCTAAGTACGGGACGCTTATGATCGAAACTTTAAAATTTTTACCACGGTAATGAATTCAGCATCAAAAACTTACTAAAGATGCTCAATTTTAACCGTTTTGAAGAAATTTAGAAAAAAACCACTTTCAAAGTGACCCCTTTAAAGGGCCCTAGTTCCCTTAGGAGGCATTTTTCGACCCATGTTTATTAAAACTTTTCTTTATATTGTTGATCGTAAAATACGCCCTTAAGATATTATCCTCTAATTTCCTGTATTACTTTAATTGTTTATAAGTCACAATTTGTAAAATACGAATAAAGATCATATTTTTCGTACTCTGTCTTCAAATTTAATGAAATTCAAAGGAACTGAAAGAAACATGCGCCTTTTATTTATTTTACATTATTTGGTGATCGGAATTCATAATTAGAATTTCAGGCTTCCGAGTACCTACAATAAGAACCAGATTTATAAATCCTCTCATCGCTCATCTGTGTAGGTAGGTAATACCCAAACTTTCATTTTGCGTGGTAAAATGACAGGCATTGATAAATTCGGAAACCAAATCTAGGTAACGGTCTATGTTACAAAGGTAAAAATAAATAATCAGATTTTCCAGATTTCTCGGAATTCTAGCACTTTCCCTGTTTTGCTTTTAGGCTTATAATTTATAGTAAAACTGCCTTTTCATAAAATTACCTCTATCATGAGATCAAAAAATATTTCGACGAGCAGCCCTTGTCTTGCGTAGACTTCTGAAATTATAACTCAAGGCGAAATATGATACACACGTTAATACAGGCTTGTTACAAATTATGGTACCATCGTAGGTGACCTTAAAAACAAAACAATTGACGTTTAGCGCATTTACTACTGTGGAAATAACATGTCAGAACAAGGCATCAAAGCCACCCACGATGGTACATTTATTTGTAACAACCCTGTACAATGTAATTCCAATAACAGTCTTAGCCCTACGTCTCGCACGACAATGGCTGCTCGATCGTAAGAGTTCTTGATCGCACGAGTTTTTGATCACACTTTACTGTAAGAATAAACACTTTTTGGAAATTTTGCTCATTCAAGAGAATGTAAATCATCTAGAAAAGATCGAGTTCCTATTAATAAAATGTTAATAACGGGTGTCCCAAAAAAACCGAACGATTTATTTTTGGTTACAACTTTATTACTATTTTATCGATTTTCCCAAACTTTACACAAGACGTAACCAAAGGATGAGGCTTTTAGAATTGACTATCACTTTCCAGATGGCGCCCCTAATAATTTTTTTTTGCGGTTTTTTACGAAGCCATTTTTTGATTGGCTGGAGTTCGATCATTCGTGTACCGATCAAAATGAATTTTGTGTAGGGTGAAAGCTAACGCTCTCCTTTTCCAAAAGAACTTTATAAAATCTTATTCTGGGCGTTCTTTAATTTTTTTACAATTTTTTTAGCGCTACTGTTGAACACGGATTTTTTAAGGTCTATTTTTTATGTTTGTTACCAATCTTGGAAAAAAGTTATTTTTAATACTTCGTAACTACAGTACTTGAGTTAAATACCTGTAAAGGAGCGTTATTTTGTGAAAGATTTATAGTGTCACTAAAGATCCTGAAATTTTTGCCAAGGTAGAGAAATAAATAATAAATTTCAAAATCCAATCAAAAAATGGCCTTGTAACAAATACCAACAAACAATTTGTTGGTGGCACCATCTGGAAAATGATGATTGATTCTAAAAGCGTCATCTTTTGACTACGCCCGGTACAAAATTGGGCAAAATCGGTTCAATAATAACAACGCTATAGCCAAAAACAAATCGTTCGGTTTTTTCTGGGGCACCCTTTATTTTGTGATTCTCAACTACACATGCAAGTGATTTGGCGGCTGTTGTAAGCTACATAGAGATAATAATACCTAATTATTATCGGTTCATTTTTAATTATGCTATAAATTCAGCCACAACACAGTATTATAGGTATGTTTACCAGCAGCTATGCGTATATGTAGTTATAAGTTATATTATGAATTATCATTGTACACGTCATAAAAAATTCATCGTTGTTAAATGTTGATATCCACATGCAACGAAATATTTCAAAACATGTTAAATTCTCTTCCTTTTACACGAAAATAAATAAATAATTTGAAAAATGAAAACAAAAAGTTTCATTTTTAAACAAGTTAAGATATTTACCGGCTCGTTTCTCATCGTTGGGCTTGATGCATCTGATATAAGACGGCTCCTTGTCCATGAGGATGACCATCAAATCGTTCAGCGAGTTCTTGAATTGTGTGATGGCAGTATCAGGTCTTTTTTTGCTCTTCTGCTCCTCGGCAGGGAATGTCGACTTAATAATAACATTGCACGAGTTTGACATAGCCTCCCTCAAATCTCTGAACAAGAGGTCGTTGTTTTTCTCCAGAAAGCCTTTCACGTTGTAGGTGACTGCTCCGGCATAATGAATAAGGCGGAACTCCTAAAAATAACGCTAACAATGCCGTCTGTTACGCTCGAATAATATTTACATCTCTTCCCATCACTTTCTGCAACTTGATGTCTGCTTTTTTGTGACTGACGAAGTGCTTGTGATAGCTCACATTTTTGTCCAACTTGGCCAACATCGTCAAGTCCGAGGCATCGCCGGGGCGAAGACATTCCTCATCCATGAAGGCGATTAAACCTTAAAATTTCGTGTGATTAGAAACTTTTTCTTCATTTTGCACATTTCCTAATTTTGGGTTATTCTATTGTAAATGCGTCAATAAGGATAGAAGGAATCGTCCGCGAACATCAATTTTATTTAAAAAACGTTTGCTTATTTGTAAATAAATAAATAATTCGGAAACACCGTTGTGCGACGTGTGACGTCAGAAATCGTACAGCCGATGCGATCTGGCAACAGTTTATTTGAGGGTGGCGTTTAATTATTAATTTGAAACGTCAACCTTGACAGTTGACAATAGAAGGGATCAAATTTTGCTCATGACGTAATTTTAGCAGTCAACGCCCTACGTCTAGCTCCGCAATGTTTACTCGAGCGGAAGAGTTTTTCATCGCCCATTAGGACGTGTTAATAAATTCTACAAGTGATTGCTCGAAGTTAATTTAATATTCATTGCCTCGTTTTTTCTCCCAGCAATAATTCTAATGGCAATTTATTGACGTGTCGTTTTATTAAATTAAATAAACGAACACACATAATTTACTCACCTTTGTGCTTTTCTTCGATTAAATCGCATATGACTTTGTTGTCGAAGTATTCAACATGCTGCCATTCAATGCCTTCCTTGAGGTATTCTTCCTGCTCCGACTTTAACGTGAGCTCTATGAACAACTGCTGCAATTTCTCATTGCAAAAGTTTATGCAAAGTTGCTCGAAGCTGTTTTTTTCAAAAATTTCAAACCCGTAAATATCTAAAATGCCAATTACGCCGTGGCGATGACTTTCTTGGGGGTGAAGAGAAGTGTTCAGTTTTTTTACTATCCAAGTGAAGAGTCTGTCGTAGACTGCTTTTGCGAGGGCGTCTCTGGCGTAAATTGCTAGCTCGCGATTTAAGGGACTTGTCACAACGTCTCTAATTGTCTCAATGGTTCTCTGAGTTAGGGCGTTTTTCAGCTCGTCCACACTACATCCTAGAAGCTGCAATAACAATTACATTTGTTAAATTTCAAGCGATCAAAAAAAGTCATCGCCAATGAGCTTTGAAATTGAAAGTCATGTCGGTGATTGTGTTGCAAAATTATTGACATATGTCAAAATAACAGAAACAGTCAGAGACATGAGTTTCAATGCCATATAGCCCAGTCAATAAAGACCTGAATTTGGCAAATAGAAACCAAAATTACGGCAGTTCTGCAAATTGGCGGAAGTTGTAGCTTGAACCATTCTATCATGGCGAAGAGATAGAGTTTTTGTTAACTTTGCAAATATCTCATGAAATATTGTTTCTATCGAAAAAATAGTAATATAACAAATTGAAGAGCGTAAATTTCTCTAGTTTATATACATTTTTTGCTGACACTAAAATTTAGTCGCTAAACCGGTGGCTAAAGCAGTCTATTGGTCCAACGATGTCATCCCCCTGAATTTGGGCACGTTTATGCCAAAACCGAAATTAAAAGTATATTAAAGGTGTCGTGAACTCGTTGGGCAACTTTTTATCAAAAAATTCTGTAAAAAATTACGATTCTTACGCTGCAAGTAGAATTTAAATACGATTAGTAATAAATGAGTTATAAGCCTCTGAATGTGGAAAAATACGATCTGTGACGTCATTGGTGCAAGCCACTGCAAGCGCTCTGCGTAAGAATTGCACAGTCTTGATCATAATAAATCGATGGAAATGCCCCAGTGCTGTGATTACGGTGGCAGTAATAACGAAAAATCCAGCTAATATAGTTTTTTTGCTTTTCCCGATAAGAACAAGCATCGGAAAGTTTCCAAACAGTGGTTGGATAAAATTAAAAGATCAAATTTCGTTCCCGCGCAAAGAACACTCGAAAATGCTCGGCTCACTGCAGAGTGCAGAGACAACGATTTCGAGAAAACTTCATTGTCGAAACAAGAATTAGGTACTTGGTGGTAAAACGTAACTATTTTTAAAGAAAGATTTTGTTCCTTCGATACAATATTAAATGGAATTGATAACGACAAAGACAAGAAGCAGCCATTACAAGAACGAGCATATAATAATTACGCGAGAAGGCAGAGGAAGGACTGAAGGAGTTAATTGATAGTATATTCAATCGATTCGACAAGTAAACAGGTGAATATTATCAAATTCTAAAAAAATAAGTACAAAATAATGCATTTTTTTCCTACACGAGTAAATTGGCGAGTAAATCGGTTTAAATACTAGGGCGTGTGAATGTTCTAATAGTTATTTACGTAATTAGTTATGAAAAGTCCTATATTGTTTGACGAGTCGTAATATTTGCCAAAACGAGCGATAGCGAGTTTTGCAACATTATGCGAGTCAAACAATTTAGGCTTTTCATAACGTATTCCGTACAACATTTTACCTAATATTGTGTAAAATCCAACTTTTCAAAACGCAAGTAGGTAAAAAATGTTTATAGTTTAAAAGTGCCTAAAATAATTATTTGTTATTTACATTGTATATTTTAATATTAAATTAGAACGATCTGTTCAAATCGAACCGTAACAAACCCCAACAATATTGTTAAAAACCTCAGGTTGCGCTACTCCACGCTTCGATGCTTGCACCAATGACGTCACCGCGAGCCGCCAGCAACGGGTTCACGACACCTTTAATATTTAGTCAAGTAGTGACTAATTAAATTCAAAAAATTTTTAAAAAAAAGTCTACAACAGAACTATACAGTGTTAACCAAAAGTAGGGAACGGGTAGTTTATTTGACATACATTATCGAAAAACGGTTCCTATAAAGCTTGAATAGGACCGTCAGGCGCATCTTTTGACCTTAATGTTTTTTTTTTTACTTTAAGTCACGGAGTGATATGATTTCATCGACATTTTTCATAATAACGAAATAGTTCTAGTTTGGTGTCATTGGAAAGGCGACTTTTTTCTCTATGATGCGCAAAATATTGGAGACTTTTTTAACTGATAATAACTTTTTTCTTTTTTTGCATATATTTCGTAAAATAGTGGTTTTATCAAAAAAGCCGTTAAGTAATGAATTGAAGAGTATAAAATTCTCTCTCCTAACACCAATATTTATATACCGAGTGTCAATGGAACCAGGCTCAACCCCGTTTTTTCGCACTTATTAAAATACTTCAATGAAATTTGACAAACAAATATTAATTTAGTTTGTATTGTAGTGAAGTGCATATAAATTTATTGTCTCTTTCCTACATGTTTCGCCTTACAGTCATTCTCAGGGAATTCAAAGAGAGAGAGATTAACTTAACTTAACATAGCAAAGTATTATTATGGTTATTGTTTAACCAATTGTTACAGATAAAAACATATTCCCTGAGGATGACTGTAAGGAAAGAGCGAGGGAAAGAGACTGCACTTCACTACAATAAAAATTAAATTATTCAATCAGTGAATACTCGACAATCGCAAAAAGAAGAAGAAAAAAAAGAAAACAAGTATACGACAAACTACACCCTTTGACGTTTAGAGGCATTTTGAATCACTTCCGGTTACAGCGGAAATGGGCCTACCATTGAATTTTTAAATGGGACACTCTGTATATCTTAACATTTTCGAGTTCTGTATTAAATTCTGAGTATGACAGAATGTTTTTTTCAAACTTTCGCTGTTTTTAAATCTTCATCTAGAATGCTATCTACCGGGTGACAACGAGACCATGTATACCCCAATAACTTTTTCAATTATCAAGATAAAAATCTGAAAAAAGTCACAGTGAACAGAACATGCTCACCAAACGTAATTTTTTGACATTCATTAGAACTTTTTATCACTTCAGGTTACGCCGGAAATCGCTTTAATATTTAATTTTTAAATCGGACACCCGGTATTTTTTTTATATTTTCGCAATCTAGGGGTCATCCTGAGTATTCTAGTGTCATTTTCATGAGTTTTTTCTTGCTTTTGGCGAAATTTTGTTGTGAAGCTAGAGTACCGCGGTACGCTTTTTTTGTCTTTTATGGACGTCAGTATTCTCATAAAATTAATAACATTTCGTATTCGGATGGCTTCAAAATATGGAAAAAAGTTTTTCGCGGATAACAAAATTTTTTCAAATAGTAACATGCCGGTACACCGAATCCATGAAAACAGATATTTTTTTCTGCGTGCAATGATACAACCAATTTGGCATTTTTGTCCACAAAAAATGAGTGCCACCGCCTTCTAGATCCACAATCAAGTTTCCCAAAACAAAAGAAAAGACGTAATAAAATGACACTACAGTATTCAAAATGACTCCTAGATTCCAAAAATATTAAAATGTAGCGGGTGTTCCATTTAAAAATTCAAAAGACATTTCCGGCGTAACCGAAAGTGATAGAAAGTTCTAATGGAAGTCAAAAGATGACGTTTCGTGGATATTATCACTGTGATTTTTTTCAGATTTTTATCATAATAATTAAAAAAGTTATTGGAGCATACATGGTCTCGTTGTCACCCGGTATATGACCCCTCAAAAACTAATCTACATTCTAGAGCCATAAAACACGTCATCAAAATTTATTTTAGGCTTTTGTGTCTATCTGTCACTTATCCTGATTCGTTTAAAAGGATGAAACGCATTTTTTTCCAAATTATAGTTTTTTTAATGGATCAAGGTGGACACATGGTTTTCTGGAAAGTAAATTTTCTTAGAAATAGAATGATATAGGATTCGAATGGTTAAAATGAAACAAAATGAAATTCTTGTTTTTTGAATTAATCATTAGGGATAAATCGTAGTAGGCCATTGTAAAATAAAAACAATTGCCATCTAATTTGGTTCTGTTTTAACCCACAGGTCCTTGCTCCGTTCGAGAAAAATTAGTAATTTGGAAATTATTGTGATTAGTAAGTTTTATAGGAACCGTTTTTCGATAATGTCAATAGTTTGTCAAATAAACTAACCGTTCCCTACTTTTGGTTAACCCCTGTATAGTTTTGTTGTAGCCAGATTTTGTTTCGTTTTTTTTAAATTCAATTAGTCACTACTTGACTAAATATTAACACATTTTTAATTTCGGTTTTGGCATAAACCTGCCCAAATTCAGGGGGATGACATCGTTGTACCAATAGACTGCTTTAGCCGCCTATTTAGCGATTAAATTTTAGTGTCAGCAAAAAATGTATGTAAACTTTTTTCTAGAGAATTTAATGCTCTTCAATTTGTTAAATTACTATTTTTTCGATAGAATCAATATTTCATGAGATATTTGCAAAGTTAACAGAAACTGTAACTTCGCCATGATTGTGGCTCGAGCTCACATCCCATCTTTGGGCACTTTTAGTATGTTCAATAGAATAGTTCAAGCAAGCTACAACTTCCGCCAATTTGCAGAACTGCAGTAATTTTTGTTTCTATTTTTATTTCGTTGACTGGGCTAATAGGATGTGTTTTTTGGATCGCTTGATATTTTGTTTACTTAGCAATAAATAAGAAAAATATGATTGATACATCAAATAATTTTGTTTTCGTTTTCTAATATTATATTGTTTGTTCAATTACGGAATACTTTCGTAACTGCAGCTAAAACTGGCCGACAATCAAAATAACATTCCGTAAATTGAGATGGAAGAATCAATATTTTCGACTCGATTTTCCAAAACAAGTTCTAAAGATATTTATTTTGCAAATCTATTAATACTGTTTACCTCACTAATAGTTGCAATATTCTCTGGCTTTAAAATTGTTGCAACACCCTCCTCTTCAGAGAACCCCACATTTCCGAGGTGCAATATGGCCGCAACAATCGCAAACATGTCATCTTGTTCCTTCTTGGAAAACTCCGTTATTGAAAGTGCCTTTTTCACTTCCGCAAAAGCTTTTTTATCGTCGATGTTGATACCTTCTTGACCTTCTCCCACATCCTGAAATTATTCTATAGTAGTAATTTATACATTTCCAAATAAAGAACTTACTCCGTTTGAAAGATAATAATAGCTGCTGAAGTTTCTCTTCAAAAATAGCCTCGAGAGCTCTTCATCATCAGCACCTTTAAGTAATTGGTAAAAGACGTGGAAATTTCGTTCACCAGACACCTGGCTGATCACTCTCGATTTTTCCAACAAATAATTTAGAATGTTGCCACCGGCTGGATTTCCTTCGAAATTAAACTGAATGTCCATATATTTTCCAAATCTAGATGAGTTGTCATTGCGGTTTGTCTTAGCATTACCAAAGGCTTCAAGAACTGGATTGGATTGCAGAAGTTTGTCTTTCACTTTTTCCACATCACCTTTGTGATCGGTGACTTCCGCTATGTATTGTAGAACTTTTTTTGAAGCTTCAGTTTTTCCAGATCCAGATTCACCTAAAACGAAATCTTACACAAAATGAACAAAAAACGATAATTTACCTGAAATCAGAATGCACTGTTCTCGATTTTCGTTTTTTAAAGAATGAAATGCGGTGTCTGATAGGGCAAATCTAGAAGAAATAACAACTAAAAGGTGATTACATTTAATTTTAGACTTACATGTGGGGTGGAACCTCAAAGAAATGTTTGTTATTGTAAGCCTTTACATCGTTGGGTCCATAAATATTTACGTCTTTGTATGGATTTACAGAAATTAGCACTTGGCCAATGTACGTCTAAAAATAAATAATTTAATAAAATCATATCTTTGCGGCGGTATATTATAGTTCTATGGCGTGTTATTCACATGGGGTTAGCAACCTCGGTTCATTTCCATAGTGGAACTTATAAATGAACATTGCATTAATAAAATTAAATAAGTACCTGTAAGATCAATTAAGCGACTTATTAGCAAACTTACATAAATGATGTTTTCAGAAAATCTCTTTTTCAAGTTGTCGACGAAGGCATTCTCATTCGTGTAGTCTTCGAGAAGAACTGCATCTTGAACACCCACCCTATCCCTGTCTTGGAGATGGGTCTCCATGACCGCTCACTCTGCAATGACAAATGTTTAAATATTTGCCCTAAATAAAAAAATTACGATTGTAAGAAAATAACACATAATTTGAAATGCAAATGCAAGGCCAATGAATGACTGAGTACACATGGTCGTCCGTTTAAAGTCTAATTTTAGCGGGGTTCAAGAAATAAGTTCAATAAATCCAGAAGTTATTTACCTATTTTATATGGAAAAGTTCGAAATGTCGATAAGTCAACTTCCAGTCGTGCTGGTTTGATTAACTTAAAACAGTTCCCCTTAATTATGATTAATTAAAATAACAAAACAGAAATTGCCTACAAATTACAGTTTGGATTAAAGTAAATAAGAATTGTCGTTAGTAAAATAGCTGCCGTATTTCATTACGTAATTGTACGTGTTCATCATTATGACGCTTTAGCAAAAGGGTGCCGTTTGTTAACTTTATAAATTAATCATTTTGCTTTTCTTTTAATGAACACAAATTGTTAACGTTAAAGATGACTTAAACCACAATTCACAGCCTTCGCGAATCAGCAATGTAAGTAACTGCACTGCTTATATAGGATCTAAATTTGGAAATCTCAAGAGTTAATTTGCGTCGATTTGGATACAATTTTTCATTTCGTCTCATTAGCATTCATTAATACTACATCTGCTTCCATACTGACAAAAACAGTTATTACAACTAAAGAACAACAGAAAAATGTATAGAGGACACTTATTTTTGAAAAAAATTACGGGCTGCGTGTCTGTTTGTCTTGATTCCGTTATGATGGGTCAAACTAAAGAAATCGAAGTAATATTTCGCCCACATTCACTGGGCTCCTAGTGTCAGTGGTTCGATTCTTAGCTGAGGATGACTCTTTCACTTTTTAGTGCCGTAGCATATGCGTAGACACTCTAGTTTTAGTGAAATCTGCTCGATCGTCTACTCTGTCTGTCGCATAACTTGAGAACGGAAGCAGATACCGAGCTGAAATTTTATACACGAAAATTGGACATCGGAGAGTATAGGAGTCGGAGTTACGGGTGAAAAACTGAAACAAATGACAATTTTCGACGTTTGATCGCGAACGCTGCGTCAACGCTTGAAGATAGATCAAAAGTTTGAAAGGAGGAATTGTCGGCAATGAAAACATCTACAAAAAAGTCCGCGACGGCATATAGCTATCTACGATGGGTAGCCTACCGTGATTGTTTTTAGTGCCGAAGCATATGCGCAGGCATTGTAGGTTTAGTGCGTTCGTCGCATAACTTGAGAACGAAAGCAGATATTGAGCTGAAATTTTGTACACATGTGTATACCCCGAAAATCTCGGCGGATATTGTCTTTGGGCCATATCGGATAAGGGGGGTGGGAGTTAGGGGTGATAAACTGAAAGAAATTACAATTTTCGACGTTTAATCGCGAACGCTGCCTCAACGCTTGAAGCTAGAGCAAAAGTTTGTAAAGAATTGTCGGCAATGAAAAAATCTACAAAAAGTCCGCGACGATGGGTAGCCCACCGAGATCGTTTTTGTGTTTTATTTTTGACGAAAATAGCTTCAGTGGCTTATTGTCGGTTATCCGTATCAGATATTTATATCCTGACGCGGACTTTTTCGTAGGTCTATTCGTTACCGACATTTCTCCCTTATACGATTTTAATCCATTTTCAAGCGTTTAGGCAGCGTTCGCAGTAAAAACGCGAGAATGCGAGGTTTTTTTCGGGACCGAAAAACTATTAATTGTAATAACTCGAGAACCAGTGGAGATATTTTACTGAAACTTGATATGCGTTTTTGACGTACAAGTCTGTTGAAGGTGAGGGGGTGTCAATTTTGGGGGATGAAATTTAGGGGTTGAAAATCACAAGAATACGAAAACTTCTCAAATATTTTGCACATGGAGGTCTGAAACCGCATATATTTTGACATTATTTGATAAGGGATGGTTTTTTTTCTGCAAAAAGAAACAGAAAGGGGTACAAATTAGGGGTTGAAACTCGAAATTTCACATGTGTTGCTTAGATCACCTACGACAGGAAGAGAAAAAAATTGCACCTCTAAAACTCAACCCCTTCAACCTTGAAACAAAAAATTCACTTAGAGGAAATGTAACCCAACCAACCACAAAAACTTGACTTGGCGGAAATTTAACCCTTGAACCGCCTACAACCGAAAGAGTTGAATTGAACAAAAAAACTACGCCCCTAAAACTCACCCCCTTCAACCCGGAAACACAAAAAAATGACTTGGACGAAATTTAAGCATTTTACCACTCAGTATCACAGGAGACTATTTTGAATGCAAAAAATTGTACCCCCAAAACCCACAGCCTTCAACCCTCGAACACAAATAATTGACTTGGATGAAATTGAGCTCTTGGACTTTCTACAACAGAAACAGACTAACTGAACGCAAAAAGTTGCAACCCCGAAAGCCACCCCCTTCAACCTCCAAATACGAAAAATTGACAAACATAAATAATTGACTCGGTGGAAATTTAACCCTTAGACTACTTGTTACTGGAAGATACTAATTAAACGCAAATGAATTTAAGATTTGGACCACTGTTATTGGAGGCTAGGTACTAATTAAGCGCACCCAAAACCCACCCCCTTCAACCCCTGAGGATAATAATTAAACGGAAAAAATTGCACCCCCTTCAACCCCTAACACAAAAAATTGACTTGGTGGGAATTTGATGCTTGACCTATATTTACAACCAGAAGATACTAATTGATACGATTCCTTTATCATGAGCATATGCACTACTACTAGGTGCAGATTACATCTGTACCCAAAATCACCAACTCCAACTCAATATAAATGAATCTGTCACGGTAAATAAACATCTACAGGGATACACATCGCATTGATATACAACTTCCGTTGGCTTTTTAAATTCGAATTTATTTTTGCATCGTTACCTTTGATTTTACCTTGATTTAAATGCGTTTTAAAAACAATTCATTGCACCATTTGCTAAATGTTTAAATTTTTTGACTTCAAATTATACGATATTACAGCATTCTATTTGATTCCATGCACGGCTGGCCTCCTCAATAAATTTTATATTGTTGTTTAACAGATAAGATAAATATAACAGGACAAATTTCGCTTCAATTTTTTTAATAGAATAATATCATCTCGAAAATTTGATATGATGTCTGTCCAACTGATCCATCATTCATTATTTAAGTAGGTACTTTCAGGTATTCCCTCCTACACAACCTACATACCAGTCTAGTTATAAAATGTTGACTTTATAAAAATAATAATTAATAACTAAAAGTTAGTAATTAATAAATGATTGAAAGCCCGAAAGGGGCGAAAGAAAGGAAGAAGGCGGAGTGTTTAAGGCTAAGGTGAAGGTAATCTACCAAAATGATGCTGACTTTCTTTTGGCAGTGGCTCGTTTATCATTCGTTAACCGGCACTTAAAATAAATACTTGTAGACCTAAATTGACAGAGAAAGGTAGTATGTTAATTATTGCGTCCAAATGCGCTTTGCCATCTTCCTACAAAGATTTTATTCTTAGTCATTCTGACGGTTTCCTGTAAAATCTATAAAATCAAAAATTTTACTTCACGTATATCATATTTGCGATTTTAAGCCAGATAAGCACAGAATTCAAGCGAAAAGATATTCTGTAATTCTTTGCGTAATTATTGTTTTGTATCAATGGTGATCTCATTTTATGTGACGACTGAAAAACAATTCTGATTGAAAATATCGATTTCTACTTTTTGGTAAATAAGAGATCCATGCCATGCCTTAACTTAAATCATCTTTTATTCGATTAACATTACAGAATGAAAGGTAAAAGTTTCCTTACTAGAAGATTTCAAGATAGCACTGATTTACGACAATAAAATAGTACAAATTATGTAGTTCGCATATAAACACACGAATCTTGTATCACTCGTCTTCGGTTCGTGCCACAACCCTTTCCACTCAAGCCTTACATTCTAAAGGGTGGCCCATTAAAAACTGGACAGTTTTCTTTTTTGCTTATCTTCGTTAGTTTTTGTGCGATATTTTTTAGTTTTATACTCGACGTAGCTGAAGGTTGAGGTCGTCCATACCACTCATTGGATTTGAATTCGCACCTTCAGTGTCGTTCCTAAGGGTTTTCATTTAACACCATTATTTGGGCCAATGGGGTTTCGTTGGCCTTTGACACATGACAGTGGCGTTTACACAGGATTGAAAGTCGTTCTTTCCTCTTTCCAAAATGTCCTTCAAAATGAAAATTAATGCATTCTTAAATTTTTTGTGAATTTTCATCCAAAGCTCTAAATCGCATAATTTGCAAGAAAAAGTAGAGGCGATGAAAACTCTGTAGGCATTTTTGATTTAAGTTGTAAATTGAGCAGATTAATTTACATTTTTAATTTAAGTTGTAAATTAAGCTAATAATCTGCATAATTTACAACTTAAACAAAAATGGCTACCGAGTTTTCATTGTCTCTGCAATTTTTGTAGCAAATTATGCGATTTAGAGCCTTGGAAGAAAATTCACAAAAAATTTAGGGATGGATTAATTTTCATTTTGAAGGACATTTTGGAAAGAGGAAAGAACGACCTTCAATTCTGTCTAAAAGCCACTGTCATATGTCAATGGGTAACGAAACCTCATTGGCCTAAATAATGGCGTTAAATTAAAATCCTTAGAAAGAACACTGATGGCGCGAATTCAAATCCAATGAGTGGTATCGACGACCTCAACCTTCAGCTACGTCGAGTATAAAACTAAAAAACATTGCACAAAACCTAACGAAGATGTACAAAAAAGAAAACTGTCCGGTTTTTTATGTTTCTGATACGTAAGATTTATTTTTATTTTCTGCGGTAAAGCAGTGGTGTTCTCTAATTTTGAGGAAATTTAGGTAAATTCAACTTAACCCTTTAATTTTGTACAAAAAAGCAAGCCTGACATTAATAAACCAAGAATAGTACCTACCTAAAAATATAAATTTAATACAATATCACAGATTAACTTAAAAAAGTGTTCCGTTTCAGGCCTTTAGAACGATGCAACTGTCACCGCTTATCTTTATTGTACCTATTATAAAATAAATATTTCAAGGGCTTATTGTAAATCTTTTTAACTCTTTGAACACCTGGCAAGTTGATAGTTATTAATAGTGTAGCTAGTATTAATGAATTAGAATGAGTGTTTGGACAGTTTTCTTCAAAGGTACGTGTCACTTTCTTCCTCGTCGGATGAGTAATTTGAAAAACATGTACTTAATTCCCAAGAACTTTTATCGCACAATTCGTACTCTTATTACTTAATAGATACGTAAGTACTCTTAAAAATTACTGGTTATCACAATACTCTCAATAACGAGGGACTTAACCTCGTGATGTAATTATTTAAAAAAATCAACATTTTCTCATAACATATTTATATTAATTTCATCGACCTTACGTAGCAAATCAATAAAGGACCTTTTTAATAATCTCGAGTCGAATTCTTCTAATTACAAGGGCAAAAAATCGTCAACCAGAAATTCTCTTGAACAGCTGATGTTCGGTTAATAAGGGTGTATTATTGCATAAACATACCGTCTGGAGGAGCAAATAGTCGATATAAAGTCACCACCTGTATAATTCTCACCTGAACGATTAAAAGCGACTGTTCTGTCGTGGAGAAAGATATTTTTGATAAGCTTTTATCTAATTTTATCTGGACACGTCAGATATGGCGCTTTGACGGTTTTGCATTAAATAATTCCTTGCTTCCAAAAGGTTTTCATTGCCAAGTTCGTTCTTTTTTCTTGATTTATTGAATATTTATTGTATCTTCTATAACTAATGCCTTGTAAGTGGTTCAATGTCGAATACTTACAAGGGCAATGGACAATTTTAATAGCAATAAAGTTACGTACTACTTACCGCAAAGAATCATAATAGCAACTTCTTCATGTATCGATACGTTACCGTGAAGAACTTTTTTGCCAAAAATTATACAGGGTGTTATTTTTAAAACTTCCCACCTTGAATATCTTTGGATGGAATAAAGATATCGAATTGAAATAAACGCTGACCAATCCCGCACGGAGGGGGACACTTGCGGAATTTTTTCCACTTCCGGTTTAACCGGAAATGACCTTAACTTTGTTTTTTCAAATAGAATGACACCCATTTCTCAATGGATTCGGAATCTACGATTTTTTCTGAGTTAGAAACATGTATCATATTTGACAGGAAGTGCAGTCAAAAACATCGAAGAAGTCGGTGAAAAATTGATATTTTCGAAAAACGCAAAAACACGTCTACTTTAATTTTTTGATGCAAATTAATTTGCCCTTCGACGTTTTCTTCTTATTTACTTTTGAGACTTTGGCAGATTGTGAGGTAAGAAAAAATTTGATTGAAATAAGAGAAATCAAAAAATGAAATTGCTCAGGTAAGTTTTCATCAAAAAAACTAACTTGAAGTGTTTTTGCGTTTTTAGAAAATTTCAATATTTCACCGATTTCTTTGATGTTTTTGAAAATCTAGGGTGGCCGTGACTGCACTTCCGTGTCAAGTACGATACATGTTTCTAAATCAGAAAAAATCGTAGATTCCGAATGCGTAGAGAAAAAGGTGTCATTCCATTTGAAAAAACAAAGTTAAAGTCATTTCCGGTTAAACCGGAAGTGGAAAAATTTTCTAAATATACGTGCAAATGTGTCCCCCTGCGTGCGGGATGGGCCAGCTTTTATTTCAATTTAATATCTTTATTACATCCAAAGATATTCAAAGTGGGAAGTTTTAAAAATAACATCCTGTATGTACCTATACAGGGTGGTTCCTTTTTCACTGCTCACCTCATCTTAAGAATCTGAAGAAAAATCCTCGGTATGTTAATTCGCTCCTGAGTTATTCCGAAAAATCTGAAAATTGCGATTTCAAATAAAAATTAATATCTCCCTAATGATTGATGCCATTTAAATGACACTTCTAACTTTTGTATTTTTGACAGCTGTCAATCGAATGATGTCCACAGAAATTTTCAAGGCCTTCTAGATTTTGAGTAATGACAGTCAACTTTTGATTCTCTTATGGCCGCAATATTGAATGGGATACAGAAAAAAATAACTTTTCAAAAATATAATCAATACGGACTTTTTTGAAAAATCGTCAAAATTCCAAAATTGGTATGAATAATTTGTAAAATTGCTGTAGAGCGCGGACTTATAAGCGCAAAAAAAGTTGTTTTAAGTGCTTTAAATAGCATAAAAACCGCACAGAAAGCTCTAAAGTAACTCAAAAAAGCAAAAAAGCTCAAAAATAGCACAAAATTTTATATAGTAATCCCCACTTGTGATACCTTGTTTTAAAGCAAATTTTATTGCGAATTCAATGAATGCTGTAAAAGTTTTCGATATTCGCTCACCCATGGCGCTCTTTATACTCAACTATAATAGAAGGATCCATTTTCTTTTAAATCCTTCCATTATCCATTCCTTCAAAAGTATATTCAATAATACAATTTGATTTAGGTTAGTATTTACTGCAATTTTGAAATATTTAGATGAATTTAAATTTTCTTTTCATCGGTCTGCAGAGAACATATCATAGAAACGGTTTCGTATGTGAAATCACTACGGTAGACGCAATCTCATTGGCGGTTGCCTGGTAACATCGCAAGCAAAACAGTTCGAGAGATTCGAGAATTGGACCCCATATGGTAGAATAGGCAGATGCTCTTATTGGGCTAGAGAAATGAAATAGTTTGAGAAAAATATTACCGAATTTCACCAAATATCGTTAAAAATTGTAAAATAGAACCTTAAAAAGGACAAAAAGCGCAAAAAAAATAAAGAAAGCACAGAGAAATGTAATAAGCACAGAACTCGGAAAAAAGCAAAATAAGCACAAAACAATTTAATTCGGGCTCCTTAAAGGTTATTTTTGATCTGCAATTGATGCTACCAAATAGCATAAAAGCTAGAAATCCGCGCTCTAAAAATTAGTGTAAAACTAAAACTAACTAAAATAATACATTAACTTTTTTAATATCTTTTGTTTTGATGTTTAAAATAATTGAATTGAAAATCCAATAAAATAGATTTTGATGTCATGTGACTCAAACTTTTCACATGTTTTTCAAAAAAGTTCTTGTTGGTCACATTTTTGAAAAGCTAATTTTTTTGTGTCGGATGGTGCCAAAATTCAACATGGCGGCCATATAAGAGAATCAAAAGTTGAGCGTCATTGCTCAAAATCTAGAAGGCCTAGAAAAAGTTTTCATTTCATTGACAGCTGTCAAAAATATCAAAGTAACAAGTTTAATTTAAATATCATCAATCGTTAGGGAGATGTTAATTTTTATTTAATCGGAATAACTCAAGAACGAATCACGATATCGGGGAGTTCTTTTCAGATTCTTAATCACCACAAAATAGCGCAACTTTTCTCCAATTTAACCGACTCCGTATCTCTTACCATTTAAGAGATGAGGTGAGCAGTGAAAAAGGAACCACCCTGTATACCTATTTAGTAGGTACATATTTAGTTGTATTTGTGACTCGTAAATAGATAGGAATAGATAATAGAAATAGGACTTTTGTCGAAACAGAGATGAAGGATAAAAGATAAAAGAAGAAAAGAGGTTGAATCTGTTAGAGGATAAAAGTTGGAATTTGTATAAGCACGGAAAATGAAAGGACGAAATGAAGTGATAATAAATTACCACCTAATCCATTATTAATAATCGAGTTAATAACCAATTTTTTGGAAAAAAATAGCAAAAATTCACAATACAGTTTTTAAAAACCTACATGCGAACATGTGAAAGTAACTTGAGACCTACAATACTCGCAAAAACCTGTTAATTTTTATTTCATGAGGACAGATGCACAAGATCATGATTTTCTTCTAGACGACGATATCAAGGTTGGTGGACGGTCGATCTCAACCTCCTATCTACAGTCATTGTCCGTACAGTGACTCAGTTTCTTTTAAATGGTAGTCCAACATTTACGTAGGAGGACCCGATGATGCAATCCTCCACAGAGCACGTATCTAGTTATTTTATTACTAAGTACCCCCAATTTTCTGTTATCTAGCAGCTAACGGATGACATCAAACGTCTTTTATATCCGATAGGTAGGTAACAATAATCAATCACTTTGCAAAATGTAAGTCCTTAATGCAGGAAAATTATAGTTTGCCCAAACAGATTACAAAGTCAACAAAGCGCTAAACAAATATTTATTAATGCAGTCCCCAGACTGATATCTACTGACTATCAAAGTGTATTGTTACAACGAAAGGAAAATTAGTTTCCTTGGTCAATAATCTAAACGAATAGAAAGCAATTTGAAAATCAATACAAAAATATTTGCCATCGCGAAACTTTGCAACCAGTCGATTTTAATTTCCGTAATGGAAGTATCAATAAATGCTTTCCTTGCATCAAAGCAAAGAACCGAGACAATAAATAGCTATTAGACCAATTTCAAGAAGTTACGATAAAAAATTCACACGTTACGTAAATTAATAACAATTACGAAGTGATAATAATCGTGAGGAAATGCAAAACAGAATGAACTTAATTATTATTATTGTTAGCTTTCTTTGAAAATCGAGTTATTACATAAACGGACAACATTTCGAGTTAATTTCACTTTCAATCTGAACAATTACTCGCAAAATTCACATCAAAGATGTTGCGTCATGTTTGAAAAATGTCCAATATCGGTAAAATTAGTTTTTAATGCTTTAATTGTCTTTGCTTTTCTCCGAAATGTTTGTTTTATCGATTCCATGAGTATTTATCTCGGTAGGTACTTGATAAAAAGTAGGTACATCTCGCCTGACTAAAGTTTTGTTATCATCAGGCTTCATTGGCTTTAATTTACAAGCAACTTGCATTAAAAGATTTTATCCACGATTATTAAATAATGCCATTGTTATGTACGTAACTATGGATACAAAATCCTGTTCATAAAATACAGCGCGACTTATGGTTATAAGTCACGCTTCTGTCACATTATTTCACAGTACCTGTAATGTTGGCTGTCTATCCAATGAACACATGACGTTTCAAAATCAAGCGAAAGTGTGCCAAAGTAGATCAAGCATCAAGCTGTTCCTATCATTTGTCAACATTTTGTTTCTGTTGATTTGTGTTTACAGTAAATATAGTGATAAAAATTTTTGAAGAATTTCAATAATCTTGGATAAATATATTTCAATAATCGTGAATAAAACGTCGTATTTAACTCGCACATTATGGCCATTATTCACTTGGTTGTTTACAACCCTCGCTACGCTCGGGTTCTAAACTCAACCGCGTGGATAATGGCCTTCATAATGTGCTGGTTTAATAATATACTTACTATTATAAAGGAAACGAAAGAAAATTAACCAATATGTTCATTTCTTTATAGAAGCAATGAATTAACTTGCAAACCTGGTGTACAACAATGACAGACGTTTTAATTAACCCATTATTTTAATGGAATAGGCTCATCATGCGAGGATGATAAAAAAGTTACGATATCTTTGCCCCGCTTTTATTAAGTAATGAAGTTGAAAATAAACGGACAAAATTGGCCGCAGGTCTGATAACTATAAAAATACGTGAGCCATCAGTATAAAATGTTTTGAAAATTTACCCTGCTGTGACTGACACATTTAGCTTAGACGATCTTAGCTTCTCATTTTAGGCCGTGAATTGTTTTAAAAACTGGTATCGTTAAAACAGATTGTTTTATAAATTTTATAAAATTCTAAAAGACTAAATCCACTTACCAGGATAGTGGTGACTATCAGCGACTATCCTGCGAGAAGACCGAATGGATTCACATGATCGGATGCAAACTGCAACTGCAAGTCACTTCTTACACCACCGCTCGATTTCATCCAACAGAAAAAAATAATTCGGGAATAAAGGCGCGTGCCGCAAATTTCACGCACGTGTAGTTCAAATGTCAGAAAGCCGGTATCGAAAGCAGACGCACCGTAACACATTCAAGAATGGAGGCTTTGAACGGTCTGTGGCTTCCATCATAGGTGAAGTCTCCCGGCGAACGAACGGTGAAAGGTTGCTGCTAGCGTTACTCACCGAAAAGAGTACCTACAAGATGACATTTGGTAAATATCGCGAGGTCTCCTGCCTACCCCTATGCAGGATTTTGCGGGTCTAAATAACGATTAAAAAAGCAAACTCGTAAACATATGCAGGTATCGCAAGTATTCAATAGTAATACGATGAGTAGTCTCTTGATTGCCGCGGGTTTTGACGTCTTTCGGCCTTTTTAGCCTAAAAAAATCTACCATTTGACAAGTAGTGCATCCATGAGGACTCAATAAGGCAACCAAGAGACTACGAATCGTATTTTGCAGATTATTTTATAAATTAAAGTATTGAGTAAGTAGTGTCAAGCTGACGTTGTAGTATTATCACTGCAATCAGGATTTGATTGGTTACTGGTATACTAAATGCTGCTTTGGATTGGTTCAATACTTAATGTATAAAATAATCAAGTGAAGTGATCCAAAATAAACTCATCCTCAGTACCTCAGTGGGCTTTGGAAGTGAAAGGCACGTCGTTGATTTTAGTGCCGAAGCATATGCGTAGGCACTCTAGTTTTAGTGCCGTAGCAGAATGCGGAGGTACTCTTGTCTTAGCTTATTCGCTCGCTCGCTCCTCAGTCTGTCCGTCGGATAACTTGAGAACGGATTGAGATATCGAGCTGAAACTTGGTAGGCAGCTTCGTCTCCCGAAAAGTAAGGCGGGGATTGCTTTTGGGCCATATCGGACCAAGGGGGTGGGAGCTAGGGGTGAAAAACCGAAAAACTACTAATTTCAATAACTCGAGAACTAGTGGAGATATCTTGCTGAAAATTAGTATGCACGTTCGATCTTCAAGTCTGTTGAAAGTGAGGGGGTGCCAATTTCGGGGGATGAAATTTAGGGGATGAAAACCACAAAAAATATGATAACTCCGCAAGGGTTGCACGCAGCTGTCGGAAACTCAACGTACACACATATATCGGTGAAATCTTGTGGGGGATGCGTTTTTTCGTAAAATCGAACAAATGGGGTGGAAATTAGGGGTAGCAACTCGAAATTCCGCTTAATAAGTACTAGTCGAAATTGGCGTCATTCGATAGCTTTCCATTAATTATTCAAAAAAGGTGTCATTCATATTTTGCGAAAAACCACCCTTATAGGCGCTACAACCCCTAACATGCAGAAACACAAAAATACGAGAACTCAAAAACTACTCAACGTATCAAGGCAGAATTTGGTTTGTGAATTTCCAGTGACATTATAGGTGGATGGACAAATTTTCAAAAATATCTAACAAAGGGGATGAAATTTAAGGGTTGAAACTTGAAATTTCTTCAAGTAAATGGTAGCCTAAAATTACGGGGTTCGATAGATTTCGGTCAACTATTGAAAAAAGGTCTTATGAGTTTTCAATCTAAAACCCACCCCTGGGCCATTAACCACCCCTAACTCTTTGCAAGTCGATAATTATATTTTATTTATTTTTTCTGAAACCCTATTGGTTTATTTATGAACAACTGAAGTCAGTAAATACGCAAGGAGTTATGTCACACCGGAAAAGTAAACTCACCCCTGTAAATCATAAAGGGGTGAAATCATGAGGTGTTGAAAACATGAATCTACAAATTACCTTAATTTTTAAACGAATTGCGTTAGGGTGGTGAAATTGAAAACACAACTTCCTTTAGGGCATGTGGGGGTGGTGAAATAGGGGGTTGGAGTTTAGGGGTTGAAACGTCCATAAAGCCCTGTAATTTGACACAGAGAAGATATCTTCTGCGAAACTGTGACATCTTACACATTGCATCTTCGAGAAGGGAAGATCGAATTTTAGGAGAAAATTATCGAAGGGGATGAAAGTTAGGGGTGGAAACTCGAATTTTCAATGAAGAATGTATAGTTGAAAATATTACCATTCGAAAGCTTTCTATTGATGGTACAAAAAAGGTCATATTCATCATTCGCGAAAAACGACCCTTAAAGGCGGTACAACCCCCTAACATGCCGAAACAAAAAAATGCGAGAACTCAAAAACTGCTCAACGTATCAGGGCTAAATTTGATGTGGTAATTTACAGCGCCACTGTAGGCGGATGGGCAAATTTTCATTAATATCTAACAAGGGGGATGAAATTTAAGGGTTGAAACTGGAAATTTTTTCATGTAAGTGGTGGAATAAAATTATGGGGTTCAATAGATTTCGGTCAACCATTGAAAAAAGTCTTATGAGTCTTCATCCTAAAACCAACCCCTACGCTACTAACAACCCCTAAGCCCTAGCAAGCGGAGTAAATATATTTCATTTATTTTTTTTTTGCTTTCTTCTAATTTGTTATTAATTTAAAGTGATTTTCATTAATTTTTGACCCATCCACAATTTTTCAACCCCTTTCATGATATGTGAACCCTCAAAGAGCAAAATTTACCCAGACCGCTTCTTTTTCGGGTGATTTCCGCTGGTTAATTTTGTAAAATTCGCGCAGTTTTGCCTTATGAATTGTTCTTGCCTTTTTCACTTTTTCGACCCCTTCGCAATGTTTCAACCCCCAAAAGTCAAATTTGCATAATTGGCTTATTTTCGTGTTATTTTCTGTAATTCTACTTAATTACGATTAATTCTCATCCCTTTTAACTTTTCATCCCCCTTTACAATTTTTCAACCCCCTAAGTGTTTATTTTGCAAAATTCACATAATTTAGTTTTCCTTCGGTAATAAATTGAACTCAATTGGATTATGTTTATCTTTTTCACTTTTCCAACCCCCTTCGCAACATTTCAACCCCCAAAATCTAAATTTGCATAATTGGTTTACTTTCGTGTTATTTTCTGTAATTCTGCTTAATTACGATTAATTCTCATCCACTTTGACGTTTCATCCCCCTTTACAATTTTTCAACCCCCTAGGTGTTAGTTTTGCCAAATTCGGATATTTTCGTTTTTTCTTCTGTAATAAATTGAACCCATTTGGATGATGATTAAATTTTTCACTTTTTTCATCCCCCTTCGCAATGTTTCAAGTCTTCAAATGCTAAATTTACATAATTGGGTTAATTTGGTGTTATTTTCCGTAATTTTACTTAGCCACGGTTAATCCTGATACCTTTTGATTTTTCATCCACCTTTACGATTTTTCAACCCCCTAAGTGCTAATTTTGCAAAATTCGCATAATTTCGTTTTTCGACGGTTATAAAATTGAACGCATTTGGGATTCAGTTTACCTTTTACAATTTTTCAGTTTCCTTCGCAATAGGTAGGTATAAGTGCTTATTTCAACCCCCACAAAAGTTTTTATTGCATAATTTGGTTATTTTAGTGTTTTATTTCGTAATTCTACTTAATCCACACTTCATTTTCATTCCTCTTGACTTTTCATCACCTTTTTTCATTACCTTGGACTTCTCATTCCCTTTTTCAACCCCCTTAGTGCTAATTCTACATATCTACTTCGCAAATATGATGTTTTTTTG
Source organism: Pycnomerus fuliginosus (assembly GCA_963924575.1). Lineage (NCBI taxonomy): Eukaryota > Metazoa > Arthropoda > Insecta > Coleoptera > Zopheridae > Pycnomerus > Pycnomerus fuliginosus. Next base: position 33,611,833 of record OZ004618.1, on the reverse strand, counting down.
TTAACTCTCTACTGTTTAATTATGTACGGCCAATTTTCATAATTTCGTCTTTTTAACACCACTGTGCGTCTGCGGAGGCACTACTACTAGGTGCAGATTTATAAAATCTGCACCCGACTCCACCAGTAAATTTAGCTCGCCCCTACATACACATTAACAAGGTAAACATCTACAGGGACACACATCGCATTGATATACATCTTTCGTTGGCTTTTAATGTAATCGTTGCAGTTGCTCGGCGGTCGGCGGCTCGATCGTCGCATAACTTGAGAACGGAAGCAGATATCGAGCTGAAATTTTGTACACGGATTGTATACCCCGAAAACCTCGGCGGGGATTGTTTTTGGGCATATCGGACCGTAGGAGTCGGAGTTACGGGTGAATAACTGAAAGAAATTACGTTTTTCGACGTTTGATCGCAAACGCTGCCTCGACGCTTGAAGATAGATCAAAAGTTTAAAAGACGGAATTATCGGCAATGAAAAGATCTACAAAAAAGTCCGCGACGGCATTTAGCTATCTACGATAGCCCACCGTGATCGTTTTTGTGTTTTAAATTTTGACTAAAATGGCTTGGGTGGCTTATTGTCGGCTATCCGTAACAGATATTTATATCCTGATGCGGACTTTTTTGTAGGTCTGTTTGTTGCCGACATTTCTCCCTCATACGATTTTAATCCATCTTCAAGCGTTTAGGCAGCGTTCGCAGTAGAAGCGCGAGAATGCGAGGTTTTTTTCGAGACCGAAAGTCTATTAATTGTAATAATTCGAGAACCAGTGGAGATATTTTACTGAAACTTCATATGCGCTTTTGACGTAATAAGTCTGTTGAAGATGAGGGGATGTCAGTTTTGGGGGATGAAATTTAGGGGTTGAAAATCACAAAAATACGAAAAATTCTCAAATATTTGGCACATGGAGATCTGAAACCCGACACACACATACTCCCATAATATCTGATAAGGGATGGTTTTTTTTCTGCAGGATGAGACAGAAGGGGTGCAAATCAGGGGTTGAAACTCGAAATTACACGTAAGTGTTGCTTGAAATTCAAGCCATTCGATAACTTTTCATCAATCGCCCAGAAAAAGTTTTGAGCATATACAGGGTGGTCATTTTATCTTGAGACTGGCAAAGGAAGCATTTTAGAAAATCTTTTTCAAAATCCCTAGAAATTCCCTAGTAACTGCGGCACGACAAAACAAATGAACAACCGTTGTATCTTAGCAACGATGAATTCTAGATAAATAAACCACAAAAATTGTTGCTAGGGAAGGCAATGGATTTCGAAGAAGATTAAAACTTTTATGTAAATAAATATTAGACAATCTATGCATCGGATCCAAAAATAGTTTAGATAAGAGTTGTATGTTCTTTTGCGGGGAATAAGAATCTGTAATAAAAAATATAGGTTTCCATTAAAAAAATCAAGTTGACCTTCATTTGACCTTGAAAATGACTTTGAATCAAAATAGCGATGATGCCATCGATTTTCCCCCTCGAAGTCATAAAACTTTTATACAAAACATTTTTTTCTAAAATGCTTCCTTTTCGAAATAAAACGACCATCCTCTACATGAATCATTCACGATGAATACACATCGCATTGATATACATCTTCCGTTGGCTTTTTTTACAAAATTATTGACACGACGTGTCAAAGACCAGACGTTTGTTTTGGCTCGCTTGATAATTTAGTCGCATATTAATTTTGCCTCCGATTCAAATAAGACTACCGCAGAAAGTTTTATGTCGTGAAATTAAAAGGAAGAGAACGGCACTCACCTGATCTGTATCTGATTATTATTTATGATAATACGTTACGTAAAATAATTTTTCCTGCACCGATGAGACATTAAATTGCCCATGTGTCGTGTTTCCTTGCCACAGGTGTAACAAACTTTCAAGGAAATGGGCTTTCTACGGTAGTGACAGGAAGTTGTGACAAAATGCTGATAAGGTTTTATTTAATTATTGCCGTGAAATTAGCCCCAGTTTATGCATTAGATGGCGAATAAGGTCAAAGTTTCTTCTGCTTTATTCATAATGAGATGATAGCTACAGGTACCGTTGCTCTTTGTGTTGACTGTTTATAGTTTAAAAAATTATAATGGGATGAGAATATATTAATGGGTTTCCTATTTTAATCAAATCCCAGTGATCTTTGTAATTTACATTATGTATGTGTGAAAAAAGAAAGGAGAAGAGTTTTATTAGTTCCTTATTATTTCATTCTTTTATGAAGGAACTGTGAGATACCTTCTTTTTCCTGGCGAAAACTTGCGAAGGAAGCATGATTAATGATGGTTAGCATTTATCAACAAGATAAATAAAAATTGTCAGTCTCGGAGAAACTTCTACCTTTTCACAGAATTTTTAAATGAAACATTTACTAAAATTTAAAATACAAATGTTTGTCACCCCAAAAATGACATTTTTTGAAAAAATAGCACTAAAGTTTTCGATCCGGTAATGCAACAGGTATCGAATTCTATAATAATAATTGCACTTTTGCTAAAAAAACTCATAAAGGGGTCTTCTTGCCTCTAAAATGGCAATATTCAGAAAAAATGGCACTAAGGTTTTTGATCCGGCAATGCAACGACTATCGAATCCGATAGTAAGAATATGCTTTTTTGTAAAATAAATTCAAAAAGGGGCCCTTTTACCACTAAAATTACATTTTTCGAAAAAATGGCACCAAGTTTTCCGACTTGAAAAAAAATCAGCTATCAAATCCGTCAATGAAAATATACAGTTATACCTAGGTTTTTTCAAGGCATCGTTTTTTGGCCAAAATGGCACCATGTGTGAATACATTTTCAGAAGCAGAATTCTTAAGAACTTTCAAGAAAAATCGAGGTTTGTATTTAATTTTTTAACGTTGATGTCCCAAAAAGGCACTTTTGATGAACCAATGTGACCCAAAATCTAATCAGCACCTACAAATTGCCCACTGAATATGTGTGAATATGTACTGCAGCGTGATTACAGACACACAGACAGACAGACACCGCATTTTTCGGATTCCCAGGATCCTAAAACATAAAGATTTATGTTTTTGACGAATCGATTTTTCGATCGATTTTATTAACTTGCTCCGCGGAGCCTAGAAGTTAAAAAATGGCAGTCTTGAGAACGGTTAGAAATTTCTACTTTTTCACAGAATTACTTAACTAAAGGTAATACCTACAAGTTGAAAAGGGCATAATTTCCGAGACTAGAAAAAAAAAGAAAAAACTCACAAATTAATTGAGGAAGACGTGACTGGCTTTCTGGGTGTCCTCGGCCCCTTTGGATCGGGTACTTTTGTAACTTTAGATCCCTTACGCATTCTCCAACTAGTAACCACAAATTGCAGCAATGGTAACGGGGGAGGAACACACATACCACAACTTACGTACAATTTAGACCGACCTCGCGCATCTTCCTCACATTATCGCTCCGAAATTCTTGAGCAAAATCTTATCTTTTCTTTTGGTTTCCTTTCGTCTCTCTCTCTCTGCTTCGAATTTATTTTGCATCGTAACAATTTGAATTTTATAAAGTGTGAAAAAACTCTTCAGATCTAGTAGCCCTTATCCCTCAAGATATCCGAGAGTGATAATTATTATACAGGGTGTCTCAGAACGCTCGCACCACCTTTTAACAGAGCACCTATTTAGAATTAAATTCTGAGTTGGTTCGTGTTTTTGTAATTTCCACTGTCCAATAGTTCTCCAGTTTTAAGCCTCGGATTATAGGCAAATTGAATTTTTTGCATATTTTGCATATTTAATGCATTTTTTGCTTTTGTTTAGGCCATAATTATAATATCAAGAGGATTGCAAGTTAATTGAATATGATATGAATAATCGCAGATTCTTACATGAATCACATATTTGTATCATAAAATCATTGTTAACTACATTCCCAAGTATTTATCTCGAAAAATAGTGTACAGAAGCGATATATTTACATAATATTAATATTAAAAGAAGAGATAAGTACTTTAGAAATTCCAGTGCTCAATTCACAATTTTTCAAACGCTCTTTTTCGTACAGTATCGCTCATATAATGGACAAAATTCCTGCTCCCTTTCGTAACATACAGGGTGGTCCAAATGTATTAATACAGGGCGGTCCAAATGTATTAATACAGGGCTCTTACGGCGAAACGGTAAGATAAATGAGTAAAATAAAAAATCCAGGGTAAACTAGAATTAAATACCTTTATTTTGTCGCAGTTTGGAACTCCCCATCTTATTGTGTAATTTAGCAATAAACAATGAATACATTTTTTTAAATGGCACCATGCATGTTTCAATTTTTTTTTGGATTCCCTTTGATGCCCTCTTTATGGGAGTGATTTTATTTTTTTGGCAAATTGAGCAGTGAACGTAGAAATTTTTGTTGATTCAAATTTCGTGCGGTGATCCGGCAACAATGCGCTTCAATGAAACCCTCATCTCACCGAATATCTCCCACTACAGGGTAGTTGTACATACTGTGTACACGCCCTCTGGAAGAATCTGACCGGGCCTAATAATAAATAGCCTGTTTACTTCATTGTGTACACAGTACAACTAGTGGGAGTGGGAGACATGCGGTGAGACGAGGGTGGTTCCATCGAAGTAATGGTGAAGCGCATTGTTGCCGGATCACCGCGCGAAATTTGAATCAACAAAAATTTCTACCTTTACTGCTCAATTTATCAAAAAAATTAAATCACCCCAATAAAGAGAGCATCAAAGGGAATCCAAAAAAAAATGTACTCATTATTTATTGCTAAATTATACAATAAGATGGGGAGTTTCAAATTGCGGCAAAATAAAGGTATTTAATTCTAATTTACCCTGGATTTTTTATTTTACTGATTTATCTTACCGTTTGGCCGTGAGAGCCCTGTATTAATACATTTGGACCATCCTGTATGTCTTTCTTTAAAAAGTGCATGTCAGATTATTTACTCCCATCAGCTATTTCTATTTAAGTAAAATTAAGATTAATATACTCATAAGTCTTTCTGTAAAGTAGCGCTTCATTTTTTCAAAATTCTTGATATTTTTGTTCCACTTTGCCAAACGCGTTCTCCCGTCTTGCTACAGTTAGTTATTTATGTTTTGGCAAGGGCTGCGTGGAAGAACAGTCTCGTATGGGAGAACTCAACATAGCCCTTGAGATTTACCCACCAACATATTTTGTGGTTTTACACTTTTTTTTCCTCACGTATTATATTATACAATTTGTTCTGGTAAATAAAGTAAAGAAAAAATTTCTAATTTTCTAACCTCCTCTGGAGGTCCGTAACATTACCGAAAATGCAGAAATCGTAGGTATACCAAACTGAGACGAGAGCTTCTGCCATTGCCCTGACTAGTCGGGGAGGCAGCGACAGAAATATTCGTCGATTTCATTAACATTCTTTTCCACATTATTCGTTAATTTACGTGTCATAAATACATAAATTGGGGCTTCAAGTATGGTAAAAAAGAGTGAAATCATTAACGCTGAAATCCTTTATACAGACACTTCGAAGTGCCCAACAAAACAGGTCTGCCAATTCGCCTGCGGGACAAAATGTGTCTGGCAGCCACATTTCCTAGATATTTGATTAATAAAATAATTATAAAATAATAATTTAAATATTACATTATAGTTTGACAATTTTATTAATCAAATTTCTAGGAAATGTGGTTGGCAGACACATTTTGTCCAGCAGGCGAAGTGGCAGACCGTTTTTTTTTGGACACTTCGAGGTGTCCGTAATCCATATAAAAATGGTAGTGATGGTAATGATATCCATCGATGAGATTAGTTTTTTTGGCATACTTGAGCTGCATAATTATTTCAAAAAGCAATAGAAAAAGTTACATTCGTCGATGTAATGGTAGAAGTTTTCGCAACTAAGTATTTTGTATTTTTCTGCGAATTTTAGTAATGTTGCGCATTAAAATAGACTTGTTGTATTTAGTAAGCCCCAAAAAGTCATAACTTTTGTAATTAGTGTGAATTTATTTGCCCAACTGACTGGCTCTTTTCTGTCTCTTTGTAGGTATTTTTACTTTTGGGTCTATGACGAAATTTTGACTGCGCTATCAGCTACCTATAATTTTTTATTTGTTTGTAAGATTGATTAGTAGCTAATACTTTATTAAGTACCTGGTGCCTGCTCTGTTCGTGGGACTGGCCCGGTTCTTTAATTCTATAAACAAAGAGTTTAAACTCTCTTCAAAAATAATTAAATAAGTAGTAAAAGCATTGCTCTGATGTTCTGAATTCTTCAAAATCAAAATTTCCGAGAAAATATTAAATTTCTTATAATACCTGAACCCTGTTAAACCATAGCTAAAAGGGCTATAAGGTGATTGTCTAAATCCTTAATAAGAATTTTTGTCAGAGAGATTTTAGATAAGGTTTATTAATGATTTGATAAGAAGGCCGATTGCCAAATACTTGAAGCATGAAATGCCGTCTAAAGTTATTCTTTGAAATTCCATTTAATCTTCACCATATGCCTAGGTATTAAACAAATTATTACGAAATATGAAATACCTACAGCTAATAGTAAATTCTGAATAGGTACACAACGAAACTCAGACCTCAGATTAGGTATATAGAAAAGTTATTGACAGTTGGGGTAATTAATTTTTCTTTTGTTAAACACCTTGGGGAATAAGGACTATTGATTTTATGCAAACATTATACCAGAAAATTCGATAAGATCAACACAATAAATGGTAATGTTTCGCAGAACGTTCCCTGCAAAATGATTTTTAAGGTTGAGGTCAAAGTCGCACGTGAATCACAATGTATAAATTATTGCTGGTGACGATGAAAGTTATCGAGACACGTTTCTCTCACTTTTATCAGTCAAAATCTACAATGTATTTTCCATAATGATTTACCTACCATAAAGCAACATTGAAAAAAAACTTTTGACTAAAGGTGTCACTAAAAAGCCCCCGGAAGACGTATATCAATGCGATGTGTATCCCTGTAGATGTTTATCACGTTAATGTGTATGTAGGGGCGGCTGATCTTGCTGGTGGAATCGGGTGCAGATTTTATCAATCTGCACCTGGTAGTAGTGCCTCTGCAGACGCACATATGTGTCAAAAAGGCGAAATGTTAAAAAATTGTTGTTACAGAATTAAAAAGTAGAAAATGAACAGAAAATATACAAACATTTTGAAGGCTGAAAAGTAAAAAGAATGACAATATAAAACAAATGAGTAAATGAAAAGAATTGACAGAATTAAAACAAAATTTAGCGAATTTTGAAAAATTAATACTCGGGGCTGAAAATTTGCGAAAGGAGATTAAAAATCAAGAGAAATGAAAATTAAGTGTGATTAAGTAGAATTACGAAATAACGAAAATAACCAATAAGTTATGCAATTAAAACTTGTGGGGACTGAAATACATAGGTAGTTATACCTATTGCGAAGGAAACTGGCAAATTGTAAAAGGTAAACTGAATCCCAAATTCAATTCAATCCCAAATTCAATTTTATTACAGGCGAAAAACTAAATTATACGAATTTTGGAAAATTGGCACTTAGGGGGTTGAAAAATCGTAAAGGTGGATGAAAAGTCGAAAGGTATGAGGATTGACAGTGGTTAAGTAAAATTACGGAAAATAACACCAAAATAAAACAATTATATAAATTTAGCGTTTGAAGAGTTGAAATATTGCGAGGGGGGATGAAAAAAGTGAAAAATGTAACCATCATTAAAAATGAGTTCAATTTATTACCGAAGAAATACGAAATTACTCAAATTTTGCCAAATTAGCACTTAGGGGGTTGTTGAGAGATCGTAAAAGGGGATGAAAAGTCAAGGAGGATGAAAATTAATTGTAATTAAACAGAATTATAGAAAATAACACGAAAATTATGTAAATTTGGCTTTTGGGTGTTGAAATATTCGGAAGGAGGTCGAAAAAGTGAAAAAAGTGAAAGACTAGTTCAATAGGGTTTCAGTTATTATTTGGTAATTTTATAGGTGTTTTTTTTGGTTTTATTGCTTTTTGGGTTGTATTTATTGTGTGTTTTTATTTGAATAGCTTAAGTTAGAGCGTGACATTGAAGATGTTGAGGTAAATTAATTTTCTTCAAGTATTTACAAAAATAATTTAATTTTATAGTGAAAGTATAGTTTTTTTTAAACTATGTAAATAGAAATATAAACATTTATGCTTAAAAGTTAAGTTAGAAGCTTATTTTTATGGATATTTCTTTAATTGGAATGGTTTTTATTTTTGTCATTACCTCTGTTTTGGTTTCAATTAAATAAGGATTCTGAGATCTAGGTCTTAGGTAGAAAATAAGTGTATTCATTGCTTCTTCAATTATCATGTGAGTAAAATTTGTTACCGAAAAAAGGCAGTATTGGGCGAATTTTACAAAATCAGCGCTTGGGGGGTTGAAAAATTGTTAAGAGGGATGAAAATGAACTGTAGTTAAGTAGAACTAGTGAAAATCACAAGAAAAGGAAATGGTTTGGTTAAATTTTGCTTTTTGAGTGTTCACATTATCATGAAAGAGGTTGAAAAATTGTGGATGGGTTAAAAATTAATGAAAATGACTTTGACTTATCGAAAAATCAGAAGAAAGCTAAAAAAACAAATAAAATGTATTTACTCCGCTTGCTAGGGCTTAGGGGTTGTTAGTAGCGTAGGGGTTGGTTTTACCATTGAAAAAATTCTTATGAGTCTTCAAACTCATAAGAATTTTTTCAATGGTTGACCGAAATCTATCGAACACCATAATTTTATTCCACCACTTACATGAAAAAATTTCCAGTTTCAACCCATAAATTTCATCCCCTTTGTTAGATCATAATGAAAATTTGCCCATCCACCTACAGTGGCGCTGTAAATTAGTACAACAAATCGAGCCCTGATACGTTGAGCAGTTTTTGAGTTCTCGCTTTTTTGTGTTTCGGCATGTTAAGGGATTTTACCGCCTTTAAGGGTCGTTTTTCGCGTATAATGAATAAGACCTTTTTTGTACCATCAATAGGAAGCTATCGAATGGTATTAATTTGAACCCTACATTATTCAGTGAAAATTCGAGTTTCCAACCCTAACTTTCATCCTCTTCTATAAATTTCTCCTAAAATTCACTCTTCCCTTCTCGAATATGTATAGTGTGTAAGATATCACAGTTTCGCAGAAGATATTGCTTCTCTGTGTCAAATTACAGGGCTTTATGTACGTTTCAACCCCTAAACTGTAACCCCCTATTTCACCACCCCTACATGCCCTAAAGGAAGTTGTGTTTTTAATTTCACCACCCTAATCCAAATCGTTGAAAAATTCCGGTGATTTGTAGATTCATGTTTTCAACCCCTCATGATTAGTCATGATTTCACCCCTTTATGATTTACAGGGGTGAGTTTATTTTTCCAGTGTGACATAACTTCTTGCGTATTTACTGACTTCAGTTGTTCATAAATAAATCAATAGGGTTTCAGAAAAAATAAATATAATAGATTTATCCGCTTGCAAAGAGTTAGGGGTGGTTAATAGTCTAGCGGTTGGTTTTAGGTTGAAAACTTCTAAGGCCTTTTTCAATTGTTGACCGAAATCTATGGAACGCCGTAATTTTATGCTACCATTTACTTGAAGAAATTTGAAGTTTCAACCCTTAAATTTCATCCCCCTTGTTAGATCTTAGTGAAAATTTGTCCATCCATCTACAACGTCACTGAAAATTGACACACCAAATTCTGCCTTGATACGTTGAGCAGTTTTTGAGTACTCGCATTTTTGCGTTTCGGCATGTTAGGGGGTTGTACCGCCTTTAAGAGCGGTTTCTCTCAAAATATGGACGACACCTTTTTTTAATCATTAATGGAAAGCTATCGAATGACGCCAATTTTGACCAATACTTATTAAGCGGAATTTCGAGTTGCAACCCCTAATCTCCACCTCATCTGTTCGATTTTACGAAATAACGCATCCCCTACAAGATTTCACCGATATATGTGTGTACGTTGAGTTTCCAACAGCTGCGTGCAACCCTTGCAGACTTATCAATTTTTTGTGGTTTTCATCCCCTAAATTTCATCCCCCGAAATTAGCACCCCTTCATCTTCAACAAACTTGAGGGTCGAACACGCATACCAAGTTTCAGCAAGATGCCTCCACTATTTCTCGAGTTATTGCAATTGATAGTTTTTCGGTTTTTAACCACTAACTCCCACCCCCTTGATCCAATATGGCCCAAAAGCAATCTCCGCCGAGTATTTAGGGAAACATAACTGCACACCAAGTTTCAGCTGGTTATCTCAATCCGTTCTCAAGTTAACCAACGGATATACTACACGAGCGAGCGAATAATCAAAGACAAGAGTACCTCCACATTCTGCTACGGCACTAAAAATGTAAAAAATAAATGCAAACACAGTGTTGTCGATTCATGACCAATCTGCTGCGACATCGCATCAAAATGTGAATACTTTCATGTCCAACAGCTTACTGTACTATGACGTCGCTTTGTATTAATTGGACGATGCGTAGCGACGGAGAGCGTCCAATGTCAAAGGATTCGCGTGCTTTCAGGCGTCTTTTACTGGCAGTTAAGCGCCGCCACGTGCTATGAGCGTTTCAACAATAATTTCTCTCGTTTAAATAATATTGGTGACGCATCGTACCCCAAACCGCAGTTTATTCTAAAACAATTTATAGGACGTGAAAAAGTATTTACCGATTTATTGATTCATTGAATACCTGAATATTATGACCTCAGAAGATTGATGAAAGTTTCTCGCCGCGAAACCGCAATTCTGATTCTTTTAATTATTCAGATGTGATTAATTACATTTGCTGTGAATAAAAATAATTTCTTGACGAGTTAAGAAATGGTTACGCGACCCGGGAATTTGTTCAAAACTCCGCCAACTTCGCGTGGGACGAGCCCTGCTAGGAGTTTGAATAGTACTAAGAGCAATAGGGCAAGTCCTGTTCGTTCGCCAGCTCGTAATTCCTTAAGTCCTGTAACTCCCACGAAGAAAGTTGTTAATGGGATAGAACGCTCCAGGCGACCAACTCCAGGAAGATCTAGAGGAAGCAGTCCTGCGAAGACTAGCAGAGAGGACTTGCCTAGATCCAGAGGGAGCGAGTAAGTTTTTATTTGCGCAATAGGGTGTACCGAAAAAAACGAATTTTTGGAATTTCGTTTTGGAATAGTCACCAAAACTTACCTTTTACTATTCTAAGACGAAAGTTTATTTGAGGTTTTGCGATAGTGCAACATCTTCAGCCCTCTACCGTCCCTCAAATATTGGTTATTTTGAAATTCCAAGTTTACAAACGAATAATTTTTTTAAATTCAATATTTATTGCTTTTCTATCACTACACCTTTTCCAATTGTATTTAAGAACCCAACAATTGTATTCGAGATTAATGAGTTTTATTTGAGAAATGTTTAATTGTAATTCAGAAATATTAATTAAATTTGAGAAAATAACAGTTGTAATTCAGAATTGCAATTTTTATTTGAGAAAACGTATGTTGTAATTAAGAAGTAATTAATTATAATTGAGAAACTATCATTTGTAATTCAGAAAATATCACCTCTGTATTTTTCCAATTGTATTTGAGAAACGGACACATGTATTCAAGAAAGTACCATTTGTAATTAATATTAGTTAACTACATTTGAGAATGTAGCACATGTAATTCAGATTAATCAGTTATATTTAGGAAAGGAATAATTGTAATTCAGAATAGCAATTGTATTTAGGAAATTATCAATTGTAATTCAGAAAATTCTTTTCAATCTAAGTAGATACGTACCTACCTAAGAACCTACGTACATATATCTATTTACCTTAAGAATGCTAGGTACCTCCTATAAATAACTTTTACAGGCGGATATTTTTGAAAAAAAAAACATCGAACGGGTTCTTACTTTTTTTTGTTCCAGTTTAAACGGACACAGTGATAAATTCTTGGTAGATATTTGTTGTCCAAGCATAAATCCCTGAAATTTTCTGAATTACAATTAATTCTTTCTTAAATACAATTGACTATTCTCAATTACAATTACGGCTTTCTTAAATGAACCTAATTGATAACGTGAAATACACCTTCCTTCTACATTCTCAAATACAAATGACCGTTTCTGAATTACAATTGATGCTTTCTTAAATACAATTTGTTGTTCTGAATTCCAATTATTCCTTTCTTGAATATAATTGATTAATCTGAATTACATTTACTACATTCTCAATTACAAGTGACGAATATCAAATACAAATTTCACTTTCTCAAATAAATGTTACCGTTTCTCAAATACAATTGGAAAAGGTGTAGTAGGCTCGGAGTAGATTTTAAAAATCACTAAGGGCGGTTTTTTTTCATCTCTTCAACTACAATTAACTCTAATCAATCAAGTTGCTGCTGCATGCATGACAGAACTTATGACAGTGCTGGTTGACATCTAAAAGTTCATTCCAACAAGATTCCAACGTTATATTTTTGTGCGTTTCTTATTCAAGTTTCTGTGCTTCCCGTTCGAGTTAATAAGAATTTTTTAAAGGTAATTTACGCTAGAAATAGTCTCGAGTGGTCTAGACAGGGTGCCCGGAAATAGCGTGAACATATTCCGGGTGGTAATTCTACATCAAAAATCAGTCCGGAAATGCTTACTGTGACTGCTAGGGCTCTTTGAAGGTGAGCCCCAAAATGAAGTTTGTATTGTTTATTTCGAACACGAATGGTAATGAAAGCTTCAAAATTGGCGTAGAATAGGTAACTCTTATGTGGGAAACCGATTGGTGGCAACGAAAAGGGCCAACAACGTCCAGGGGCGTACGATATGGGGGCCGTTGAGTAAAAATGGTCATATTTTTTTTAGTCGCATTAATAATGAACTGCTGATTCTTTGATCAATTTTGTAAAAAAAGGTACTCTCGGTGTGCACCCGTAGGACCAACCGTTTTCCTTAAAATCGAATTTTAAATAATACAATACAATCTTGCGCCTCATATGAATTACCGTTGGCTTTTCCATAAATGAAATGCATTTCTGCCATTTCTTGAATGCTGTAATTCGCCATTCGGTGCCACTTTGGTATGCGGTCTACCGTACCGTTTCTAGTTCGGTATGCGATCTACTATCAAAACTGCGTTATATGGGTCCTGTAATTTATATTTAATAAACAAAAATGGACTTTATCATACTGTTTATTATTACCTTCTATATACACTTCTAATATCATCTTACGAACAAATCATTTTCATTTCTGTTTAAAATTTTCCAACTAATAAAATCTAAATGTGATTGCAAATGTTGAATGGGGACTCCTCGCATTTTTTAAGTATTCTGATTTTGGCGTCTAACCAGGATCGTTCAATACCTTGAGTGTGGGCGCCGGTATCGGGATCCACGTAATTTTCCTGGTGTGGTTTACAGTGCGGTGCACGTATCCTAACTGTCCTAGCCTTCTGTAAGCCGGCCATTCATCTGAATGAATTTCCGAACCTAACCGCACCTCTCTTTGTATTATCGGGATCAGCGTATTTGCGTCTCTTCTTTCCACGAAGAAATACCGAGTTTCCTGGCTGTTGCGTAAACCAAATACCCATGGTCCATCAATGCGCCGCCCATGGTTTCTGTTATTCTGGATGTCTTCATCAGAATCTTCGGATTGTGGTGGATGATCGCCTTGCAAAACCCTTCCCCTGTTGTACTTTCGACGGCCGGCAAAACGAGCCTCGTCAATTTGGATTGGATCAGTGTTAGTTACAGTCAACTGTCCACGAACCGTGTATGAAACCATTGAGCTACATACTTCACGGCACATATTAAACCAGTCAGTTATCGCCTCGCTCCCACGACCCGTCAGTTCCGTAACCTTCTCGAAAGGAAGATCCAAGATGAATAAGAATAGTAACTCCAGGATGTGACATAGAGATAACTTGCAGTTGACTTTCCCATTTAGGTCGGAGTAGTGAAAAAATGCGTTTCCCGTCCTAACTGATCTGGTGGTTTGGCAACCTTTCCTTGGGCAACGAAAAACGGGCCGAAATTCACCCCCACGATCTCTTCTACGCTTTTCTGCCATTTGAGAGCCACAACGGGAGCACACTTCTGCTTCTGCTGCCGTGTCCAGCAAATGATGCTGCTGCAGGAATGCGACAGCAGTTTCCTCCGAAGAAATCACATTTATATAGAAATCTCGCAAGAGCATTTCGAAACAGTCTGCTCGAAAACACAATAAAACTGAAAGATTTTGGTTTCAGAATCCGGCTTTTATGGCTGATGGTTAATGGTTAATGGCTAATTCTACTGATAGGTCAATTCTTATAAAAACGATTTTCTTATCGAAACGATTAAAATATAATAAGAGAGAACCCCAGGAGGTGTAATCCTAATGACTATTTCATGCCCATAATCCGAAATTGTTAATCTAAGCAATTCCATAGTGATAATTCATTAATTTGTAGTAATCCTTTCATTTTTGTGGTAGTCCAAAAAACGTAGACTACATAATGTATGTATGGTGCATGGCGAAGGTAAGGTAGACCGCGTATATGCGGTAGACCGCATACCAAAGCGGCACCCGCCATTCTTTAAAGAAAAACGACTAGCTGAATTGTCAAAAGTGAGTAAGTACGTCAGTTAACGCGTGCCAACGTTGATTGTCTTAAAAGAAAAGCCCATTATCTATTATTTAAAATGCAATTTTAAGGAAAACTATTGGTCCTACGGGTGCACACCAAGAGTACCTTTTTTACAAAATTGATCGAAGAATCATATTTTTGCCTCAGCAGTTCAATATTCATGCGAGTAAAAAAATATAACCATTTTTACCCAACGGCCCCCCATATCGTGCGCTCCTGGACGTTGTTGGCCCTTTTCGTTGCTACCAATCGGTTTCCCATTTAAGAATTACCTTATACACCAATTTTGAAGCTTTTATTACCTTTCGTGTTCGAAATAAATAGGTAATAAAAGCTTCATTTTGCGGCTCACCTTCTAAGAGCCCTAGCAGCCACAGGAAGCATTTCCGGACACGGGTTTATAGGAACTTTTTGATGTATAATTACCATCCAGAATATGTACACGCTATTTCTGGACATCCTGTATTTGGTGCGCTTTCGAAGACTAAAAAACGCACAAAAATATAACGTTTGAACTTTAGACGTCAACCAGTTCTGTCATAAGTTCTGTCATGCAAGCACCAGCAACTTGATTGATTAGAGTTAGTTGTCTTTGAAACTATATGGCTCGCTATATGGCAATGGCCATCTAGTAGGTAGCTAAATTTAACTAGAGATGAAAAAACGGCTCTTAGTGATCTTTAAAATCTACTACGAGCCTACTAGTGACAGAAAAACAATAAATATTGCATTTAAAAAAAAATTTCATTGTAAACTTGAGATTTCAAAATAACATAATATTTGAAGGGCGGTAGAGGGCTGAAGACGTTGAACTATAGCAAAACCTTAGGATAGTAAAAGGTAAGTTTTGGCGACTATTCCAAAACTAAATTCCAAAATTCGTCTTTTTCGATACATCCTATTGCGCAATCATCTGATTTCATCATTGCAGTTATCTGATTTTATCTGGGCCATAAATTATTATTGTTTTACTACTTAGGGAACGGATACTATTGCAAAAATACAGCATCGTTTAAAAATAATAGAGACTTTGAATTTGTCTCTGGCTTTAATCACTATTGTGGTTGTGGATTAATTAATGGCAGAGTGCTTTGGTGTATCCTGATTCACTAATAAAGTCCGAAATGTAGCACTATAATACCACCGATTTTCATTGATAAGGTTCTATCAGCTGAATGTCTGTCGTAATAAAAATACCTGTAATTGATAATACCGTGCAGGCATTTTCTTACCCTTATTAGTAGGTATAAAGACAGAAATCACAAACAGTGGACAGAGAACGAAAAAAGTTAACACAGAGTAAATTTTGCATAAAACAGAACTCATCGCTTTTACCATAAACTGAACTTTCAAGGGTTTAAATAAATGAAAGTAATAAAAAACAGTAAATAAACCGATCATTTTATTCATTTGATATGAATTTATTGTTACCTATCACTTATAATCAATTTAACAAATACCACAATATTTGTCGTGTCGATATAATCCTTTTGACAAACAGATGGCAAGTAAATTTTTAGTCTACTCTCCATTCATTTTCTATTGAAGTGACAGAACGTAAAAATTTGAATTTTGGGTTGGTATGAGGAAATTTTGCAAGAAATTTTACTAACAGGTGAGTTGATAGAAGCGAGTTCAATGCGATACGTCAGAAAACATGACAAATGTCAAAATTTTGCAATTGCTCTGAATTGGCCCAAAATGGCCTTTGTGTGCGTGCAGTTTTGAGTAAAGTGCAAATAAAAATATTGACGCAAAAGCCTCAGGTACGTTTATCTGTGACACTGCTGCTGACAATAAAAATAAACCCTAGAAGATTTGGGTTATGTAATGTTTTTGCTTTCCCGCCAAATTTCGATCAAATTGTCAGAAGTACAGGCACTTACAAATTAGGGTTGTACAGTTCCAGAAAAATTTTGGTTCTGCTATAGAAAATGAACGGACTTGATGGTCGCTGACTGTTAGCAAACGTAGTTAGCACAACTGCGATTTGGGAAACCCTTGCACTAAACTTATTCAAAATCCACTTTGCCACCATGTTAAGGGCGTAAACTGCAAAAATTTCGTCACTCTGACCTTTTCCTTAGTTTTTATCACAAATAATAAAATACAACGGCAAAACCATTCAAATCCTTTATTGTCGAGGTGATGATAGATGATATCGAATTCAGATTATCCTAATTTTAACTTATTGATAACACAGATCGATTTAATCAGTAAGAGAAAATAGTTAAAGTGATAGTCATAAATTGTCAAGGAAAATGCTTGTGGAGGGGTTTGCTAGAATTCCGAAGGTAGTTTTGGTTTTAGGCTCTATTTTTCTATTTCATTACCAGTCAATCAGTCACTATTATTATGCACAAGCACAATAGTACATTGTGTATTAAAAGCGGAAAGTGCAACTTTTGTGCTCGGAACAAGTAAATTGCTGCTCGAGCCTTTAGGCGAGAGCAGCAAACTTGTGAGAGCACAAAAGGCACTTTACGCTTTCAATACACATACTATTTTTTCTACGCCCCTTATAAATAAGGCAAGAAGAAGCATATTTTTCTCAATTTTTAAAAAACAGCATGTCGTCAATCAGTACATGAATTTTTTGTAGTTATCTGTGGACGTTCCTATGACACTGCTTTTGTTATTTTTCAAAATACGTCAAAAATTTTTCAAAGCGACTGTAAACTAGAGATTTCGTTGTTCTCTTGGTCAGAATGGCAGACATTGATAGTAGTGACGAGAGTGTAGTCATGGCCGTCTCTAGTTCCAGGCCATGTCCTTAACCATTTGGCAACGCGGCTGGAGGAGATTTAGCGTCAGTTTGACAAATTGTCATTGAAGTGAAACATTTGCAAAAATTACCAAAAATAATTGTATTTTTATCAATTTCGAATTATTAAGGAATTGAAATTCAATAATTTGAGAAAGCCTGTAAGTTGTGCCCTGTAAGTAAGTTTAAAATGACAAATTCTGCTTCTAGGTCCAGAGAAAGGCATTTTTTGCAAAACTCTTTTCAAATTTTATCGAGATTACAGCTTGGGTTATTTCTATGCATCTGGGTCTCAAACCACTCCCTTGGAAGCAACTGCGAGTCCTCCATGTTTTAGTGCCGACGTATAATGTGGAAACAATTTAGTTTTTGACCCAGAAAAAGAAATTTTTTACAAAATCCTTTTCAACACAAAGCAAATTCAATCGAGATTGCAGCTTGCATGATTTCTAAGCATCTGATGGGCCTTAAACAATTACCTTTGAAGCAACTGCTAGTCCTCCACGTTTTATAATTTAGAGATGATTGAAACTTGACATTTACGCAGAATTATTTGTTTATTGAGAATATACGTAGTTTGTATAGAAATAAAGACAATATAGTGTTAAATTTTTATTTTTGAACGCTTGGGCGCCTTATTAGAGTTTAGCAAAGTCTTACGGTTCTATTCGAGCAACATAAAGTTTGACTGAGGAATAGATTTTACAACTGCACAAAATAATAATGATTAGGTATCAATTTCAATTGATAATCTTCGTTTAGCAGTTTGATTGCGGCAGAGTACGATATTGTGTCAACTTTACACAAAATTCTACAGATGAAAATGGTCCAATTATTCCTGCCTTTTACCATCAGGGCAACGCTGAAATAAGTCTTGTCTTAAATCTTAAATGTGGTTTATCCATCCAATCAGGTTTTTTAAACTTCCTACTGATAAAAGCTCAATTCCAGTGTGTTTAATTCAACCACGGCGAAATCTTTTTTTGCAAAACCCTCTTGTACGCCGCCTAGTATTTAAATGGGTCTGTAATCAAAATTTATCACTAAAAATTTACTAAATACCACATATCTTACATACCTTCTTCAAAATATTCATTTTCAGTACGTTAATCATTTGAAATTGGTAAATATTAGACTATTTTTGGTCTTTTTTCGCAAAAGTTTCACTTTAATGACAATCAATGACAATCAGAGACAATTTGTCAAATTGACGGTAAATCTCCTCTCGCCACGTTGCCAAATGGTTAGGACATGGCCTGGAACTAGAGACGGCCATGGTGTAGTGGATCTGGAATGCACCCCGCCACACATAAAGGAAGCCGCGAAAAACGTAATCTTGAATTTGTTACCTGACAAATCGAAGACCAGGTACGAGAGAGAATACACGTTGTTCGTGCAATGGTGCAAAACCAATCAAGTTAAATCATCCTACTCTGAAGATATATTGCTGGCTTATTTGTCGGAAATTTCGAGAACGAAGAAATCATCTACTATATGGTCAGTGTATTCAATGTTGAAGAGCACTCTGTCTTCCAAACATAACGTAGATATCTCAAAATATAGCAGATTGATAGCATTTCTAAAGAAGCAGTCAGTGGGATACAGGGCCAAGAAATCAAAGGTGCTGAGAAGGGAAGAGATTAACAGGTTCCTATCAGATGCTCCGGATGAGTGTTATTTGATGTTGAAGGTAAATTATGGCGCTAAATTATTTTTTAATAATGATGACATTGTAGGTTGCTTTAATATTCGGTATTTTCGGGGCCTGTCGTCGCGACGAGCTGACCAAAATGCTGATTCACGACATAGAAGATAATGGGACAATCATGGTTGTAAAAATTCCCAATACCAAAACTGGAGTTCAGCGTACTTTTATTGTGTCTAAAGGAGGAGAACACGAAGTGGATTATTTGGGCTTTTGCCGTAAATATGTGGCACTCCGTCCATCCCATGCAACGACGCAGAGATTATTTTTGAGGTATGAGAATGGAAAGTGCACGAACAGAGTCGTGGGGATGAACACATTTGGCAATATGCCGAAGCGTATAGCGGAATTTTTGAATTTACCTGGTTGCGCTTCCTACACTGGTCACTGTTTTCGAAGAACTTCCGCAACGTTACTGGCAGATGCTGGAGCGGATATTACCAGTTTAAAACGCCACGGAGGTTGGAAGTCCACCTCTGTGGCAGAGGGCTATATAGAGGAATCACTAGAAAACAAGATTGCAGTGTCTCACAAGATTCTCGGACAAAACCCTGAGCCTGCGGTAGTCAACAACAACGTAACATCTGCAAAACTTCATGAACTGGGCTCTGGTATACAAGTTCAGAATTGTGAAAATTGTACTATAAATTTTAAAATTGTTCATAACAGTAGTAACGATAAATCCATGTCCCCATCCGTAATGACAAGAGATCACTATAACAGTAGTATAAGTAGAAATCATTGAATTATCATTGGAACATCTGGTTTAATTTATTATTGTTCAATAGGCACCTAATCTAATTGTTTAATAAAGTTTCCTTAAAATAGTTATTAATCTCTATCCTATCAGAAAAACTAACTTTCGGCTTGGTAAGCGGCAATAATTTTTCCGCTCGCTCAGCCGCAAACGCCAACTTTCTATTCTCTACTGACAAATAGAAAAGCGTACTTTCAATAAAGGGCGTAGAAAAACATTTGTTTCTGTGTTTGTGCTGAATACTATGTCTGTCAATAAAATAGGTATACTTACTTACATCGGGTGGTCATAAATGATTGACCGCTAAATGGCAATGTTGCATTCAATACGGCGGAAAGACGCCACAATAATAGTGGATAAAGTTATTTGAATTTGGGAGAACCTGTCAGTGTCAGTTTATTGATTGTTTAACTGAAGCATGCAAAATCCCGTACATATACTACACTAAATTTATCTTAGATGCATCGGGTGGTTAAAGGACATGTTTCCACCCCACATATTTCGTAAAGCATACCTCTTTTCTCGAAAATTCAAATGAACACCCTTCCCCCACTTCTTATACATAATTTTTTGACATTCTTTTACTCCAAGCGCCGTGAATAGCCAAAATTTAAATTACTTACAATAGGTAGGCATTCTGTGATACGTCGTTGCAAAAGGACAATTCGAGGGGAAATTATATCCTCTGTAAACCGATGTACAAATTTTTGATCTTTATGCAGAATGTAGTCAGTTTCATTGTCCCACTATAAGAGGTAGAAGGTGGGTTAAATTAGATAAAGGTTGCGTGGTTAGGCTTATTCCGGATCACTTTAATTTTGATGGAAATTTCTTGTACTTTGGGAGATAAATCTAGGAAAACCGAAATAATTTATTTCTTATAGTTTCCAAGATCCCAATAGTGGGACAATGAAGTTGGTAACACCCTGTATACACTTTCAAAAGTTATGAACATAAGATGAACTGGCTCTGGGGCCTAAGGAAATTTTGAAGGAGTGGATGGATTTCAAAAAAACTGCAGCGGTTTAAAAATGAACTTATTTGATTGGATAATCAATAAATCTGTTGGTTAACCATCGATTCCGATTCCGGTCCTTAAAATCTAACAAATCTCTCCAGAATCCCTTGCACCGAGTCACGTAAGTCGTGCAGTATCAACAATGTGACCTACAATCTCTTGGATCCTAATGAAATGAATAAGTCCTAATTTAGGTAAATAATGAAATAAAGAAGGACAGCCAGGAACCTCCCCAACGGTGAATCCTCGACCAAATAATTCTACCACCTATATATTTTCTCAACAGTGCCAGTTCACTGTTTTACAAAACTAGGTTTTTGCTAAAAGGGTACGAAGTGGGAATACATTTTGAAGAACAGAATTCGAAGACTTTTCGTATGGAGACGTCAAAAATAGGGATTTATATTTAAAACTTGAAAAATGTATGCGCCGAAAAGGCAGTAGATATCATCGGATCTACATTAAAAGATTTTCAGCTTATTAGGGATTGCCAGTCGCCACTATGCCCTCTGTCCAAACAAACAAATCGATTAGGCAGTTTAGTTTCGGCGAAATCGTGTTTGCATATGGCGATGACGATGACGCACGGACAATAAAACCTATTTTTTCGAATTCTCCAGATTCGAAAACGCAAAGAACTGTCTTTATCTCGATTTTTGATTTTGGACCAAAGGCAGTAGGTAACCTCTTTTTAATCTTAGAAGGGGAGGCTAAAAAGGCAGCGAGATTTTGTCATTTACTTAGTGGATTAGAGTAATAGGTAGAAGGTAGAATAGTGAACGAAAATTATCAATTTTTCCGTGCCCTTGATGTAATTTTTTTCATTTAATTTTTGTTGTTTTTTTTTTGTTAACATCAAAGAACCCCCGGGCATCAATTTACTTTGAGTGACGTTCAAGCACAGCATTCAAGTTTGCTGGTGATTTTTTGTGCGTTATCAGATTATCAAGAATTGAAAGTGGATGAATAGTGAACGAAAATAATCAAATATTCAAGGTATTGAGGTAAAATTTTCTCCATATAATAATTTATTATTGTAGTCGTGGATTTCCGCCGCTGTGATTGTCAATAAACAGGATATTTTGGTAGGTTCCTTCAGTAGCTCAAAACATAAGTAATTATTCAAGGAAGATGATTTAAACGGGTTACCTACTATTATTAGGTAATAAAATTTAGAAATGCGGGTTAAAAAAAAATAATAAAACTAGGAACGTTGTTATTAAAAATGCTGAAGAATATCCAGAAGTAAAGGCGCGAAAATCACAAGAAAGGATGCGGAAGCGGCGAAATGACCCAGGCGTTCAAGCAGAGTGAAGCAGTTTAAAGCAAAAGAACGAATTCAGAAATTGCGGAATGATCCGAAGTTCAAGCAGAGTGAAGCAGTTAAAACAAAAGAACGAATTTAGAAATTGCGAAACAGTCCGGAGTTCAAGCAGAGTGAAGCAATTAAAACATAGGAACGGATTCAAAAGCTGCGAAATGACAAAGAGTATAAACAGAGTGAAACATCTAAAAATTTACAGCGCATACCTACAACAAACAGCATAGATGTAAAGAAAGTTTTCTTGAAAAGGAGACTATCAGAAATAAAGAAAGAACTGATTTGAAAAGGAAGTCTGGAAGAAAGGCAAAAAGAGCGAGAAGCGCAGAAAAAACGAAGACGTTTTGAGAGGTCCAACAATTTATGTCGCCATCGTGAAAAGGTTGTAAGAAGAAGAAACAATAGTATGTTATTTAATATTAAGGGACTGAGGAACTACTTTTAATCCCGCGAGTGAAGTTTGTAGCAGCCCAAGACGAAGTCGAAAAGAGTAAAACTGCTGCAGAATCAACCCTATGGTCAGTATTTAATGCTAAAAGCTAAGCTGCAGTGTAAGAATAACATTAATATTGGGAAATTTCCGAAATTGGTGGCCCTGTTAAAAAGGAAGAATGCAGAATACAAGCCCAAAAAGTCGAAAGTTTTGGAGTGGCAGCACATAGAAAATTTTTTACAAGAAGCTCCGGATGATGTGAATCTTATGAACAAATTGACAATATTAACAAACCTAGAAAACACGAAAATAGTATATTGTGAAACTAGAAGGAATATATATTTTCCTTCGTGTTGCACATACTATTTTTTTGTCGATCGCGCAACTAGACAGAAATAATAAAATTTGCAACCATTTTTTAAGAGAAGTACAGGAATGTTTTTCCGGCCTAGGCCGGAAAAAGCGTTATTCCTGTACAGCTAGTGCGTGTTGCCCAAATGACGCAGTCCTGGAAACGTAAGCTTTCGGATGATAGGATTATCAGTGAATTATATGGAATTGTGCAGAAAATACATGGCTTTGCGGAAACCAGAGACGCCTGATAGACGATTTTTTGTGCAGTTTACTACAAGTGCTTCAGTGTCAACAACAATTTGCAAAAAAACGTCGGATGAAATTCCTTCATTTAATTTAGTTAATTGTACTAAAGCTGTACTACTAAAATTCTACTTAAACTAAACCGGTCCACAGTTTGTTGGTTGGCGGCTTGGCAAATTCAAGTATGTTTAAATTTTGTTTAATTGTACTAATGTTACAATCAACGTAAACTAAACAAATAAATAGGACTGTTTTTCAAATTTGATGTATTGATTTTTCATACAGGGATTAAAAGTTACTTTTAATTAAAAGTTACTTTTAATCCCTCGGGACTAAAAGTGAGCCTTCAAAAAAAAGAGAGATTAAAATACTAAATTTAATCTCGGAATGACGAAAAAGTTTATTGATGCCTCTAAGGCAATTCCTGAATATGTTTGTTGTTGTTGCCAGCGACCTATCCGAGAGAGATTATGATTTAGAAAAGCACTTTTCAGTTTTCGATAGAAATCAAAAGGGGCTGGCAAGTAACAAAGATATAAATGAGTTCAAAAACCAAATTGACAGCTTCGCGTCGGGAAATATTTGCGTATCATGTAAACATTCAACTGATAAAAGTATAGATGATAACGATCAGTAAAATACCAATGTTTAATGTTATGGACAAGAATTTGAATAGCTTCCTAATAAGTATGTACTTATGTTGTGTTACAATATTCTAATATAATCTGTTATTTACCGTCTATGTCTATTTGTATGCTTCCAAGGGCCTTTCAGCTCTTCAACTGGTCACCTAATTTCAACCCAATCGGTCCAGTAGTTTGGGCTATAATGTGTTTATAGTATTATAACAAAACTTCGTTTTTTTTACCCAAAGGACATAAATGTGAATGAATTTTGTCTTATTTAGAACCAGAATTTGAAGATCTTTCTGATATAGTGAATTCAGTACATTTTTCAAAGACCCACGCGATGGAGAGGTTCCAGCCTCTTCTCTGCTGCCAATTTTTTCTTATAAAATTTGGTCCTTTAAAAAATCACAAAGAAGTGAAATAGATTACGAAAGAACGAAAAGAGGATGTAAACTTTGTTAAAATGCAATCCTTTAACGAACGAGAATATTGTGATACCTACTTTAAGTCTAAATTATTTCGGTGTGTAGAGAGATTTCGCTGTAGTAACAAAACAAAAGAATGTCTAGAATTATTACGAACGTGAAACCTAAAACATTTACAACAAAGCTAATGCGAGCACTTTGCCCGGCGCCTCCACCCGATTTGCATTAGGTTACCTACATTCTTTATGGGACGCAAACGCCCCTCCCGCATACGCTTTTTGCGTTTAGAGAAAAGCTTTTATTGATAAAAATTACAGCTTAATCGTATACCCCTATATTATTAATTTTCACCAATTATTATAACTGTGAATTTGTGAAAAAATTAATCACGCGATGTAAGCGTAAACTAATTAATAACTGTCATAATGCACAAATAGGAAACACGTTAACAATTTCACAATTTTAATGAAATTATGTTTTGTTGGTTTAAGCCGCTCAACCAACTTCCGTGATAGTAGGTCAAGTGCGATTTTTGATCGCTTGCGATATTATTTAAATATAGATAGACATAAATGCAGTTTAAAGCACGTCTATCGATTGCTTGTACAGCATGAATGATTCCCATCTAACCTTCATATACTTAATACATAGTTACTTAACTATCTACACATCTTTAATTTGAGAAATTGAGGATATGGATTGTAAAAGAGTCATTTGTTAATACGCATTGTTTATTTACGTAATTACAGGAGCACAAAACACATGAAATCGTCTTGTGAAAACTTCAATGAAATAGTTGTATAAATCGATAGTCGATTTAGTACAAGACACATTTTGAGCAAAGCTCAAAATGAACTCATGTGACCCCTGAACCTGTAACCTATTGGATATATTGTTTGCAACAATTATTATTGTTGAAAAACCGCAACGAAGTGGGATACTGGCGGTTAATTAGAACTCTCCTTCAGCTTTTTAGTTTCAGACTTTCTAGTTAATTTAATTTTTTTAAGTGCTCCACTTTATTATCAAAGTAAGGTAACGAGAATCCAGCACTTAATTGTGTAAAAGTTTCCACTAACTAGTTAATGTAGGTATGTAAAAAAAGTCTATGTAAAAGTAAATAATAAAAAGTTTCGTCTTGATAATAAAAGTTTCATTGACTTTTGAAAGTGGAAGACTCTGATTTTTCGTATTTCTTTTTCAGATCGGGCAGCATTGAACGTTTTGACGAGGATAATAATGTTCAACGGATAATTACTAGCTACAATCAGAAGGAGGATAACATTAATGTAGTTGTGAGGTAAAATATCATGCAATATAACACTGTTGATTAATGTAAGAAATAATGATAATGATATCGCAGGCACCTTCCTAAATGTATATACATATAGGTATATTATTAAAGTTTAGGCTGCCTATAGCGTGTCTATATCATATGTCCTGATGTTAAATTTGTATACACGACACTTAATCGTTACTATGGACAGTCATTTATTTTTTTCATTAAAAATGAATAGCCACGTGCAATCTTGAGAATGATCATTTTTTAGGGTGAGGCCTCTTAGCACGAAAGAAATTAAAGCCGGGGATACATCCGTTGTCCAATTTCCGGGAGACGGACAGATTTTGGTATAATTGGCTTTAAATTACATTTTGCCAATTTTAAATAAATTAATGTCTAGGTGGATGGAATACCAGGTGGTCCAAGCGGAGGGCAAAAACCCAAGTTATTTTCTTATAATGTAGTTTTTGAACCGCCTGCCACTCAAGAGGATGTGCTTCAATTTTCCGGTATGAAGCGATTAATAGAAATGGCTTTGGAAGGTTTCCGGTGTACTTGCTTTTGTTACGGACAAACAGGAAGTGGCAAGACACATACATTAACAGGACCTCCAGGTCTCGTAAGTATCAACACTTCAACCATTGTTGTTATTATTGAAAAAAGTTACAAAATATTTAAATAGGATTGTCCTGAATAGTAGGTATAGTCCAGTCATATTAAATCTAAAAAAGACGAATAGAAGAAATAATTTATATAAGAAAAAAAAAAAATTGGAGGTGTCCATCTTAAAGTGGGCTAAGTAGAATTAAATGAGGAGGATATAACTCAAAATCGATCCCACGAAAAAACTATAATTTATATAGTTTTGAAATGTTGGCTACGGACTCCTGTTGGCACCTGAAATGAAGGGCCGAAAAGTTCCCACCCCCCAAGTGTGCGCTTCATCCCTTATTTGGCGAAAACCACTCCCAAACGTGACATGACGCTAGTTTTTAGCATTTTTCGGCGAAACTATCCATCTGACAAAAAATTTATTCTAATCAAAACATTCCTTATGAAATTCTGTATTAAAAAAGTCCTTTTGATTATTTTGCTTATCCCCACCTAATTCTCGCAAACGACGTCCGAAATTGTAGAACAGTCAAAATAGATTTTTGAGTAGAACTTATTTATATATTTATGAAATTTTGGCTACGGACTGTTGATGATCCCTGAAATGAAGTGCCGCAAACTTAATACCCCCCAAGTGTAAGCTTCATCCCTCTTTTGGCGAAAACCTACTCCCAGGCGTGGACATGACGCTAGTTTTTAGTTTTTTTCGGCTAAACTATCAAACGGACAAAAAATTACTCTATTCAAGAATATTCCTCGTGAAATTCTGCATTAAAAAGTCCGTTTCATAATTTCGCTTATCCCCACCTAATTGTTGCAAACGACGTCCGAAGCTGAGGGTACCGCTAGATTGATTTTCAGTGCGAGCGAAAAACAACCCCTCAAAAATATATAAATTATTTCTTCTAAAAAACTTAACTTGACTGGACTAGTATTGTCCTGACTCCTAATGAAACAGAAATTTTCTTTACAGTTTGGGGTTAAACCCGCTCCGTTCAGTGATAAACATGGACTAGTTTTCCGATCCTTCCTTTATCTCTTTCAACTAATACAAGAAAGGACTGATGTGCATTTTATCCTCAAAGCCAGCTATCTAGAAATTTATAATGAAAAGGTGAGTACATATTATTCAGGCAACCAACAATGTTGCTATCTCGACAAATCAGGATTAGTTACGAGAACGATACATATAGGTCCGGCACATAATGTGCAATAATAAGTTGTCAATCTTGTTATAAACAGGAATTAACGATCCTTCTTGACATAGGTACAGATAAGTAGGTATACATAATTTCCTTTATTCCATCCTCCCACCAGAGTAAACATTTTCACTAAAATCAATTTTTAATTATACCATAAACCTTAAAGCTATTGGTTAAGTGGAAGTTGTTAAATTGTACCTATACCCCCTTTCAACACTTGTACTTAATTGCTGTTGAAATCGATTTTTCATCGTTTCCAGGAATGCAGTTCGATCATGCATATAATTCATCATTATCATGTATTCGAATACCGGATACGGATACCGTCAATTGTATTCGGATATCAGATATAAATTACGAATACTACTTGGACTAAAAAAAAGTATCATTCGGATACCTCTTTCGGGTACAGGATACGAATACTACGAGCTAGTTAAAAAGCTACCGAAAAATAAAGTATGAATATGTAATTTGTTTTACAATGAATTACATATAATAACAGTATAAACTTATTACTTTAATACTTTAGTAAGTACTTAGTTATTTTCGACTTGAATCTGATCAAAACAAAATTACTTCTCTTTTCTGTGAACCTTAACCCTCATTTTCTTACACCTCTTAGTCCCTACCGCCGTCTAAAAATAAAAAAGCGTGCACATGCACGTGCACTCAAACAGGTATCGAATCCAATAATAAAAATATACAGAGTAACACATTATGTTTTCTTCGCGGCCCTGAAAGCGCCATCGAATTACGGGTCCGATTTAGCTCAAGATTTAATGACTACCTACAAAACAAAGTGCTCATTGAATACTTATATGTGCCAAATTTATCTAGATATATTCAGCAGCTTGGGCTTTAGCGCATCTCTGTTACGATTTCTTCTAAAAAAGGTCCTAAAATGACCATTTTTCGAAAAAAATGTAATGAAGATTTTCTACCGGGCAAAACAGCACCTATCAAAACCAATAGGCAATAAAAATATGCAGATACATACATGTATGTAAAGTCCCGTCGCATATTAACGAAAGCGGGGGTTGTGTGTCTCAAGCTTTTTTAACCTCCCCACAACCATATAAAAATGGGAGGTTACTGCAATCACTCCAAAATTCGAAATTGAGATAACACTAGATCTTTACGTTTCAAGGTCCCAAGATCACAAAAAAGTGGTTTTTAAAAAATGTCTGTGTGTATGTACGTATGTACGTATGTGAGCAAGATTCCTCGAAAACTACCGATCAGATTTTCATGAAATTTGGTATGGAGGTTAGTGTTGGCCTTCTGGTGAGCCCAGTTAATTTTGTTGCCAATCCGCAAACACCAAGAGCCTTTTTGGCACATCAATTATGAAATTTGACTGATGAACATCGATTTTTCTTACCAGCACATAAAATGTTATCAAACTCTGTTTCCAAAAATGTATTCATACTTAATGCCCTTTTGACACAAGATCCAAGAATTCGAAATTTAAAAGGAACATTAATTAACGCGCTACAACCCAAACTACTGGGCCGATTTGGCTGAAATTTGGTAGGTGTAGATTCCATAACCTTTCAAAAAGCTGACTTGATTTTGGTGGCAATCGGCGAATGGAAAGTGCCTTTTTGGCATATCAACTTTGATATTTGAATAACAAACTCCCGTTTTCTTTATCAGCACATGCAAAATCTTTAAGTTGTGTTTCCAAAAATGTATTCAAACTTAGTGCCTTTTTGGCAAAACACCGTAAAATTTTGAAAAAACACAGATTTTTTTTTTGAAGCAAGCCTGATGGAGAAAAATTTATAAAAAGTACTTGGGATACCAAATTCTTAAATGAGAGTCTATACTTTTCTCCACTGATTTTGTTACATGGTTGAATTCTCATTTCGGCCATATAAAAATTAGGTACAAATTATTAACCTAAATGTAAAAAAACCGATGACGTAATATGTTTGAAATGGGTGGCGTCAGAGACTTAAAAATGACGTCAAAGGCTCCGCAGAAATGTAAAATAGTTTGACCTGTTAAACAGATTTTCTCAAAAATTGCTTGTTGCAAAGTTATTGCGAATACCCATTTCTTTTTTTAAGTTCTGTTTTACGTTATGATTTTGGTAAAATTTTTATATGGCTGAAAAATCAGTCGAAGAAAGTAGGTATTGACGTTTATTTAAAAAAGAAAACACCGATGACGTAATATGTTTGATATGAGTAACGTCATCAGAGACTTAAAAGTTCCGCAAGAATTTAAATCAATTTGACCCGTCCTACAGATTTTTTCTAGAAATACTGGTTGCAAACTGCAGAGTTATTGGGATATGAGTATGGGATATACTTTGACCACCACCCTGTATATAAAATCTCCATTTGTTTATCAATACAAGAAAGGTGTTCAAGTTATGTTTCTAATAATGTACCTATTTATAATTTACATTTTGTGGTTTGTTGGCACAATATCGAGAAAATCAATTTATTATAAAACGCTTCAAATATTATTAAATAGGCGTTTTTGAGAAGAAAGATTATGCGTGCTCGAGATTTTCACGAAGAATTTTTATTATATCAACATAGCGGGGGTGTGTTTATAGGTTTTCCGTGCACTTTTGCGAATAATGCAATGAGGGCTCATTTGATTTCTTATTATGATGAATTAACGGGCAAAAGTGTTGCAGAGCCGATCGTCGAGCAGCGACGCGCTGTTTACAAAGTGTTTTTTGCTTGACGGCGATAAGAGTTTTAATTTCGTTTGAGGTTTTAACCTCCCCACAACCATATAAAAATGGGAGGTTACTGCAATCACTCCAAAATTCGAAATTGAGATAACACCAGATCTTTACGTTTCAAGGTCCCAGGATCACAAAAAAGTGGTTTTTAAAAAATGTCTGTGTGTATGTACGGATGTGCGTATGTATGTACGTATGTGAGCAAGATTCCTCGAAAACTACCGGACAGATTTTTATGAAATTTGGTATGGAGGTTACTGTTGGCCTTCTGGTGAGCCCAGTTAATTTTGTTGCCAATCCGGAAACGCCAAGTGCCTTTTTGGCACACCAACTATGAAATTTGACTGATGAACACTAATTTTTCTTATCAGTACATGAAAGGCCTTGAAACTCTGTATCTGAAAGTGTATTCACACTTAGCGCCTTTTTGGCATAAAATCGAAAAATTCGAAGTTTCGAGGAAACAATAAATAACACGCTACAGTCCAAATTGCTGGATTGATTTGGCTGAAATTTGGTAGGTAAAGATACCGTTACCCGCCGAAGAGCTGATTTAATTTTGGTGGCAATCGGCAAACGGCATGTGCCATTTTGGCATATCAACTTTGAAATTTTAATAATGAACTCATATTTTCTTTATCAGCACATGAAAAGTCTTCAAATTTTGTTTTCAAAATTGTATTCAATCTTAGTGCCCTTTTGGCAAAAGATCGTAAAACTTAGAAAAATCACAGAAAACACCTTAGGCTTGTATAAGTAAAATTTACTTGATATTGGTGATAAGATTGGATCATTCACCAAGTGGGGAGGTTCCAGCCGCTTCCGTAGCTGCCCATTTTTTCTGTTGGTTTGTAAACGGGATTTCACATCCGTCAAAATTCCCGTCATTCACAGTCAGTGTCAATAAACAGTAACAATGGAGATTGAAAGGGGTCTTTGTTGTCAATTATTGTCCATAACAGGAATTTTGACAGAACTGAAATCCCGTTTACAAACCAACAGAAAAGAAGCCTGAGATAAACAACCCCCACTTTCGTTAATCTGAAAAGGTACGTCAGCATAGGCGTTTCAATGTATTAGAGACATGCAAATGATGTCATCATCGATATTTATTAATTATTTTCTCCAAAACAGTGAAGAAAATCACAAAGTCAGGAATTAAATCCTGCGTATTTTGGAATCCTCCTTCTTTATGTGTACCTACCTAATTTTAAAAAATCTTTCATGTTTTTATAAGCAGAACTTGAAGAGCTTTCCCATGGGTGATGCGAAAAATGGCGTTTTGGCATCCTTAGTTATCAGTCGGAGTAGGAACATGAAGGGCTTCAAATTCTATTTCCAAAAATGTATTCACACTGAGTGAATTTTGGTATAATACCCAAAAATTTTAAACGAAGAACCGCCAAATCAGATGTGCTACAACCCAAACTACTGGATCGATTTGGCTGAAATGTGGCACTTAGAGATGGCGGTCATTAAGTCATAATCAGCCGGAGAGCCGATTTAATTTTGGTGTCAATCAGGGAAACAAAACAAGTTCCTTTTTGTCATATCAAAGATGAACACCATTTTTTTATCACGAAAACGGAAATAAATGCGTAATATCGGATTTTTAAAAAATACCGGATTTGGAGCCATGGGCCGTTCTAATGGCTGAGGAAGCTAACATGGAAAAAACACGGAAAAAAAACCGTTATAAAAATCAGCAATATCTGATTTTTAAAAGTCGCCTTGGCCCTTTTAAGGGCTGGGGAAGCTAAACATGCTCCGGAGACGCGTCCAGGTGCACTTCGGCCTTTCCAGTCGAGTGCACTTCCAATGTGTATGAAAGTTGTCAAAAGCGGTTCTTAAAAAATCCATAATAACGGAAAAAAAAATTAATTATTTTATTTACGTCCAGGGCGCTTTCGAAGAAATGACCGCATCATACATTTTTAAAAGAAATATGCGTAATGACTCCTCAAAAATACCAGCTTCCGATTGAAATTAAAATCTGCAAAAATCGTAGAAAAAGCGCTTTATAACACTAACCTTTCCTCCAAATTTTAAAATCTTAACTTTTATACTTTTCGAATAATTTTAAGAAAACTTACTTTTTGAGGAGCACTTGATAGGTAAGGCTCGACCCCTTACGAAGCATTTCCGGACATGTGTCCATAGGAACTTTTGCTTCTATTTTTGGATGGACCATCACCCGTTTCAGTAGGTAGGAACCACTATGATTTCAGACTCACCCTCTGAATGTATAATCAAATCATTTTCTTTCGGACACAAGGGCAGTGTAGTGTAGTGTAAGGCAGGCTATTTCTGGTGTTATGTTAAAGTTGAACGCCATTCAATTGATCTTTAACAGTTGAATACGGAATCCAGTGCAACAGGAACCGATGGTCCCTAAATTGTATTTTCGTAGTGTTTAATCGCTGAGATTCTCCCAAAAAAGCAAGCATCGGTGGTTCAGTGGTAGAATGCTCGCCTGCCACGCGGGCGGCCCGGGTTCGATTCCCGGCCGATGCATTTTTGCATTTGCATTTTTGTACTTTTTAGGCGCTCGACCGGCCATTTTAGGACCGGAGAGTGGCTTTTCGCGGACTAGCCCGGGAAAGTGAAAAATTAATTTTCCCGGTCAGTTTTGGGACCGGAAAATCAACTTTCCCAGACTAGTCCGGGAAAGTGAAATTTCACCGAAATTTTCTAGAAAGTGAAACTTCACCGGAATATTATGGATTTTGTTATCGTGTTTTTTTACTATGGTCTGTCCGGGATCCACACGAATCATTGTTGTCAACAATGAGTCGCCATGGAAATTGGGTGAATCTTGGTCGTGTGGATCCCGGACAGAGTATAGGCTCCTCACATTTTTCAGTGTAGATAATTTGATTACACAAGGCAGTTTCACAGTCTCGTTCCATAAAATTTTACTTACTGTTTAGGACGCGTTTCGGAGTGTTACTCCATCTTCAGCTATAAAAGAAATTAACACAAAATACAAAACAGTTGCCTGGAAAATGAAAAAACGTTTGGGTCAAAGAAAAATAACAGCTTTTGGGTCGCACTGTAAATCGATCGAAAGACGCTCAAACATTAGTAGATAATTTGAATTAAAATATTTAATTTCACACAGAAAATATGTTGCGAACACCTAAAAAATTTAATACGTAACTCACATGTAAAGTGTCTTTCCTGGACTCGCAGGCTTTCAGGCTTCCGCCTACGGCGTCAGCCTGAAATCTGCCTATTCGTCCATCAGGAAAGATCACTTTCCATACATACGTAAATAACTACTACCGTAATCCGTAATACAGGTAATAGTTATAGACCAGTCAAATAGGGACCGGAGGTTACAATAAATGTTGGAAAGCGGGAGATGATCTTAAACCCTTTAGTAGGCATCTAATAGAAGTATCCTAGTTTTGCAACTTCCCAGGATGTGTGCGTATGATAGGGTGTCCAAAAAACCCCGAAATTTTCGGACTTTTTTCAGTTTTTCGCTTATAATTTCTAAACAGTGCTTCCTAGCGGAAAGTTCGCTATTTTTGAAATTAAAGCGCACTAAATTCTGCGTCGAATGAGCCCCCCATACGTTAATTTCGACCATGATTTCAAAAAGCATCACAAATTTAAATTTTGGTTAAACGTATTCAAAAAACAATTTATTTATAAAGGTAGTTAAGAAATGAGACGAATAAAGAATCAATTTCTTCGAAATCTTTTAGACGTGGAGGGGCCAGGGTCGTTCGCAGGTTCGATGAATAGTGTGTCGCCTTCAAATAGTTGAGGCTTAGGTACTGACTTATGACTGTTTATGGATTGCTCTATTTTGATTTTCTAGATGTAAAGCCTCAACTATTTGAAGGCGACACACTATTCATCGAACCTGCGAACGACCCTGGCCCCTCCACGTCCAAGAGATTTCGAAGAAATTGATCTTTTATTCATTGTCTCATTTCTTAACTACATTTATAAATAAATTATTTTTTGAATACTTTTAACCAAAATTTAAATTTGTGATGCTTTTTGAAATCAGCGATTGATGGTCTACAACTTTCAAGCTATAAGTTTTTTAAATGAGAGTAGCCGTTTGGACGTTACAGGCGACGAAAAGTCACTACTTGTCAATTTTTCACAAAATTGTCGTTTTTGACCATGGTTTGCGACCCTACCACATGGTCAAACTTAACGTTTGGGGGGCTCATTTGACCCAGAATTTAGTGCGCTTTGATTTCGAAAATAGCG
The DNA here is from genome assembly GCA_963924575.1 of Pycnomerus fuliginosus. Lineage (NCBI taxonomy): Eukaryota > Metazoa > Arthropoda > Insecta > Coleoptera > Zopheridae > Pycnomerus > Pycnomerus fuliginosus. The sequence goes on along the minus strand of OZ004618.1, from coordinate 33,577,534 downwards.
AACTTTCCGCTAGGAAGCACTGTTTAGAAATTATAAGCGAAAAACTGAAAAAAGTCCGAAAATTTCGGGGTTTTTTGGACACCCTATCATACGCACACATCCTGGGAAGTTGCAAAACTAGGATACTTCTATTAGATGCCTACTAAAGGATTTAAGATCATCTCCCGCTTTCCAACATTTATTGTAACCTCCGGTCCCCTGGAGGTCTAATTTGACTGGACTATTATTTACGATGTAAGTTTCGTACAGTATCATATTACGATACGCGATGGAATGGCAAAAAATGAGTGAATCGGAAGAAAGTCTATTCCCTCAGATATTGAAACAGCAGCAAATGCTGCTATTTCTACGTTAATCCCAACAAAATCGAAATCCCGTTACGAAGTAGTATACAAACATTTCGAAGATTGGTTGCAGAAGAAGAAATTGGAGGATATTTCTGAGAAGATTTTACTGGCTTATTTTTAAGAAAAAGCTGGAGAAGCACAAAGCATCAACATTGTGGACTCACTTCTCTATGCTGCGGACAGTCATTTCAATTAGGAAACATAAAGATATAAGTCAGTATCATCAATTATTGGCTTTCCTCAAACGGAAATCAGAAGGTTATTGACCCAAAAAGTCAAGCGTTTTCCCACGGGAGGAGATTCGGAGATTTATTATGGATATGAACGACGAAGAGAATCTAGCCATAAATTTAAGATAAAATGGAATAAACATTCTTAAAATAATAACAATTAATAAATAGGTTGTATTGATTGTTGGGATTTTTGGTGGTTGTCGAATGTCGACGTGAAGACATTACCTACGAACTTGCGTCATAGGTACATCACAATTATGATTCCAAACACAAAAACCAAAATTTCTAGAGTTTGCCATTACAGAAGGTAACATAGAAGGTATTAATTACGGAAGCCCTGAAGGGTCACGAGGTTCTTTTACAACTGGCACGAGTTTCTTAAAAAATCTGCAATAACGGGAAAAAAAATAATTATTATTTTATTTACGTCCAGGGCGCTTTCGTAGAAATGACCGAACCCAAAAAAAAGGCAGCAGAGAAGCGGCTGGAACCTCCCCATCGCGTGGATCTTTGTATTCTGTGTAGATAGTAGTCAATTCAACAGATTTTTTTCTATCCTTATCGTCTGTGACTAATCTCGCAATTTTCTGACAAATACCAACATCGCCTCGGACATCATCCATCACATTTGACAATATGTTCCTTTTAAGGTTAATCTTTTGCCACCTTTTTGACAATAACTGCCACTTTATGTCATCCACTGTCAGCCCGCTCCCTTTTAATGAGAAAGATTTTTTTCTCAATTTTCCACTGAAATGGCAGAAACTGTGAATACATTTTTAGAACCAGAATATGATCGTCTTTCTAATGGCGACATAAAAAATTAGGCCTTGTATTTAAAATTTTAAGTTGATATGCTTAACCTTAAATGGCACTTCCCTTCGACGAATTGCTTTCAAAAGCCCTTCAGGTCTTCAACGGGTCAACCAATCTCCATGTACCAAATTTCAGCCAAATCGATTCAGTAATTTGGGCTATAATGTATTTTTAGTGTTATTATAAAATTTCGATTTTTTGAACCAAACAGCACTAAATGCTAATTAATTTTATCTTATTGAAAACCAGAATTTGAAGACCTTTCTCATGGTGACAATAAATCTTTCAAAAACTTGTTTTTAATGGTTAAATGAGAGAATAATTTTAAATTTGGAAATTGGTGTGCCAAAACGGCACTTTCCGTGGGCCGATTGAATCCAAAATTTGCTCAGCTCTTTGACGTGTAATGCAATCCCCATGTGCAAAATTTCAGACAAATCGGTTGAGGGGCTTGGGCTGTACCACGATTTTAAAGTCCGATAAAAATCATTTTTTTTTAAATTTTTGGTCAAAAGGGCACTAAGAATGAATACATTTTTAGACGCAGAATTTGAAGGTCTTTCTTATGGTGACGTGAAAAATGGGGGTTTGCATTTAACATTTAAAAGTTGATGTGCCAAAATGGCATTTCCGGTTGCACGATTGGCTCCAAAAGCTTTTCAGATCTAAGTTAGGCTATGAGATGCCTATGTACCAAATTCCAGCCAAATCGCTCCAGTAGTTTGGGCTGTAGAGCGTTTACAAACGCACGCACGTACGTACGTACATACATACAGACAAATTTTAAAAACTACTTTTCTGGGTTCCTGAGACCTCAAAACGTATAGATTCGGTCTTATCTCGATTTCGAAAATTTTAGTGATTGCAGTAACCTCCCATTTTTTTAAAATTTTGTTGGAGTTGGGGAGGTTAAAATTTTTAAAAGAAATATGGGTAATAACACGTCAAAAATACCAGCTTCCGATTGAATTTAAAATCTGAAAGAAATTGCATAAGAAGCACTTATTATAACACTAACCTTTCCTCCAAATTTCAAAACCTTAGCTTTTGCTTCTATTTTTGGACGGACTTTCACCCGTTTCAGTAGGTAGGAACCACTGTGGAACCACTGTAATTTCAGACTCACCCTCTGAATGTATAATCAAATTATTTTCTGTCGGACACAAGGGCAGAGTGTAGTGTAGGACAGGCTATTTCTGGTGTTATGTTAAAGTTGAACGAGATTCAATTGATCTTTAACAGTTGAATCATGTTGAATACGGAATACAGAGCAACAGTAACCGATGGACCCTAAATTGTATTTTAGTAGTGTTTAATCGCCGAGATTCTCCCAAAAAAGTAAGCATCGGTGGTTCAGTGGTAGAATGCTCGCCTGCCACGCGGGCGGCCCGGGTTCGATTCCCGGCCGATGCATAACTTTTTATACTTCTCTTTACCGTAATCCGTAATATAAGTAAAAGTTAAAATTGCATTATTCTACTTTAAAGGTGTTAATTACCTTTACTTCCGTAACCTAAGAGCACCTAATACAGCATCGGTGGTTCAGTGGTAGAATGCTCGCCTGCCACGCGGGCGGCCCGGGTTCGATTCCCGGCCGATGCAAATCTTTTGATTTTCCTTTTATCTTAATTGTGACTTTATTAACATTTTTAGGATTCTGTTATAAAATGTACTCGATTGGCAGGTGATCGATCTCCTTAACCCTGGAAGTCTAAGAAAACCTCTCGCGGTTCGGTGGAGCAAAAAGGCTCGGGGCTTTTTTGTGGAAAATCTTTTCACTGTCGATTGCGAAGAATTAGACGATCTGATAGCCGTTCTCGAGGAGGGGTTGAGAAATAGGTCAATGGGGCGACACAACATGAATGATTTTTCAAGGTAAGTTGGTTTTAAATATTAAATAAAAAGCAATAGTAATAGTTAGTTAAGTATCTACTTACTATGGATTATATTGATATTTCAGTCGAAGTCATACCATCCTCACCGTGTATATCACCTCCGAGCAACCGGCTGAAAGTGGAGTTTTCATTTCAAGATCTGGAAAAATTAATTTCGTTGATTTGGCGGGGAGCGAAATGACCAAAAAAACGCAGAGTGAAGGGAAAACTTTGGAAGAAGCTAATAATATTAACAAAAGTCTTATGGTGCTAGGTAATACTTTTTCAAAATGCTAAATTATTGACTAATTTTGGGTTGTTACAAATGATTGTAATATGCAATAGTACCTACTACCTGCAGTGCAAATGCGTTTAAACGTCAATTTTTCAGAGATGGGCGAGTAAACAATGTAAAGTAAATAATTGAATTGTTTACGTGTAAACAATTAGAATTGCTTAGGTACTTCAAATTTTGCGCGTAAAAAATGTAAACAATAATGTCAACAATGTAAACAACTAGAAAATGCAGGTAAATTATTTTTCTTCCTACACTAACTGAAAATGACATTTTCGGGACTCAGGAGGGCTGTGAAAGGACCGCTTCTCACGGCTAGTCGTGTAAAAATTATACTAACGGCTAGGCGTGTAAAATGGACAATATGGCGACGGCGATTGGCGTATGAAGGAACACAGCACGCGCGATTTTGCCAAATTTAAATTGTAGGACTTGATGTCTAGATTTTCTTGATCTGTCACTTGGGTTCTCAAATTTCAAAATTAATTATTTATTTATTTTTAACTGGTGTAGGAAGAAAAATGTTGTATAAACCACAGCGAAAAAGTGGTTTTACGCGTCTCAGGAAATGGCCAGTCTCGCCTACGCCTCGACTGTCCATATTTTCCTTCGCCGCGTAAAACATCACTTTCACGCTTTGGGTTATAAACTACTAATAATTCTGACTTTTACTTAACACAAATTATTGCCTTTATTATTGTCTCGATTTCTCTGACAATATTATCAGCCCTGCAGACATTTCTGATAAAATAAATATTTGTAATTAGTTGTTATTCTATAGAAATATTAGGTCTAACAAATAGAGTTGCGTTTTAAAATTAATTGCAATATAGATTGACTTATCGGTGCGATTTTAGCCGAGATTGCGCGGAATTGCTTAACTGTTTATTGCAAACAAGGCACTTGGCATGATATTGTTGCCCTTGTCATTTTGCATTCACGCCTTGGTTGAAAAATCAATATTTTAAGTTAAGTAAATCTAATCTTAAATAATTGTTTACATTGCTTACATTGTTTACATGTAAACGTAAACAATTATTGTTTACACGTAAACGCACATCTCCGCAATTTTTGCTTTTGTTTTAAACTCATCAAAAATGTTACAAACATTTACACCAACCCACAGTGATGGTACAGAATCCCGGAAAATAGCCAAAAATTAGAAACTTTCAATGTTGAACGGAAGTATGTTGGCAGTATCGGGAAAAATATTTAAAAAATTAAATCGATTAGGGGGACGAATTAGGGGGCATGAAAACATTTTTTGTCACCTAAAATTATGAAGCTTGGGAGACATAAACGGGAAAAATATTGAAGAAAATTAGGTCGATCCGGGGGGCAAATTAAGTGGGGCGAAAAAACTTTTAGTCTCCTAAAATTATGAAAATTGGAATGTTTGTCAATTACGTTACGAGAAGACCTGAAAAAATATCGAAAAAAATCAAATCGCCCTGGGGGGTGCATTCAAGAAGGGGGTGTAAAAACCAAACCATGTCTCCTAAAATTGTGAAAATTGGAAATTTTGTCAATTAGATGACGACAAAAACGTACAAAACATTGAAGGAAATCAAGTCGGCCTGGAGGATGTTAAGGGGAGGGAGTAAAACTTTGTGTCTCCTGAAATTGTTCGTACTTGTTTATTTTAATATAGTCTATCGGGCTTAGGGGCAAAAGGGGGCACCAAATCTCAACTCTGGATTCAAGTACGCAATTAGGACTATCATAAGAGCCTAAAATTTTCTCGCGGAAACCCTGCGCACTTGGTAAAAAGTCAAGGTAAAAATTGGTTTCATAATAAAACGTTAATTTTGATGTGTGAATATTGATTAATGCTCAAAAATATACGTAAGTTACAGATAAAGGTGCACAAAATTGATATTTGAAAGAATTTACCTACGTTGCACTAACTCTTTGATTTGAAAAAACGATTATTATTGTTTGCAGTCTATAACTGCTCACTTGTAATTCAGAATTGCAATTTTTATTTGAGAAAACGTTGTTGTAATTAAGAATTAATCAATTATAATCGAGAAACTATCATTTGTAATTCAGAAAATATCACCTCTGCATTTTTTCCAATTGCATTTGAGAAACGGACACATTTATTCAAGAAAGTGCCATTTGTAATTAATATTAGTTAACTACATTTGAGAATGTAGCACATGTAATTCAGATTAATCAATTATATTTAGGAAAGGAATAATTGTAATTCAGTATATAGTCAATTGAATTTAAGGAAGCCATCAATTGTAATTCAGAAAATTCTATCTAAGAACCTATGTACATACCTACTTACTTTAAGGATGGTATGTATCTCTTATAAATAACTATTGCAGGCGGTTATTTTTGAAAAAAACCATCAACGAACGCGTTTTTACTTTTTTTGTTCTGGTTTAAACGGAAACTGATAAATTCTTGGTAGGTATTTGCAATGATGTATTTGTTTTCCAAGCATCATAAACCCCTGAAATTTTCTGAATTACAATTAATTCTTTCTTAAACACAATTGACTATTTATGCTTTTTTGTTTTTTTTTTGTTTTGCTTTTGTTTGTTAGGTAGTTTTATGAGGTTAAGTGGAGTAGCTTAAGCTAGACTTCGCCTCAAAAGCATAATTATAATTTGTAATTATAATTTATTTATGTTGAATAAAGGCATATTATTATTATTATTATTATTATTCTCAATTACAATTATCGCTTTCTTAAAGGTACCTAATTGATAATCTGAAATACACCTTCCTTCTACATTCTCAAATACAAATGACCGTTTCTGAATTACAATTATGACGCTTTCTTAAATAAAATTTGTTATTCTGAATTCCAATTATTTCTTTCTTGAATATAATTGATTAATCTGAATTACATCTATTACATTCTCAATTACAAGTGGCAAATATCAAATACTTTCACTTTCTTAAATAAATGTTATTAAATTATTCGATATTTAAGGCTACTCAGTTAATTTGGATTTTATGATTTTTGGCCACAAAATTTAATAATTGAACCACTGTGCAACCCCATAGATTAAAATTTACTAAATAAGGAAAACCAATTCTCATTGAATGTTTTATAAATGAACGACCTTTTCATGTTCCGGAGTCGATAAATGAGGAGTCAGAGGACAAATCGGGGGTTAATAATAAAACTTAGCTTTAGTAACCATTTATTGCAATGCACGTGAGGCAAAAAATTAATCGATCTAAAATCATAACTTCCTCTTTTTTTCAGGGTATTGCATTGCATCTTTGAGCGATTCCAAACGTAGAAATTCGCATATTCCTTATAGAGATTCCAAATTAACCAAACTCTTGGCCGATTCACTTGCAGGAAATGGGGTGACACTAATGGTATCTATCATTTGCAATAATTTCTTTGCAAAGTGAAAATTTCAGGTCGCTTGCATTTCTCCGGCAAAATCGAACCTTTCGGAGACGCTGAACACCCTCAGATACGCTGCACGAGCGAAAAAAATCCGAACTAAACCCATAGTTTTAATGGTAAATATCTAAAAAATAAAAAAAAATTAATTTATATCGTAGGACCCACGCGAAGCCCTCATACTGAGCCTGAAGCGCGAAGTGACCGTCCTGCAGAGTGAGAACGAACACCTCCGCTCCGCGCTCCACGTCTACTCAGGGTCATCAACAAGCGCTGATGCTCCAACAGGTTTATCAGTTTTTCTATTTTAAATTTAAACTATTATAAGTTTTTGTACACGATTCATGGCTAAAAAGTGAGCCTCTGTGGCCCAATGGATAAGGCATCGGCCTCCTAAGCCGAGGATTGTGGGTTCGAGTCCCACCAGAGGTACATTTTTTAAAATCAACGCTCCAACGAGTTATTCTTGTGTACTTATGTAATCTTCGCACAGAAAATAGATACACAACAACCGCGACGACTTATTTCCGCTCCTGAAATGTGGGAGATCTATTTTTTCCTCTTGAATCAAAATTGGTGTGTAATTAGTAAATTTTCTTTTAGAAAAGAGAATTATAGTGACCCGTCACGTGGATCCTGAGAAACTAGCCGAACTAGAAGGACCACAACTAGCAGAACTCGTGCAAATTTACATTACCGAAAATGAAGCCCTGCGACAAGAAAACTCCGAATTGTATTCGTCAAGAGAAATGCTACAAAGAGACCATGAACTAGTTTGTCATGAAAATGAACGTCTTTTGAAGAAACTTGAAGAAGTCAACACGTGGGTTTTAACTAAACCAATTGAGGCGATTTTTTATTTCATATTGCAGGACACCTTTGATCGCTTCAAGACCATCGTTTTCTGCAGACAACCTCAACGACATTGATAACGATAGTAGCCCTAATGTTTGGACAAGCTCCGAGGTAGATAAATCTCAGGAAAAGTCCACCAAACAAATACCCGAATCAATTCAAAAGGAACTTGATAAGAGGCAAATTAAAGCAGGGTCGGTGACTTATGTTTTTTGTTATCTGTAGATTATAGTTCAAATTTTAGCATACAAACATCTAAAAGGGGTCATCGAAGGAATAAGTCACTTGAGGAGGAAAAATCGGGCGATTCCAAGATAGTGCGAGTGAGAAGTTCGGATTCTGACGGTGTTCCAGTTAGGGCCAATCATTTCGGGTAAAGAATTTTCATTTCAGTTCTGCCTGAGCAAATATTATTAAATAAATTATCAATTGAAATTATATTATTAATGAAAACCAGCGGCAGTTCTTCGTTTGACAAGGCAAAAAAATTGCTAATTCACTGCCGCGGCTGAAGTTTCATAGCGGCTAGGGATATAGAGAAGTCAGTTAATCTGTTTTTTGCCGTGTTAAACACATAGTTTTCGCCAATTGTCATTAAAAAAGTCGATTTTTACTGCCGCCAGCAATAAAAATCGATTTTACTGCCGCAAAAGCGACAGTAAAAATGCCCTTTTAATCATAGATAGATACTTTATTGCATACTTTGCCTTTCGGCTTGTAATGAGCCCTGCCCTTTTTACAATTTAATTATATATACATAATAATATTTAAATCAAATTCAGTCTTCTTCTCCAGTCTATCTTCCATTTCTGTCTTCTCTTGCCTCCCCTCTCCTTATTTCCCTCGCCCTCTCTACTTCCTTCATCTATTCTAGTCCCGGTTCCCTTTCGCTCAATATACATTTTCTCTCCTTTTCCCCTTCTCTCATTCCCATGCACTCTTTCAGCATATGCTCTATCGTCTCTCTTGCTTCCCCACATACTCTAAACACTCTCCCTTCCTCCTCCTACCAGAATTTATTTTCTCTTTCCTCATTTCCGCATCTAAATCCCGCTATCATTCTTTTTTCTTTCTCACTCACTCTGTCCAAGTAACTCGCACATATGATGTCGTTTTCTTCTTTTTCTTTTATTCTTGTTCTCCTTTCTTGTATGTCTATATCGCTATCTCTCTCCCACATCGCTCCATTCCATCATCTCCCTTTGTTCTCTGCGTCGTTCGATATCTTCCCATGCGTATCCATTATTTCTCTCGTAGTATTTTTGTCTTTCCTTCCATTCTTCTTTTTCTCTCCTTTTCTCCTTCCAACACTCTTGTAATATCATGCAGTCCAATCTTTCTCCCATTTTGTCCTCAAATTTCACCGCCCTTTTCGCTGTTTCCACTCTTAATTTACTCCTTTTCGTTTCTTCCTTTATTATGTGTCCATGTGTCTCTGTATCTACGCCCAGCACCCACTTGAAATATGTTTCCTGCACTCTCCACTTCCTCTTGTTCTTCCCACCCCCATATTTCTGCCCCATTCATCAACATACTCTTCACTAAACTATCAAACATCATTCGCCTTCTCTTAAAATCATCCCCAAACTTTCTCTCTCCTATTCCCCAGATCATTCGTACCCCTTTATTTGCTTTTTTAACTAGTTCTCTTACATGGGCTCTCGTTGTGTTTCTTTCATTAAATACATACCCTAAATATTTAATTCTGTTTCTTTCTCTATTATTCTCCCGTTCCACTTCCATTCACTTTCTTTTGCCCTCCCTCTTCTTTTCCTGAAAACCATTATCTGGGTTTTTTCCACATTTACTTCCAACTTTTTCCTCTTCATATATTTCTCTGCAATTCTTATCATATCTCTCATCCCTCTCTCCTCATTCGCTACGATTACCAGGTCATACGCATATGCCAAACACCGCACTTTCTCTTTGCCCACCACAATACCTCCTGCCTGCCCCTTTTTGAACACATCATCAATATCATTTATAAAAATTGTAAACAGCGTTTGGCTCAGTGAGCACCCCTGTCTTACACCTTTTCTCGTCCAAAAACATTCGCTCTCTATGCCCTTTTAATGACTACCGGCGAAATAGTTTTTAAGCAGGAAAAATAAGTTAAAAATATTTTGTTTTACATTTCAATGTTTCAGTGAGGCCAGTACTCTAAACACCAAAACTGAGGCAGCTGCTCGCCGATTTTCGATGGCTCAACCTCAGAACTCCGTATCAAAAGAAGAAGTTAACAGCAAGGGCGACAGTAAATTTGAAAAGAATCATCATATTTTCGGTAGCATCATTTCACTTACAGACGAGGAAGACTTATCCTAGTAGATAACAACAGAAATTGTACCCATTAGGATATGCTGTAGGGGAAATAATTAGTATAAAGGAATAGGGGTTTCAAATATTATTTTAAACTTTATTGTTTATTGGTTGGGTTATATTGTTCTCTAACTTCTTAATTGTCAGACTGGTAATTTACGAAGTTGAATTTCAGAAAACTTAAAAATACTCGATTCATTTTCTATTCGCAAAAATCAGCAAAGTGTCTGACATCTGGTGGCAATACTTTAATTACACTGAGAGACAGGATACGGAAATACTTTTAAACGTCCGTCATCATAATTTCGGCTTACGTCAGTCAGTTGTCAGTTGCGAGGTTAGGTAGTAGTTTTGTTAGGAGACATCCTCTCGCTGGCTCGAAATTTTGGGAATAATTCTGTGAAATTTTACGTTTTGTGTACTTAAGTGGAACATTGTGAATCCAGGAAAACTTGGCTTTTAAAAAATTCACGTATCGATCACTGATGTCACCAACTGACACTGTCAGGCACGTCACGCTAGAATTCTCACTTCCGGCTCCCCAATGGGGTGAGACCGCCATTTTGTGGTTTAGCAATGCCATCTATTAGCAGCTGATTTTCGCGAACAGGTGAGTTCGATAGAAGCGATTTAAATGCGATACGTCAGAAAACATGACAAATGTCAAAATTTTGCAATTGCTCTGAGTTGGCCCAACATGGCCTTTGTGTGCGTGCAGTTTTGAGTAAAGTGTAAAGAAAAATATTCACGAAAAAGCCTCAGGTACATTTATCTGTGACACTGCTTCTAACAATAAAAATAAACCCTAGAAGATTTGGGTTATGCAATGTTTTTGCTTTCCCGCTAAAGGACCCCGCACGTTTTATATGGAAAAGTGGCTTTCGGTGAAATTGTCTGAATTTTTGATATGTTGTAGTTTTCATGATTCTGAACAAAAGTTATCATTGCGCCAACCTCCTGACATGTACAGTTTTTGCTACAAAAAATCCCGAAGATAGAATTTTCCCATGGTTTATACACATTTTTGGGCCCGTCGTTTCCTACACTTCCCTACATAATATTTAAATACGCTCAAAAGGCCTCCATACAGACATATGTTAGTAATATGTGTAAGAAAGGTGCCTCTGAACTTATCATGTAGAATTATGATGGCAAAACGGCCGATTCCATTTTCGCTACATGTAGTTCCTATGGGAAAAGTTCTATCTTCGGGATTTTTTGTAGCAAAAACTGTCCATGTCAGGAGGTTGGCGCAATGATAACTTTTGTTCAGAATCATGAAAACTACAACATATCAAAAATTTAGACAATTTCACCGAAAGCCACTTTCCATAAGAATCGTGCGGGGCCCTTTCTATCAAATTGACAAAAGTACAGACCCTTACAAATTAGGGTTACACAGTTCCAGAAAAATTTTAGATCTTCAATAGAAAATGAATGGAGTTTTTTTTTACTTAGGTTCCACTTGAAATGTCAAGCAGGGCCGTAGCTCAAGGGGCGGTAGCGGGCGGAGTAATAATAAGGCCTCCCAACGTTTTGCCAGTTGACAAATTTTCAGTGTCGCCCGCGGTGCTACTAGATAAACTACATAGTACATTAAGGCCTTTTGTCTGCAGTTGATTAACTTTAAGTGACAAAAATGACCTTTTTGCACGACTTACATAAAAAGCTCCATTTTACTCCCTAAAAAGGGGGATTAAAACGTTACCTATTTTTACTCCCTCAAATTTTAGGAAGAAAAAGTTGCCTTATTTACAAATTGTCTAGTTTACCAGCTAAACTTCCAAACTTGCTATCTGTGTTTTATTACGATTTTGTCTGCAATTACTCCCTATTACTCCCTAAAAAGGGGGACTAAAACGTTACTTTTACTCCCACAAATTTTAGGAAGAAAAAGTTGCCTTATTTACAAATTTTGTCTAGTTTACCAGCTGAACTTCCAAACTTGCTATCTGATGTGTTTTATTACGATTTTGTCTGCAATTACTCCCTATTACTCCCTAAAAAGGGGGACTAAAACGTTACTTTTACTCCCTCAAATTTTAGGAAGAAAAAGTTGCCTTATTTACAAATTGTCCAGGTTACCAGCTAAACTTTCAAACTTGCTATCTGCGTTTTATTATGATTTTGTCTGCAATTAAAGGATTTTTAAGATTAAACGGCTTTCGGTCGTGCAAAAAATAGCGTATATAACACTGGACTAAAGTACCTTTTGATGTCTAGTGTGTTTAATGCCCTAGCCTGCGGCTCCGGCACCAAATCACACTGCGAAATCAAAAGGTACACTTTAGTCAGAACTCCCGTATAAGCCATCAATGACAGATTCCTGGAGTCAATCTAAGACGAATTTTCTTTTGCAAAAATCGCGAGGGTCCAATAGTTTTCAAATGGTGAACAATTGAAATACGCCAATCAGAATGAATCTCTGAATTAGATACATCCACACGACCGGGATTCACCCTATTTCCATGGTGAATCATTGTTGTCAACAATGAATCGCCATGGAAATCGGGTGAATCTCGGTCGTGTGGATCCCGGACAGATATTAGTATGGTGAAATAAGGATGTGTAAGATGTTGCTGAGATACACAAAAAAAAATAATAATAATAATAACAACTTTTTGTGTATACCAGCAACAGCTTGCACATCCTTATTTTACATTACCATTTAATTAAGTGAAACATTCTGATTGGTGAATTTGAATTGCTTCCCATTTGAAAACTTTTTAACCCTCGCATTTTTGCAAAGGAAAATTCGTCTTAGATTGAGTTCAGAAATCTACCATTATCGGCTTATACGGGAGTTCTGATACCCTGTATAATATCATATTTTACAATAGGAAAAATGTTATTCTTATCACTTTAAAAGTTAAAGCCGACTTTAATAGTATGAAGGTATATTACGTACATACCGAGGAATGTAAGTGTAATTTTTGTGGTCGCGGAATGCAGTTTAGGAAATCGAGATCACAAAAATAAACTACATTCCGAGGTGCGTACAGTATTTTTAGCAATACCTGAGGCAGGAAGAGAAAAATACTGCACACGCCTTGCACTGTATGTAAAATTTACAGCCCATGGGCCTTAAGTACCTAATAATTAATTACAACCCTGTGCGTAAGCATAAAAACGACGTAGCAACCGGTAATGTTTTGTAAGATACTCTGTCAGTAAATTTTGACACTAATGGAGAACTTACAATGCAGGTATAGCTAAAATGGGACTTTGATTATGAAATCGGCTCAAAGTCAGTCAAGTGCAGTGCAAACGGCCATTAATCGCAAAAAAAGTGGTGATAAATTAGAAAAGAGACGCTCATTCAACATTTATTTAAATACCTCAATTTGGACTGAAAATACCGAAAACCACTTGCCACAGGAGGAGGGGCAAATTGAAAAATTGGATCGTTTTGAGTTGTCAAATGTTGATACTCCCCCCCCCCCCCCCAAGTCACAGGGAACTACGGCCCTGATGTCACACGATGTTAAAGTTAAACACCATCAAGAAAAGAAGTGATTCCTGTAATTTGCAAGACTGCATCAAGCTCGGATAAGGTGTTCAATGTAGGTAATTTAAGATTTAAGTAGGTACAGTGGTGACTAATTTAATACAGTAAGGAATTTATATTAGGTAAGATAAAGTATCTTGTTCATACTATACTTTTAAATATAGGTATTTTACCAGAATTGGGATTTATTGGGATGAGAAACCTTAAAGAATCCTTTACAGTAGAAAATGAACAAAAAAATACAAAAAATATGGGAAGTCTGTAGAATTAGCACTACAGACTACAGGCAAGAAAAAATTTACGGCAGTTAAGAAGAAATACCATCAAAAGTAACACGGAAAATAAGACAATTTTGTTAATGTTTTTAGGGGATGAAATATTGTGAAGAGATTGGAAAAGTTGTAAAGAGTGAAAATGCAAATGGGCAAATGATGAGTAGTTGTCGGAAAAAAAGCGAATTTTGTAAAATGAGGCTCAGTGGGTTGAAAACTTGCGAAAGGGGATGAAAAGTCAAGAGGGGTGAAGATTAACTGTGCTTAAGAACAATTGCAAAATATAACACGAAAATAAGCCATAATTATGCACTTTTGTTGTTGAAATTCTTATACAGGCTGATTCACGAAACTTTTGGGGATCCACTTGTAATAGAATTTTGAAATTTGGTACCTACTATACTGTAATCGCTCACGCACACCAAAAATAAAATATTCCCAATCCCCCAGCACTTCCGGTTTTAACGAAAGTATGGCCACCATCTTTGTTATTTTAAATGGAAAGTCCTCGTTTTCATTTTAGTTTTGGATTCGTCTCTTAATTGTGAGTTTAACGCGCCCACGTTTTGCCTATCTAACTTTCACCGTTTTTGACGTATGTCAAAATTTGTATCCATCAAGTATTCGCGAAAATCAGCAAAGTGTCTGGCATCTGGTGGCAATACTTTAATTACACTGAGAGACAGGATACGGAAATACTTTTAAACGTCCGTCATCATAATTTCGGCTTACGTCAGTCAGTTGTCAGTTGCGAGGTTAGGTAGTAGTTTTGTTCGGAGACATCCTCTCGCTGACTCGAAATTTTGGGAATAATTCTGTGGAATTTTACGTTTTGTGTACTTAACTGAAACATTGTAAATCCAGGAAAACTTGGCTTTTAAAAAATCCACCTCGATGTCACTGATGTCACCAACTGACACTGTCAGGCACGTCACGCTAGAATTCTCACCTCCGACTCCCCAGTGGGGTGAGATCGCCATTTCGTGGTTTAGCAATGCCATCTATTAGCAGCTGATTTTCGCGAATACCAAAAATTGATTTGCAATCCGTACCTATATGTAATAGAAAAACTCGTATATTCCAAACGAATGACGATTGAAGATTAAAGACCCAAACTTGGAGAGTTGAAACTAGAAGCTTTATTTAGCTTTCTTTTGATGTCTCACTTGATTATGTTCATTTAACAATATGGCGGAAAATAATTTTTAACAATGGCAAAGAAGTTATCCGCATCAATTTTTGAATAATTGCGAATGGTCGATACAATGATACGTCGATACAAACCTAGATACAAACATTAAAAATTTCCGCTATCATTTCAACTATCTGTGTTTTATTAATTTTCTGTCCATTGTTTGTAGAAAATTCTCTGAAAACACTTATGAACGGACTGCTTATCACTTTTAAAATTACTCGCGTCATTTTTTGAAAAGTGTTATTGTCAAACCTGACTTTTCTTTGTCACTTTGTCAACGATTTTGCCAACATCATTGTAAAGTTGCCCTGAAATTAAACTAAGATGAAAAAGCAGAAATCCAATTTCAGAAATCTAAATTCCCAGTTAGTTAGTCAGGTCCCCCCAAAAAAATATAGACTATAATATACTCTCCATTAATTTTCTATTGAAATGACAGAACGTCAAAATTTGAATTTTATGTTGGTATGAGGAAATATTGCAAGGAATTTTACTAACAGGTGAGTTAATAGAAGCGATTTCAATGCGATACGTCAGAAAACATGACAAATGTCAAAATTTTGCAATTGCTCTGAATTGGCCCAAAATGGCCTTTGTGTGCGTGCAGTTTTGAGTAAAGTGCAAAGAAAAATATTCACGAAAAAGCCCCAGGTACGTTTATCTGTGACACTGCTTCTAACAATAAAAATAAATCCTAGAAATTTTTTTTGCTTTCCCGCTAAATGTCTAGCAAATTGTCAAAAGTACAGGCCCTTGCAAATTAGGGTTGTACAGTTCCAGAAAAATTTTAGATCTTCAATAGAAAATGAATGGAGTTTACCTACCAAATTTCGCGGCCAGATCGGTTCAGTACTTTGGACTGTACCGTGGTCACAGACAGACATTTTTCAAAAACCACTTTTTGTTTTCCCAGTACCCTAAAACGGTAAAACGTAAAGATTTGATGTTTTTGGCGAGTTGATTTTTCGATCGATGATGCGTGGAAATTAACTGACGATTTTAATGCCATATTTTTCGTAGCTGTGTTGCCATAGCGGGTGCCAAAGTGACGAAATGCTGCCGCGGCCTAGTTTTTACTTTTTAGCTAACAAAATTTAGAATTTTCCCTAATAACTTCTCGAAGTTTTCCCGCCCGCATTTGAACATGACTTGTCAAAATTAAGCGGTAATGGGCAGGCGCAGGACGAATCTTTTGTTCCTTTCATCAAGATTTGTCATTTTACTAATTTTTGTGGTGTCTTCTGTGTGTATATGTGCGTATGTACTTACTTTACGTACGTTCGTTAGTAAGCACGCCACAGCCAAAACTACTAGACCGATTTGGTTGCAATTTGGTACCTATGTAGGCATCTGAAAAGCTTCTGGAGTCAATCGTGCAAACTGAAGTGCCATTTTGGCACATCAACTTTGAAATAAATAGGTACAAACCCTTATTTTTGACGTCACCATAAGAAAGGCTTTCAAATTCTGCTTCTATAAAGATGTATTCACACTTAATGCCTTTAATGACAAAAACTCAAATATTCGAGATTTTTAACGCACTTTAAAAACATAAAGTCCCGTCGCATATTAACGAAAGCGGGGGTTGTGTGTCTCAGGCTTTTTTTCTGTTGGTTTGTAAATGGGATTTCAGTTTTGTCAAAATTCCTGTCATGGACAATAATTTATAACAACAAAGTTTACAAACCAGCAGAAAAAAAGCCTAAGACACACAACCCCCGCTTTCGTTAATATGCGACGGGACTTTAATTATGATACAGCCCAAACCTCTGGATCGATTTGTCTGAAATTTTGCACATATAAGATGGTATTGCACGTCAAAGAGCAGATTTTTTTTTTTGGAGGCAATCGACAAATGGCAAGTGCCGTTTTGGCACATCAATTTTCAAATTTAAAATTATACTCATTTATGTAACCATCTAAAACAAGTTTGTGAAAAATTTATTGTCACCTCACCATTAGAAGTCTTCAAATTCTGGTTTTAAATAAGATGAAATTCATTCATACTTATGTCCTTTGGGGAAAAAATCTAAATTTTGTAATAAATATCACGGATCCATTTGGCTGAAATTTCCCACGCGATGGAGAGGTTCCAGCCGCTTCTCTGCTGCATTTTTTCTATTGCGGATTGCAAATCAACTTTTTGATACATATTTTGACATATATATATGTCAAAAACGGTGATAGGTAGGCAAAAAGTGGATGCGATAAACTCACAATTAAGAGACGATTACAGACTTTCGCATACCGGGCTTTGTCAAATTTTGCCTCCATATTGTCTATCTCTTTTGATTGGAAACCCTAATTAATATTAGTGAGATGTAACTGTGTGAGTATCAGTGCGCAAGCGCTGGTTCAGGCACGGTTCGCACTACATTTAGGCATGGCGCTAAAATCAAATTTGACGTGACAAGCACATCAGATGACATGTGACCCTTGGAAGCGGTGAGGTCACTGAACTTTAGTGCTAATACTTTTTAAACCGTGTTATCAGCATCAGCATTGGAGCATCCAGTAACAAAGTATATTGTCAATTTACAACTTTACGGTACACAATTTGACAGATACCAGTTCACAGCGAATACGAGGTATTTTATCAAAAAGGCAAAGGATTTTATGAAAACGGTAATTTACCATCCTTATTAAATACGCGGTATTAGAAATCTGTAACTTATTTGCGTAAATTACAGCACAGTAGATGTGCACATCATATATAGGTAGGTATACAATACCTATAACCTATAACCAAATTTCGGCCAGATCGGTTCAGTAGTTTGGGCAAGGTTTGGGCTGTAGCGTGGTCACAGACAGACATTTTTCAAAAACCACTTTTTTGAGTTCCCAGTAGCCCAGTAGCCCAGTACCCCAAAGAGCTTATTCACAACCACTTTACGTACCTACGTAACGTAACAAACTTTAACAATGGTCAACAATTGTTTATGACAGCTTCTGACTTTTCTAGTAATTGTTGACGATTGTTAAATTTTGTTATGGTCACGTACGTAAAGTGGTTGTGAACTTGTGAATGAGATTTAAAACGTAAAGATGTGATGTTTTTGGCGAGTTGATTTTTCGATCGATGATGCGTGGAAATTAACTGACGATTTTAATGACAGACACTCGCTGTTGCCATATTTTTCGTAGCTGTGTTGCCATAGCGGGTGCCAAAGTGACGAAATGCTCCCGCGGCCTAGTTTTTACTTTTAGCAAACAAAATTTAGAATTTTCCGTAATAACTTCTCGAAGTTTTCCCGCCCGCATTTGAACATGACTTGTCAAAATTAAGCGGTAATGGGCAGGCGCAGGACGGATCTTTTGTTCGCTTCATCAAGATTTGTCATTTTTGTGGTGTAAGATTGCGTGAGCGCCGGTAAAAGGCTGAAAATCTATGAATTTGTACCTGTGATCACCGCAATTGAACCAAAACGAATTAAACTGTGTTCTCGTGTGTCCGATGTCTAGTGCTGCAATTGCAGAAAGCTCCGTCGATCCCCCAACCAAGAAACGGAAGCTTGATTCTTCGTTGCCGATTTCATCAGACATGGCGAACAATGGAGCTTCTGGATCATCGCAGCCTCAAGATATCGATGAAGGTCTTTATTCCCGACAATTGTACGTTTTGGGGCATGACGCAATGCGTCGCATGGCGTCCAGTGACGTCCTCATCTCGGGTCTAGGAGGTTTGGGTGTTGAAGTGGCCAAGAACGTCATCCTCGGAGGTGTGAAGTCTGTCACTTTGCATGACGAGGCCGTTTGTAAAATCTCAGACTTGTCGTCCCAGTTTTACCTGACTGAAGCCGATGTGGGAAAAAATAGGGCTGAAGTTTCTTGCAAGCAACTCTCCGAGCTTAACACATATGTCCCGACCAAGTCTTACACTGGCCCCCTTACTAAAGAGTTCTTACTCAGTTTTAGAGTAGTCGTGCTTACTGCAAGCAGTCTTACTGAACAGTTACGAATTAGCGAAATTACTCATGCTAATAACATAGCTTTAATCTTGGCGGATAGTAGAGGCCTCTTTGCCCAGGTATTCTGTGATTTTGGGGACTCTTTCACAGTTGTTGATACAAATGGGGAGCCACCAATTTCTGCAATGATTGCTGATGTCTCTACTGACAAGGAAGGTAAGTCTGCTATTTTAAATGTATTAAGATGTAGATTGAGGGGTTGACAAGTGGGTAAAAATCTGTACACCAAAATTTCCATAATTAAAAAATAAATCAGAAAATGTGCAAAATCATGTAAAAATATCCAAAATTTCCAAAAAAAATTCGAAAATTTCCAAAATTCCTGAAATTGTACAGGGTGATCCAACCGTTTTGTCCCACTTTTAAATTGGAATATCTCCGTTGTCTCACAAGTTAGAAGGTTGAATCAAAAAGTGGATTATAGAGTAGACCTTCAAGTTTTGTTTGGTAGATAGAAACAAATTTTTCAAGGTCAAATTTCGTCTGCGGAAAAAAGTTAATTTTTTTAAATGGAACACCCGGTATATTTTGCATTTTTTGGTTAGATCTGATCATTCTAAACAAGTTTTGTATAGCATACTATAGCTTTACGTTGGCACTTTGAAGGACTGTACCGGACTAAAATACTCTTCATTAACAGGGCATCAATTTTTAAATTTTTTTAGTCATTTTTTTTCTCGAGATTTTCAAAATGCCAACGTTCGCGCTACAAATTTCAAAATTTCCGCCGAACGGTTAGAATTAGAGCTATAGTATGCTATACAAAACTTGTTTAGAATGATCAGATCTAACCAAAACATGCAAAATATACCGGGTGTTCCATTTAAAAATATGTTCCATTTAAAAAAATGTTCCATTTAAAAAAATGTTCCATTTAAAAAAATGTAGCTTTTTTCCGCAGAGACGAAGTTTGACCTTGAAAAATTTGTATCTATATACCAAACAAAAGGTCTACTCTATGATCCACTTTTTGATTCAACCTGCTAACTTATAAGACAACGGAGATATTCCAATTTAAAAGTGGGACAAAACGGTTGGATCACCCTGTACAAATTTCTCTTGCTTGCACACCAAAATTTCCAAGTTGTCAACCCCTCGATGTAGATGGTAGTCTTCCATCTCAATTCATGTCAATAAAATTGAATTTAGCTGAAATCGGAAGCCAATAAAATTGAATTTTGAAAGAGCCAACCTCAGATTACCTAAACATACAGGGTGTCCGGAAATAACGATGAAATATTTCGGGGGGTGATTCTGCAGCTCAAAATATGAAAAAAAGTTCCTATAAACATGTGTCCGGAAATCGCTCCTAAGGGGACTAGGGCCCCCTGAAGGGGGCGATCAAAATTCGATTTTGATTTTGTCAATTATTAAGTTTTTGCATACTATCTGACATCGATAAGCAACATTAGATTACTTTTTAGTTCCTAATTTTTAAAATCCGTTCAGTTTTGTAATTTAATAAAAATGGATTGATAAGCCTAGGAAATGCCAATGGATCTTTAAATCAAATTTTCTCGAAAACGGTTGATGCTACGGTATTATAACAAGAGAGGCTTTTTTATGTAATTTTAGTCAGGAAACCATATTCCGTTGAGAAATTTCAAAAAAATAACACCTAAAAAAATTTGGGTGGAAAAAGCTGAACTACCCCCTATTTTTCACGCCCCTGGTTGAATCTGCTTTTGGTAGATACCATAATCTGATGGCGCTTACTGATGTTAGATAATGTGCAAAAACTCGTCACTATATCTTAAGCGGTTCGGGTTCCTGATTTATTCAATAGAAACCGAATTTTAGGCGCCCCCTTCAGAGGGTCGTAGCCCCCTTAGGAACGATTTCCGGACATATGTTTATAGGAATTTTTTTTCATGTTTTGAGCTGCAGAATTACCCCCTGAAATATTTCATCGTTACTTCCGGACACCCTGTAGTTCCGAGGCAGTGAACATTTAAGGTATGTCATTTCAGCGAGTTTGGTTTAGCTATTTTTATGCTGGAGATTACTAAAACGGAAGTCTGCCATAAATCTTCTGGGACAGGGGCTAATGGCGGCCATTTTAATTTTTCAAAAATTGACATCGAAAACAGTAACAGATACGAAATTTTATTAAATTAGAAAAAAGTTGTATTTTTCAGTGTAGATTAAGAAATCTAAGAGATCTAGATTGGTTACCTACTGAAAAGACGAAAACTTTTCTAAGCCTTTTAGATTAAAATCGAGGGGTCATCCGCTCCTCAAAATCTTGTACAAGTTTTGCCTAAATTGCTCATTATTGCCTAAATTGCGGAAATTGCCCATTTATTGCCGAAATTGCCTACATTTTATAGTGATAAATCTATTTTTATTAATACCGTTTATAGGTATGTACGTTATTCATTTGCTGTAGATATTAAAGATCGTCAATATTTGAATTTTTCGGCTACATAGGCAAAGGGGTGTATGGATTAGCACTTTGACATGAGCCACCCAGTTCTCAAAATACCACACATGCCATTTTGGCATATGATACTCTAGAGGACATAAGGAAACTATGCACAAAAAATCACGTGTGCGGTATTTTGAAAACACTGTTGGAAATAAGACAAAACCTGATATGTGGCCCAAAATAGTAGCTTATCCCATACACTCCTTTAGCAAGAGATTGTACGACACGTGACCCTATGGAAGCGATTGTGGAGAGATTTGTCCGGTGTTGACATAGAGTGCGTTGGTCAGAAAAAAACGAGTTTCAGTTCAAAAAAGTGATAGTTAAATTTAAACAACATTTAAGATTTGTCCAGGCCGAGGCCGCGTAAAAAAACAAACTAAACTAAATTTAATTAGGAGCAAGAATAAAAGAAGTAAATGATGTGTTTGAACAAAATAAAAAAACGACATTTAAAATTTAAATAACAGCACCTCGCACAGCACTGTTTAGGTTTTCAGAACTAAACAAAATTTAAGTAATAAGTACACCATGAGGAAGTCGAGGAGGAAGTAAATAATATATTTGAACAAAACAAAAAAGAACATTTAAAGGCATACTGAAGAGAAAAAACGTCAAAAATTATTGTGAACAATAGGTTCGAAAGTAGTATCATTTAAAAGCTCATGATTTGCTTAACCGTAAGCGGGGGACATATTTGTGGCTTCGCTTACCTTTTTTAAGAAATAAAATAAAATTGTGGCTCTTTGACAGCATTTTTGCCGGAAATGCCATTTTGTTTTTACGGTTCTCTGTTTTATCGGCGAAACTAAAACCCTACAAATTTTTCAACTTTGCCGTGATTTGAATTACGGCCGGCCTCCGAGTGACAACTGTCACGTCATTTCGATCTGTCAACTGTCGTCGAAAGAAGAGAAGAGAGCTGCTAGAACTGCTTTCGCTTTAATTTGTGGAAGTTACAAAGATTTTCAAGCAAATAATCTCAAAGAAATGGGTCCTTACCAATTTGAACACGAATACAACATAATTATAGCAAGAAGAAGCGCTTCAAAGGAAACAAACAGAAGCTGGCACCAATTCCAGTCCCCCAACAGATAAGTAAGTACTCGTTAAATAATTTAAATTATAAACTGGGTGTAGTTGAGGCTCAAGTATGTTAATGCCCACTAATAATTAATCTGTTTCTTGTAGGAAATCAACTACCAACCATTGTTGAAATCTGAAACCCGGCTCGAAAAAAGTTGATAAAGTCATCATCAAATAAAATGTGGAGATATCTTGCTTACTGTGTTTTGATTATTTAAAATCGATTTTGTTCAACAACTTTTTACTTTTAGATTAATAGCTGGGTGAAACTGGGACGATATCAGAGAAGAGTTATTCCAACTTGTGTTGTCGAAAGCACTATCTCGAAGAAGATGGACAATATACTGATTTCAAATGTTAGAGGAGGCCTGTGATTATTTTTATAGCTTAAGTACAGTATTTTAATTGACTATGTTATGTATTTTATTAACTTTTAACTGAGCTTTCTAACACATTTGCATGAACGTGGAACCAAATCGAGCTATTTTTCTGTAAGAATAAGAATACAGATTTTAAACCCCTCAGTTACAATTTACTTTTTAATCTCTAGTAACTTGTCGTATACAACCACACTGGAGTCCACAACTCACTTTTTATAATCACAATTCTTTGCTTTTGTCTTTGGCTCCTCATATTTGTCGATCATGAATTTATTGTTTCCATTCTTTTTGTTATAAAATGTGGCATCAGTAAGGAACTATTATTTACCAGACCCTGTTCAAGAATTACCTCACAAATGAAATAGGTCAGTAGAATTTTACCTCCTTTCAGGACCCCTTTCTTGAACAGCAATTGAGCTATTATTTTGAGGTTAGAAATTCAAAATCAGTGTCATCATCATAGTTCGGCAGAAAAATCTTCATTTCATTACAGTACCGATATAAAAGTCCAACTATTATTTAATTCTCTACATTTTTAAAGAAAACTGATTAAAATGTCATGTCAATTCGATGATGCTTTTGGAAACTTTAGCCACGTAAAAATCGAGCAACGAAAAAAAAATCCCTAACAGCCATATCCGGTTCGGAACCAGGGTGGAACTTGCTGGAACTTGGTCGTTTCTCGAGAGTATCCCTTTAAATTTTCAAAATACTGTTATGTTTTTTTTAAAGATTTGTACTTTTTGTCAATTCGTAATCTGTCGGCTCTTTTGATATTAAAAGGGTTGGTGCCCACGAGCTCTATTGGACCAAAGAAAATAAAAATGTCTTTGTCGACCTGTTGGTAGTCATCAGTTTTTGGCCACTGAAAATTGCCTAAATTTTCTTGTAAGAACTTTACTTTGTAAGTTATTTCCTTGCTTTAAACCCCAAATACTTTTTATTTCTTATTGCCGAAAATTGCCGTTATTGCCGAGATTTTGTACAAGTATTTCCCACAGTGGATGACCGCTCGATTAAAATATGACATCTTTTACTGTATCCGAGCTGTCAATTTTTGAGAAATTAAAATGGCTGCCATTAGCCCCTGCCCCGCAGGATTTACGGCAGACTTCTGTTTTAGTAATCTACAGCATGAAAATAACTAGAAAATTGCTACATCAAGTTCGCTGAAATGACATACCAAAGATGTTCACTGCCTCCCGGATAGTAGAAACCAGATGAATAAAACCTGTCGAATATAACAAGGTTTTCTCCTCTGTAATTCACACTTTTCGGGATCCTCAACCGCCACTATCGAGGCCACTATAGTCCTAGCGGTTAAGAACAAATATCGAACTGATACTGCATTTTTTGATCATGGAATGCCGCTTTGCACCCTGATAGTATCAACCATAATGAACATAATTTTTGGATGGAAATAAGATGAAAAGAAAGAGTTTTGCGCTAAAATGACTCCTAAGGGAGATACGCCCCCTCGCTGGAATCAGAGCTGGGAGTAACTTTAGAAAAAAGTTACTTTCATGTAACTAGTTACAAAAAGTAACTAAGTTACTTAGTAACTAGTTACTTTTTTTCTCCCTGCGAAAAGTAACTATATCTAGTTACTCTACTGAAGTAACTTGTAACTAGTTACTTTTGGTAAGTATCTAAAGACATAAAAAAGTAACTAGTTACTTTTCATGTATCTAGTTACTTTTAATGTATTTAGTTACTTTCCAAAGTAACTAGTTACTTTTTATGCAATTAGATACTTTTCCAATAATATCAACAATCTTCAGAAAAGTTGCAGTTGTAGGCAATATCCGTCAGTTTTAATTATATTTTACGACATTATTCTCCGTATTTCTATAGGCTGAGTAAAACAGAATTTTTTGATGCAAATTCATCTGCCCATTGACATTTTCTTCTTATTTACTGTTGAGATTTTGACAGATTGTGAGGTAAGAGAAAATTTGATAGAAATAAGAGAAATCAAAAAATTAAATTGCTCAGGTAAATTTGCATCAAAACAACTAACTTCCGGTCAAGTATGATACATATGTTTCTAACTCAGAAAAAAATCGTACATCGTACAAAGTTAAGATCATTTCCGGTTGAACCGGAAGTGGAAAAAATTCCCTTAATATACGCGCAAGTGTCCCCCTCCGTGCGGGATTGGCCATAACTTTTATTTCAATTCAATATCTTTATTACATCCAAAGATATTCAAGATGGGAAGTTTTAAAAATAAACCTTGTATGTACATAACCATGATCATCAAGATTTATAATTTTAGTGGACCATGATCTTTATTCTTTATTTAGTAACGCAACGCAATGAAACTGGCTTTCTCTAATTATTATAAATCTAGATGAACCTATTGGTATAAAAGAATTTTAATGGTACAACATACAAAGCGCAAAATATAGAGATTTTATAAAATTATCCTCCGCCGAAATTGTCGAGGTATTTACTAAAATTTAAACCCAATCCCAACCATTTCTGTAACATTAATGAAAGTAACTAAATTACGCCAAAAGTAACTAAAATACTGTATCTAGTTACTTACAGAAGTATTTAGTTACTTTTTAAAAGTATCTAGATACCAAAAGTAACTAAGTTACTTCAAAAGTAACTAGATACTATATCTAGTTACTTTTCATAAGTAACTTGTAACTAAGTTCTTTTTTCAGTAAAGTATCTAGTTACTTCAGTAACTTAAGTTACTTTTATGAAAAGTAACTAGTTACTATTTCAAAGTAACTTTCCCAGCTCTGGCTGGAATACGTAGAATCGCGGGTTAAAATGAAAGCCACACCTATTTATTACACAGTTGGCCATTCAGAGGATTTATATGTCAGGTTTCGACTGTACCCGACCATTATTCATTCTCACGAAAAAAAAAAGATTCTCACTGGTTTTTGGAGTAGCCGTCAGAATTCCCTGTTTTACAAAATTTACATGTCAAAGAAAAACAAATGACCAGTGTTAAGCGAGGTGTTAAAGGCATTGTCACGAGATGAAAGTAATTTTTTTTTGTTGTTTCAAACTTATTAGTACCCGATCATGAATACACAGGCAAAATATTAGATTGAACTGAATGAAGATGGAACTAACGTGACGTCACGCACACCTGCAGCGGCGAATAGAAATGTTCATAACTCGGTTATTAGTCAAAAAAAATTAAAAATTTTAACGAGGCCCCCTTACTAAAACATAATCCTATCAGTTTGGATGATTTTTAAAATTTCGTTCATCCGGTGACAATGCCTTTTAAGTTTCAATTCTAAAGTCAACTCATGTACTGACGATGACTTTTTTGAGTACTTGATATAGCTATCAACAATAATTTCTACTAGAGAACGGTCATCAATTTGTTATATTGTCATGGTCCCTCGTGATTTACACAGATCAAAATAGGGATCACAATAATATTATATGCAGCCTTATAATCAGAAAAACCTTATTCCGAGCCTTATTCGAGGAAATTTGAAAGAAATAAACTTAGACTTTGGGAAAACTGCGGGTGGAAAACCGACTTCAATTTTTAACCTCCCCAAACCCATCACAATTTTAAAAAAATGGGAGGTTACTGCAATCACTAAAATTTTCGAATTTGAGATAGCACCAGATCTCCACGTTTTGAGGTCTCAGGAACCCAGAAAAGTGGTTTTTAAAATGTGTCTGTGTGTATGTTCGTACGTACGTACGTTTGTAAACACGCCACAGCCAAAACTACTGGGCCGATTTGGCTGCAATTTGGTACGTAGGCATTTCATAACCCAACTTAGATCTGAAAAGCTTTTGGAGCCAATCGTGCAACCGGAAATGCCATTTTGGCACATCAACTTTTAAATTTTAAATGCAAACCCCCATTTTTCACGTCACCATAAGAAAGACCTTCAAATTCTGCTTCTAAAAATGTATTCATTCTTAGTGCCCTTTTGACCAAAAATAAAAAAAAAATTGATTTTTATCAGACTTTAAAATCGCGGTACAGCCCAAGCCCCTGAATCGATTTGACTGAAATTTTGCACATAGGGATTGTATTACACCTCGAAAAGCTGAACAAATTTTGAATTCCATCGACTCACGGAAAGTGTCCTTTTGGCACACCAATTTCCAAATTTAAAATTATTCAATCATTTAACCATTAAAAACAAGTTTTTGAAAGATTTATTGTCACCATCAGAAGGGTCTTCAAATCTTGGTTTTAAATAGGACAAAATTAATTCGCATTTAGCGCTGTTTGGTTCAAAAAATCGAAATTTTATAATAACAGTAAAAACACATTATAGCCCAAATTACTGAATCGATTTGGCTGAAATTTGGTACATGGAGATTAGGTGACCCATTGAAGACCTGAAAGGCTTTTGGGAGCAATTGGCCCACGGGAACTGCCATTTAAGCATATCAACTTAAAATTTTAAATACAAGGCCTCCTTTTTTATGTCGCCTTTAGAAAGACGATCAAATTCTGGTTCTAAAAATGTACTTACAATTTCTGCCATTTCAATGGAAAATAGAGAAAAAATTCTTTCTCATTAAAAGGGACCAGGCTGACAGTGGATGACATAAAGTGGCAGTTATTGTCAAAAATTTGGCAAAAGATTAACCTTAAAAGGAACATATTGTCAAATGTGATGGGTGATGTACGAGGTGATGTCGGTATTTGTCAGAAAATTGCGAAATTACAGACGATAAGGATAAAAAAAATTCTGTTGAATTGACTACTATCTACACAGAATACAAAGATCCACGCGATGGGGAGGTTCCAGCCGCTTCTCTGCTGCATTTTTTTACCTTGAATACGGTTCAGTGATGGAATTATTAAGTGTTTACTTCTTTTTGAATTACACGACGTTACGCCATATTGCGCTAATTTCATTCTAATGAATGCTTGAGTTTTTTAAATATTTGTAGAGATGTCAAAGGGTGTTTTGAGTGTCAGGGTGTCATTTTTTAAATTTCGTGCCATAAGCAAAATGCACAATGGGTGCGTTCACCAGAAGACGAAGCGGTTGAAGCGCCCGGCGCCTCAAAGGTAGTCATGGCATCATAATACATGGCGGCCTAGGTTCATTTTAAGTTTGACACCGGGTGCCAAGGGTGTCAAAACCTTGGCACCCTTCTCGGAAATCATGACACCGGGTGTTTTGACATTCTAAATATTTTTATAGAAACAAAAACTAAGAATCATTGTACGGCCCTTGCCAGTTGCCACCCTATTTTATGTGCGTAGAATATATGTACAAGGTGAGTCACTAACATTCCTTGATCGCTACTACGTGGTTACTGATAAAGAATTTTTAACCTCCCCACAACCATATAAAAATGGGAGGTTACTGCAATCACTCCAAAATTCGAAATTGAGATAACACCAGATCTTTACGTTTCAAGGTCCCAGGATCACAAAAAAGTGGTTTTTAAAAAATGTCTGTGTGGGTGTCGTATCATCTCATCCCAATAACCAACTCATCCCAGGTGACAACTCATCCCAGACCAACTCATCCCAGACCAACTCATCCCAAACCAACTCATCCCAGACCAACTCATCCCAGACAAATTCATCCCAAACCAAGTCATCCCAAAAGACAACTCATCCCAGAACGCAACTCATCCCAGACCAAGTCATCCCAACGGACAACTCATCCCAACAGACAACTCATCCCAGCAGACAACTCATCCCAGATCAAAATATCGGTTTGCAGTGCGAGAAGCTAGGGCAGTTCAGGTCTATGTCAGGTCAGGTTTTTTTTTTTAATAACATTTTCTCAAATTTTGCCCGTCCAAAGTTCCACGCTTGCAAAGCTTTAAAATATCGGTTTGGAGTGCGAAAAGCGAGGGCAGTTCAGGTCTATGTCAGGTCAGGTTTTTTTTTAATAACATTTTCTCTCAAATTCTGCCCGCCCAAAGATTCACGCGAGCAAAGCGAGTAGGTACTCGTCGAAATATCGGTCTTGCAATGGTGCGAGAAGCTAGGGCAGTTCAGGTCTATGTCAGGTCAGGTTTTTTAATAAAATTTTTTTTTAATTCTGCCCGTGGAAAGTTCTACGCGAGTACTCTTCGAAATATCGGTATTGCAGTGCGAGAAGCTAGGGCAGTTCAGGTCTGGTCAGGTTTTTGACCTGGGTTGTAGTGTCATTTGGGATGAGTTGTCTCCTGGGATGAATTGGAAAATTGTATGAGATGATATTAGCCCGCGGCTACCTTAAAGCGAACAGCCCAAACAATAACAAGCAAGAGTTGGTCTGGGATGAGTTGGTTTGGGATGAGTTGTCTGTTGGGATGAGTTGTCTGTTGGGATGAGTTGCGTTCTGGGATGAGTTGTCTTTTGGGATGACTTGGTTTGGGATGAGTTCGTCTGGGATGAGTTGGTCTGGGATGAGTTAGTTTGGGATGAGTTGGTCTGGGATGAGTTGTCAGATGGGATGAGTTGGTCATTGGGATGAGATGATACTAACCCGTCTGTGTGTATGTACGTACGTATGTGAGCAAGATTCCTCGAAAACTACCGAACAGATTTTCACGAAATTTGGTATGGAGATTAGTGTTGGCTTTCTGGTGAGCCCAGTTAATTTTGTTGCCAATCTACAAAGGCCAAGTGCCTTTTTGGCGTATCAACTAAGAAATTTGACTGATGAACACCAATTTTTCTTATCAGCATGTGAAAGGTCTTCAAATTCTGTGTCTAAAAATGTATTCACACTTGGCGCCTTTTTGGCATAAAATCAAAAAATTCGAAATTAAGAAGCAACATTAGATAATACGCTACAGCCCAAACTGCTTGATCGATTTGGCTGAAGTTTGGTAGGTAGGGACACACAGTACCCCCTAAGAGCTGATTTAATTTTGGTGGTCATCGGCCAACGGCAAGTGCCAATTTGGCATATCAACTTTGAAATTTGACTAGTAAACTCCCATTTTCTTTATTAGAACATGAGATGTCTTCAAATTTCGTTTCCAAAAATGTCCTAAAACTTAGTGCCCTTTTGTCAAAAAATCATAAAATTTTGAAAAATACCAGTAGTAATATTTAGGTATAGCAAGTAAGAAAATTTACTTAATTTTGGTGGCAAACGACCCATCACAAGTGCCTTTTTGGCATGGCGTCTATGAAATTTGAGATATGACCACCATTTGTTTTATCAGCACATGAAAAGTCTTCGAATTTTGTTTTCAAAAATTCAATTAAATTTAGTGCCCTTTTGGTAATAAGTAATAAAAAATTTTAAAAATTACCAAAACACTTAGGTAGAGACTGAATTGAAATTTATGGGTGGTAGGATTGAATCATTCACCAAGTGGGGAGGTTCTAGCCGCTTCCGTAGCTGCCCATTTTTTGATTAAATTATGTTAAGTCTTGATTAGGCTGCTTATTTTAAAAAACCTATTTCCTGTCATGCTTAATAAAAACACCCTTACCTGTAACTTTTCATGAACGTCAGTCATATTTGGGTAAATTTGGAATTAGTTGCTGAGAGGCTTCCTAAGCCGTTTATTATCAAGTAAAAAGGCCTTACTTATTTGCGTTTAAATTGTAGAAAAGTTTTTTTTACATATCTGGTGGAGACGGCCCTGAATTAAAGGTTCAAAATTGGGTAAATTTTTTCCGATAGAGTGCGGCTTCTTTCAGTGGAGTGCTTCGTACTCATGAGTAAAGTAACGGCGCCGTGCGGCAAACATTCTTTCTCCAGAAAAAAAGTTACGCTATGACTATACTCACTTATTACATAAATAATAACTATCTATTATGCATAGCAGACCCATCTAACATGTATAGTCGTAATTACGTAATCCTGACTAAGAAAAGTAGTCTCGAAAGTAGCCCTTTTATGATTTATTATAAAATAAAGCAAAGTCAACTTATTACACATCAAAACACTTCACTCGTCTTAGGAAATCTCATTTGATGCCCACAAGAAAAAATAAAGAAGAGCAATTTTTTTGTTTCCGAGATATACAGGATGGTACTTTTTTCGTTTCCCTCTTTGGTATCTTGGAAACGATAAGAATTACAAAATCGGTTAAATTAGAAAAAAGTTGCGCTTTTCCGAGCTGAGAATTTTCCAGATATGTTCAAAACTGTAGTCTCGACATGTTATGAACAAATGTGATGAGGACATCAGTGATGGGGCACCCTGTATTGTTGAGCTTGGCTTAGAACATTACGTTAGCAGCCTTTAAAAAGTCGGTGTACTTTCTGCAATTGTTTTCCCCGTAACTTTAAGCTGATTATTAGAGAGCGGATTTTATGCTAAATGCATATTGCATGCATATTTTACATATTTGGTCATTTTTTGTCATTTTCGCTTATTTGGAGAAAAATCGCATATTTATGCTTATTTCGCAAGATTTCTGTTAAAACCACCTTTAAAAATGGGGGCGGTTCTTCGAAAAACTGATTTCATGAATTTACCTACCCTTTTATTACCTACATCCCTTTCCTGCTTAAGACAACTTGGCTCAGGTAGACGGTCAACCTGTATATTCATTACTCATGACAGGGTTTTTGCTTATTTGCAGGTATAGTATGTAAAGAGGGAAGGTGTTATAGTGGGGGTTGATTTTTGCAGTTATTTTAAGTGCAGTACTCTTGGTTTTTGTCAGCCATGCCTAAAGACAAGAGTGCCCTCATTTCAAAAGCCATTCTGAGTTCATTTTTGCAGATGTTTTTTTTTTCTAGAATGATAACTCGCGTGCTTGTTTAGAATTTTACGTACTTATTTAGTGCTTATTTCGCTATTTTTTGGTGCATAAATATGCGCCTATTTGGCGAAAAAATTTCGCATATAAATCCGCCCTCTACTGATTATACAAATTATTCGCAAATTATTCATACAAATTTCAAATTTTGACGATCTGACACAAAAGTCCCAAGTTTATATTTTTGAAAAGCAAATTTTTTTGTGTGGCCTATGGTGTTAAAATCCTATATGGCGGGCATAAGAAAAAGAAAAGTTGACTGTCGTTACTCAAAGTCTAGAAGGCCTAGGAAATTTCTGCCAGACTTGACAGGTATCAAAAATATAAAAGTTCCAAGTTTCATTTAACTATAGCATCAACTGTTGGGAAGATATGATTTTTTCTTTAGAATAACATATTCCGTTTTTTCGGAATAGCTCAGGAATGAATCAAGGTATACAGGGTGGGTAATTTTTCGATGCTCACCATTGGTATCTAGGAAACCATATAATAGATGGAGAGTATTGAATTCCTCGATATTTTGATTCGTTCCAGAGTTATCACAAAAAATCTAAAAATTGACAGTTTAAAGACAAATTATTAATAATATGTTCCTAACGTTTGATGTTATTTAAATGAAACTTGGAACATTTATATTTTTGACAGCTGTCAATTGAATGACATTGAATGGCATCGCAAAATTACCTACCCTGTATACATAATAGTGTACCTTATTCTGTTCTATTTTATACAATCATGGAATAGAACATATTTTACATTTAAAGGGATTGTTGCAAACGTTTTATTGATTTAATTTTAAAAATTGCGTCTAGTTTTTTCACAGCGTCTGGTTAACTTTAATCAGCACTTAAAAACCTGACAAACCATATTGTTTGAAAGGTTTTCTCCACCCACCTATAATTTGGTAACTAAGTGGAACAAATCAAGACATACCATACAGGCTGATGAAAAAGAAATGAAAATTTCTAGAAAAATTTCATTAGACGTTGTTGTATCGTGTTATCAGAAACTTTACCTATCTAATAGCTTCTATCGTGAGCGCCGCAGGGCGTAGACTGCTGAAATTACTTGTGAAATTATAACTCGATACGAAATGTGAGCAATGAGCATGTAGTTTTAGCAGCCTGCATCTCGCGCAGCAATGGCTACTCGATTGGAAGAGTTTTGGATCGCACGATAAAACTTTGCTCACAAATTTGTTGCTATTTTTGTGATTTAACCATAGATCTAAGAGTTGCTCCAAAACGATATGTTGGAGGAATAATGCAATATCCATTATTTTCTGCCGCTAGTGTACTTCATCATTCTACAGGGTGAGTCTGAAAGACTTCACATCCTTTATACCACAGAATCTACTGTTCAAATGATGAAGCTTGGTGCAAAAATTATTGGTCAATTGTGATTCCTCTTGATGTTATAAGCCGCCAAAGATCTTCATTTTTAAACGTTCTTTTTAAATATCTTTCGAAAAGTGTATCGTAGGATTTTGAATTTTTACACAGCATTGTTTCAGACCAAGATGCAACTGCTGATGGTACTTAAGACATTATCCTCGACATTATCCAAAAGCGAATCCCTGTTATACAGGCTGGCCCCGATGTTATTTGCTCTTGAACTTTTTTAAGTTTGAAAATATTGCTAATTTGCCTATGCGACCGTATTCCCCGTTCAATTCTAAAACATTATTCGCGAAAATCAGCAAAGTATCTGGTGGCAATACTTTAACTACACTGAGAGACAGGATACGGAAATACTTTTAAACGTCCGTCATCATAATTTCGGCTTACGTCAGTCAGTTGTCAGTTGCGAGGTTAGGTAGTAGTTTTGTTAGGAGATATCCTCTCGCTGACTCGAAATTTTGTGAATAATTCTGCGGAATTTTACGTTTTGTGTACTTAAGTGGAACATTGTAAATCAAGGAAAACTTGGCTTTTAAAAAATCCACGTATCGATGTCACTGATGTCACCAACTGACACTGTCAGGCACGTCACGCTAGAATTCTCACTTCCGGCTCCCCAGTGGGGTGAGACCGCCATTTTGTGGTTTAGCAATGCCATCTATTAGCAGCTGATTTTCGCGAATAGGCTCTTAAAATTTTTCGAAAAAACTGACCACTCACGAGGAAAACTGAAAAAACCGAAAACATGATCATCGTGATAAACCTACAATTTCAATAAAAATCAAAGTGTACGTTGACACGCGTCACATTTCAACTGTTTTTTTGCATTGAAGGTGTTGTCCTACATCTGTGCCCAGAACCATTGCTCACAACTGAAGAAAAAACATTGATGGTAATTTCACTTTTTTATGAGGTAGACTCATCGTTGGTTTTAAGGTGATTACCTGCATCATGTTTTCGGTTTTTTCAATTTTTCTCGTGAGTGGTTAGTTTTTTCGAGAAATTTTAAGAGCCAAAAAAGTTTTAGAATTGAACGGGGAATACGGCCGCATAGGCAAATTAGCAATATTTTCAAACATAAAAAAGTTCAAGAGCAAATAACATCGGGGCCACCCTGTATAACAGAGATCCGCTTTTTGGATAATGTCTTAAGTACCATCAGCAGTTGCTTCTTCGTCTGTAACAACGCTGTGCAAAAATTAAAAATCAAAAATTAAAAATCCTACGATACACCTTTCGAAAGATATTTAAAAAGAATGTTTAAAAATGAAGATCTTTGGCGGCTTATAACATCAAGAGGAATCACAATTGACCAATAATTTTTCCACCAACCTTCATTATTTCAACAGTAGATTCTGTGGTATAAAGGATGTGGAGTCTTTCAGACTCACCCTGTATAAAATGTTTTCTAAATTTCGATCATCTGTAATCATTTTTAATAATCTCTTTCTTGAATTATTTTTATCGTTTTTTTAAAGGCATTGTCACCTGCATCGATGACGCCAGACATGGCATGGAAGACGGCGACCACATCACTTTCTCCGAGATCCAAGGAATGGTCGAGTTGAACAACTGCAAACCGATCAAAATCAAAGTTTTGGGCCCGTACACTTTCAGCATCGGCGATACCACCAACTATTCAAAATACGTCAGAGGCGGGATCGCAACTCAAGTCAAAATGCCCAAGACCGTGTCCTTCAAACCTCTGAAGGACGCCATCAAAGCGCCCGAATTCCTCATAACCGATTTCGCGAAATTCGATTATCCTCAACAACTCCATTTGGCTTTTACGGCCTTACACAAATATATCGAAAAGCACGGTAGAACTCCCAAACCGTGGAATGATGAGGACGCCGAGGAGTTTCTGTCGTTGGCCAAGTCTTTGGCGGTCGATGGAGGGAACGACACTGAAATTAACACGAATTTGTTGGGAACATTTGCCAAAGTGTCCGCCGGTGATTTGAATCCCATCAATGCGACTATTGGTGGTGTCGTCGCCCAGGAAGTCATGAAAGCTTGCTCGGGAAAGTTTCATCCCGTTTACCAGTGGTTGTATTTTGACGCCATCGAGTGTTTGCCCAATGACGCCAGTGAAATTACCGAAGAGTTGGCTGCACCGAAAGGAAATCGATATGATGGACAGGTCGCTGTTTTTGGAAGTGAATTCCAGAACAAAATAGGTTTGTAAATTTTCTTTAAAGGTAAGAATAGGGTTTTTGCTTCTAATTTAAATTTGAGAAGGAGTATCAGCTTACAATTGCTTTAATACCTGCACCGAGGGGTTGGCCACGCGAATTCTTCGTGTACAAAGTACTGCTCTAGTATCGTACTACTTTGTACTAATGGTACTACGCAATATACTGCTCCGTACTGTAGAGTGTACGCTTGGTACTGCTAAAGTACTGCGCGATACTGCTCGTACTGCGCGATGCTACTTGTACTGCGTACTGCTCTCCCGTTGCACAAAGTACTGCGCATGTGGCCAACCCCTCGACCTGCACGTTTACTCCTGTTACACGTTGGTTAACAAATTATTGTTAAAACTATACTGGTTTTTCAAAGGACATGTCACACAATACGTGGGTCTGTGGCTTTCTATAGATTTTGCTTAAATTTTAGTATGTTATTTATTACATTATACACAAAAAGGTCAGAATATCTCAGTATATTATCAGCAGTTTCCCCATTGAATTAGGTATACTCTATCAAGAAACAAGGGTAACTACTGCTGCAATGCTCGTGGAACAAACTCGTTTTCAGTTTGTTTTGTTATCAGACAATAAAAAGTCATGTTTATTATAGCGACTGCTCTTTTTTTTATTCGTCAACACAGTTAGTACAGTTATATGCATGTAGTGTAGGTGCATATATAATTTTTTTAGATTTAGCTTTTTAGCTTAATAATAATTGACTACCACTTATTTATATTCTAGATAATCACTTAGGGCGGGATTTTAATAAGGTTGTAACTTACAACCACGATAACTTAGTTATCATTAATTCCTCGTGGTGGCGCTACCAAACTGATGGTACCAACCACACCTAGCAAAATGACGAGATCAGCTGTGAGTGATCTGTCATCGTACTATTTGCGAATATTAGAGGATGCATCGAATTTTGTCCTTTTAGTTGATTGACAGCTCGACAGATGACAGCTGGATTATTTCGCTATAGGTTGGTGAGATTGGTACCCTCAGTTTGGTAGCGCTACCACTAGAGATTAATGATAATTAAGTTATGCCAGTATTAAAGATAAAATTTTTTTTAAATCCCACCCTTATTTATTATCTACAATATGTGGTTTTGAGACTTCAAAAGGTTCACGTTAAAAGTATATCTACTTATGTACCTATGTGAAAAGTACTCGAGGCCATCAACCATAGCTTAATTAAGAATATGATGATTATGGATGAAAAATTTATGTTTTAGCATGTGCATAAATGATAATTACCTAAACTTACCACAATACCTACATAGTTGATTCCATGAAAGCAGGACATAGTAGAGCCACATATAAAATTTCATTTAACTATCTGCACTGGTTCAGTAGTTATTAATAAAATACTGTTATCAGGCTTACATTTTTAAGGGGTTGTACCGCCCTTAGGAAGAGTCGGACCGAAAAATTGATTACATTTTTTGCTTCCTTTTATACAGGGTGGTCGTTTTATCTTGAGACTGGCAAATATCTCGGAAAGGAAGCATTTTAGAAAAAAATGTTTAGTATAAAAGTTTTATGACTTTGAGGGGGAAAATAGATGGCATCGACGCCATTTTGATTCAAGGTCATTTTCAAGGTCAAATGAAGGTCAACTTCATTTTTTTAAATGAAAACCTACATTTTTTATTACAGATTCTTATTCCACGTAAAAGAACAAACAACTCTCATCTAAACTATTTTTGGATGCGATGGTTAGTTTGTCAGATATTTAAATCAAAATTTTAATCTTCTACGAAATCCATTGCCTGTCCTAGCAACAGCGGCATGGCAAAAACAAAATCTACAACAATTTTTGTGGTTTATTTATCTAGAGTTCATCGTTGCTAAGTTACAACGGTTGTTCATTTGTTTTGTTTTGCCGCTGTTACTAGAGAATGTCTAGGGATTTCGAAAAAGGTTAAAATTTACATCCATCGGATCCAAAAATAGTTTACATGAAAGTTGTTTGTTCTTTTATGGGGAATAAGAATCTAATAAAAAATATAGGTTTCCATTTCAAAAATTCAAGTTGACCTTCATTTGACCTTGAAAATGACCTTGAATCAAAATGGTGATGATGCCATCTATTTTCCCCCTCGAAGCCATAAAATTTTTATACAAAACATTTTTTTCTAAAATGCGTCCTTTTCGAGATATTTGCCAGTCTCAAGATAAAACGACCACCCTGTATAATAAACAACATCCTAAAATTTAAGCAAAATTTATAGAAAGCCGCAGTCCCATGTATTGTGTGCAATGTCCTCGGCAATGTCCTTTGTACAGTTTTCCGATTTCGCGCAAAAAAAACAACATTATTGTATAAATTTGAAAAACCAGCGTAGTTTTAACAATAATTTGTTAACCAACGTGTTACAGGGGTAAACGTGCAGGAATTAAGTAATTGTAAGCTGATAGTCCTTCTCAAATTTAAATTAGAAGCAAAAAAAAAACCTATTCTGGCGGGAACTAGCCACGGGGACCACCTTAATAGTGTTTATAGTTTATCTGCAATTATTATAATAACGTAGCATTTTTAAAATTTTTACTTGCAGTTGGCGGTGCCCGGGTTGACTCATGTCGAAACTTAGGTTATGATGAACAAGTTGACAGACTTTTATATCTGTAGCAAGTTGAAACACGCGTCATCTCGGGCAAGGTCACTTCCTATGAACATTATGCCCTAAAGTGCTTAGTTTCCAACTTACAGGGTGTTCAAATTCCAAAAAAAAAAATGTTAGATTTTGGATTCCGGGTGAATCCCGTGTTAAAGGAGGATTTAACTCAAGAAATCGATGTTGAGGTTATTGCTGATTCTAGTGAGAAAGGGGCGTCTGAGCCAAATGGTGTTATCAGAATTTAAACATTCTTTACCGTTTTGAAAATATTCAGAAATATAGCTGGGAAGATGACGTCATATTTCCAAAATGTCCTGGCCATCTTGAGGATATTTCTAGAGTTAATTTAATGCACAAAATTGTAATGTTGGTAGTTGGGTAGTCGTGTCGTAAACGTCATTTAATACATCAAAACAAAATTGAC
This sequence comes from Pycnomerus fuliginosus, assembly GCA_963924575.1. NCBI lineage: Eukaryota > Metazoa > Arthropoda > Insecta > Coleoptera > Zopheridae > Pycnomerus > Pycnomerus fuliginosus. Next base: position 33,539,252 of record OZ004618.1, on the reverse strand, counting down.
ATTTGGGGCATTTTCTACATTTCAAATTTGTGTTAATTTATTATTGGTGCTTCCTTTAATGCCTGCTAAATGAATGAGAAGTTGATTTTTAATCAGTTTGGCATGTCATCCAGAGGACGATGAAACTCATCAAACAGAGGTACCCACAATTACCGCCCGTTTGGTAAATACAACAACTATTTATTGAAGTTAATAACAATTGCCATCACTGTTGAACTAAATTTGAAAATTGGGCAAATTTTTAGCAAACATGATTATTACCTGATCGAAAATAATCCAATATCCTAATATTACTTCTTTTGTTTCAACATTGTATTGAGTGCAAACAAGGGCTTCCTCCATGTCTGAGTAATTTTCATCCTTTAATTTACGTATAAAAACTTCGATAAATATAAACCAATCTAAACATAACCTACAAAAATGGTTGACAGCGCACAGCTTTTGAGAAATGTCATCACGCTGTATTGCCAACATGAGGAATATTTATGTTATAATGGGCCTATACAGCGATTTTTTTTTATTGGTGAATATCAATCTACATTAAAAATAAAAATACCCGTATTTTTTTATTTTGGAATATTCCCATTAGTAGACCTCTAAAAAAATGTTGAAAGTTTGAAGAAATCTGAGCCTGATCAAACGCAGGCGAGTAGGCGGGGATAGTGACGTAAAGTAGTAAGATCCAATCACCTTGTAAGCGTGATTGCTTTGCCAATTCCGACTGTTGAATAGTATACGTCACGCGCTTCACTCTCGGTGCCGAACCAATAGAAAATGAGGTCAATAGCCAGGCAAGTTGGTTCCGTTTGAATGCAAAATGAATTGCGCAGAACTTTGAATGAATTTTTTAAAGTCAGGGTTTACGTTAGGGTTGCAGTTTTGCCATGACAATTAAGAATAATTTTTAGTAATGGCCTGAACATAACGGATTCTTGAATTTACACAAAACTGTATAGGCCCATTGAAGCGATTTTAAGATCTAGATGCCTGGAATTTGGAAATTCTTAATTTCTGGATTCGAAAAATAGAGATTTTCTAAAAAATTTAATGCGATCATTAGATTTAGAAGACTGAAATTGACCTGAAACTGCGGTAAGTCAAAAGTCGATTTCTTGAGTTGAATCCTCCTTTAAATGGTTTGTTCTTACCGACGACGTTTGGGTCACCATTGCAGGCGACATCTTCAGGGCTGGAATGGCGTCATTCCAGTGCAACGGTAGGATCAAACCATTTGACACCCGTGTCCATCCGGTATACAAAATCTAACAATCATAATTAAAAGTAGTTGAGTTTTTAATTTGAACACATGATAGTTACAAACAGTATACTGCAATGTTCGATTCGTTTACCAGTCCTTTAATGTTTACATTTGATGTGGTTTGGCATTTAGGAGCTTTAAAGTATTTCGTGGTTGGCGCCGGCGCAATTGGTTGCGAACTTCTCAAGAATTTCGCCATGATGGGTCTCGGTACGCAGGGTGGACAAATTACTGTCACTGACATGGATCTCATCGAAAAATCCAACCTGAACAGGCAGTTCTTGTTTCGTCCTCACGACGTTCAGAAACCAAAATCTGGAACAGCCGCTAAGGTAAATCGTCAAAATAGCATATTGTGTTAACTAGTAGGAATATATATTTTGCTTCGTGTTTCAGTTGAAAAGTTTCAAAAACTTTTCATTTCAGCCTATGTTGAAACTTTTCACTTTTTCTTGAAAAGTTGAAAGTATCAATGCGGTAATAATAAACTTCCACCGACAGCGCCGCCAATTCTAGTCGTTCTAAGTAGTATCAGTACCCATTGTGCACTGGAAACAGTGAAATGAAGTGAAATACTACTTAAAAGATGAAAACAACGATGAATTTTAATGTTTAATGCTTTTATTTTGACTTATTAACTTGTTTACCTATACACTTACTATTTTTGTCATTTAATATTATATTATGTTCCCCGTTCAGCTGTTGTAGATTTATTTAATTCTCCAGAATACTTTATACTACCGTAGGACAACTTTTCATTTTTTTTTATACTTTTCAAAACGCTTCACGCGAACTGTCCAGGGAGTCGACCGATTTTGATGAAACTTTCAGCGTCGAGGCAGATCGATGTGAGGTTGAAGCCTATTGTTTTTCGCTGCGATCGAACAGCCGGACTACCGGAAAAATGCAGATACGGTAAAAACATTGAATTGCAAATATCTCAGTTTTTGTCGGTCTTATGCCAAAATATGTGCTTTTTTGTAGAGAATTAAATTTCCCACAACATTGAATAAGACATATTTTGGCATAAGACCGACAAAAACTGAGATATTTGCAATTCAATGTTTTTACCGTATCTGCATTTTTCCGGTAGTCCTGTCGTTCGATCGCAGCGAAAAACAATAGGCTTCAACCTCACATCGATCTGCCTCGACGCTGAAAGTTTCATCAAAATCGGTCGACTCCCTGGACAGTTCGCGTGAAGCGTCTATTGGACCGCGCGAACGCTCGGGCGCGTGCCCCGTCATTTTTTTTTGCCACAGCTAAATAAAGTATGTTTCACAATGTTCCTGACAAGCTAACTGCAAAGGCATATCAAGATTAAAACACAATTGGTGGGATAAATAGCTTAAAATTTGAGAATTTTTACTGTTGAACCGGTTCCTCGGCCATTACGGCCAAACCCGACTCGGGATTCTTTGGGACTTTTTATGACATGTTAAATAGAGTGTCCCGATCATGTTAGAAAAGGTTTTACCTTTTTTTTTTTTATGCCGGGGTCAAATCTTAATTGCCCTGGACTATAAGCTCTTACTCGGTGCTAGCGTTTAATTAATCAATTATTCTACTTTAGGTGGCAATATTGTTAGTGGTAGTTCGAACAAGGATCAGAAGGCATTCTCGGGTTTGGCAATAATGACCTCCCATCGTAAACTGTCTATCTTTTACGTTACCTATTTGTGTTAAAAGGTTTTGTAAGTGAAGACACAAGTAGGAGTTACATGTTTTCGTGGAGAGAACATTTTGTGTTCCCTGAATTAGTTGTAGGGTCATTCCAGCTCAATTCGACGGATCGTGTGCGCGTTGATGTCACCGATTTGATTGAAATTTTTGTAATACAATCCACTATAATGCAGAAGTAAAAACCCTTGCTAGAAATTTTCCTAGGGTTTATACTTCGGTAGAAATAAAATAGTGAAAAAATGGTTTTTTTGCAAAAACGTTTATTTACAATTTTTTTTTCTGGGACAAGTTTTGGGTATTTTTTAAATTTGATGTTGGTACTTTAGAATAAGGGTGTATTACTTGTCTCTGGCATAATTGTCGATAAATTTATAGTTTCCCTACAATTGTTTCTAGACCTCGCTTTTATGTGACTTTCTTGTCAATTTTGACATTTTTTTTTTACGTCAAGACATGAAATAGGGGAAATCAAATGTATGGCGCCTGGAGTTCTTCAAATAGAGATTCGAAAGTGATATTTAGTTTTCCAGTGTATCTGCATTATTTAAAAAAAAATACATTTTAAAAGTAGCCGAATTGTTAATATGGCCATATTTCAGTCTACCAAAACTTTGGTCTTGAAGAAAATTTTGGTTTCGTTTCTTGCTCAATATGTTAGGCTACTTTAGAGGCATTGACCAGACAAATTTGGATTTGCTACCATACTCCGTTAAAAAGTTACGAATTTTTAAAATTTTACGTTTTTTGCAATTTTGATGCCGTCTACTTGAGTTTGCTTCGTATCTCGATATTATTGGCCGAGTCTTCGCAATAAGAGTTTCAAAAATTTGTTTGGAATCTTTTATTTCTTTAATAAAAATGTTTTTGATTCTGGGTCACCAGATAAGCATTTTGCCAGAATCATTATTTTCTTATTATCTCCCGCTACGGGGAGAAACTGATGAAACTGTCTGGTTCCGGTCACTGTCCTAACGTTTGCAAATCGAGTTTCGAGACGCTTTGCATTCTCTAGAACATCTTCAGTTCCCACCCAGAGGTACCTGCGACTTAATGAGTACCTATCACATTAACTAAATTCTAGAAACTTACTTTATACCAGAGATATTTTTGGTCGCAAAATCGAACATGGCAGAAGGTGTCAAAATTTGGTTTGCTGCAGATTTTTGAAGACTGGCTCTCGCAACCAAACGTTTAGTCGTTCCCCCTACCCCATCGCATGGGCTTTTGCCATGGCTTGTGGCGAAAAAATTCCATTCCAATATTTTCAATCCAAAGTCTTCTTTGTGGTGAAGCATGTTTATAAAATTATACCTTAAAATAATAACAAACATTTTGTTACCACGAAAATATTTTTAGAGAACAAGATTTACTTATTTTTGTACTGCCCAGCTGCACCGTCGGAAAAATATATTACATTCTGGATGGATGGAAATTCTTCGCGTATAAAGCCAAATATAGATTTTTGAAATTGATGTACAACACTAGTGTTGTGTTGCATATGATCGCTGATTACGCATATACTATGGGATGCGACGTTACCTTCGTTGTCTCTATAGTACATTACAAAGGGGTGCAGAGTTGCTTGTGTATTACACCAGTGGAACGACTGAACTGCCTCCTGAGCAATGAAAGAAAAATTTTCTGCAAAATCTAATAAGATAATGCATGTATCTTCTGTCACATCTTTCTTGCATTTTCTTAAATAGTCCGATTGTGATTTTGCTGTGTAATGGTGTTTGGTAAGTGACCGTACGTCCTGTGCTAGCTCTTCGACAAATTCAGTGAAGCATTTTGTTACCGTTGTCAACGTAACTTTTCCATTAGTGGAGTCGTGCAGTGACCACATTTGAAATTCCACAATCGAATCATTTTGATACTTCTGTGGATCACATGTTTTTAGCATATTTGACACCGCATTTTGACCTGGGCAGCTTTTACATTCATGCATCATACAGGCTCTTGATGTTGTGGAGCACACAGCTTGTTCCATGAGATAATTGTAGTCGATACCAAATTGTTTTAAAACTTCAGCTTTCAGTTTTACGTTTTGATGCTGTATACAAACACAAACACTATGTGTTCCAGGCGCACCAGCGAGTACACAGTGTTTAGGTCTAAGAGCTGCAAAAGTTGAGAATCGAGGCAGTTTCGGTATGAATGGTTCCATATCCTTTTTCCACGCAATGTACAGTTCCTTTAAATTGCATAACAGGATACGTTTTTGTTTTTGTTCCCTGCGTCCAGTTTCTGGATCTTTTACCGAAACAAACTCCTTCTTACCAGGGCACATTCTGCTATTTGCATCATCATTATAAAATCCCAAAATACTCATTTTAACTTGATCTGATATGGAGTGACCAGGTCTGTTACATTTATTAGGTAAAATGCCTTCTGATGCTTTCAGTAATCTAGCTTGACGTATCATATATGCAGTACAATGAAATGTATTTATTATTTTATCTTCAGACCAATGATCGGGAAGCAGTGTCAGTAAACCAATTTTTTGATTGTACGAATCAGTTATCATGTATTTCTGCTTGATTCGGCTACTTTTAAAATGTATTTTTTTTAAATAATGCAGATACACTGGAAAACTAAATATCACTTTCGAATCTCTATTTGAAGAACTCCAGGCGCCATACATTTGATTTCCCCTATTTCATGTCTTGACGTAAAAAAAAAATGTCAAAATTGACAAGAAAGTCACATAAAAGCGAGGTCTAGAAACAACTGTAGGGAAACTATAAATTTATCGATAATTATGCCAGAGACAAGTAATATACCCTTATTTTAAAGTACCAACATCAAATTTAAAAAATACTCAAAACTTGTCCCAGAAAAAAAAATTGTAAATGAACGTTTTACCATTTTTTCACTATTTTATTTCTACCGAAGTATAAACCCTAGGAAAATTTCTAGCAAGGGTTTTTACTTCTGCATTATAGTGGATTGTATTACAAAAATTTCAATCAAATCGGTGACATCAACGCGCACACGATCCGTCGAATTGAGCTGGAATGACCCTGTAGATAGTTAGAAGATGTTTGGTAATGTTTAAGAACCCTGTTTGGAAAAGCAGCTGCTGACAACATCGGTACTGGTAATTAAATTGGAACTTGAGACATCATGTTGTATTTACCTAATAAAATGCTTTTTGAACTTGTTTCCAAATTTTTCAGTCCAAAAGAATCAAATTTTGTCCATTATTGGCTAAATTGTTATTGAATATTAATCACTAGCAGAGTGGCACTAAAGAATAGATTGTTAAAACTGAGTAATGGAAGAAGCCAAGAACGCGTTTAAAATTCTTTATTAATAATAGTTTTTTAAAACATCGACAGCTGGCACAATTCCATTTTTGTATCTTTACATCAATCCTGACTAAATTGTAGCAATATCACAAAACCACCACCACTTTTAATAACACTCCGTCATGCAGTGCATAAAGAATTAAATAACAATTAGTAACTTTCCAGTATAATTCTTGCTCAATTTTTCAATGGGAATGAGTAAACGGATGAATTTTTCCCCTGGTCCAGGGCAGTAAGATGGCATGGCATCCTGAAATAAATGTGATCACTGTTTATTTATTACGAGGGAGGTACCTATCCCTATCACAAAAAATATCCATTGTACCTACCTAATCAAATTAACTTGTTGGCAATCCACAATATCACAGTAAGGCTCATCCAAAGGGTTGTTGGTAAATGGGTTGTTGGCCTGGGACAAGGGTTTTCTCTCTCGAATAAGCCGTTGTTGTTTCGCCGATGTTAATTTCATAATCATAACAATCCAACCAAAAGCTGTGTCAAAACTCTTGTTGTCACCTGCACCTGTCAATCCTGTCAATCTAATTTCCATTCTGTCGACTAATGTTTTTTCGCGCTAAGGTTACCAGTCAGCCTGGTTGTTGACACCGTGCGGGGTGCGTTCAGTTAAGTAGTGCTGCTGGATGGGTAAATTGGCGTTGTAGTACTTTCACAGTGTCCACAATAGCTGCTTTCCATTTCACACATTTTTCTGAGAAAACTCACTGAACTCAGCTATTTGATTGGTCAATTACAAATGAACCAATCAAATTGCTGAGATTAACTGAGGCTCCTCAGGTAAATGTGTAAAAGACCACGTTGACCAGGTAACGTGAACACTAATGTCGCGCTCTTTCTTATGTATGCTACAAACAAAAGACAAAAACATGACCAAGTAGGCGACCAGGCTGACTGGTAACGTTAGCGCGAAAAAACATATGTCGACAGAATGGAATAGATTGACAGGATTGCCTGGTAACAACAAGATTGACACAGCTTTTGGTTGGATGTTATGAAATTAACATCGGCGAAACAACAACGGCTTATTCCAGAGAAAACCCTTGTCCCAGGCCAACAACCCATTTACCAACAACCCTTTGGATGAGCCTTACTGTGATATTGTGGATTGCCAACAAGTTAATTTGATTAGGTAGGTGCAATGGATATTTTTTGTGATAGGGATAGGTACCTCCCTCATAATAAATAAACAGTGATCACATTTATTTCAGGATGCCATGCCATCTTACTGCCCTGGACCAGGGGAAAAATTCATCCGTTTACTCATTCCCATTGAAAAATTGAGCAAGAAGAATTATACTGGAAAGTTACGAATTGTTATTTAATTCTTTATGCACTGCATGACGGAGTGTTATTAAAAGTGGTGGTGGTTTTGTGATATTGCTACAATTTAGTCAGGATTGATGTAAAGATACAAAAATGGAATTGTGCCAGCTGTCGATGTTTTAAAAAACTATTATTAATAAAGAATTTTAAACGCGTTCTTGGCTTCTTCCATTACTCAGTTTTAACAATCTATTCTTTAGTGCCACTCTGCTAGCGATTAATATTCAATAACAATTTAGCCAATAATGGACAAAATTTGATTCTTTTGAACTGAAAAATTTGGAAATAAGTTCAAAAAGCATTTTATTAGGTAAATACAACATGATGTCTTAAGTTCCTATTTAATTACCAGTACTGATGTTGTCAGCAGCTGCTTTTCCAAACGGGGTTCTTAAACATTACCAAACATCTAACTATCTACAACTAATTAAGGGAACACAAAATGTTCTCTCCACGAAAACATGTAACTCCTACTTGTGTCTTCACTTACAAAACCTTTTAACACAAATAGGTAACGTAAAAGATAAAGACAGTTTACGATGGGAGGTCATTATTGCCAAACCCGATTATTGCCTTCTGATCCTTGTTCGAACTACCACTAACAATATTGCCACCTAAAGTAGAATAATTGATTAATTAAACGCTAGCACCGAGTAAGAGCTTACCTCATAATTGCAATTCAAAGTAATTTACTTGACCAAGTAAATTTTTGAGGTTAGGTCGCCAACCAAGTCTGACCGAACCTTTGTCGGCTGCCGCTTGTCGCCGCTGGTAGGTACACTAATTCTGCGTCAGCAAGAAGGCAAAAAAGAACGATTTGCTCCAGATTTAAAAAAATAATTTCAAGCCACGGCTTTCTTAATGTCAACAATTAGGTCAAAAATCGCATATTCGGCCCTGGCTGACAATTTACGTAAAGCTTCGAAGGACACCGAAAGTACACGAAGTAATGCGCGCGTCGATTTAAAATCCAATTTTTCAAAAATTCCTGCTAAGTAACCAAAGGGCACTAGCAGGTAATTTTTTTTTTCAGGATACCGGCCAGCCGGGTCTATCCACTGGATAAGCTAGCATTGATTTAAATCTGTTCCTGGAGCAAGGAAAAAATAAAATTCGTTTTCCCATGTTAATCTCCTATACGGCGCGGAAAATGATACACCCGGTATATATTCCGGGACTCGGTTGCGTCTCGTCCATCAATCTTCCATCATCTTCCAGGAATATAATATTTTTCCTACTAGTTACACAATAAGGGTGTCTCAGAACGCTCGCGCTAAATTCTAGTGGAATGAATATTCAGGATTAAATTCTGAGTCGATCCGTGTTTTTAAAAATTTCCAGGGTCCAGTAGTTCCAGAGTTATAAGAGGTTTAAGAGGATCAATCAGATTTCAGCTATTAATTGCTTTACAAGGTAATTTAATGTTAGATGCACTATTTCCTAGGTAACAAGATACAACAATATAAATTTTCATTGATAGTATTTTGTTACCTAGGAAATAGTGCATCTAACGTATTATAAAAGTACCTTATGGAGCAATTCAAAGCTGGAATCTGATTGGTCCTCTTAAATCTCTTATGACTCGAGAACTATTAATTGATCCCTGGAAATTTTCAAAAACACGGATCGACTCAGAATTTACTCCTGAATACTCCATTAGAATTAGGTGCAAGCGTACTGAGACACCCTGTATACTATTTTACAAGTATTTTACATCGTCCGCTTACAGGTTATAAAAAAAATGAACCCATCGGTGAACGTCGTTTCGCACGAGAACCGCGTGGGAGTCGACACCGAAAACGCCTACGACGACGCCTTCTTCGAATCGCTCGATGGCGTTGCCAACGCTTTGGACAACGTCGAGGCCCGCATTTACATGGATCGGCGTTGCGTTTACTACCGTAAACCCCTGCTGGAATCCGGTACCTTGGGCACAAAGGGCAACACCCAAGTCGTAGTGCCTTTCCTCACCGAATCGTACAGTTCGTCCCAAGACCCACCCGAGAAGAGCATCCCCATTTGCACTTTGAAGAATTTCCCCAACGCCATCGAACACACTTTGCAGTGGGCCCGCGACATGTTCGAGGGTCTCTTCTTGCAGAACGCGGAGAACGCCGCCCAGTATTTGACCGACCCGGAATTTATCGAACGCACCCTCAAGCTGCCCGGAATTCAGCCCGTGGAAACTTTCGAATCCGTCAAGTGTGCGTTGGTGGACGAGAGGCCTAAGTCCATCGAGGACTGCGTGATTTGGGCGAGGCACCATTGGCAGGAACAATACGCCAACCAAATTAAACAGTTGCTGTTCAATTTTCCACCGGATCAGCTGACCAGCACGGGACAGTTGTTCTGGTCGGGTCCGAAGAGATGTCCGGAACCCCTCACTTTCGACGTTAACGAGCCGCTGCATTTGGACTACGTCTTTGCCACGGCTAACCTCAAAGCTGAAGTTTATGGTATTCCCCAGAACAGAGATCGTGGTTACATCGCGGAGATCGTCAAAAAAATTCATGTAAGATATCTGTAGAGTTAGAGATGTGAGCTTGAAAAGTTTCAAAGACTTTTCATTTCATTGAAAAGTTTCAGCCTATGTTGAAACTTTTCACTTTTTCTTGAAAAGTTGTTGAAAGTATCAATGCGGCTATCTGTGTGTATATTAATAAACTTCCACCGACAGCGCCACCAATTCTAGTCATTCTAAGGCGCTTTCCATATTTACACATTTATATGAGCAAACTTAGTTAATTTCAGCAATGTGATTGGTTCATTTGAATATTGACCAATGAAATTGCTGAGATTAGCTGAGGCTCCTCAGATAAATGTGTAAAAGGAAAGCGTCTCTAGTTTGAGAGCACCATGGCCCTCTCTAGTTCCAGGCCATGTCCTAACCATTTGGCAACGTGGCGAGAGGAGATTTACCGTCAATTTGACAAATTATAAAACGTGGAGGACTCGCAGTGGCTTCGAAGGGAGTTGTTTGAGGCCCAGATGCTTAGAAATCATGCAAGCTGATGTAATCTCGATTGAATTTGAAAAGGATTTGTAAAAAATCTTTTTCTCTGGCTCTAGAAGCAGAATTTGTTACTTAAAACTTACTTAATAGGGCACATCTTACAGGCTTTCTTAAAGTATTGAATTTCAATTCGTTAATCATTTGAAAATTAATTGAAATTGATAAAAATGTAATATTTTTTGGTAGAGATGGGTAAATTCCCATTTATTGAAATTTCCCGGAAAGTTTCCATTGAAAATTTCCGAAACTTTCCGGAAAGTTTCCGCAATTTTTCGATTTTGCTTTAAATGAATTCTTGGCGGCGTTACCTTCTCAAAAATACCAAATACATCACATTTCTTTGGACAAAAATGTGTAAATAAATTAAATTAAATACAATAAGAATCTGAAAAATTTGGATAGAATATTTTGATAACAGCCATTAACACTGTTGCTGCTGCTCACAACAAGAATTAACAAGGTTTTTCTGATTTTGATTACTTACGGCAGGGCTCTTTTAGGTTAAAAAACCGCTAAATGTCGAGCCAAATTCAAAAACCGTAGCAGATTTATAAGAAAGTTCCCGGAAAATTTCCTGGAAAGTTTCCGGCAATATTTCCTGGGAAAGATTGCCTGAACCTCGTTCATTTCTTCCCGGAAATATTCCCATTTTGGAAACTTTCCAAAATGGAAAATTTCCGCCGACCCATCTCTATTTTTTGGTAATTTTTGCAATGTTTCACTTCAATGACAATTTGTCAAACTGACGCTAAATCTCCTCCGGCAGCGTTGCCAAATGGTTAAGGACAGGGCCTGGAACTAGAGACGGCCATGAGAGCACGCGTGGCTTGCGTATACAGGGTGTCTCAGAACGCTCGCACTAAATTCTAACGGAGTATTCAGGATTAAAGTGGTTTAAGAGGACCAATCAGATTGCAGCTCTTAATTGCTTTACAAGGTAATTTAATGTTAGATGCACTATTTCCAAGGTAACAAGATACAACAATATAAATTGTCATTGATAGTATCTTGTTGCCTAGGAAATAGTGCATCTAACGTTAAAGTACCTTATGGAGCAACTCAAAGCTGAAATCTGATTGGCCCTCTTAAATCTCTTATGACTCGAGAACTATTGGTCCCTGAAAATTTTCAAAAATACGGATCGACTCAGAATTTACTCCATTAGAATTTGGTGCGAGCGTTCTGAAACACCCTATAGTAACAACACTGACAACCTCGGTTTGGTCCTTCAGTATTTCAGGCGGCTCACTTGTTAAAACTGGAAACAGTGAGATGAAGTGAAATACAACTGAAAAAAAAAAGATGAAAACAACGATGAACTTTAATGCTTCTATATTCTCCAAAATACTTTATACTACCGTAGAATAACTTTTCATTTTTTTTTGAAACTTCAAAATTTCACGGAAAGTTTCAACAAATGTACTTTTCATGAAAACTAACATCTCTATGTAGAGTTCGCAAGTGTGACGTTTTGATCAAGACTTGTTCCAAGCAAAACAAACCGATAATTCACCCAAAGTATGTTATTTTAAAATTTGTGTCCAATCACATTCATTTGAGAACGATTGTTGCATTTAATCTCTCGATATTATAACATTCTGCAAGGAAAACTTCGAGAGAAAAGGATAGTCGAAACCAGATCTATAAATATAACGGAAATGTTAATAAGAGTGATCAACTTTTCCGATCTAGTGGCCCTTGAGTGAGAGACGTAGGACGTAGACTGCGGAAATTATACGAAAACGTCACTTTCAGATTTCGCTTTGAATGATTATTTTATACATTAAGTATTGAACCAATCCAAAGCAGCATTTAGTATGCCAGTAACCAGTTAAATCCTGATTACAGTGATAATACAACGTCAACTTGACAGTACTTAACTCAATAGTTTAATTTATAAAATAATCTGCAAAATACGATTCGTAGTCTCTTCGTTGCCTTGTTGAGTCCTCATGGATGCACTACTTGTCAAATGGTAGATTTTTTTTCGACCTCTTTTTAGCCTAAAAAAACTACCATTTTGACTCGTAGTTGACAACCATTCGGACGTCAAAACCCGCGGCAATCAAGAGACTACTTGTCGTATTACTATTGATAATTTCAGCAATCTACGCCCTACGTCTCTCACGGCAAGAGCTACTAGATCAGAAATTTTTTTGTTAATCGTTACACAAATCAATAGTTATTTATTCTTGTTTACCAATAGTTGTTTATGTAACAAGTGAGTAAAGTGTAACTTTTTTTCACGAGAAGAAATGTTTGGCGCACAACGCCGTAGGGGAAGTGCGCAAATCCGACGAGTGAAAAAAGGTTACTTTACTCATGAGTTGCATACAAATTTTTTTTACGCCCGTGCAGTTAAAGTTCTGGGCAAATCGGTTTCAAAGTTCACTCGCAAAAAATCTCCTAATGAGAGGCTTCGTATCAATCCGTGATAAATCTATAGCAACAATATCAACAAGCGCTCTTTTTTTTCACTCGAGAGAGTGAAAAAATGGACCGCTACGGCACTTTTTTTCACGCTTTGTCGTCGTTAAAAAAACACCTAAGAACGCTTTTGAATGAAAAAAAGTGTGGTTTTTTAATCCCTAACGATATTTCATTAAAAACTGTCAGTAAAGGAGCGGCTGGATCCTCCCCACCGCGTCGATCTTTGATTTCTAAATAGTAGACAAAATAACACGGAGATTATAAGACCGCTGGTCATTGCGACTAATTTGGGACTTTTCCTACAAATGACGATACATCACCCTTGTCAAATCCGACAACATCTTCCTTTTAAGGTTAACACTTACTGTCATAAACTACGTCATTCACTATCAGGCCGTCAATTTTTAATGAGAATGAGAATTTTCATTATTTTATGAATTCATTATGATTTCTCATTTCCCTATCCAATATCCAAAAAACATTTATTTGTCCACGATCCTATTCGCACTTCAAACTAATTTTGTGACGTCGCACGTAGGAATATTTTGTTGGAAGCGTCCAATCAAATGTCAGCAAAAATGTCATTATATTTCAGCGCTCCTTATTGGCTCGTTTCCTAGTTCCCCACGTGTGACGTCACACATCATAGGGCGTCCTGCTTGCTAAAATCGCGAATAACAACAATTTCAATGTTTACATTTTGCCGCAGTATTTGTCGCTATGGTGACTGAATAATGGGCTAGTCCATTGTTCCTTTGTTACTTCTATGCCTCTATGTTGCATAACCTGTCGGGGGTTCTCTTGCTAGTTTTATAACATAAGTCCTCTCAACGCAACTGTTAGCTGTGTAACACAGACTTTCATTTTGTATGCTAGAAAGTAAAAACCAGTGCAGGTACAGTCAGGAGATAAAATATTGGCCCTCGGGCGCGAACAATGTCGACAAATTCTTAGAAAAGACACTCAAAACAAGTTTGTGAAGGCTTGTAGCCGCCTGGAGTCGTTTTAACAAAGAGGTTTTCACGTTCGATTTTAATTTTTTTGATAAAACTTGTGAGAATCTATCCACATTGTGAGCGGTCTATTTTATTTTATTTTATTTATTTATTTTATCTCCTGAGTGTACAGGAGGTAGGCACAATCTGATTGGCGGCTGCCTACCAATATCGCATAAAAAATCACTATTTACGCATTATCTGCCGTTTTGTGTCAAAAAACTAATACATAAGCCCGTAGTTTCAAAAATTTGGTAGCGATAGCGCTTTTTCGATTGTTTTTCGCAGAGGTAAAATCCCCTCTTAAATGTGAAAACAAACGTCTAATCTACCTACGATGGTACAATCGTTTGTAACAAACCTGTATAAATGATCCTGCTTTTATTTCTGAAATGTAAACTTTTGATGACATTTTGAATTGACAAATTGACACTTAAGGGGAGGCATGAAACGGTTTTAGGCAACTTTACATACACTTTTTACGGAAACTTGACTGCAGGCTTTATTGTTTTACGATACGATCTGAAATTTTTGTGGCATATCCAGAATTACATTCTGCGCAACGTGAGGTCAATTGCTTTATAAAGAAACACCAACTTACCAAGACAAAAATTAATTTAATGTTCTGACATTGGAATCCATTTGTAAATTATGCTGCCTACACTCAGAAATTTGGCGTTTCAATTTTGTCCGTTAGTTCAGCCTCTGCAATGCAGATGACAGTGCCCAAATTGTAGTTTATTTGATTTATCTTGAAATATAAATGTCAACTCGCCATTTAATTAGATTTCCGCTTAATAAATATCTTGGAAGAAGTAATTTGAGGTGCACGTTTTCGAAATTTTGTTGTTGCTGTTTCTTGAGATCAACATCTGCAAACAATAAAAGATATGAACCCGTAGCTGAGCGGCAAGTTTGTTTTTCTCCCATTCTTCGACTTGCGTACATGGGTTCAAATCTGGAAAATTTACCTATAATTTTTTCGTTTTTTTTATTCTCCAAATCATTATTTATTATTGACTAGAATTATAGCACTTAAATTAAAGATAAAGGCATATTATTAAACAATGGCGATAAATAACTGCAATATATAAATATTTTCTCAAGGGGTGCGGCGATGCAGTGGCGGCTTTCCTCAGGCGGCACGTAAGAATAAGATCAAACAGTAAGACAATTATGCCACATCATAATGTGATATTATGCCATAAATAATTTTTCGTCTAATGATGGCCGGGAGGGAGGCAGAAGGGGTGGTTCAAAATGTGATTTTAGGCGAACTTGAGCAACCAAAAAAATTTTGAAAAATCTCTTTAAGAATCGGGGGTGCACTATCACTAGAAACACCTTCGGCTTTGATAATGAGCACGTTGTGTTCGAAACGCGTCAGCAGTGAAAAAAAGTGGAATGGGGAGGTTAACAAGTGTTTCGGTGTAGTGGGGTGTTTCTAGTGATAGTGCATTATCTTTTCCACCGAACTTGTCCAGTGTTTCCATAGTGAATCGGGGGTGGTTTAAATTTTCGCGGCTTTGCAGTACCCGACTCTGATGCCCTGCATATCAAATAAGGGGGACCTGCTTGAAACGCGGAACATGTCATGTCGTAGCCAATGAAATGGGCTTTCCGTGGAAAAAAGGCTCGTTCAAATCGATCAACTCTTTGAGGAGTTACGGCATTTAAAATTCGACTCTAATTTCCGGGTGGACCAATTGAATTGTTGGGCAGTTTATTTGTATTCAATCTTGTAAGAACACTTTATTATACCTCCACGCTAAACATCAAAGTTTAGTGTCGCCCAGATCCTGATTTTCAATTTATTTCCTGGGCCACTATCGTATAGGATCCTTTAGCGTTTGAATCTAAATGATTTCAAATTATTGTAACAAAGAAAAACGAAATTACGCAAATTGTAGGGGGTTAAAAGCTCGTAAAGGGGGACGAAAAATCAAAGGGAATGAAATTTCATCGTAATTAAGCAGAATTACAGTAAATGACACGAAATAAGCCAATTATGCAAATTTGGCTTTTGGGGGTGTTAAATTACAGGGCTTCATGAAAGTTTCAACCCCTAAACTCCAACCCACCTATTTCGCCACCCCCACATGCTTTAAAGAGACTTGTGTTTTCAATTTGACCACCCAGATCCATTTCGTTGAAAAATTGCGGCGATTTATAGATTTATGTTTTCAACTCGCCCTCATGATTTCACCCCTTTATGGTTTACAGGGATGAGTTTATTTCTCCGGTGTTATATAAGTGCTTGCTGATTTACTGACTTCGGTTGTTCATAGATAAATCAATAGGATCTCAGAAAAAATAAAAAAATGTATTTATCCCGATCCGCTAGCTAACGGTTAGGGGTTATTAGTGGCCTAGGTTTTGGTTTTAAATTGAAGACTTATAAGACTTTTTTTAATGGTTTACCGAAACCTATCGAACCCCCGTAATTTTATGCCACCATTTAGGTACTTGAAGAAATTTCCAATTTGAACCCTTAAATTTCATCCCCTTTGTGAAATCTCAGCGAAATTTTGTCCATCCGTCTACAATGTCACTGGAAATTACCACACAAAATTCTGCCTTGATATGCTGAGTAGTTTTTGAGTTCTTGTATTTTTGTGCTTCTACATGTTAAGGGTTGTAGCGCCTTTAAGGGTGGCTTTTCGCAAAATATGAATGAGCCCTTTATTAATGGAAAGCTATCGAACGACGCCAATATCGACTAGTACTTATTAAGAGGAATTTCGAGTTGCAACCCCTAATTTTCATCCCATATGTCCGAGTTTGGAGAAAATGCATACCCCACAAGACTTCATCAAAATATGTGTGTGTTGGGTTTCAAATAGCTGCGTGCAATCCTTTTGCGGAGTTATTATATTTTTTGTTGATTTCATCCCCCGAAATTGACACCCCTTCATCTTCAACAGACTTGAAAGTCGAACGTGCATACCTACCAAGTTTCAGAAGGATGCCTCCACTTGTTCTCGAGTTATTGCAATTAATAATTTTTCGGTTTTTCCCACCAACTCCCACCCCCTGGGTCCGATATGGCCCAAGAGCAATCCCCGCCTTTCTTTTCGGGAGACAAAGCTGCATTCCAAATTTTAGCTCGATATCTCAATGCGTTCTCAAATTATGCGACGGACAGACTCGACGAGCGAGCGAATAATCAAAGACATGAGTACATCCGCATTCTGCTACGGCACTAAAACGAAAACTTATCACTTATCAGGTTGCGTATTAATAAAGAGCGACTCCATACTCTAATTTTTGTGGATTTATGTTACGCCACCCTTATTAACTATTTATTATCCGACTCGCCTTTACGGAACGAAATTTCGTCAGAAAATCTCGGACCTCCCTCTTTCCCATCAATTCTATTTTTAGAAAGACCGGAGCGGCATCATTGCTAATCGCAACCCCCATCCTGTGCCCCATCTATAACTAAGGTGCAAAATTAAGATCAGTTTTGTTCGCAACCTGCTGCAAACGAATCCTATGTTGCAAAATCGGCTTTTATGCCTCGCCTTAACAGAAAACGTCAATGAACTTTACACAAAAATTTTACAGGTATAAGCTGTCAATCAGTCACGGACGGGTAAACAAACAATTGATCTATACATAATACATACTACACTAGAATCCAGACCTATAGAACGTTTGATACCTGACGAGATTCTTATTTTTAGCTTTACTTTGCAGACCCTTACCCAAATTTAATTGTAAATCGGCCAATGTCATTTTACCACATAAAATTGCATAAAATTAAAATCTGTATGACACAGCTGACAGTTGAGAGAATCTGTAGATCGACCCTATTTCACCAAAATTTATTACACGCTAAACTTATAAGTTTCTCTATTTGCTGACTGTTTATTCGATAGACTTTTAGTGCTAAATCACTTTGTATGTGGTCAAAGTCGTTGCATTTTCTCCTTTTAACTTCCCGACTTAAAAAAAAGGGAGGTTACTGCAATCACTAAAATTTTCGAATTTGAGATAACACCAGATCTTCACGTTTTGAGGTCTCAGAACACAAAAAGGTGGTTTTAAAAATGTGTCTGTGTGTATGTACAGTACGTACATACACTAGACCGATTTGGCTGAAATTTGGTACGTAGCCATCTCATAACCCAATTTAGATCTGAAAAGCTTTTGGAGCCAATGGTGCAAACCAGAAATGCCATTTTGGCACATCAACTTTTAAATTTTATAAACATAAACATAAGAAAGGCCTTCAAATTCTGCTTCCAAAGATGTATTCACTCTCAGTGCCCTTTTGACCAAAAACAAAAAAAACTCGAGATTTTTATCGAACTTTAAAATGGTGGTACAGCCCAAGGCCATGAACCGATTTGGCTGAAATTTTGCACTTGGGGATTGTATTACACGTCGAAGAGCTGAAATTTTTTTGGATTCAATCGACCCACGGAAAGTGCGTTTTGGCACACTAATTTCCCAATTAAAAATTATTCTCATTTAACCATCCAAAACAAGTTTTTGAAAGATTTGTTATTTTTTTTTTGTACTAAATGGCTTCATGGACGTGAATAATTTTGTAAATGCAAGGGTACAAGTTGGTGGTGGTTGTTTGGAACACGACTGACGTCACGATTTGCAGTGTTTAATTAAATTCATGTAATAGACTTCCTGACTTGTTTCAGGTTCCTGAATTTGTTCCCAAATCCGGAGTAAAAATCGCAGTAACCGACTCTCAAATGGCCGTCAGCAACGGATCGAGCGTAGATTTGGACCGCGTCAGTCAGCTCAGAGAAGAACTGCCGTCGGCCGCTGAACTGAAAGGTCTACATTTGACTCCTTTGGAATTCGAAAAAGACGACGATGACAACCTGCACATGGACTTTATCGTGGCCGCCTCCAATCTCAGGGCTGCCAACTACAAAATCCCCCCTGCAGACAGACACAAGTCCAAATTGATCGCAGGAAAGATTATTCCTGCAATTGCCACGACGACTTCTGTGGTCGCCGGTTTAGTCTGCTTGGAATTGCTCAAATTAGCAAGAGGTATGAAGTCTCTAGCTCCCTTCAAGAATGGATTCGTTAATCTAGCTTTGCCCTTCTTCGGATTTTCTGAACCGATTGCCGCCCCTAAATTGGAGTACTGCGGAAAAGAGTGGACCCTTTGGGATAGATTTGAGATTGATGGGGAAATGACTCTAAGGGAGTTCCTAGATTACTTTAAAGAGAAACATGGATTGGAAATCACAATGTTGTCCCAAGGAGTTTGTATGTTGTACTCATTTTTCATGGCCAAGGCTAAAGTTCAAGAACGTCTGGGGCTTCACATGTCTGAAATCGTTAAACGTGTCTCAAAAAAGAGAATAGAACCACACGTTAAAGCTCTAGTGCTGGAGTTGTGTTGCAATGATGCCAATGGGATTGATGTGGAGGTTCCGTATGTTAAATACAACTTACCCTCAACAGATTAGATATACGCATTCTCAATAGGGCATTTATGGACAGTTTCTTAGATGTGCACTAAATTGGACAATTCTGGGTGTTTATAAATTGTGATCTTATTTGTACAAGTTTTGAAACCGTTTCTAGGCCATTACAAATGTTCTGGAGCAGAGCCCTGTTATTTATTACATACCTAGAATATTTTCACAATTTTATTAGTTTTGTACCTACTATGCGTGGAATTTTGAGCTAATGCAATATAATAATCTGTATGCTGATATTTTAATAAAAATATAGGTTCAGGATAGCGTTTATTTTCGTATTGTCAGAGATATTTAGGCACTTTTCTTTTACACCTTTCGCTTGCTGGGAATTAAAGTGTTCTATGGTCTGACCGGGATTCACCCTATTTCCATGGCGAATCATTGTTGTCAACAATGAATCGCCATGGAAATCGGGTGAATCTCGGTCGTGTGGATCCCGGACAGATTATAAGTAACATTTTTTTTTATTCATTCATACTAGTCTCTTATGTTTACAAGGAACCTATAGTTGTATGAAAAAATATCAAAGAAATGCTACATAGAACAGATTAACAATGAAGTACCTACATTATGTTTACTCCCACGGCGGAAAACTTTTCGGCCGCCGAAGTAATTAGTGTCCTTCCTTCCAGACCGCTTTGTGAATCTTCGCTAACCCCATCCCAGAGCAAACTAAGCCTATTCTTAAAGATTTGAGGCATAATTGAATCAAAAATATCCACTTTTAATAAATTTTTGCGTTTGAAGGAAAAATAGCATGTTATTCTTATAAAAAGTGCCCTTGTGTGACTCAGCTGGATTTGTCTGACTCGCCACACAAAGTATCACTTTTACTCCTAATATTGCTAATAACCTAAATATACTACAATTTCATGATATTGTATTTTTTCTTCTGATGTTGTTTGATCTGATCATGCAAAATCGAGAAAAAACTTTTGAAGCTCGTAAAATTTGTGTTTTGGACTTTTTAAAGCTTAAATTTCAAACCAATGGTAATGAAGCCGCCACAGAACAACTGAAAACATTCGTTAGAGAATCGCATGTTTCATATAGACTGGAAATAAAGATGTGGAAGGTGCCAAGCCACAAAAGAGAACAATTTCAAGAAAAAAAGCGGAACATTCAGTCTGAGTTTCATTCAAAAATGGGATTAATTGTGGATAACAAAGTGCTGGAACTTCAAATGACGGAAATACGACAAGAAGGTTCTTTTCTAACCCCAAGTTATCTGGAGATAGACCAAGGGTTGATTAAGAATTTTCCCGTCTTTCTGAAGTGCATCAATAGTGGACTTGAAATCAAAACAGAAAAGTTCGAAGAGTATTCTATGCAAACGACCGAAAAATTTGTGTCACTGTACGGGTGGTATTATATATGCCACCCTCTGTTTACAAAATTTTAATACATATGGAGCTAGTATTATTGATCACGTCGTTGTGCCAATAGGCGAGCTTTCTGAGGAGGCTCAAGAGGCCAAAAAGATATTAAAAGGTACAGAGAACATCACACCAGGAAAGTGAACCGCCTCAAAGTTAATGAATAGAATATCTTCCACCGATTGATATCAAGCTCTGAACAGTTTTTAAGCTCCTTTTATATTCAAACGAATCCAAGAAGACCCGAAGATCACGAAGTTACATCTCTCGTCATAGTTCCTGAGGGTGTCGAAATCGATTCGGACAATGAAGAGTTTTCCGAAGGAGAAACAGAGAATCAGGAGTATGACGAAAAAGACAAAGAGGATGAGCAAGACGACTAAAATTGAAGGAAAAAAAACTTTCTAAATTCGTTTTTGATGTCTCAATTACATTGCTAGACTAAGGGCCGGTTTATCGATGCTCAGTTAAAACTGACTGTTATCTATCTGACAGTTTATTATAGCTGACAGATAAATCCGATTCACGTTTATCGACATCGACTTTGTCTGTCAGTTACGTGCCTGACAGTTTGAGTTGTGTTGGCAACATTTGGTGTAGCGGAAGTTGAATTCTATTGGACAGATTTAAATTTCGCGCTAATATAGTCGACTGTTTCTATAGCAACGCCTTACGGTCTTTGTTTACTGCAGCAGGTGCTGATGCAGTTGAAATTTGTATTGATGACAGATAAGAAACGAGGAGTAGACTTTTCTGCCTAAAATCCAGACGTGCTTTGAAAAGTAAGTAAAGGAGATATAATTGAGGATAAGAAAATGGATGGTAAAAGCAGGAGGTTTGAAAGAAAGTTTAGGAAATCTTAAGTCTTAGCAAATTCCTCAAAATAGTTTCAGGTACATTCCTAAACTTTATATTAGCTAGATTCATGTTGAAGAAAACCAAAGATTCACCTTCTTCGTCATTTAAATGACTTTGGGCGATGCTAATCGGCGGTTTTCTGCCCTAGCTGACACTTCGAACTGTCAGTCAGTTTGCCCGGCACTTTAACAAAGACTTTGCAGTCAACTTGCTGTCGATAAACAGTTTAACTATCGGATAACGTAAACTGTCAGATATTTTCATTTAACTGAGCATCGATAAACCGGCCCTAATTCTAGATAAGGATATGTTATTAGACGCCACGGGGTATTATTATTATTATTATTATTTTTAGGGTGAATTTACTATCGGGAAATCGGACCTTTGAGGGTTGAGGTCCGATTTCCCGATAGTAAATTCACCCTAATTAATTACTCACGGACGCGACGTGATAATGGAAATTATTATTATTATTATCTGTTAATATTGTTTAGACTAGAAAACTGAACCATTTTGCACACTCAATCTCAAAAAATTGAGCCTTTTACTTTAAATGTTGCTTCGTTATACCTATTGTTGATTTCAACCCTCCGTAGAGGGGTTGGTGTTAAGATTTTCAGAAAAATAACACCACCAGTGTGTTCTACGATGTCAAAAGACCCCGGGGTACAATTTTTTTCAAAATTGGTTCAATAGTTTGGAAGCAAGGATTTTCGTTCACGTTTCTTGGATTCTGAACCACTGTGCGCCTTTGCCCTGAGCAAGTAGTCTTCAAGAATCAAGATTTATGGTCGTATATGAGATGCTTTCCATTTACACATTTGTCTGAGAAGGGAGCAATCAGCCTCAGTTAATCTCAGCAATTTGATTGGCTCATTTGAATATCGACCAATCAAATTGCCGAGAGTAACTGAGGTTTCTCAGATAAAAATATGTAAAAGGAAAAGGCCTAATACCTACATATAATGTATCGTAACTTTTCTGCGACATATCGCGATTCCTGGGGAGTTTTACACTGATTTTTTTGTGGAATCCGTAAATTCAATATTTAACGAAAAACCACAGAAATTGCGATACTTATACAGAGTGTCTCAAAACGCTCGCACCAAATTCTAATGGAATATTCAAGAGTCAATTCTGAGTTGATCCGTGTTTTTGAAAATTTTCAGGGTCCTATACAGGGTGTCTGGAAATTAGAGGATATATAATATCATAAGGGCGTATTCCACCATCAAAAATATGAAGAAAAGTTTTAATAAACATAAGTCGAAAAATGCCTCCTAAGGCCCCTAAGGGTCACTTTGAAGGTGTTTTTTTTTCTAAATTACTTCAAAACGATTAAAAATAACAACGTGAAATTGAGCATCTTTAGTAAGTTTTTGACGCTGAATTCATTACCGTGGTAAAAATTTTAAATTTTCTATCATAAGCTTAGTACTAAATTTGCTCAAATAATTTTTGTAAGTTGTTTTTTCTCAAATTTAGCATCAGAATCTGAATGATTGAAGTTTTGTACGTAAAAATGGTGCTCTCGTTGGAAATCGCTAGGGCACGCCGTTTTCGAATAAATTGACCCTAGTGGTTTTACAGCACGAAAATTTGTCACAGATTTTATTTAGTTATTCACCAAATTATCAAAAATGAGTTTAGGGGTTGGTTCCTTGTGTTATTTTAGTAAAAAAAGTTCGCATGGACATATGGCGGAAAACGCTTCCTAAGGGAGGTATGGGGTACTGAAGAACGTGTCAGCTTTCCATCAAGACCCCATAAGAAGCATTTTCCGCCATATGTCCATACGAACTTTTTTTCCTAAAATCACGCAAGGACCCTGAACTCGTTTTTGACAATTTGGTAAATAAACTAAAATCTTCTGCGACAGATTTTCGCGTCAATTTATTCGAAAACTGTGCGTTTTAGTGATTTCAAACAAGAGCATAATTTTTACGCAAAAGACTTCAGATGTTCAGACTCTGGTGTCAGATTTGAGAAAAAACGATTTACAAAAATGTTTGAGAAAAAGTTAGTTCTAAGCCCCTCCTGTCCGGGACGCTTATGATTGAAACTTTAAAATTTTCTCCACGGTAATGAATTCAGCATCAAAGACTTACTAAGGATGCCCAATTTCAATGATTTATCGTTTACCGATTTGAAGAAAATTAGAAAAAAAACACTTTCAGTGTCCCATTTAAAGGGACCTAGCTCCCTTAGGGGGCATTTTTTGACCCATGGTTTACTAAATCTTTTTTTCGTCTTTTTGATATTATCCTCTAATTTCCGGACACCCGGTAGTTCTCGGGTTTATAAATAAATAAATATATAAATAAATAAATAAATAAATAAATAAATAAATTATACCTGATGAAGCAATTCAAAGCTGAAATCTGATTATGGCCCTGGAAATTTTCAAAAACACGACGGATCGACTCAGAATTTACTCCAGAATACTAAATTAGAATTTGGTACGAGCGTTCTGAGACACCCTGTATATTTTGCAATTTTTTTTGTGAATAGTCGTCCCTTTCAGCAAAATTTCGTTGCCTGCAATACATATCCGTGTAAGTGTAAAAAAACACGTGTGTTTGTGTGCACCAAAGAATAAAATACAATAGGTATTTTATTTTCAAACGAAAAAATCAAAAATTTTCAAAAATGGTGTCATAGAAATGCCGGTTATACTTTGTCAACACAGTCATTTAAATAATTGTTATGTGACGTTTGAAAATAAATATCTATTTTTCAACAGTTTTGCGCCGATTTTCAACGGTTAAAAAATAACTAAGATTATGTATTTAGTGTTGCATATATTAAACAAAATTTACTACTAACGTCTTTTTGCTCGTCACTTTGGCACTTTGCAGCGACAATGCCAATCATTGTTGCCGCAAATAAACCGGTTTCAGGCGATTAAAGCGTTCTTAACATGCATAAATATAGGCTGGTAAGCAGATCATAACGTTATCTAATGGTTTCTAGACAACAAGCCCATTCATGACAACAATGAGTAATGACCCCATTCAAATGCTGTCATCTCGATTGTCAAAATGACGCGAATTCACGCAACATTTTTTTAATTTTGGCTTTAATCGCTTTAAACCGATAAACTATTGAACAAACCTCGGATGTTATGAATCATAACATTCCTAGCAGAGCTGGGAGTAACTTTAGAAAAAAGTTACTTTTATGTAACTAGTTACAAAAAGTAACTAAGTTACTTAGTAACTAGTTACTTTTTTTCTCCCTGCGAAAAGTAACTATATCTAGTTACTTTACTGAAGTAACTTGTAACTAGTTACTTTTGGTAAGTATCTAAAGACATTAAAAAGTAACTAGTTACTTTTCATGTATCTAGTTACTTTTCATGTATTTAGTTACTTTCCAACGTAACTAGTTACTTTTTAAGCAATAAGATA
Organism: Pycnomerus fuliginosus; assembly: GCA_963924575.1. Lineage (NCBI taxonomy): Eukaryota > Metazoa > Arthropoda > Insecta > Coleoptera > Zopheridae > Pycnomerus > Pycnomerus fuliginosus. The sequence continues at coordinate 33,514,115 of OZ004618.1, read as the reverse complement.
CTTTTACAATAATATCAACAATTTTCAGAAAAGTTGTATTTCTATAGGCTGAGTAAAACAGAATTTTTTGATGCCATAATTCATCTGCCCATTGACATTTTCTTTTTATTTACTTTTGAGATTTTGACAGATTGTGAGGTAAGAGAAAATTTGATAGAAATAAGAGAAATCAAAAAATGAAATTGCTCAGGTAAATTTGCATCAAAACAACTAACTTTTGTGGTGTTTTTGCGTTTTTCGAAAATCTCAATATTTCACCGATTTCTTCGATATTTTTGAAAATCTAGGGTGGCCGTGACTGCACTTCCGGTCAAGTATGATACATGTTTCTAACTCAGAAAAAAATTGTACATTCCGAATCCGTTGAGAAAAAGGTGTCATTCCATTTGAAAAAACAAAGTTGAACCAGAAGTGAAAAAAATTCCCTTAATATACGCGCAAGTGTCCCCCTCCGTGCGGGATTGGCCAGCTTTTATTTCAATTCAATATTTGACTTTCTTTATTACATCCAAAGATATTCAAGAGGTGGGAAGTTTTAAAAAACTCTGTATGGGCTGTATGTACATACCATGATCATCAAGATTTATAATTTTAGTGGACCATGATCTTTATTCTTTGGTTAGTAACGCAACGCAATGAAACTGGTTTGCTCTAATTTATCATAAATCTAGATGCACGTATTGGTACAAAAGAATTTTAATGGTACAACATACAAAGCGCAAAATATGAGTAGCTATTAGCTAGCTAGAGATTTAAAAAAATTATCCGCCTCCGAAATTGTCGAGGTATTTAATTAAATTTAAACTCAATCCCAACCGTTTCTATAACATTAATGAAAGTAACTAAATTACGCCAAAAGTAACTAAAATACTGTATCTAGTTACTTACAGAAGTATTTAGTTACTTTTTAAAAGTATCTAGATACCAAAAGTAACTAAGTTACTTCAAAAGTAACTAAGATACTATATCTAGTTACTTTTCATAAGTAACTTGTAACTAAGTTCTTTTTTCAATAAAGTATCTAGTTACTTCAGTAACTTAAGTTACATTTATGAAAAGTAACTTGAAAAGTATCTAGTTACTATTTCAAAGTAACTTTCCCAGCTCTGATTCCTAGGTATGTTAATAGCTATAAACTCCGGAGGAATTTAAAACATTGTTAATGCAACAATGTTTTAAACTCCTTCGTTATAGGCCGCTCAAACATGGTGTCATAGAAATGACTGTTATACCTTGTCAACATAGTCATTTAAGTAATTGTTAAATGACGTTTGAAAATAAATAACTGTTTTGTTTGGTTGTTTTACACCATATTTTTACACATTCTCTTATTCTCGTCGTTTAGGCAGCCAGAAATCCGCGCGGTGGCCATTAATTGAATATTACTGGCTGCCTGACCACTCGGGTTTTGATATGTCATGTGGATGGATCACGTGAATGTCGATGTCAGGTGTCACATCGTTGTCATACTTGCCAAATTTGTTCTTTTCTGTGGTTCTTTTGTGCAGTGATGGGAAAACAATGGAGTTTTTATTGATATTTCTTTAATTTGTATTAATACCCCCCTCATCAGTGGCAGTTGAAATAAATTGTTCATTATTTCTTTTGCCCCACAAGTGGTCCACATTTTATGCAGCAAAGCCCGAGCTCCAAGATGACGGGGACCCCCTACATCCTGTTTGTTCCCGAGATTGCCCTAGAAAAAATTTTCTCGTTCCTGTCCTATGATGAAATTGCAAAGAACAGAATCGTAAGTATTGTTTTTCAAACACAAATTGTTGACCCTTTTAAAAAAAAATTTAACTATAGTGATTTTTGTTGCCAAAAATGACAATCGGTAAGGTGAGGTTAGATTTGAGCTGCGTTGCTGATAAAAAGGCGCGCTTTTGTCTAACACGTCAAAGTGCAAGTGCTTCTTGTTGTTTTACTAACGCAAAATGAATGAAGATGAGTTATTGGATACTTTATTATCAGCTGCATGTGATGAAATTGAATTACCAAACCCTTCCACAAAGTGCCTCAAAGATGTTGACTTATTTAGTAAGGAGAAAGATAGTGAACCCACCCCTTCGACTTCTAAAACCAAAAATGGCTCAAGTTTTATCCATTCAGGAGATACTGATTCGTCAGATGATGAACACAACAAGTATCAGGAAGAACGTAAATACAACGACTACGGAAGAGACATTAAACACTTGCTCGAGACAAAACAGTCGACATCTTTGGTAAATTCTACCCCGAGAGCAAATTCTTTTAGTAAACCAGTTGAGAAGCTTCTACAAGCCAAACCTGTGAAACCCACGAATCTTGATGTTTACATGGATCCAATATTCGGAATCCGAATGGTAAATCCATTAGTTTCTTCAACGACTCTTCGTGAAAGAATGGAAGGGCGCCAAGCTGTATCTTTTGCCGCTTTAAAAAAGTTTCTAGCAGGCAACCTTACTGACAAGAATTGGGTAATTGCAGGTGTAATTGTCGGTAGAAGTGCAGTTAAGACATCTCAAAAGGGCAGTCAGTATTTGATATGGAGCTTAAGTGACTTAAAAGATGATATCAAGACAGCTTCCATGTTTTTGTTTAGCAGTGCCTACAAGCAGCTATGGAAAACTGCAACAGGGACAGTCGTGGGGATCCTAAATCCATCAGTTTTAGACAAGAGGGATGGGTCAAAGGATGAGGTAAATGATTTCATTGTAGTGGCCAGGCTTTTTCTTCTGTTTCTATCTTTTCTTGTATTCTGAACAATTTCAGAAGTACAGGGTGGCTAACAGAAGATTCCTTCAATATTACATCTCACAAGAGTTTTCATAAAAACAGGAGTATCCTTGGTATTCTCGATAGTGTAGTCAAATATTGGGCGATTGCACCGTAATTTTTGAGTATTATTCCTTAAAGATAAGTGATCCTTAAAGTCCTTGGAAAGTATTGTTTCAACAAACGTATCTACGGAATTTAAATGTCACTTATCTTTAAGGCACCCCTTAAAATTACGAATCGGGCCATAATGTTAAAGGAGTTTTCCTGCCAACGTCATCTGATGGTTTGTGCACCCAAGCTCGTTTATGTTGCTCGTGTTTTTATTTCCATTGTTTTGCTTTTTGGGTTTTCCTTGAAACGTGGAAGAAAGCCAAAAAAACAAAGACTAAGTATACCGACAATATGCCAAAATTACGATGATTACACTTCTGTGAAAAAATAACCATTAAGAAAAATGGGCAGCAGAGAGTCCATACAAAACAACACAAATAGTTAAAAATGTTTAATTTTTGTGTTGTTTTGTATTTGGTGCGTCCTCGGCAAGGGCGAAGGATACTCCATACGCCTCAGGTCTCAGGTCGGGGATGTTTTATGTATTGGTTTTACGCACTGCACACTGCATGTGATATAATCATAATTCTATTACAATTCTCCGACCCGTTCAACCTGCTATAATAATTCTTCGAAAAGTGACATTTTATTGGCGAAAAGCTCCTTTTCAAATTCCGGACTGCCAATTTTTTAACCTCCCCAACTCCAAAATTTTAAAAAAATGGGAGGTTACTGCAATCACTAAAATTTTCGAATTCGAGGTAGCACCAGATCTTCACATTTTGAGGTCTCAGGAACCCAAAAAAGCGGTTTTCAAAATGTGTCTGTGTGTGTGTACGTACGTATGTACGTACGTACGTTTGTAAACACGCCACAGCCAAAACTACTACACCGATTTGTCTGAAATTTGGTGCGTAGGCATCTCATAACCCAACTTAGATCTGAAAAGCTTTTGGAGCCAATCGTGCAACTAGAAATGCCATTTTGGCACATCAACTTTTAAATTTTAAATGCAAACGCCCATTTTTCACGTCACGATAGGAAAGGCCTTCAAATTCTGCTTCTAAAAATGCATTTATTTTTAGTGCCCTTCTGACCAAAAATTAAAAAAAATAAAATGATTTTTATCGGACTTTTAAATCGCGGTACAGCCCAAGCCCCTGAACCGATTTGGCTGAAATTTTGCACATGGGCATTGTATTGCACGTCGCAGAGCTGAACAAATTATGGATTCAATCGGCCCACGGAAAGTGCCGTTTTGGCACACCAATTTCCAACTTTAAAAGTATTCACTCATTTAACCATCCAAAACAAGTTTTTGAAAGATTTATTGTCACAATCAGAAAGGTCTTCATATTCTGGTTTTAAATAAGACAAAACTCGTTCGCATTTAGTGCTCTCTGGGTCAAAAAATCGAAATTTTGTAGTACCACTAAAAATACATTATAGCCCAGATTAGTGAATCGATTTAGCTGAAATTTGCTACATGGAGATTGGGTGACCCGTTGAAGACCTGAAAGGCTTTTGGAAGCAATTGGTCCACGGGAAGTGCCATTTAAGCATATCAACTTTAAATTTTAAAGCAAGGCCTCCTTTGTTATGTCGCCATTAGAAAGACGATCAAATTCTGGTTCTAAAAATGTATTCACAGTTTCTGCCATTTCAGTGGAAAATAGAGAAAAAATTCTTTCTCATTAAAAGGGAGCGGGCTGACAGTGGATGACAAATTCTGTTGAATTGACTACTATCTACACAGAATACAAAGATCCACGCGATGGGGAGGTTCCAGCCGCTTCTCTGCTGCATTTTTATTTTTGAATGTGTATTCCCCAGTAACCCCGCAAAAAAATGTTGAAAATTTCAAAAAATTGCAGTCTGATCAAACACACCGAGAAGGAGAGATTCGTGTCGTAATGGATGGCGATCTAATCGCGTTGTCAGGGCGTTTATCCTGCCAATCCTGATAGCAAACGTCACACACTTCACCCGGTAACAGACCAATAGCAGATAAGGTCAATATCCATGCAAGTTGGTTCCGTTTGAATGCAAAATGTACTTTGATTTAATTTACGTTAGGGTTGCAGTTTTGTCATGACAAATGACAAATAATAATAACTTTTAGTGATGGTTTACTCCTGTACATAACGGATTGATTAATTTGCACATCACTGGATAGACCCATTAAAGAAAAGACATTATTTTGAATTAGAGTTGACAAATTACCGGTAATTTAGAAATCGGTAATTTTACCGGTAATTTACGAGAACTTTGGTTTTTGAAAAATATCTGGTTAACGGTCATATACACATAACCTAACATTTACTTTAAGACGAAATACATTTCTTCTACCAATGGAACAACCGTCCAAAGACAGTTTCGTAATTAAGTTAGAGAGTTCCAAAAACGCCCACAGTAAATAATAATTAATAAGTAAATAATACAATAAGGTTTTCGTTCGGTAATTTTCTCGAAATTTTAGGTCATGTTGTGAGCGCCTGCATGCATTTTGGCGTTTTATACTTGATGGATGCATCCTTGCTAAAATGCTAAATGAGAGATAGTTAATTTTATTCAATTATGACATTTAATTATAAATGAAATTAATTAAAATTATGTAAAACGTAATACACTCGGATATACTTTTTAGCGCGAAAAAAAGTGGTCATTTAAAGTAAAATTACAAAAAAAGGGCAGGTAATTTTACCGATTAATTACCGGTAATTTGCGGTCATTTTCAACTCTACTTTGAATTCTAATGGTGGGTTTATGCTCGCCTAACATTTAACATTCAACATTTACCACTTAAGATTTATGTAGTTAAAAGTGCGGCTATTACATAGAAGTACTCATTGCAAGTTTACGCATGATTTAAGACTTAACATTTAAGATTTATAGTATTTAACATTTACGGGATGGCCTTGAACGATCGTTAACTTGAACTTTCTTAAGGGTGCGCACGGATTCAACGAAATGCAACCAATTATACAGTCTTCTTTCATTTAATCCTACCTATGTATTTTTACTTTCACACAAATATGCCTTACGAAGACAAATTAACTTCGGAAAAAATTAACAGATGGAAGAGCAGTCATTAAGTTATTTAATGACTATTCAAAATTTGTTATTTTGTTAAAATAAATTAAAGAAAAAAAATTAAGAAATTTTATATCAAAATTTCTTAATTTTTTTCTTCCATTTATTTCAGCAAAATGGCAAATTTGGAATAGTCAATAAAGAATGTAAAGACTGCTCTTCCATTTGTTTTTTTTTTCCGAAGTTAATTTGCCTTCGTAAGGCATAGTTGTGTGGAGTTGAAAATACATAGGATTAAATGAAAGAAGAATGTATAATTGGTTGCATTTCGTTGAATCCGTGCGCACCCTTAAATCTAAAATCTTAAATTTTAGGTGTAATGACATGTGCGCTTGCGTGAAATTGATGATTTTGGAAACGCTGTGTTGGTAGTTGGTGGAATTTTTCATGGTTGGTTGCACTTCTAAGAGCTTTTGAATTGAATTTGTTTTCCCATTGTTTGTTTTTCCTTATTTTTCATTTTTCGTGAGTGGTGAGTGTACGATACAACAATAGTAATGGACACTGAGTGGGATGATGAACAATTAATTGGGTTAGTTCGGCAGTTCCCACAATTATCGAAGAAAGATTCGGCTAGCTGCAAAAACAAGGAAGAGAAACAAAATGCCTGGAAATCCATTTCTTGCATAATGGCAATTGACCGAATTAAAAACAGAGGCGGCCTCTGGTGGGCATTCCGTAGTAAGGACAGCCATCTTGGAAGTGGCGTTTATTTTGGCGCGAATAAGGGTTTACATGTTATTCTTACGGGAGATGACGGATTTTTATTTTGAAATTTCGCTGTTAATGGTTGATTTATAAAATGCAGTTTTGATGATATTAGCTTTGTTATTAGTTTACTTTTTTGAACTGGCGCTATGGTTTGGGCTTTTTGTTATTTATTTAAATTGACATTGGATATCACTTATGCAACCAGTAGCACGATTTTATTTAGATGTGTTTAGTGTAGAGCCACAATGGCGAACGTCGATTATTCTCACAAATATAATCATCGCATCGCTAAATAAGGCCGGTTCGGGTATGTTCAGCATTTATTTCTATTGTTACACTGAAATATATTCTCAAATGTCATAAAAGAAGGAACCTGTAAAAGATTAACCTCCCATAATTCCGTGCACTTTTTAATATGGTCAATTCCCAGTGGTAGGACACTTTTTTGCAATTTTTATTAACCTCCCCAACCTTATACAATTTTTAAAAAAAGGCGGTCTCGGAGACGGCAGGAACTTCTACGCCGCACTGCATTGGATTAATAACAGCAGCATTTATTAAATTTTTAAATATTTAAAATAAGATAGTTGCTATGCCAAAAGGGCACTTCGTGTTGACTGATCGGCTTCAAAATCTATTCAGCTCCTCTCCCGCACAGACAATACCTTACCTATATACCAAATTTCATCAAAATCAGTTCAGTAGTTTCGGCTGTAGCGTGTCCAGACATACGGACAGACACACAGACACACATTTTTCAAAAATAGGTTTTTTGGGTTCCTGGGACCCCGAAACGTAAAGATGTGATGTCAGTTCAATTTCGAATTTTTGATCGATTTTATATACTGCTCCGCCTTGAGCGTAGAAGTTAAAAAACATAAAGAGTAACTTTGAACCTTGCTATCATGTGATGTCAAAAGGTCTTGTGATTGGTTACATTTAACATTTCAATTTTCAACATAAACGTCGCAGATTTTGATTAAATCTTAAATGGTAAATCATAAATGTTAAATGTTAGGTGTTAAATGAGCATAAACCCACCATAAAGGTCCGTCAGGATATTTTTTTTGTCGCTTGATACTTATTTTACGTAATTGAATGAAATGTCTACAAGAATCGGTTGAAAAACGCTACACCATGTTATTTTTTGAAGTTGACTGTCGTAATTTTGTCGTTATGTCAAATATTGTATATAAGCGATTTTATGACGTGATTTCATATAGAGTTTGGAAAGGGATTTACAAAATAATGTTTCATATAATTTTTGACTGACATTCCCTTCAAACGCAAATAGACCACGATCACTACTATTTAGTATCAGTTTGTATATACAGGGTGTCTCAGAACGCTCGCGTTAGGTTTTTAATGTAGTGTTCCTCTTCATTTTTCAAAATTTCCAGGGTCCAACAGTTCTCAAGTTGTAAGAAATTTAGATGAACCAACCAGATTTCAGTTGCTCTAAATTTTTGATCATTCGCATGTTAGCGAACGCTTAGGGCCGGTTTTTCCATCTCATGCTAAGTTTAACATGAGGTTATTTCCATAGTAACAATTGTTGTCACAATGGAAGCTAGGGTGATAAACCTCATGTTAAAGTTTTTAACATGAGATGGGAAAGCCGGCCCTTAGTTGCTGTGGTACAGTCGTTATTCGAATTATGTTTGTCGGAAACATTAGGCATGTTGAAGCGATACAGTCGACCAGATGATTCGTCGCGGTGGGGTGGTCATTTTCAGAGTCTCCGACTGTACTAGTTATAGTTGTGTCCTAGCAACTTAAAAGCTAACTTAAAGTTAGGTGGGTAGATGGACCAATTCCATGGTAACAAGACCTAACAATACACATTTTACATTGACAGTATCGTGTTACCAAGGAAACAACAAGGAAACACAAGGATAATATCTTAAGGGCATATTCCACGATCAGAAAGACGAAAAAAAGTTTTAGTAAACATGGGTCGAAAAATGCGACGCTTCGAAAGTGCCTTTTTCTAAATTTCTTCAAAACGGTTAAAGATAACACCGTGAAATTGGGTATGTTTAGTAAGTCTTTGATGCTGAATTCATTACCGTGGAGAAAATTTTAAAGTTTCAATCATAAGCGTTCCGGACGGGGGGCTTAGGACTAACTTCGCTCAAACATTTTTGTAAATAGTTTTTTCTCAAATCTGGCACCAGAATCTGAACCTCAAACTAGGAAAATGATTCCCATTTTTCTTTCTTCTTTTCTCGTTCTTTCTCTTCTTATAACGCTCATTCGTTGTGTCTTGACTATATGTATTATAAACCTTCTTACTCCATATTAGGTATCTTCTAACTACTGTTTATTTTGTCAATTGCAGGCATGTTTAAGCGTGGACAGCGCCCAGAAAGTAATGGTTTTGGGAAAATCGAAAGACCTGGGCATCTGCAAAAGTATCAGGAAAAGTGGAGATCAATGCACGTCAATTGTGAATCTCAGTAGATGCGAATATTGCATTTACCACATAAAACAGGAATATCAAAAGTGCAGCAGGAGGTCCGAATTGCAATCGTCATTTGCAGGAAAGGGGTTGACAGCTTTGAGGAACAAAGTTTTGGGAAAGAACGAGGTGTTTTATGCTGGCAAATCGTACACTGCCATTCCTGCTAGACGAAACGCCAAATTGGAGAATAGGAATGAGGCCCTTTTAAAATCTTTGAGTGGCAGAGACTCCATTTTAGCTGTGAAAAAAAAAGTAACCAAAAGAAAGGCGGCCCCACAGCTGGAGATTTCACAAAATCAACGGTTGAAGGACATTGATCTTTTAAGCAAATTAGGAGGGGGTAGTAGTGAATTTCGAACAGATTTTAACGCGTCACATTCAAGTGACGTCACTTTCGAGAGTTCGAAAAGTACTGTTTTGAATGTGCTGTCGAAGTTGAAGTCCTCTTCTCAAACCAATGATGACGTCAGCATTAGTCCTTTGCAAAATGTCAATGGAGTTATGAATGGAATCCCAGGCTGCTCAAATCCAGTTGGCTTCAATTCGCTGGTTCCCAACGGCAACAGCAATGATCGAGGAAATATTGATTTGAATTTTTCAATAACGAGAACCCAAATGAACAGAGCTAAAATGAACGCCATGAAGTACATAAAGCAAAAAGGGCCTTTAAAAAAATCCGACCCAAACAACACAAAGTCTACTGGTGGCAAGAAACGCGGTCTCGAAAACGACGAAAATCAAAAAGACCCCAAAGTGGCTAAAATAGAGCGAAACGAGTTTTTCTCAGAGCGATTCAAGAAAATGATGGGGGTTACGTCCAAGCACATGGACCTTCTGGACGAAAGAGACGATGAAGAACAAGCGAAATATTTTAAAAAGCTGGAAATGAAGGAACAAATGGAAGAAAAAATGACCAACACTTACAAGGTTCCATGTAAAGCCGTTCGTTGTTTGACCTGTAAATACACGAATTTTTCGGCCTCGCAAAAGTGTAAGGACGAGAAGCATCCGCTTAGGGTGTTTGACAGCATGAAGCGATTTTTCAAGTGTGGGAATTGTGGAAATAGGACTGTCTGTCTGGAGATTGTGCCCACTACTGCTTGCAAAAATTGCGGTTCGGGAAAGTGGGAAAGAACGGGAATGATGAAGGAAAAAACTGCCGTTGCGAGTCATACGTTGTCCATTCGTGGGGGGGAGCAGGAATTCATCAACTCCGTTTCTGCAAATGACAATATTAATCTTTTAGTGCCAGATGACTAAAATTATGATTTGTATTTTTGGATTTTAATAAATTTTGTAATATAAGCATCCTCATCTCATATGAAAATGTTTTGAATAGCATAAAGTGTACCTAAAGTTATTTGAAAATACAGAAACATCTTAAATTGTCTACTTTTCCAATACCTACATAATTTTTTCTTCAACTATAGCAGAGATGGAGATGTGTTTATGTCATTGAAGATTGATTTTTGAATAGCAGTTCATTCAATATATTTTACTGAATTCGTTTTATAAGGCTTCAGTATACTAATTTTGACAATGCCCAAGTGGTATTCAGTAAGATTGTTTCACAAATGAAAAATATGAAACCTTAGGATCAAGAGTTAAAAGTTTACACTAATTGTTGCGGAAAACTCTTAACAAAGTCATGTATGTCCTCTAAGGGGAGAAGTAGAGATGGGCGGTGGAAATATTCCCAAATGGAAATGTTCCCAATTTTGGGAATATTCCCGGGAAGGAAACATACTACTAAAGAAACTTTCCGAGCAACATTTCCGGGAATGTTCCTTTGGAAACATTTCCAGGCATGTTTCCCAATTTGAAATTGCCGTGGTAACGCGTCCAAATCGAAACCCACCAAAAAATTATTGTATTGGAAAAGTATACTTTTGCTTTCAAACAGTAATGTTATACAGGGTGTCTCAGAACGCTCGCACCAAATTCTAATGGAGTATTCAGGAGTAAATTCTGAGTCGATCCGTGTTTTTGAAAATTTCCAGGGACCAATAGTTCTCGAGTCATATTGCTCCATAAGGTACTTTAACGTTAGATGCACTGTTTCCTAGGTAACAAGATACTATCAATGAAAATTTATATTGTTGTATTTTGTTACCTAGGAAATAGTGCATCTAACATTAAATTACCTTGTAAAGCAATTAAGAGCTGAAATCTGATTGGTCCTCTTAAACCTCTCATAACTTTGGAACTACAGGACCGTGGAAATTTTCAAAAACACGGATCGACTCAGAATTTAATCCTGAATACTCCATTAGAATTTAGTGCGAGCGTTCTGAGACACCCTGTATAAGTAATGCCAATGTTTGTTCAATAAAAGTTTTGCATTAAATTATTTATATTTGGATATTAAAAAAAGACAGAAACAAAATAAAAATTATTATGCCATGGCAATATTTCCAGGGAAAGTTTCCTTAGTAACTGGGAATTTGTGGGTGCCCGGAAAGTTTCCGGGAATGTTCCCGGGAATATTTCCCGAAAAATAAATTCCCGGGAATCGCCCATCTCTAGGTAGAAGTAATAATATTGTAGTAAGTCTCTATCCACTTCAGTTTAAAGCAGTTAGGTACAGTCTAGAAAAGAGCAAATGCCCACCCGAGAAGGTGAGGGCCAACCACGATCTGGTCCACTGCACTGCAAGTCGAGTAGTAGGAATATCGATCGGTTCTTCAGGTAAATACAAGCTTCCTGCATAATTTAACGTGAGACAAGGCGCATATTGAAATTTTAGGTCTTGACCACTTTCATCAATGTTTTGTTATTAACTTTTTGTTACAATTTAACAACACGTCGGACGCACTGAAATAAATTTCAAAGTAAACATCATTAATCAAGTCATTAATCATTACTTGTTCAGGAGTGACAGGTATTTTCAAAAAAAATTCACAATTAAAGGGAAGTCTTCTCAGAAACTAAATCTGGCCGTCCAATAAGGTTCATATAGGACGTTAGTGATATCATGCTCGTATTTTCGAAACTAAAATAATCTTCAGTAAAATAAATAAAACGTTGCGATAGGCAGTGATCTATTTCACAAAGTGGGCTATGTATTTAAATTTTAAACCAAAATAGAGATGATGTAAAAATCAAACTCGAAGTCGATCCCATCACACTTTTTTGATAGGCCGAAATCCCGGCCTATACTGCGATTAAAAAAAGAGGCCAAAAATCGAGAAATCGTATTAGGGATTTTTTTATCGAAAAATTTTATAAGAAATAGTTGTTCAGGATGATTCCACATGGACAAATCATCCGAAGTTTCAGGCCAAAATAAAAATGTTAAATTTCTTGGGAGAAAATCCTGAAGTTTAATATTTTTGTAAATGATGGAATTAATGACAAACGTTTGCTTGATTAAAGTTAAACCAATTCATTTAAATTTTTTTATGCCACAGCACACTTTTTGTTGCAAAAATATTAAACCATAGGATTTTCTCCCAAGAAATTTAAGATTTTTATTTTGTCCTGAAACTTCGGTCCTTTGAAGAGGCCGTCTAAAATTCGATTTTTATACTGGGCGTCCCATTTGTGTGTATTCGGTCGATATCTCCATTACTATTAGAGATAGCGAAAAATTGTTAAACTCAAAGCCGCAGACGACCAAACAAGGCACTTTTTAAAAATATTTTCATATATACAGGGTGTTTCACTAAGGAGTAACGACACAAACTTTTTTTTAAATGGCACACCCTGTATTTCAATTTTTTTTTGAATTCTACTAAGAATTCTAAGTGATATTTATTAATCATGTTTTTACCTGAAGTCAATAGTTTAGAAGATATTGGTAATTTCGTAGAAAAAATTTGAATAAAGGAGACAAATACAAGTGGCACATGTTTATAGGAACTTTTCTTCATATTTTTCGACGAAAAATCACCCCTGAAAATTAATGACTGCATACCTGAGCCACCCTGCATACAAAGTTTTATTCAACACAAAATACCATCCATTGGTAGGTATCAATAATTTTTGTTTAATGTTACAATTTAATTAGTTACCTAAAAGTTAAAAGAATCACTCAATTAATATTTGATCGAGTAGCCATTCACTCCAATACCTAAATTTATTTCAGTACGTTACGTCCGTCGTGTTGTTAAATTGTAACACTTGCAGTGCAGTGGACCATGCCGGGTGGGCATTTGCTCTTTTCTAGACTGTACAAGAGTACAAGTTCAAAATTTTCTTCGATTCGTTGAACAGTTGTTTAACAACAAATCACTTTACATATTTTAGGTGTGCCAAAAATTCAACGAAGTCGGCGGCCGAATGCTCTCTCGTGGCTTCATCCAGTTAGAAAAAAGACACGCAGCCATCTACAAACGTGTGAGATCCCTGTTGCCGCGAAGGGAATCCGAAAGAAAGGTCCACCCCCTTTACAGGCACTGTGATATCCTTCAGGCATTTGAAACGAGAATGAGCATGTTGAACATGACCTACATGAAACACATTGAACACAATTTATTATGTTTCATACCCGGAAAGGTAAAAAAAATAAATTTAACTAAACAAAAGGTTGTTCTGTTTAAGTAGGTGTTGGATGAAATGATCAATGTGTTGAACCTTGTGGAAAGTGACCACACCCCTCCACGCACCCATCAACTTCTCCAGGAACTGCGGGATCTCAGCAGCATGGCAATGGAACATTTCGATGAACACATCCAACCCACCCTTAAGGAAATGAGAATACAAAGAGAGGAGGAACGAAATGGTAGATATTTTGAAAATTTCAAATTTTCGTTAATTTTTTTCGGTTTCATGCGATAACAGCCATTTACGCATCACTCATTGCTCGAGCCCCAGCTTCAAATTCCCAACACGTTCGTGATTTCGACAAAGTCAAAAAGCAATGCAAAACTCACAAACATAATATCTCCTACTTGAACAACACTGTACAGCAACTCGTGCAAAAGGTAAATATTAATGGTTTTTCACTTACCACGTGATCGACAAAATTTGATATCACGAAAGCCGTTAAAATTTAGTGGCACGTCGAAACTACGCTGTTTGAAGTATTATTAGTGAGATGGAAACGCTGGACAACTTCGGTGGGAAAATGCACTATCAGAAACACCCCACTACACCGAAACACCTGATTTTCACTGCTGACGCGTTTTGAACACAATGTGCTCATCATCAAAGCCGAAGCTAAACAACCCTACCCCTCGGTTGTGAAAGTTAGACCAATCAGAGGTCGAGAAATGGTCACGCGTGGGTGAACCCGTATAAATATGACAAGTCCTCCCTAAAGTTCATAAGCGTTCATAAGCCTATCTCTAGACTTATAAATTACGATACTTTCCATCGCATCTAGCATCTGCACCTTGTTAACGCTACAAACTAACTTAATATTATCAGTTATTCTATGGTCATTGTGTAAAGCATGTAGGGCAACACTGGCTTTCTCAGTTCTGCAATATTGAAGGTGGGCTAAGTGCTCCTTAAATCTGGTGTTGAGAGACCTTCGTGTTTGACTTACATACTTTAGATCACAATTTTGACAATTGATTTCGTACATACCAGATTTTTCGCTTTATCTTTCGCAGGGCTTCCAGCGAAGTCATTTAAATCATTTATGGTCATTTATTTTTTTAGTAGTAATTTAAAGTCATTTTTTTCACATCTAGGTCATTTGTCATTTTTTGGGCCAAAATAGATTTCCTCCTCAAATGGTAAGTCATTGATAGATCCCACTCTGCGCCACTGATAAAGAGAACGTCACGCCGCTGAAAAAAACCTGTCAAAAAGCATTACAAGCCAATCAGACTTATTCTTTATGCCAGTCCACCCATTTCCCCAATAGAAAAGGATGGAACGAAAGCCACGCCTTTTCCGGTATGAGACATTTAAATTCAAATCAAAAGTCTAGGCAACCACACCACAACTAGGGATTTTCTTGTTGCTTAGTAACTTGTCTGTCAGACTGACATTTACAAATATCCCGCGTAAACTTATATCCAATCCGCAGACACCGGATGCATGAGACTTACGTGCGCGCGCACGAAGTCGGAGTGGGAGGTCTCAGGAAATAAGTCAAGCCGATTTTTGGCGAAGGCAAAAGTTAAGACATGACGTTTCCTGAAGTTAAAACTTGAGAGAATGTTTGACGTTTCGCAAGTATAAACTTGACATAATTACCTTTGGCGCGAAAACGTCTATTTAAGATAAAGAAAAAGTTGGAAAGTGGACATGTCATGCGCGCGCAATCGGAGGTACCTTGAATACGGTACAATGTACAGCGATGAACACGGTTGTTCCTTGTTAACCTGTAACCGACCAGAGAAAATTAAATAATTGAATGAAACAGTAGGCACGTTTAATTAAAAGTAGAAAATGGTAGACCATTGTCTTATTTTATGTGATGGTTAGAACATTTTTATGTTGTTACTTGTTAGGAAGAAACATCGAGCTTTTCGGCACGGCATATCATATTATGATGTCATTGGTGAGGAAACCGAGTACCAAATCATCAATATTTGCTTCACTGCACAGTTGACACATGACAGATGCAGAAACATAACCCCATTAACCTAGATTAAAGTGATTATTCTGAAATAGCCTCGTTTTCGCAGGCTATTTGTATCATTTTTGAGAATAAACCAGTATGGTTTTGTCTTGTTGCATTATATACTGCCGTAATAACAATGTTTCTGCTAGTGAAAAGAAGTTTCAACTGATTGCCGCCAACATTCGAACTATTCTCCCTTCCTTCTAACCGGATATCGGTCGCCTCCAAGTGCGCGCGCATCATCTTGGCGTCTTCTTTTAACGCGTTGAGATCTCAGTATAATGTGTATTCTTTCTACTCAAGAAATACCTCTATTAGCATTAGGAAAAGTGCTCATAATCTTGACAATAATGCAGTGAAAACTTGTAATCACATCGTTTTACTTATTCAAAATAAGAGGTTATATCGGGAAAGGTAAACATTGTGTATTCTTCGCCATTGTGAAACACATTGAATTTTATTGATTCATGATTGTTTATTGCGCCTACCACTTTAGAATAAAAAGTTAATACTTCGATAATAGTGAATTCCTTCAAGTGACAGCGATGACAGCCAAATTAAACAACTGTTAAATAACTTTAAATATGGCGGAGCTTCCGGTTAAGTTAATACTAGACATCGCGAAAATGTCAACAACTGTCAAAGTAAACTTTTCTATCGCCAAAAATCGGCTTAGATTCCTCAATATTGGAAATTAGACAATCCTGTCATAATGTGACAGCTGGTTCGTATTCTGTATGCATCTGTATGATCCATTGGCTTTCTCAATTGGATTTATATCAATTTAACAAGCAATTCAAAATTCCAATCCAATTGAGAATTCCAAGACAATTGAAAATTCCAATGGCATTCAGAATAAGACCGATTGACCTAGGGGGTGTTCAAGTTGCTCAGTGCCTTTCTCGCGGGTTTTACAGGTTTTACCTACTTTAATTGATAATTTTCTGGCCAAGAAACAAAAAATTTTTAGTTTTAGAAATTGTTTGTTTGCAATATAATAATAATAATAATAATAAATAAAATTTATTGACCAAACAAATGGAGGAAGTCAACTTGTGTTGGTTTTCACTTCCCCCAGGAATAAACATACATTATTGTTATAAAAACATTAATCCTAAAGAGGTAGATTAATACTGTTAAGAGATATTGCACACATTATCTTAATCTATCATCATCAGGTACTTTGTTGATTCATATAAAATACAAATAGTTTGCACCTAAAACTTTGCTGGGACAAGCCAGATGTTATTATTTCGATATGTGTATTGATAAGCGTAGGTGCCAAATAAACAAAAGAATCCTCGAACTTCGTAGAAAGGTGAAACGGAACATCATAGCGGTGTTTATAGCGCAGGTTGCTGTCATGAAATGTCTGTCTTTGATGTAACATATTGTATAACGTACATGCTATTAGTTTATAAAGAAACATGACAAAATGTATAGTGATTGCATATTTAATTTTAAGAATGTTCTTTTCAATATAGTATGGAGTTATATGCTCACGATAATTTACATTAAATGAAAATCTGAAGCATACATTCTGAAGTTTTTGTAACCTGCTTTTAAAGGTCTGTCAGATAAAAATAGTAAGATATACAGCAGTAATTAATCGACGATAAAATAAGTGAATTGCATAGCTTCCATTTAATAGACGAATCTAACAAATATTTAAGATGATATATGCATTTAAGCTTAGCATAACAGATACTCAATAAATTACACACATGTTTCTCAAAGCTCAAATGGGAATCAAACCATACTCCTAAATTTTTACATTGATCACTAAACTCTAATGTGTTATTATTTGAAACTATATTATAACGCCTGGTATAAAATGTTTTATCACAAGAAATTTTCGAGCCACAACACATCGCAACACTTTTTGAAGGATTCAACAACAGGCCATTATTCACTGACCACTCATTAACACTTTTCAAATCTTCATTAAACCTCCAAATCGCTGAATTAATGTCGGCTGGATGGCAGCTAGTATAAAGTTGTGTGTCATCTACATACTGGATGACAGACGATCCCTGAGAAATGCAAAGTGGTAGATCGGAAACAGCTATTGCAAACAGGATCGGGCCTAATATACTTCCTTGAGGGACACCACTAATAATAGGTAGTTCACCAGAGACCGTATTATGCCATTTGACATACTGGGTTCGCTCCATTAAGTAGCTTCTAAACCAGTTTATCGTCAGGTCGCAAAATCCATAATGACGTAGCTTTATCAAAAGAAGTGCATGATTAACGGTGTCGAAGGCCTTGCTATAATCCAATAGAACGAGAAGTGTTACGTGCGAACGATCCATATTACGGGAGATGTCAGAAGTTAACTGCAGTAAGGCCGGCTTAGTTCCCATATGTTTTCTATAACCATGTTGAGACGAAGATAAGATGTTAGAGTCAGCGTATTCGATTATTTGGTCGTACACCAACCTTTCAAGGACCTTCGAAGCTGCAGGAAGAATACTAATGGGACGTAAGTCAGCAATGGTATCGACATTAGTTTTCTTAGGAATCGGTGTAATAATCGACTTCTTCCACACCTCAGGGACCACACCCTCCCTAATTGACACATTTATGATATGTGTAATAGCTATTAACATACCTAGGAATGTTATGACTATCATAACAGACGCAGATGTCAATTGAAATCCGAGCTCGGAGAGCGCATTGATGTTCGGGAATGATAAGGAGTTAATGAGTTGCGCTGTGAGATGACCTCAGGTCGAAGAGAAAAGGTCAAGCAGTTGTGCACCTGGCTCGTTGCGAAGAGGTACGATTTTTGATAATTCTTTCTAAATAACCGTTCCTCAATTTAAACTTGTTCTGATACATCACTTAATCTTTTGCTTCTCTGTAGACTGCATCATTGTGTGGATAAATCGCATTTCTGATTTTTCTGAGATTTTTCCCGTAACTTTATTTCTGTCCACGTTGCCGAAGCCGTTGGCCATTTTGTTATCTGCACATGTGATATCAGTTCTTGGTGGATTGTGATTCTCTCGTGTAGTTTGCTGGTCTTGAAATTTTCATTCGGAAAATTTAATTTGCGATCCGTAATCTGCATGTGAAGTTTCATAATTGTACCTTGGCAAAATTGATTTAGTTTCGAGAACATTCCAAGTTTTTTTGTTATTCCGTTCTCCGTCTTCATTTTGAAGGGTTTTTGTTGAGGAACCGGTTTCGTACCTTCTCTAATTGAGTACAGGGCGCAACAAGGTCTGCTGTTGCTGATTTTCTTCGCAGCTTATGCTTGGAAAATCAGAAACTGTAGAAATTTCCTAATTTCTTTTTTTGTCGTTCTTTCTATCTCTCTTTCAACTTGCCTCTATTTCTCTGTAATTTTAATTAGTTTTTTAGTTATTGCTATATCAAAATTTAACTTTTATTAATTGCTTAATTTAGGTTTGCTATTACTAACATTTTGCACTTATGCAATTTCAAACTTTGATTTTCATTTAATTTTTATGTACCACCGTTTTGGAGACAACCACGACCAGATCGGACATTTTGGAGACACCTTGGTCAGCATCCAGTAATCCTGCAGTCACATCACATAACAACCATATAGCATAACCGACCATTGCCATAACTCGTGGACGAATGGACGACTTCTTCGTGGTTGCAGTCAATGTTCCTATAGCTGGTTCCATAACATAGAGACCACTGCACGATCCATAGAATAACTGCACTGTCCAATCCACATCCGTCACATCACCGCTTTATTGGGCTTTTGGTTCTGTTGATTTGCTGATGCTTGCTAATTTCCCTACCTGCTGCTGGTAACCGCTTGCTGCTTATTGCATATAGGATCTAACCCAAGGTAGCATTTTTATATTGTCCGAGAGTCGGAGAAGAGTCTTCCCATTTGTTTGTAAGAAAGTCAAAGTTTGTCATTTCTATAGTATCTGTAGTTAGAAAATTATTCCAATCATTGTCATCTTTAAAATTTTCATATTTGTCATTGTAGTTATAAGTTATTAATTATAGTTATTTTAAATAACTTTGCTTTACTCTCTTGAACAATCTGCTCTGGCGCCCAAAAATTAATTAGTTGTGATCCCTAACAATCCAGTTACTAATCTAAGAACCTGCCTGAGGTAATTTTAGTCTTAAGCTCTTGGCCGGTTTGTTGACGCTTATAATTCTGGTCTCTTAAAATTTGCAAAAGACTAGCAAGCGTTACATACTTTCGAATATTATATCAGTTTTCTTTAATTTCTTGTCATTTTCTTATTTACCGAGGTCGTTTTTTTGGAACTATAGTTAAGTCATTTTTATCATCTATTTTTGCAAAGTTGGAAGCTGGAAGCTCTGCTTTCCGGTTGTCTAAAAGGTTTTTTAGTTTGTTTTCAGATCTGAAAACTGTCCTTGTTGAGGTTCAAAAGGTAATGCGACAAATTTTAAGTCCTGTTTTTGTTCTTCAGAGCGAAAAGCCGTGACAATTTAACACTTGATGATGTCATCTACTATTATAGGTTCAAATCCGTTACATCTCGCTATGTCTTTGATAGTTTTGAGTTCTTTCTGATATATTTCCTTGTTTAAAGGAAAATTCAGAAGACGGTGTGCCAAAAAATGGAAACTTGCCATCTTGTGTTGTGCACATAAACGTCAAATTTTAACTTATTATTTCTAATCACTAGTGTCTTGAAAAGGAAGTTTTTTTCTCTTTTTCAACTTCATGAGTGAATAGCCCACCTTAAATATGGCAGAACTGAGAAATCCAGTGTTGCCCTACATGCTTTACACAATGACCATAGAATAAGTGATAATATTAAGTTAGTTTGTAGCGTTAGCAAGGTGCAGATGCTAGATGCGATGGAAAGTATCGTAATTTATAAGTCTAGAGATAGGCTCATGAACGCCGATACGGGCCCGATCACATATTCATTACTGTTTACAATACTTTAGGGTGGACTTGTCATGTTTATACGTGTTCACCCACGCGTGACCATTTCTCAACTTCCGATTGGTTTAACTTTCACAACCGAGGGGTGGAGCTACGCGGGTGGGCCTATAAATATTTGAGTTTTCTCGCAGGTAGGGTTGTTTAGCTTCGGCTTTGAGAATGAGCACATTGTGTTCGAAACGCGTCAGCAGTGAAAGTCTCGATGTGCCTTGTAAACTTTCACGGCCCTCTTAATCTCAAATTGTGTTTATCAAATGAAACATGTATTTACAAGTCTCCTGTTTTAGGTGAAAAAACAAACGACACGCATAAAAGCACAAAGTGTGAAACTTCGGGACCAAGAAAGGAAAATCCAGGAACAATCGATAAAAATGCAGGAACAGGAAACTGCTCTGGCTGATGTAAAGAAACATTTAGACGAGTGGGATCAAAAGTATAAAGATCTGACGGCGGAACTGATTCGAGCGAGAGATGACATAGTTCTAAAAAGCTCTCCCACAAAATCCGGAGCGCCACCTACAGTTACAAAAGCGTTACTGTCACCTACAAAACTTTTCAGACCAAGCATTAAACGTAGAATGGCGGATGTTTTTTCTCGCAATTATGGACTGCATTTGGACGTGGATAGAAGAAGAAAGTCCAATTTGTTGCCGGATATTCCTGTGAAGCGCAGCAGAAATCACGAAAGCGAGGATGATACTTCTACCATCAATAATCTAATTCAGATTATAGAAACAGATAAATCCAGTGAACCTGAAACTGGTTTTGGTTCGCTGATTGAGGATTTGATTAAAACTCCGCTAAGTAAAATTAAGTCCAGAAAGAGGAAGATGGCGGAGGATATCAACATGAATTAAGTGAAGTACTTGCTTGATGAAATGGGGATATTGATTTGCTTATTTATCAGTAGATTAAAAAATCTTACTTTTGTTTGTTTATTTTGTAATGGCTTTTAAGCTTACTATACTGTTTTTGATACATCAGATGTAGTTTTGTTTTCATACTAAGAATTTGAGACTTGGTTTATTTACTACTATCTACCTTTTGTTATATTCTTACATATTAAAGATGCTTAGTTAAGTGTATACTTCTTACTTGTAGCAGGAATTCAATAAACAACTAGTTTTTTCAGAAATTTTTGCTTAATACTTGGTTTTACCTACATTTGCAGAGATTGGTTCAAAAACTGAAAAGGTCGATTTTGGAAAATAGAGAACTGTCGCACGTAGTTTGAGATTGTAAGCTGAAAAATTGAGAGGAGTAATTATTATACTTCATTCAACATAAAATGCTAACAGACTTACTGAGTTGGGAAGAGTTTCTGTCTTAATGTTCAAGTACACTCCATTAAAAAAAACTGTAAATTAAAATCTGATGAAAAAAAGAGTTTGTGTCTTAAGGTTCAAGTACACTCCATTAAAAAAAAAACTGTAAATTAAAATTGATCAAAAAATTACCGATAATGTTATTAGCTGTAAGGAAGCTTCATACAAAATTTTACCAAAATCGTTCGTCTCTGGGGACCGTAAAAAAATAAAAACGCGTTTTTTTTAGTTTTATTTGTTTACGGGCCTCACAGACGAACGATTTTGCTATTTTTTTTCATTACTTCCTTACATGATCAAATTGTTGATAATTTTTTCCTTACGTTTGAAGTCAGTTTTTTTGTAAAAAAATCAAACACTACAAAAGTTGTCATAATTCGCATATTTATCAATAAATTACAACGAAATAAATACACGTGAAAGATTAACACGGGGTTTAAACGTTTACATGAGAACTATTATAATGAATAAATCTTTATATTGAAAAAAATAATGTAAAGTTTGTGTAGTATTTTAAAACTGACGGTCTGTTTTCTCCGCCTAGAGAGGTGCTGCCAACTTACGGCAAAATTTGAAACTAAATCAACCAGAAGCCAGAACTAAATCGGTGATACAATAACATATATATTGTTGCCATAATGACCTTGAGGTGTTTTATCTGCACAATGCGCACTCTGAAGGGACTGGTACAGTAACCGAAAAAAACCGAAACCACATGAAAATTTAGAACCGAAACCTTTATTTTCGGTCACTTAATAATTATACCCAGAACAGAAACAAAAATTCTTTGGGTTTCGGTTCCCCAATAAAAAATTATAAAATAAAGGGCCTTTCAATTAAATTTTGTATTTCGCCCTACAATCAAATCAACCATTTTTAACGCAAACATCCTCAACTCCAAGATAAGATCGCGAAACGTTTAAAAATCACTTAAACCTGTAATTGGATATATCTAAATGTTTTAACTTCTACGCTTCGCGGAGCAAGTTAATAAAATCGAATCGCCAAAAAAATCAAATTTACGATTAAGGGTCCTGGGAATCCGAAAAAGTGGTTTTTGAAAAACGGCTGTCTATATAAGCACGCTGCAGTTCAAACTAGTGAACATATCGAGATGAAATTTGGCACACATTCAGTGGGAAATTTGTAGGTGCTGATTAGAATTTGGGCCACATCGGTTCACGGAAAGTGGCTTTTTGCCACATAACTTTAAAAATTTAAATGCAAACCCCCATTTTTCACGTTACCATCTGAAAAAACGGTGCCATGAAAAAACTTACGTATCGTATAACTGTATATTTTTATTACCGGATTTTTTTCGATGCGAAAACCCTAGCGCCATTTTTTCGAAAAATGTCATTTTACTAATAAAAGGGGATTCGATAGCTGTTGCATTGCCTGATCAAAAATTTCAGAGGCAAAATGACCGCTTTTTAAGTGTTTCTTAGCCAAAGAGAAATTATTATATTCGAATTCGATAGCTGTTGCATTACCGGATCGAAAACCTTGGTGCCATTTTTTCAGAAAATGTCATTTTAGGGGTGAAAAACATTTTTGGCTGTTGTTTTATATTTCCGCGTCTTCGGCAAGGGTGACAGGGACTCCATACGCCTCAGGTCTCAGACTGCGCATCTTCCACTAAACGGATACCGGCAGTTTACGGTAGCGGGTCGGGGATGTTTTACGTGTTGGTTTTACGCACTCACTGCACACTGCATGATTTTGATGTGATCATAATTCTATTACAATTCTCCGACGCGTTTAACCTGCTATAATTCTTCGAAGTGACATTTTAGCGGCGAAAACAATTTTTTTAAATGGGGTGTTTAATATCAAAAATACTACACCTTGGATCAATTGTGAGTACAAATTTGAATTCCCCGTACATTTTTGCGTAAAAAAGGTGCTCTAGTTGAAACTCGATAGTTCAAGCCGTTTTCGGGGAAAATCGATTTGGAAGTTCAATTTCGTGGTATAAAAGTGGGAAATTATTGTGGCACTCAAAATATACCTAAAATTATCAGATGCTGCGTTATCAGCAAAAAACAAACAAGTTTAACCTACTTGCATCTCATATGCTTGAAATTCCAAAGAAAATTAGAAGAGAATGGATTATCCAAACTCTATCCAGAGCTGGGAAAGTTACTTTGAAAAAGTAACTAGATACTTTTCAAGTTACTTTTCATAAAAGTAACTTAAGTTACTAAAGTAACTAGATACTTTACTGAAAAAAGAACTTAGTTACAAGTTACTTATGAAAAGTAACTAGATATAGTATCTTAGTTACTTTTGAAGTAACTTAGTTACTTTTGGTATCTAGATACTTTTAAAAAGTAACTAAATACTTCTGTAAGTAACTAGATACAGTATTTTAGTTACTTTTGGCGTAATTTAGTTACTTTCATTAATGTTATAGAAACGGTTGGGATTGAGTTTAAATTTAATTAAATACCTCGACAATTTCGGAGGATAATTTTTTTAAATCTGTAGCTAGCTAATAGCCACTCATTTTGCGCTTTGTATGTTGTACCATTAAAATTCTTTTGTACCAATAGGTGCATCTAGATTTATCATAAATTAGAGCAAGCCAGTTTCATTGCGTTACGTTACTAACCAAAGAATAAAGATCATGGTCCACTAAAATTATTGATGATCATGGTATGTACATACAGCCCATACAGGGTTTTTTAAAACTTCCCATCTCTTGAATATCTTTGGATGTAATAAAGAAAGTTAAATATTGAATTGAAATAAAAGCTGGCCAATCCCGCACGGAGGGGGACACTTGCGCGTATATTAAGGGAATTTTTTTCCACTTCCGGTTCAACCGGAAATGATCTTAACTTTGTTTTTTCAAATGGAATGACACCTTTTTCTCAACGGATTCGGAATGTACAATTTTTTTCTGAGTTAGAAACATGTATCATACTTGATCGGAAGTGCAGTCACGGCCACCCTAGATTTTCAAAAATATCGAAGAAATCGGTGAAATATTGAGATTTTCGAAAAACGCAAAAACACCACAAAAGTTACTTGTTTTGATGCAAATTTACCTGAGCAATTTCATTTTTTGATTTCTCATTTCTATCAAATTTTCTCTTACCTCACAATCTGTCAAAATCTCAAAAGTAAATAAAAAGAAAATGTCAATGGGCAGATGAATTATGGCATCAAAAAATTCTGTTTTACCCAGCCTATAGAAATACAACTTTTCTGAAAATTGTTGATATTATTGCAAAAGTATCTTATTGCATAAAAAGTAACTAGTTACGTTGGAAAGTAACTAAATACATGAAAAGTAACTAGATACATGAAAAGTAACTAGTTACTTTTTTATGTCTTTAGATACTTACCAAAAGTAACTAGTTACAAGTTACTTCAGTAAAGTAACTAGATATAGTTACTTTTCGCAGGGAGAAAAAAAGTAACTAGTTACTAAGTAACTTAGTTACTTTTTGTAACTAGTTACATAAAAGTAACTTTTTTCTAAAGTTACTCCCAGCTCTGACTCTATCCCATCAATTTTGCACATTTTCGGCGTGGAAAAAGAACGATTTTTCTCAAAAACGGCCTGAGTTATCGAGTTTCACGTAAAAATGTACAAGGAATGCAAATTTATGTTTATAATTGACCCATGTCGTACAAAGAAGTTCGATAAAAAAATGTCCACGGCCCCGCTCCACTCACGCACGTCCCTTAAACTTTTGGCAGTCTTGTTCAGCACAAAAATCTACGACAAAGTTCAAAATATCGTAAGAAATGAAGAAATATCGATTTTTTTTTACTCCCTTTGAGGGGCCCTGGCTCCCTCAGGTTGGATTTTTCGAAAAATGTTTACTAAACTTTTAGTCTTAATTTTGATCGTAGAGCGCACTGGTAAATTATTGCAGCCTAATTACGGGACCCTGTATTGATGAAAGGAAAAAGCATTCTGTTATTTACTGAACATTTATTCAGTAATAAAAACAAAAAATATGAAGCAATACAGTGGCATTATCCAATTTTGCAACATGTTGAATGTTTGTATGTATATGTACAGTCGGGGATTTTGAAAATGCCCACCCCACCACGACAACTCACTTGGTCGACTGGATCGCAGCCGGCTAAATGTTTGCTAATCTATCAGGCAAGCATCAAACGAATTTCAGTGAATTGTCGCGGTGGAGTGGGCATTTTCAAAGTCGCCGACAGTACCTATCATATATGAACAAATTTTGGAATCAAGATACCCCGGAAATTTTAATTGCATGTTCAGGCTTTACTTAAGTTTCTTTTTTTTACATCTCATTTTTATATTTATGAGCACTTCCACTAGTATTAGTGATCTCTTAATCTCAAATTTTGTTGTTCAAATGGTAGGTACATTTCCATGCATCATGCATTGATATGCAACATAAAAACTATGATAGGATATTTTGCAAATTAAAATGTCAGTGTATAACAGTAAACACCATTTGCATTTGCATCTGTGATCAGCTGAGATGCGTTGCAGAGAGTCTGAATTGTCGCGTTTTTTTGTTACAACGCTTTTGCAAGTTAGGCTGGGTTGTTTAATCCTCAGTTTAGCTTAAACCCGGTTTAGTTGCTAGGCCTTTAGATGCATATCCAAATAGTGTCTACCCCTGTCAACTACATATACATACTAGAACTTTATGTACAAACAAAGATTATAGAGATGTCAAATTGGTGACAAAATATTTATTCATTATCTTCAAGCAAATGTTGCAACTTCAACTCAGAACTGGTACTTTGGTTCTTACTCCCCTTGTTTTTCTTGTCTTTTTTTGCCTTTTGACCAACGACATACTCGGGCATGACAACTTTAGAGCTCCTGAAAGATGGCTTATCATCTTCACTAACATCCACACTTTTTGTAATTTTCCTGAAAATTATCTTCTTCTCCTCACCCTCGTTATCTTCCTTACTCTCTGTATCTTTCCTTTTCTTTAAATCATTCAGAAACGAAAGAGCTGCCTTTGTGTTGGTTTTATCAGACATGTCCTCATCCTGAACATCACTTAATGAATATTTCGTCCACTTGTGGGGATTCTTTTTGAAATCGGGCATTCTTCGAATAAAGTTTCTCGTGAGGACATCTTTGGGCGATTTAAATATACTTTCCTTTTTACGGTAATGCTTCGTGACTGAACGTGCGGGCTTGCTGTTTGGTGGGGGGGCCTCGTCTGTTTCCATTTCTGCTTCTTCGGCAGTTGGAAGGGTTGTTTGGATGTCACCCAATTGCGCGAAAATGCTCTTTTGCCTCTCTTGGAAGGATTGACTTGTTGATTTCAAGGTAAAAGGCGACGATTCCTTCATTTTGCGGAAATAAATCGTCTATTTTCTTGATTTGATAGTTTAATTGTCAAAATGACACTTTGCTTGGTTATGTTTTGCTGTCACCACTCGCAGAGTTGCCAAGTTTATCTTTGTTATATTTTTTACCCTGAGCTGCTCTCTTGCGCTTTAAAAGATGAATTGTTTTATATTGGGCGAAGACGAATGATTTGTTAAGTTAATGTGGTCTGAAATGCCATTTATTAATTATTTTTATCCATCAGTTGGTTTTTTAAATTGCCTGGGCATTTTGGCGCCGTCACGTTGGCGGTAATTCTTTCTCCGAAAACGTTCGTGTTTCTTCGTGTTGAGTTTCGGAGAAAGTTTAGAACGTGTTTAATAGGTTAGGTTTTTTGAGCTTGTCTATGAGGAAAAGTAAATTTTTGCAAAAGCATCAAAACATTTTTGCTTTTTCGGAAATTTTTCGACAGTTATTTTCTCTAATACACATTTGATCAATGTATCAGGTAAGAATTTATCAAATTTTTCTATTTGACAATTTAACCTCAAGATGTTGCCAAACAAATTCAAGTTTCTATTTAACAAATTAAGTGATTGTATTGAATTGTTCTGTACGAAATTTTGGTAGTGATTGTGTTTATCTTTATTGTAAAGTTTTGTCTTTTCATTTTTGTAGCCCCCAAAGATTGTCGAAAGGTCTTATAAATATGGGCAGTCGAAATCGCCGGATTGAAAATAAAAAGAAAAAAATGGCCGCTTTATATCAAATTACTCAATTAAACGAATATGATAGATCACACAAAAATGCACAAATGAAAGCGGCTATTGGAGGGAGCAATTCTGAACCTTGTGAACCCACTGCGAAAAGACCACGCACTGTTTTTAAAACAAAGTAAGTAAGACAGTATTAGATACATTCTTAACTTCTATATTAGTGACAGTGAGGAAAATCTATCTCCACCACTAATAGGAGACAATGAATTAGGTCCTTCAGGTAAACCTATACTAAATGGTGAAGAATTAAAGGAGCTTAAAAGAATGTTGAGGGAAAAAACTTCAAGGCTTCGTCAGCAGCCAATTTTCCGTCTTAGAGACATGGGGGTGAATGCTACTTTAACAGTGGATATGGAAAATCGAGTGCCATTGTTTCTCTCTGATTTACAGCATCTAATAATGTACTCACAACTAGGTCACCATTCTCCGTACTCACCTGCTAGGTGGTGTGCCCTTGAGAAATTTAATCGATTATCAACCACTACTGTTTTAATTGTGGAAAATGTTACCCTTTACCATTATTTGAACCATGAAAGTTTGTTCCCTTTTTTGAAGTCAACCATGGAACATAAACTTGAAATTCTCGCCCCAACTTCATACAATAGTGACATTGTAAAAGACTTATCAATGGTGCCTTTAACTGGAACTCAAATGAAGAAGTTTGTGAGTGAATATGGGACTCTTGAAAGTGCGGTGCTTCAAAGTTCTGAAATTTTTGATACACTCCGAACGCTTTTTCCTATTGAAACTAAAGAAGAAAAAACAGTTAAACCCTCAAACGAAATTCCCTCTTCCGACAGGTTTCCAAGGACTCAACTGCTGTTGTCTGGATGGCAAATGGTCGAAGAGAATTTCCCTCTTCCGATTAAAGGATTAATGGAACGCAAGTACGCGGGATATGTTCTTACCAAGAATGAGTATGATCACGTGACTCCGTTTAGTCCAATGTTTGGAATTGATTGTGAAATGTGCAAAACTACTAGTAGTGACTTGGAATTAACGAGAGTCTCCGTAGTTGATGAGAAATTTAACATTGTATATGACACTTTGGTTAAGCCTGATAACAAAATCACAGATTATTTGACTAGATTTTCTGGAATAACGCATAAAATGATGAAGAATATCAAAACCACAGTGCAAGATGTTCAGGAAGATCTTAAGAAGTTGTTGCCGAGGGATGCAATTTTGGTTGGCCAGTCACTGGGGAATGATCTTCATGCTTTGAAGATGATGCATCCTTATGTAATTGACACTAGGTAAGTTTTAAGAGTCATAATGGCATGACATAAATGAGCTGGGGGCGCAATCACGAGGTGACCCTTGCAGGAAGATTTGTTTAGCATTACCACATTGACTCTGTTTTCTGTTAACATTATGTTGGATTAAAAATAAAAATACAGATGAGAGCAATAATTTTAGTGGTTGTAGTGCATAAAATTGTCGTTTTTTATTAATCTTTATTCAATTCCGACATGTTTCGCCGTTAAGGCATCATAAGGGAACAGATTCTACAAGTTATTCAGATATTTTTGTTTTACATCATGCGACTTACCCAACAAAATAATTAAATTGTAATGACTAATTAATGGTCACAACCATTTGTTGAAACTTAATCTATGTTAAAATGAATAAATCTCACAGCCATCTCGTTAACTCTATGAAAAATTAGTAAAGATTAATAAAAAACGACAATTTTATGCACTACAACCACTAAAATTATTGCTCTCATCTGTATCCATAAGTGCATACTCACCGAATTAAACAAAACAAAAATTAATTAAAAATAAAAATGGTCGAAGATCGTGCTGCTGTATAGTACGGTAGCCAACCAGGGCTTCAATTCTCGATCGATTCAACAGTTTGATGCAATACATGCGAAGTCACTATGGTAGGGGCAATCTCATTGGCGGTTGCCTAGTAACATCGCATGCGAAATCGTTCTTTCGATTCGAGAATTGAAGCCCAGGGCGCTTATCTTTGAAGCGGGGAGATCATCTCACCGGTGAGATTTAGGCAACACGCCGCTCTCAGCTGCATATAGAGCTACGGAAAACCTATGAGATTCAATCTCCCTCGTGCAAACCAAGCGAG
This sequence comes from Pycnomerus fuliginosus, assembly GCA_963924575.1. Taxonomy (NCBI): domain Eukaryota; kingdom Metazoa; phylum Arthropoda; class Insecta; order Coleoptera; family Zopheridae; genus Pycnomerus; species Pycnomerus fuliginosus. The sequence continues at coordinate 33,484,110 of OZ004618.1, read as the reverse complement.
ATCGTCTCCCAGGTTAGAATGCGCTTGCGTGTGCAACCAAATCCTAGTGGTATTTTGATGAAAATGAAGAGCAAGGTATGGTTTCATATTGCAAATCAATGTCTGAAGAGGAAATGTAGATTTATTGGCTGGGAGAGCCTTTAGACCAAATATTGTACAAAATTATTTTGTGTAAGATTAGCAAATATTTTGTTGATACCTAAGTATTTATTTTAATCGCAGAAATGTTTGTATTTTTCACACTTGATAGGAAAAATAAGGCGCAAAAAGGCAAAAACGCAGTTTTGTAAGTGTTAATAATTTATAAGTAGTATTATCATAAATAGAAAAAGTTCAGTCTTTATATGTAATTTACTAATTATAAGACTGAATAAGTAATATAACTTTTTTAGGAACATTGTATGAAAGCATGGCAAATCTACAAACTAATGAAATTTTAAAATTTTGAATAAGAAATGTGAAAGTTAAATTAAAAACATCACAAATTAATTAATTTCTGAAACTTTAACTTTAAAAGCAATCAAAATTTTAGCACCAATAAGAAAATGGCTATTTATAAAGAAGTAAAAAAATGAACAAGAAACATACCTAGAGTATTATGTAAAGTCCGTTCATTTACTACAGACATTTTAGGTTGGTGAATTGGTAGAAGCGATTTGAATGCGATACGTTAGACAAAATGTCAAAATTTTGAATTGGTCCAAAATATAACCTTTGTATGCGTTCAGTTTTGAGCACGGTACAGAGAAAAGTATTCGCGAAAAAGCCTCAGGTACGTTTATCTGTAACACTGCTGCTAACAATAAACAAAAACCTAAAAGATTTCTTATATGTCATGTTTTTGCCTTCCCGCCAAATTCCGATCAAATTGTCAAAAGTACGCTCCCCTATAAAATTAGGGTTGAAGGTTGTACAGTTCCAGAAAAATTTTAGTTCTGCTATAGTAAATGAACCGATTTTACACAAAAATTTCAAAAACCCTCATTTTTGGCACTTTACTGTGAATATAGGATAATAGTAGGTATATTCAGTAAAAAGGGACTAAAAAGTTTTTTTTTCCTGAGGGAATAAAAACCAGTAACTATTACTCGCTGATTTCGGTAGTGGGGGATTACAATCAAATTTTAGCATACGAAAATCAGGTATTAAAATCAAAGGAAATGGATCGGTATTGGAAAAACCGTATTAATGACATATGTAGTATTTGCATAAATAAAGAAGTCTTTGTTTATGATGGCCCAGTTAATAAGAAATTAATAAGAACCAATGAAAAACAAACAAGAAAGTTAAATCAAAAACCGAGTCAAAAACCTACAAATTATATAATTTTTCAAACATTAACTTTTAATAAATAATTTAATTAAAACTATCATACGAGTAAACACAACCTCAAAAATTCGTGTTTATTTTACAGTTGTTTTTGATATTCGCCTCAATTATCAACGTCAGTTCTGTTACATTCTTGCAGTAATTCTTGTTATGCGCCAAAATTTCACTTATAAGTGCATGTCTCGCGTGAGACCATCTCCCCATAAGATAAACGTCCAGGGGCCTTATTCTCGAATCTTTTCAACCATTTCGTATACAATGTTGCTAGGCAGCCGCCTATCAAAGGCGCGTACCTTAGTGATTCCCGAGCGATTCGAGAATTGGGCCCCTGGACTGAATTTTCATAGCCAGGGGCATTCATTAGACGATTTGGTTTGTTGAAAAAATCGTTCAAAAATCTGCATGCAGTACGGTAACATTTTGAGGCTTAGAGACCTATGATTTGTAATGACAAAATTTTTTAGTGATAAGTTTTTTTTCAAATTACGCGGCGTGTGGCCTAACTTGTCTGTTCTGAACTGAAAATGCATAGTTTGTGCTTAGAAGACGTCAGCAACTCGTTTTTGCACTGTTCCTGAATGACAGAAAATTGTTAGGTATATTATAGATGCAGGCCAAACTTAGTCACAACAATACTCTTCCGCGCACAAAGTGTAATTAGTTATTTATTAGGTACAGTCGGGGAATTTGAAAATGCCCACCCCACCCCAACGAGTCACTTGGTCGACTCGTGTTTAATGTCTGCTGACCTGCGCTTCGCAAGGGAAGGGGAAAGAATATATCAGCACGCTCAACCTAGCGCTCACATCATTGCACAAGACTGCACAGCATTGCACACTTTACTGCACAATATTACATACCATTGTACATTGCGCATTATTGCGCACACGTGTGTCCCAACATTGCACGCATTGAATACCTCTTGTTCATAGCCAACTTTGTTGGCCAGAAATCCGACAGTCCAGCTTAGCCGCCAGAGATGGCACTTTGTGTCGACTTACACTAAGGTCATTGGATTTCTCTTTTTGGAGAGGTAGGGCAATCAACAGAAGTGTGGCAGGTTAAAAAAAGACAGGGATACGTTTTTGCCTTTCTAACTCACACGTGACAACGTCATTTTGTCCCAAAACTTGAGAGAGAAAGACCTATATTCTATACCGTTTGCCGCACCTGAGTAAAAGAAGTGTCACACCACCCTCAATTATGTTAGATTGTTGAATACTGTCATAACGGTAAATAACAAATGGATTGTTTGTCACATCTCTATCGATAATTTTCATAACGAAAGTAAACTCCATTCATTTTCTATTGAAGATCTACTTTTTTTCTGGAACTGTACAACCCTAATTTGTAAGGGCCTGTACTTTTGACAATTTGATAGAAATTTAGCGGGAAAGCAAAAACATTGTATAACTCAAATCTTCTAGGGTTTATTTTTATTGTTAGAAGCAGTGTCACAGATAAACGTACCTGAGACTTTTTCGTGAATATTTTTCTTTGCACTTTACTCAAAACTGCACGCACACAAACGCCATTTTGGGCCAATTCAGAGCAATTGCAAAATTTTGACATTTGTCATGTTTTCTGACGTATCGCATTGAAATCGCTTCTATCAACTCACCTGTTAGTAAAATTCCTTGCAAAATTTCCTAGTACCAACATAAAATTCAAATTTTGACGTTCTGTAACTTCAATAGAAAATGAATGGGGAGTAGTGTCCTTGGTAGATCATACACTGTGACATAAAACGCTTTCCTTTTACACATTTATCTGATGCACCTCAGTTAATCTGAGCAATTTGATTGGTTTATTTGAATATTGACCAATAAAATTGCTGAGATTGTCTGAGGCTCCTTAGATAAATGTGTAAAAGGTAAACGCCTATAGCCGTGACCACCGTGACTTTACTCACTGCCACAGCTCACTGTTGGTGACAAATAATGAACCTTCATTCGACAACTGTCAGTTGGACACTTGGAATTGACACTCTTTTTTGTATGAAAATTGTCGATAGTGAGATGTAATGTTACAAGAATCTTCCTGCCAGTGCCATCACATGATTTGTGCACCCAAGCTTATTTATATCGTGACGCCATGATATAAAATTTGTGTCATCAGAGCAAAATTAAGTACATTCAACCTATTCCACGTTTTTCTATTTCATTTTAACTCTACTCTGCCCTGGTTTCTATTGTGTAGTGACACTTAATTGTTTTCAAGGAAATAGATGTTCTGTCAAGAGTTAACATGAGAGGGAAAAACCGGTCCTAAGTGTGAATAGCGAGAGTATACCACCTTAGGTTATTTGTTTCAAAGTAAAGGTGGTTTTGTTGCGAAAAAAGTGAATCCTGACCGGGGGTTCAACCCAACTTTGAAACTTTGAAAAACCACGCTCAAGGAGAAGAGCAGCCGCATAGAACACACGAGGTCCCGGGTTCGAACCCTGGTCGGGGTCCACTTTTCTCGCATCAATTCTTCTAAATTTTAAAGACCATTGCCTTATCTAAGAAACTTTTTCAGTGTGATTTACAATCTAACTGGAGACCGCAGCAGGAAGACCAAATTAAAGACCTTGACCAGAGAGTTCTTGTCAGAGAGAATCCAAGAAAGAAGAGACGGCCATTGCTCAACTGAAGATAGTATTGCTTCATTGAAACTAGCCCAGCTGAAACTAAGCAAAAGTCTTTATTTTGGGGATGCTGTTATGGGCAGTATCCAGAATGAAATCCGTGCATATCCAGAACTGGGAACTTACAATTATGCCACTAGTATGATGAAGCAAACCACAAAGTTGGATAGAACAGCCTCTGTTATCGGCATGGATGATATTGCTGCAAAGTACAAATATTACATCGATAAGGGCTCAGAAACAGAGAGCAAAAAGATTAGATGTGCATCAGAAAAGAGTTGTAAGGAGGTCGTACGAAAGCTGTGTGATACAAGTAATTTAGCGTCACTCAACATAGGACATATTAAAATACAAGACAGTCAGCTCGAGAGCACGAAAGTGTTGAAAAACATCGATAAGTGGGTTAAAGAGATTTATGAAAATTCTCCCACTCCAGGGTTTGTAATCATTCTTTTTACTGGAACTGAAGGTTCCAGTGGGTGTGGTTTTATACAGCTTAAGAAAGAATAAATGCCGTCATTTGTGTACCCAATGAAATGTTTATCTGTATAATCATAGATAGGTTTTTAGAATTAGATTCCGAAGATACGAGAATAAGGCTGCAAAGTGCCGAGTATGCTTGACCAGGCTTACCTACAGAGCATATAGGTAGTTATACAACACGGTTGTATATTTGGTTGCATAACGAGAGTAATTAATGTAGGTACAGTGCTATTTACACAATATGTGAAAACAAATGAATCGCTATCTGTCGAAACTACGCTTGTCTAAAATTAGTTCGCACAGTCCCCAGATACCGTGGCAGACATGTCCCCAAACAAGTCTCTGGTAACATGACGTATGTAACATGTCCTGTACGAACTATCTTTGGACAAACGTACTTTCGACAGATTGCGAATGCGATTCATTTGTTCCCATAACCATACGTTATCACTTATTTTCTGAATAGCACTGTACAACAACAGAAAGTACAACTGACATCGCACATTCAAAAAAATTTCTCTTGTCGGCTTGACAAGAATAAGTGTGCTTATGCGCTACAGAAAAAAGGTTCATAGCTTACTAGTTAGGGGCATAAAAATTAATAAAATATTTTTTTCGGATACTTAACGGAAAAGGGCCTGATTTCTTTATTACAAATCATAAAGAAAAGTATTACTTTCCTTTATATAGCAACTATTTCTTTATATAGCAACTATTTCTTTATAATAACAAGGTAAACAATCAAAATTATTTATTATTAAAAATATTAAACGTACAATTGTTAAGGTTTTTGAACACGCATTTTTGCGATCCCGAATCTTGAAGTGATAATGACGACTTGGAAACTGCCTGATGAACTTCGTATAAATTTAAAGATGTCAATGGATCAGTACGACTAGGACTTGAATGTAATTCAGTAGCTGATGGTGCATCAAGAGAATTCGATGGGAACGCCGACGCCGACATTGGTTGCTGAGTAAATAACATCTTAGAAGTCTTCAATTTATTGTTGATACTGTCTTCTATATATCCCTCCGCTGTCGTTGATGATCGCCATCCTCCATGATCCTTGAGCCTCCGGATGTCTGCTCCACCTTCGGCAAGAAAAGTAGTTGACGTTCTGCGCAAGCAATGTCCAGTATATTGCTCTGGTTCGGGCAATTCCAAATAACTTGCAATTTTTCTCGGCATGCTGTAGAAACTATGAATCCCAACTGGTTGTATAGAACATTTATTGTTCTTATAGAACACAAAGAATCTTGAGTGATTGGTATGTTTTGGTCGGAGGCTTAGATACCTTCTGTACAATTCAATCTCATTGATTCCATCACCCATTTCCGACGTTACTGTAAATATGCGTTTCTTCTTTGTCTTAGTATCATGGAGAGTGACGACCAAAACAGAGCCAGTGTCATCGATGTCTTCGACATTGAACTTCTTTAGTTCCTGACTACGACACGCACCGTATAGTCCAAAAATCAATGCCACTTTAATTAACAAATAAGAATCCTCAGGGGCTTTCGTTAAAAATTTTAGCACATTGTCCATTGACAGAATCTTCGCCTTTTTTGATTCATATCCTTCCCCTTGTCGCTTCAGGTACATCAACAATTTCCCATAACGTGCTATGTCCACATTTTCCTTCATTTTTAGTGTTCTTTTCAACATAGAATACGTTGACCACAGCGTGGATGATTTCAGTTTTTCAGCCTGGGTAATCATACATTTAAAAATTTTACCTATACCTAGGTGTATTCGGAAAAACTCACCCTTTCATGAAAATATACTAGCATAACTTCTTCGTCGATACCTGTCACTTTCTTGGCAGTTCTCCAGGCATTGAAAACGTTGTAAGTCTGCTCATATTTATCTCGAGATTTCGATGGTAATAAAGTAGAAATAGCTTCTAGCGCTGCTTTTGATATTCCAGAATCACGTTCATGACTTTTTTCCATTTTCTCAAAATTTTCGTGCGTTCCACTTTTTAGAATATTTGTTTACTGAAAGTGCTTAGTAACGAAAAACAATATCAGCCATCTGATATTAATTTTGTTGTAACTCGCTTGTCATGTGATTTTCAGTGATTCTTATTCTCTTTTATTCATGAAGGACTTACCTGAAGTATCCGAAAAAATTAGGTGTATCACACGTAAAGAAAAGCGGCGTTTCTTTACTCCTCGCGTTTCTAATCTCGGCTTCGCCTCGATTAGAAATTTCGCGAATCGTAAAGAAACGCCCTACTTTTCTTTACTTGTAATACAAATAACTATTTCCGTGAATTGTTCATTTATGGGTTTCGTTAATGTATACAAAATCGTGCATTAATAGGCTCTGTTAATGCACGATTTTCTATTAATCAACGATTTTAGTATAGGCAATCAACTATACATGTCCTGACAATAAACAAGAATTTAAGTGACATCTGTCAAATTTTCAAAATCTACAAATTTAAATAAAAGTCCCATCAATGGATACTCAGAATCTTAACTTAACACCACCTGAAGTGCTAGTAAGTGCAAATCTTGCGAGCTTAAGTTTGTTTCCAGAAAAAAGCTGTAAAATTTATGAAAAAACTTATGCCAATTTCATTTCATGGTGCGAGAAGAAAAATGCACTGCGACATGCAGAATCTGTGCTTTTGGCAAGGCAATTGACATTTAATTTCTCACGTTTTGTTCATCGAGCTTCGGCACTTTTTAAATTGGATGCATGTTTGGTTGCATCATGTTTGGTTGCATAACCGTTTATCAAACGCAATTTTGAAAAACAAATTTCGCCAATTTAATGATAATACAATCCACGGAAAAATATTGTAACTAACTCGAGTGTTAATAGGCGATTAATAATCTCTATCATTAACGCGTTCGCTGCGCTCACGCGTTAAAATCTCTCGATTATTAATCGCACTCATTAACACTCTTGTTCGTTAAATAACTAATTATAAAGATGTCCCAAAAATAGCTATTATTATTATTATTTGATCGATTTTCGATTTTTTTACAGGACGTAGCCGAAAGATGAGGCTTTTAGAAGCGGCAACCATTTACCAGACCGCACCACGAATAACTTATTTTATCAGTTTTTACAAAAAAAATTTCAGAATTGTAACTGACACCATGACTTTTCACAAAATGATGTCACTTTGCAAATGACACCTACCTTGCAGATTTTTATGAACTTTGATTTAAAAAAATAGTAACAAGAAATATGAATATGTAATTTAGGAGAGAATATTTAGCACTAAAACTACAGAAAGCGGCCATGGACCATGGACGACAGGCTGGATTGGAATAAACTGGATTAAGAAAAACAAATACGCGTGCTTTATAAACCGTCACAATGTTAATGCAAAGAACAAACTTGTCCAGTTCACAAATACGTTTTTTTGCATATTTACAATGAAAGTCGTCTTTTTTTGATGAAAAATCGTAATGAAAGTACCACTTTTTTTAACGAAAAAATCGTAATGATGAAAGCATCACTTTTTTTAACGATTTTAACATTTTTTCATCTTTACATCTTACATCTTTACATTGTTACATTATACCTATTATCACACCAAGGAAGTAAAGGGCTATCCAGTGTTGCCTATCATTACTCCCCCATATAGAAAAAAAAAATTTTTGCACTTTTTCGCGTATGGGAGGTATACACAAAAAAATTACGTGTACAACACGTGATAAAAGTATCTTTTTTCACTAATTTGATTGATACACTCCGCCTACGGCGTCGTGTGTCAAACTTCAAACTCATGAAAAAAGTATTACTTTCATTACTAGTTGTACAAATAACTAATGTAATAGCGTTAGACCATTTTGGGTTTCATTTGTTTTTAACATTTTGTAACGATAACCCCTGAATTAAAATCCTGCAAAATAACGGTAGGTATTTTGCGGCTTGCATAAAAAATAATCCTGCTATTAAATTTAAGACAGGGACGATTTTTTATGCAATCAGCCCTCAGGATCCTGAACATTTTACAAAGATTTGTAGAGAAATAAAAATAGAGCATCACAAACGAAATTGTAAATTAATCAATAATGTTCAGAATAAAATTTTGCAAAGTTTGAGAAAAGGATCAGCTTTAACCCCCCCACACTGTTTTCATGTTGATCGGTTCGCAGATGCTGCAACTTCAGTCAATCAAAAAATGGCCGTGCAAAAAACCCACTAAAAAAGAAGGTGGCGCTATCTGGAAAATGGTGGTCGCAGGTCGACTCTAAAAACCTTGGTTCAGAATAGACATGGTTATACATTCTCGGAACCAACTAGTGTTGTTGTGAGTCGCTTAATTAATAAATATGTTAATTAATGTTAAATAACAGTTCAATATCATAGCAAAAATTGTGTTAAATAACATGGGCATGGGTGTTAATTAACCAATTTAATAACAGAAAATTAGCAGTCTAGGAGACGGTAGGGTAGAAACTTCTACTTTTTCACAGAATTTGCAAATGTAGCGTAATCGCTGGTTGTGTCCGTACGCATGGTGCCCGACGCTCATTTACTAAAATAAATTTAAATAAAAATGTTTTTCACCCCAAAAATGGCACTAATGTTTTCGATCTGACAATACAACGGCTCCGAATCCGATAGTAAGAATATGCTTTTTTGTAAAATGAATTCAGAAAAGGGTCATTTTGCCACTAAAATGACATTTTTCGAAAAAATAGCACCAAGGTTTTCGACTTGAAAAAAAATCAGCTATCAAATCCGGTAATAAAAATACAGTGCGAGTGTAAAGCATGGAATAAAAATTATAAATTTTTTACCATTGATTTTATTTTTTTTGGTGCGGATCTAACGGTGACCTCTATTTTGTTTTTTCAAATGGAATCATACCTTTTTTCAGGAAATTCGCAATCTACGAATTTTTTTGAGACAAGAACATGTATGATACTTGCCCAAAAGTGAAGTCACGGCCTCGATTTTAAAAAATATCGAAGAAATCCGCCAAAAAACAATAATCTTCAAAATGGCGAATACACGTCAACCTTATTTTTTGATACAATTGCAACTGCCCAACTACATTTTCTTAAATTCTATTTGCTACTTTGGCAGATTGTAATTTTATTCCATTATACTTTACACTCGCAATGTATACAGTTATGCATAGGTTTTTTTAAGGCACCATTTTTTGACCAAAAGGGCACAAGTGTGAATACATTTTTAGAAACATTTAAATTTTTCGACCAATACCTATAAGAACTTTTCTTTCTAGAATGAAGTAAAGAACCGTCCCATGAAGTTGTTTACGATATTTTGATGTCTTCTGTCACAAATTTTGGAGCCCTGAACCAATAAAAAGCCATTTTTTTCGAAAAGGGCGCATTCTATCGATGTAAAACAAGAGTACCATTTTTACTTAAAAAACCTCAAATTTTCAGATTCTGGAATCAAAGAACTACTTACAAAAATGTTTGAGTAAATTTAGTCCTAAGCCCCTCCTGTACGAGACAGTTATGATCAAAATTTTAAAATTTTATCCGCAGTAGTAAAATTCAAAGATTTAATAAAGATATCAAATTCCACGTTGTTATCTTTAACCGTTTTGCAGATATTTGTAAAAAACACTTTCAAAGTGGCTCCTTTTAAGGGGCCTTAGCTCCCTTAGGAGTTATTTTTGGACATAAGTTCATAGAGACTTTTTTCATATTGTTCATTAATTAATCTTACTGGTACTGACCACTAATTTCGCGACACCCTGTATGTATACCTAAGTGAAATAATATTTATTAATTTGTTTTAACAAAAGACATTTTTTATCGATTTTGTCTAATAAAATTGACAATATTAATTTGTACCATTTGAACAACAAAATTTGACATCAAGAGTCCGTAAAATCTTAATCTTGATGTCAAATTGTTATTTAGCGGACCGAAATAATTTTGGACTTAATGTACGGTAAGCGTCGAAGAGATATTTCTGACGCAGCTGGATGTTTTTAATTGCCTCAAACGCAAAAAATCAATCACGTTTGCCAGCCTACTCGATTTTATTAAATGATCAAAAAATTTTTATAGAATCAAAACGGCTGGTGCAAACAGTTATGCGCCGGAGTCGCAAAATTCAGAATTTAACTTCGAGTCCGATATATTGCCCGTCACATTGAATCTGGGACACCCTGTATTAATATCATGCAACGGCCACAAAAGTAATTTCGCGGCCGCTGCTACTAGCAAAGGTTGCCCGACCGAAAGACTCTTTCCAGGACTACAGTTATAAAAAACCATCATCAAGATCGATAGAAATTATTCATACCTATTCTTCAGAAGAAAGAGATATCTATTACAAAATTCTTCAAATATTCGTTAGAACTTTTATATGGCCTTGCCACCATGTGGCGTGTTTCCTTCTCCTAATCCTTTCTGTCGGCCACCTTCTAATGGTGTGGAATTCCCCAAGTTTACAGCTATTCGTGAACAAAAGAATTGTATCGAATTTTACCTAAAGCTCCTTCGATACATCCTGTCTTGTCTTTGTTTTTGTTTTGACAAAGTGTCACTTAGAATTTTATGGGCAAACAGTACACTGTACATACTTACCACTTTCGACGAGTAGTAGTATTTTTGGAAATAAACTGGCGGCCAAATGAACCTTTCAGGCTCTTCCGTCTATTCAAATCACAATAACTTTTCACATAGCAATTGTGAATCGCTTTCTTACGTTAGAAAGATCGTTTTATTGGCTTCATTCCAGTGTTATCATAAGAGTGTTGACTGTTGATTTCAGTGTTTCATCCATGGCTCGACCTGGTTGTTTCCAAACAACTTGCAAAAATGTAAAGTTTTAGACCATCCCCAATTCCAAAAAAAAATTTTTGTTTTTTTTTAATTAGTGCATGGAACAGGTGCCCAGGATCAATATCTGGAGACCCTTTTGTCGTTTTTTGCCGATGACACTTCTTCCCCCAAGAATTAAAAAATAACTTTTTTTCATTAACTCCCTGATAACTTCTTCATTCATAAACTAATTTTCAAGGTCGTGGGCTCTTTATTACCATAAAGGATTGGCTAAACAGAAAACCCCCAAAGAAGTCTCCTAGCACAAAAATGCAAAATGGTAGGAGGTAAAGAAATTACCATAAAATTTTAAACACGTTTTATGCGGAACATTTACAACGAATCTTCATTCTCAGCTAGAAAGGGCGGCTTAACTTTACTTTAGCGGAAACCGTGTATGTACTGAAACTGCACATATTCCCGTTCGGAATGATGAGCTGAGTACAACGGTACCCGTTTTTTCTTGCGGAAACGCACCGTTGCCAAGTTACAGGTTTCCGCTAAAGTCCCTATAGAAACCACGTGCACGTTAAAATTTTGTATGTTCTGGTTGAGAATAACGAGCTGATTCAACGTCACGTCATTTTTCTTGCGCAAGCGCACTGCGGCCAAGTTTCAACTGGTTTTATGAAGTTTTTATGGTACTACTTTAGCAAAAACCATGCAATATCTGGGAATGAAATGACACGAAAATACGTGCAGATCCTCTTCCCGACCCTATGACACAGATCAATGAGTAGTATTTCGCATCGCTCAGCTTAATATCGATATTGTAAAGATATTATTTAGGTATTTTAGTTGACAAGGCTTTCCATATGGTGTCACCAAACATATCCATTTTTATATATATATGGCATTAAATGATTGTCTTCGCCTGATCTTCACACTGACTTTTTTTTTAACTAGCAATATTAGGCTAAGCGAAAAGTAGATAATAAATACTACTTATTGACCTGTATTTTAGGGTGGGGAAGAGTATTTGAGGTTCCATATAAAAATGAATACGTTTAGTGAAACCATATGGAAAGCCATCTCCTTGTCAGCTAAAATACCTAAACTAAATTTTTATAATATCGATATTAAGCTGAGCGATACGAAACACTACTCATTGATCTGTGTCATAGGGTCGGGAAGAGGATCTGTACGTATTTTTGTGTCGTTTCGTTCCCAGATATATTGCATGGTTTTCGATAAAGTATTTATATAAGAACCTCATAAAAATAAGAGAAACTTGGCCACAGTGCGTTTGCGCAAGATAAATGACGTGCCGTTGAAATCAGCAAGTCATTCTCAACCAGAATATGTAAAGTTTTAACGTGTACGTGGTTTCCGCTAAAGTAAAGTTCCTATAGACTTTAGTTTAGCGGAAACCTGTAACTTGGCAACGGTGCGTTTGCGCAAGCAAAAAAGGGTACCGTTGTACTCAGCTCATCATTCTGAACGGGAATCTACAGGGTGGTCCAAATGCATTAATACAGGGCTCTCACGGCCAAACGGTAAGATAAATGAGTAAAATAAAAAATCCAGGGTAAATTAGAATTAAATACCTTTATTTTGTCGCCATTTTGGAACTCCCCATCTTATTGTATAATTTAGCAATAAATAAGAGTACATTTTTTTAAATGGCACCATGTATGTTTCTATTTTTTTTTGGATTCCCTTTGATGCCCTCTTTATGGTACCTAGTGATTTTATTTTTTTGACAAATTGAACAGTAAACGTAGAAATTTTTGTTGATTCAAATTTCGCGCGGTGATCCGGCAACAATGCGCTTCACCAATACTTCGATGGAACCACCCTCATCTCACCGTATGTCTCCCACTCCCACTGTGTACACAATGAAGTAAACAGGCTATTTATTATTAGGCCCAATCAGATTCTTCCAGAGGGCGTGTACACAGTACAGAGTACAAGTTCCCTGTAGTGGGGACACATTCGGTGAGATGAGGGTGGTATCATCGACGTAATGGTGAAGCGCATTGTTGCCGGATCACCGCGCGAAATTTGAATCAACAAAAATTTGTACGTTCACTGCTCAATTTGTCAAAAAAATAAAATCATTACCATAAAGAGGGCATCAAAGGGAATCCAAAAAAAAATTGAAACATGCATGGTGCCATTTAAAAAAATTTATTCATTGTTTATTGCTAAATTATACAATAAGATGGGGAGTTCCAAATTGCGACAAAATAAAGGTATTTAATTCTAATTTACCCTGGATTTTTTATTTTACTCATTTATCTTACCGTTTCGCCGTGAGAGCCCTGTATTAATACATTTGGACCACCCTGTATGCAGTTTGAGTTCATACAAGGTTTCCGCTAAAGTAAAGTTGACCCGAAAAGGCTTTCTCGAGGAGTATTTTGATGCGTCATTTGAGAATGTTACGTTAACACTTGGTCAAAAAGAACAAGAATTTTGATTCCCGTTCTGACAGATAAAACAAAAAGTTTTCACATGAATCTGATTTATAATTTAAGCCAATTGCTGTTGAAAATCATCTGAAGTCTACCCTAAGAGAATTTTAATTCTGAATAATACTGCTCGTGCAAGTTTTTTTGTCCTCCTTAAAGAGCAAGAGAAAACCATTGGTCTTAAATTAATGGAGTGCTACCCTTCCGTTAAGTTTCCATAGCGGCGATATTATCATAGTGTCTATTCGATTCAAAAACAATAATGCAATAATGACACTTTAGTTGTCACATCCTTGCATTCTCGCCGTATATCGTCATAGAAACTAATGGAAGGGTCGGATTTCATTAATTTAAGATCGTTGGCTTTAGTGCCAATTCACAATGAACGTAATGCGTAAAATGTACATAAGAAATACATAATACGTAATATTGAAACCATGGAAAGGGAATACAAGTGTTCACAATGTGCGAACGTAAATTTTACGTTTACGTTGAAATTACGGGCGCCCGTAACACATACATAAAGTTGAAAAATATCCAACTTTACGTTCGGCTTATGTATGAAATCTAGTGGAAATCTGTTTGAAGGTGGTGGCGGCTCTGAATGTTACTAGAATTTCAAACTTGAAAATCCAAGCGTCAAGCGTGATCCAACCAACATAACCTTAATTTTGAACACGTGCGACAGTGAGACCAGTGCCAGTGAAATTATTGTTTATTGTATTATTTAGCTGTCAGGAGATGCTGTGCCTGTAATGTCTACATCATCGAACATCGCCGATTTAACCCGAATGCTACTCGCGCACGCGTAGTAATATTATTTTTGAATGTTTGTGTGACCGCGAATGTGATTTACGTACGATTCGATTACGGACACTGTGAACAGTCAACGTAAAAATTACGTTTCCGTCAATTTTACGTTTACGTAGGCTTTATGTTTTACGTTCATTGTGAATTGGCACTTATCCTTCAGCACGGGAATCAAAATTCTTGTCTTTTTTTTGACCAAGTGTTAACGTAACATTCTCAAATGAGAGAAGAGAATGAAGATTCGTTGCAAATGTTCCACATAAAACGTGTTTAAAAATTTATTTACATATTTTTTATATGTATCATATTGCATTTTTGTGATAGGAGACTTCTTTGGGGCAGGGTTTTTCTGTTTAGCCAATCAGTTATGGTTACAAAGAGCCCACGACAAAATTGGTTGAAGAATGAAGAAGTTATCAGCGAGCTAATGAAAAAAAAATATTTTTTAATTCCTGGGGGAAGAAGTGTTATCGGCAAAAAACGACAGAAGGGTCTCGAGACATTGATCCCATGCACCTGTTCCACTCGTTAAAAAATTCAAAAAAAATGGAATTGGGGATGGTCTAAAACTTCACATTTTTGCAAGTTGTTTGGAAACAACCCTGTCGAGCCATGGATGAAAGCCCCAACACTCTTATGATAACAATGGAATGAAGCCAATAAAACGATCTTTCTAACGCAAAAAAGCGATTGACAACTTCGGCGCTGGCGCTGTTTAAAAGTTATAGTTATTTGTACAAACGCGAGACTTTTAGACTGAAAGGTTCATTTGGCCGCCAGTTTATAAGATAGAATTAGCTGGAAACTCGATTTTTGAAATTTTGTACAAGTAATATTTTATAGAGATCTATTATTATCATTAGGGGGTTCCTTAAAGATAAGTGACGTTTAAATTCCGTAGATACGTTTGTTGAAACAATGGTTTCCAAGAACTTTAAGGGCCACTTAAAAAAATTATCGTGCAATCGGCCATATATTAATAATGATAAAAAGTATCAAAAACATCCAAAACCGTTTTCATGGTGCGGAACGGCATTGATTTAATAAGTTCCTAACACCTTTTTGAGCCCCAACTATCTCAACATCTAAAAAATCTTAAATGATAGATAATATTCTGCCCAAAAAGATCGAGATGTGTCCGTCACACTGACCATAAATTTTTTCCATTTTTGGGCCAAGCGGTACCATTCTCGATCTCTCTGATTCTGCTTAAATAGAAGTAATAAGGGCACTTGGGACACTGTACAGAATATGTTAGAATGTTTGTTATGATCTCAGTAAAATGAATTTCAGTGTGGTCTAGGACTTTTAAGTATATTTTTAGTGCCGTAGCAGAATGCGAGGAACTCTTGTTTTAGCTTATTCGCTCGCTCCTCAGTCTATCCGTCGCATAACTTGAGAACCGATCGAGATATCGAACTAAAACTTGGTAGGCAGCTTCGTCTCCAGAAAAGTAAGGCGGGGATTGCTGTTGGGCCATATCTGACCAAGGGGGTGGGAGTAAGAGGTGAAAAACCGAAAAACTGTTAATTGCAATAACTCAAGAACTAGTGGAGGTATCTTGCTGAAACTTGCTATGCAGGTTCGACCCTCAATTCTGTTGAAGGTGAAGGAATGCTAATTTCGGGGGATGAAATTTAGTTACTGGTATACTAAATGCAGCTTTGGATTGGTTCAATACTTAATGTATAAAATAATCACATGAATCTGATTTATAATTTAAACCAATTGCTGTTGAAAATCATCTGAAGTCAACCCTAAGAGAATTTTAATTCTCAATAATACTGCTCGTGCAAGTTTTTTTGCCCTCTTTAAAAAGCAAGAGAAAACCAATGGTCTTAAATTAATACAGTGCGACCCTTCCATTATGATAGTGTGTATTCGATTCAAAAACAATATTTTCACCCCTTAGCCTCCCCCCCCCCCGCGAAATTCCCAAGCAACGCGAAATTTTTTTTATACCCCCCTCTCGCGATCGAAAAAATTTGGTGATTTCTTGTTTATCCTGGGCCGTTTTCCTGATGAAATTTTTCGTTTTTCGGCCCCAGATTTGTACCTCTTTTTAAAAATTTTACCGCACGAGGCACAATAAACAAGAAAATTCAACACCATTTACGATAATTCTAGTAATTCTCTAGTCTACAATAACTTTTTACAATAAGATAAGATCCAGAAACAAAAAGTTTATGCAAGATGTTGGCTGCACTTTGGAATGACAGTGTTAATATTAAGTAATTTACTAAACTTTGAATTCATGTACTTAGTTTACTAGATTGCTGCATATATCGTCAAAGAAACTAATGGAAGGGTGGACTTCACTAATTTAAGACCGTTGGCTTTATCTTTCAGAACGGGAATCAAAATTCTTGTCCTTTTTGACCAAGTGTTAACGTAATATTCTCAAATGACGCATCAAAATACTCCTCGAGAAAGCCCTTTCTACCTGATGTAGACGGGAGAATGAAGATTCGTTGCAAATGTTCCACATAAAACGTGTTAAAAAATTTATGGTGATTTCTTTACCTGCTACCATATTGCATTTTTGTGATAGGAGATTTCTTTGGGGGTTTTCTGTTTAGCCACTTTATTTTTACAAAGAGCCCACGACAAAATTGGTTGATGAATGAAGAAGTTATCAGGGAGTTAATGAAAAAAAAGTTATTTTTTAATTCCTGGGGGAAGAAGTGTTATCGGCAAAAAATGACAAAAGGGTCTCGAGATATTGATCCTGGGCACCTGTTCCACTCATTTAAAAAAATTGGAATTGGGGATGGTCTAAAACTTTACATTTTTGCAAGTTGTTTGTCGAGCTATGGATGAAAACCTCAACACTCTTATGATAACAAAGGAATAAAACGATCTTTGTAACGTAAAAAAAAATGCAGCAGAGAAGCGGTTGGAACCTACCCAATCGCGTGGATCTTTGTATTCTGTGTAGATAGTAGTCAATTCAACAGAATTTTTTTTTATCCTTATCGTCTGTGACTAATTTCGCAATTTTCTGACAAATACCAACATCACCTCGGACATCATCCATCACATTTGACAATATGTTCCTTTTAAGGTTAATCTTTTGCCACCTTTTTGACAACAACTGCCACTTTATGTCATCCACTGTCAGCCCGCTCCCTTTTAATGAGAAAGATTTTTTTCTCTATTTTCCACTGAAATGACAGAAACTGTGAATACATTTTTAGAACCAGAATATGATCGTCTTTCTAATAGCGACATAAAAAAGGAAGCCTTGTATTTAAAATTTTAAGTTGATATGCTTAAATGACACTTCCTTTGGACAAATTGCTTCCAAAAGCCCTTCAGGTCTTCAGCGGGTCACCCAATCTTTATGTACCAAATTTCAGCCAAATCGATTCGTTAATTTGGGCTATAATGTATTTTTAGTGTTACTATAAAATTTCGATTTTTTGAACCAAACAGCACTAAATGCGAATTAATTTTGTCTTATTTAAAATCAGAATTTGAAGACCTTTCTGATGGTGACAGTAAATCTTTCAAAAACTTGTTTTGGATGGTTAAATGAGTGAATAATTTTAAAGTTGGAAATTGGTGTGCCAAAACGGCACTTTCCGTGGGCCGATTGAATCCAAAATTTGTTCAACTCTTCAACGTGCAATACAATCCCCATGTGCAAAATTTCAGCCAAATCGGTTCAGGGGCTTGGGCTGCACCGTGATTTTAAAGTCCGATAAAAATCATTTTTTTTTAATTTTTGGTCAAAAGGGCACTAAGAATGAATACATGTTTAGACGCAGAATTTGAAGGTCTTTCTTATGGTGACGTGAAAAATGGGGGTTTGTATTTCAAATTTAAAAGTTGATGTGCCAAAATGGCATTTCTGGTTGCACGATTGGATCCAAAAGCTTTTCAGATCTAAGTTGGGTTATGACCAAATTTCAGCCAAATCGGTCGAGCAGTTTGGGCTGTGGCGTGTTTACGAACGTACGAACGTACGAACGAACATACAAACGAACGTACGAACAAACGTACGTACGTACATACATACAGACACATTTTAGAAACCACTTTTTTGGGTTCCTGAGACCTCAAAACGTATAGATCCGGTCTTATCTCGAATTCGAAAATTTTAGTGATTGCAGTAACCTCCCTTTTTTTTAAATGGTGAAGTGGAGTGGGGAGGTTAAAACGCGAGACTTTTAGACTGAAAGGTTCATTTGGCCGCCAGTATAAGATGCAATTAGCTGGAAACTCGATTTTTGAAATTTTGTATAAGTAATATTTATATTATCATTAGGGGGTTCCTTAAAGATAAGTGACGTTTAAATTCCGTAGATACGTTTGTTGAAACAATGGTTTCCAAGAACTTTAAGGGCCACTTAAGAAAGTTATCCTGCAATCGGCCATATACATAATATGATAAAAAGTATCAAAAACATCCAAAACCGTTTTCATGGTGCGGAACGGCATTGATTTAAAAAGTTCCTAACACCCCAACTATCTCAACATCTAAAAAATCTGAAATGATAATATTATCCCCAAAAAGATCGAGAAAGGTGTTTTATGTGTCCATCACACTGACCATAAATTTTTTCCATTTTTGGGCGAAGCGGCACCATTCTCGATCTCTCTGTTCTGCATAAATAAATGTAATAAAGGCACTTGGGACACAGTGCAGAATATGTTTGAATGTTTGTTTTTATATCATTAACATGAATTTCAGTGCGGTGTGCCAGCCACCTAGGACTTACATTTAAGAATATTTTTTAGTGCCGTAGTAGCATCCGAGGCACTCTTGTTTTAGCTTATTTGCTCGCTCCTCAATCTATCCGTCGCATAACTTGAGAACGGATCGAGATATCGAGCTGAAACTTGGTAGGCAGCTTCGTCTCCCGCATAGTAAGGCGGGGATTGCTTTTGGGCCATAACTCGAGGAGAACTAGTGGAGGTATCTTGCTGAAATTCGGTATGAATTTTCAATGACATTATTATAGATGGATGGACAAATTTAAGGGTTGAAACTTGAAATTTCTTCAAGTAAATGGTAGCATAAAATTACGGGGTTCGATAGATTTCGATCAACTATTGAAAAAAGGTCTTATGAGTTTTTAACCTAAAACCAACCCCTAGGCTATTAACCACCCCTAACTATTTGCAAGCAAGAAAGTTAGGGGTGGAAACTCCAATTTTCACTGAATAATGTAGGGTTGAAATTAATACCATTCGATGGCTTTCTATTGATAGTACAAAAAAAGTCTTAATTCATCCTTCGGGAAAAACGACCTTTAAAGGCGGTATACAGCCCCCTAACATGCCGAAATACAAAAATGCGAGAACTCACAAACTGCTCAACGTATCTGGGCTGGATTAAGGGTTGAAACTGGAAATTTTTTCATGTAAGTGGTGGAATCAAATTATGGGGTTCGATAGATTTCGGTCAACCATTGAAAAAAAGTCTTATGACCCTTCAACCTAAAACCAACCCCCCTGCCAACCCCTATGCTACTAACAATCCCTAAGCCCTAGCCAGCGGAGTATCTAAATACATTTAATCTATTTTTTTGGGTTTTCTTCTCATTTTTCGACAATACAAAGTCATTATTCATTAATTTTTAACCCATCCACATTTTTTCAACCCCTGTCATGATTTGTGAACCTTCAAAAAGCAAAATTTACCGAGACCGCTTCTTTTTCGTGTGATTTTCACTAGTTCTGCTTAACTACAGTATATTTTCACCCCTCTTTTGCCTTTTTTCGGCGTGACGTAAGGTAAGTGAGTAGTGTACTGACAAAAAAATATATTATTCAAGAACTATAGGCTCTAGGACAACAACTTCTTTTTTTAAACTTCTTAAAAGTATGCTCTTCATCTTGTACGCGGGGCATATTTGATTACCTAAAAAATATCCTCGATTCGTGAAAATTTTATGTCGTGCATTATGAAAATTCCGGTTTAGGCTCTTCTAATAAAGCCCCCTGAAAATTTTTGTCGACAGCTCAGGTGGAATAGGAATCGTTGATGAATCTCCTCTCGATGAAAAAAAGATTATAACAATATCTCAAACAGTTTTTATGTTACGGGGTTGTAAACGATAAAAAACATGTTTTCTGAGAAAATCGAAAAAAGTAACTTTTTTGCAAATAACTTTTCTCTCGACCATTTTAGAATGTCATAACTTTTCATTTCGTATAGACTTTAAGACCCTTCTTTTGGTATATGACACATATAGTTATACTTTTATATTGGGTTTGTGAACATTTCTGGCCCCAATCCGCCCCCTTTTGATTCTTCATCCCCTCTCGCAATTTTTCAGTCCCTGAGTGTTAATTTTTCAAAATTCGCCAAATATTGTTTTAATTCCGGCGATTCTGTTCATTTACTCGCAATTGGTTTATATTGTCATTTTTTTAACTTTTCAACCCTCAAAATTGTTGTTTTTTTTTTCATTTTCTACTTTTTAATTCTGTAACAACAATTTTTTAACATTTCGCCTTTTTGACATATCTGTGCGATTGCGGAGGCACTACTACTAGGTGCAGTCATTCTTTTTACTTTTCAACCCTCAAAATTTTTGTTTTTTCTGTTAATGTTTTACCTTTTAATTCTGTAACAACAATTTTTTAACATTTCGCCTTTTTGACATATCTGTGCGATTGCGGAGGCACTACTACTAGGTGCAGTCTTTCTTTTTACTTTTCAACCCTCAAAATTTTTGTTTTTTCTGTTAATGTTTTACCTTTTAATTCTGTAACAACAATTTTTTAACATTTCGCCTTTTTGACATATCTGTGCGATTGCGGAGGCACTACTACTAGGTGCAGTCATTCTTTTTACTTTTCAACCCTCAAAATTTTTGTTTTTTCTGTTAATGTTTTACCGCTTTTAATTCTGTAACAACAATTTTTTAATATTTCGCCTTTTTGACACATCTATGCGATTGCGGATGCAGATTGATAAAATCTGCACCCGATTCCACCAGTAACATCTACAGGGATACACACGTCGCATTGATGTACATCTTCCGGGGGTTTTTTTTAGGAACAATAAGGCAACTTTTTTTTTGATATTCTTTAGCGGTGCCTAATACAATACCTACTAGAGTCTTTTTTTGATATTGGCAACCACAAAATAGGCTCATCTCTTGGTCCAGTGACTCCAGTGGCCCCCATATGTAGTTTCGTCACCGAACTTAAATAATTCGATATTAGAACTTCTTAACACTAATTATCGACTTTACGACCCGACTACAATAAAACCAACATCTAAAATTTACGTGCTTCTAGGAGGAAACGCTTATTAATTAAGCAGTCAACGCCGTGCGTTCATTTCAGAAAATGTATTATTTCTTCAATACCTACAGAAGCAGGTCCTCTAATTCTAATTTGTAAAGAAATAAACAGAATTTATTCAATTTGGCAATCACTCAGCAGTTTTCAGCCTTCAACTGAAATCGAGACCATTGCAGGATAGCAAGCTCGACGCCGACGACTGCGCGTAGCTTCCTGGTGAAGCTTTACATCAAGCACAGGTTCAGTTCGTTCAGTTCAGCAATCCCTAGTGGTGTGTCGCTATAGCGACTGAGTTACCACCATCATAATAATCATCTTCAGTGCCTTTTCAACTAGAAACTCCTCAAATTACCGTCTAAAGGTAAATATTTTTTTTGTGGAAGAAAACCCACGTGAGTAGGGGTTTTTATTTCAAATGGTTTTCTTTATTTTCATTTCACACTTTTAAGGGTGCATGTCAGTTCAATATCTTGTTTTTAAAGATATTCTTAATTTGATGCCCCGAATGATAATTTTCCGTTCGATTTAAAAAAATCGTTTGGGAAAATTCTTTAATGACACATTCAGAACAATAAACTCAGTGCTAATTTGTATACTTCGCGAGATTTTAATTACCGACTTAAAATTATTAGTTTACAATACAAAGACTTTATTATTATTAACCGAAAAAACGTATCTGTGCATGACTAATTTCAAATGTTGATGAACGTAATAGTAAAATTGGTTCGAGTAGTAGTATTGATTTTTTCCTCTCGGTAATTCTAGCTCACCAATTATTATTGCTTTAGGTATCAAGGTTTATCTTATATAAAGTTTTTTAAGAGTAGGTAATTACCAGCTTATACAATGTCATTGTCATCTGCGTTTGAGAATTTTCGTTTACCTAATAACTGGGTCGTATTGGACCGCCATCGCCATTTCGCTTAAATCGCAAGGTGATTTATACCCCAAACAATTTATAATTAAGGTTGCCACTGATATTAATCGATCTTGCGACATTATCAGGAAATTTCGTTTCCATACGCGATAATGATGGTAATAAATAAATAAATTAGTCGATTTGAAACCTTGTTATGGGTAAGTGCTGGTTTTGCAGTTCAGTTGAATGGTCTGCTTGTCTCTTCTCTTCATTTCTTCATTATTGTTTTATTTATTTTCCGAAAACGATTTATGGATACAAATGTTTCTTTAAGTAAACTGCTTTTTTAATTGTCACCAGGCAATTGAACTTATGAAGGCCTCATAGCAGTAAGACATTTCCCATACTTATCTCCGGACTCTGAAATTTCAGGACTACTTTTACATTCTGTCACCTTATCTGCAACATTTTTCTTCTTCCATTTTTTTAATTATTCCACCATCTCACTCAGACTCGCATCGATTACTCGATTCCAGCTATTTAAAAACTATATTTACATTATTTTTTACTGTTGCCCCCAGTTTTAATATTTCTAATTCTGTAAAAGTTTGTATACCTACCGTCTCCCAGTCTACTATTTTCTTAATTCAAAATCATTCGCTTACTTGACCTTTGGTACCAGAAATCGGGCAGCACATTCTACTCCAAAAACATAAAATAATCTGCAGTTGTAAATTTTTACGTTTCCTTAGGAGGAATTAACGAGAAAAAGTTAATAAACCAAACAAAATAAAACATGCTTGAATTCGACCTATGCGTTAATTCCCAAAAGCGCGATTTTTGTGTTAAATGGTTTTAGGTGTCCATTTTAAAGATTATGTTTTGCACAAAAAAAATCCTACCGGTTGGTAGTTTTTGCTCAGAAAGATAAATTTTTTCACTTATTGGACCATATAGGCGAAACTGTTGAGAAACTGGTCAAAATGAAAGACACCTTTAATTTTCTATACTCTCTGACAAAGATAATGGCGTCAACCGCAACTCTCTACATCTAATGGTTTCGGAGATACAGCGGTCCAAATTTAGAGCAAAAATTTCCAAAATCGCCCGAAAATAACTTTTTTTAATCTTGACTCGTCAAACATTTGCAAGGCACCATACGTGAAAAAAGCATATAGTCTTTTTTAATCTATACTATATTGTGAATAAGTAGCCACCAACTGGAACTCTCTACTTCCAATACTTCCGGAGTTTCAGCGGTCGAAAGTTAGGTCTGAAACGTCAAAAATCGCTTGAAAATGACTATTTTTTGTATTTTGTTTCGCCAAACATTTGCAAAGCCCCGCACGTGGAAAAAGTATAAAACATAAGATTCTATGCGTTTTCCTATACTATAATTTGTGAAAAAAATTTGACTTGATACCTACATTTTTAAAATGCTATATCTCCGAAACTATTAGAGGTAGAGAAATCCGTTTGGCGGCATCCTTTTCTTCGTAGACCCTAGATTAGAAAATGTTTTATACATTTTCCACGTGCGAGGCTTCGCAAATGTTTGGTGAAACAAAATACAAAAAATGGTCATTTTCAAGCGATTTTTGACGTTTCAGACCTCTAACTTTCGACCGCTACAACTCCGGAAGTATTAGAAGTAGAGAGTTCCGGTTGGCGGCTACTTATTCACAATACAGTCTAGATTAAAAAAGGCAATATGCTTTTTTCACGTACGGTGCCTTGCAAATGTTTGACGAGTCAAGATTTAAAAAGTAGCCATTTTCGAGTGATTTTCGAAATTTTTGCTCTAAATTTGAACCGCTGTATCTCCGAAACTATTAGATGTAGGGAGTTGCGGTTGATGCAATTGTCTTTGTCAGAGACTATAGAAAATTAAAGATGTCTTTCATTTTGACGAGTTTCTCAACAGTTTCGCCAATAAGTGAAGAAATGTACCTTTCTGAGCAGAAATTACCAACTTCCTGTAGGAATTTGTTTGTGAAAAACTTAACCCTTAAAATGTACACCTAGATAAACCATTTAACACAAAAATCGCGCTTATGGGAATTAACGCATTTTTAGGGCAAAATTATGTCTCTGCCGACTGGCCTGCTATTCCTCTGTCATTTTAGGAACGTAAAAATTAGCTTCTAACTTGAGAAAACCTCAAACATTTTTTTTTTCAAAACCATTTTAATGAGGGTGAATTTACGAAATAAGGGAAGTTTAGTTAATTTTTATTATTAATTTTTCAACAACTTGCATTTTGTAGTAGGCTATAACAAATTTGCTTGGACAACAATAACTACTCTGTTATGATAAGCGGATCCGATTAAAGAAAAGCCCTGTTTTAATCCAAAAATTTAATTGAAATTCTAAAATTAATAAACTGTTCAGATAAGATATCACGTGACTTTTGCATTAGAATATAATGATTTGCAAATTATGGTTTATGAGGCCAAAAATAGAATGAAAACTTATAAAATTGTTTTATTTGCAATCTGCTTGCTATCTATTTGCATCTACTATAAAATCATTATCTAACAAACGCAGGGGTTGTGTGAATCAGGTTTTTTTGGTTTGTTGTTAAACAAGCTTTCAGAGTTTAGTTCCGTCAAAATTTCCGTTAGTGTTAAAAGCAGAGACCTAATAGACAACAATTAGCAACAAGGATCCTTTATTGACAAAAAAATGTACGTAAATAGAGGGTTGTTTGATAGATATAGTCATATCAACAAAACTTCCGTTGCACGTCATCAATAAACGTGTACGATTTGCACATTTATCCAAGGAGCTTCACTTATTCTCAGCGATTTGATGCCTAAAAATTTAAATGAATCTATAATAGAACTGCTGAGATTAAGTGAGGCACCTCAGATAAATGTGCAAATCGAAAATTCTATTGATGACGTGCAACGGAAGTTTTATTGCGAATACTATAGATAGATAGGTAGATAGTTTAACGAAACAATAGAAAAAAGCCTGACTCACACCATCCCTAAGTTTGTTAGAAAATGATTAGGTATGTTATATTGGCTTTTGTCATAAACCATACCAGCCAATCTTTGAAATATTGCTCAGTTTTAATTGCAATGGCCTATATTCGAATTTTATTTCCCTTTTATCAAAACTATTAACGTCTTATAATGCCGCGGTGGAAAAAACGTTCTTAATATTTCTTTATCCTTGGAGTTTACGAGTTTTTCGTTAAAAAGCGAGTAAATTAGTCTGCTGAATAACAATTGCACACCAATATCAATAAAGAACCTTTATCTTGTAGAAACAATAATTATGCGAAATAATTAGGTGGATAGTGCAAATTATTATTTTCGTACTTGAGCCCTCATGGGTCTTTTAATGATGATAGCAGTGAGTTTTTCGCACTTGAATACCGCCCGCATGATCATGAAAGATTCTAATTTATTAATTGTTTTCTGCCAGACTTTATCTTTTTATGATTTTATTCTGCAGCCAAAGCATCCCTTATTATCGTAACACTGAAGCGGTTCTACCTTCAACTGGCTTGTTGGGCTCGACTCATATCGATTTCCACCTGTATGTTTTTATGCATCCCTGCGTACTACGCGATGACCTAGCGGGGTAGGTCGAGCCCATTTCGTAGTATTTTGTTCAGAAGTTGTAAAAGCTACTCCAATTTTCAAATATTTATTTTTTTCTACGACCACTATTAAAACACTTGTTTTAACGTTTGTTGACAATAGGCATATTGCACATTTCCTAATTTCGGGTTATTTTAATGTAAATGCGTCAATAAACATCAATTTTATTTAAAAAACGTTTGCTTTTTTGTAAATAAATAAATAATTCGGAAACGCCCGCCGTTGTGCGACCTGTGACGTCATAGGTCGTACAGCCGATGCGATCTGGCAACAGTTGTCACATGTAAGAAAATTTAGTTTGAATGGCTTTGGAGGTTTTTTGGGGCGAAGTTTGAGAATGCTAATTTCTCTTTTTTTTGAGCTCCACGGACAAGATATTGGAACTTAAGGTATCAGGGATTATTAAATATATCGCGAACTTCAATTTAACACAAAAACAAAATTGATGCAAGATGCCTATTGTTAAAAATTGCGTTTTCTGAGACCATCAGTATTAAAGATCTAGTCCAGTCAAGTTTATTAGAAGAAATAATTTATATACTTTGAAATTTTCGCTACGCACTCCTGATGGCACCTGAAATGAAATGCGGAAAAGTTCCCACCCCCCAAGTGTGCGCTTTATCCCTTATTTGGCAAAAACCACCCCCAAACGTGACATGGCGCTAGTTTTTAGCATTTTTCGGCGAAAGTATCCATCTGACAAAAAATGTATTCTAATCAAAAACATTTCTCATGAAATTCTGTATTGAAAAAGTCCTTTTGATTGTTTTGCTTATCCCCACCTAATTCTCGCAAACGACGTCCGAAGTTGTAGAATAGTCAAAATAGATTTTTGAGTAGAACTTATTTAAATATTTATGAAATTTTGGCTACGGACTGCTGATGGGCCCTGAAATGAAAGGCCGCAAACTTAACACCCCCCAAGTGTAAGCTTCATCCCTCTTTAGGCAAAAACCTACTCCCAGACGTGGACATAGCGCTAGTTTTTAGCATTTTTCTGCTAAACTATCAAACGGACAAAAAATTACTCTTATCAAGAATATTCCTCGTGAAATTCTGCATTAAAAGGTTCTTTTCATCATTTTGCTTATCCTCACCTAATTCTTGCAAACGACGTCCGAAGTTGAGGGTTGTTTTTCGCTCGTACCGAAAATCAATCTAACGGTACCCTCATCTTCGGACGTCGTTTGCACGAATTAGGTGGTATAAACAAAATTATGAAAAGGACTTTTTAATGCAGAATTTCACGAGGAATATTCCTGATTAGAGTCATTTTTTGTCCGTTTGATAGTTTAGCCGAAAAACGCTAAAATCTAGCGCCATGTCTACGTCTGGGAGTAGGTTTTTGCCAAAAGAGGGATGATCGAAGCTTACACTTGGGAGGTATTAAGTTTGCGACCCTTCATTTCAGGGCCCATCTACGAAGGCGTAGAACGGACACGGATAAAAAAATTTCATATTTTCGAGTTTGAACTCGAAAATTTCGACTTTGAACTTGAAATTTCAACTTGCAACACGAAATTTCGACTTCGAACTCGAAAACTTCGACTTTGAACTCGAAATTTCGACTTTGAACTCGAAATTTCGACTTCAAGCACGAAATTTCGATTTTCAACACGCAATTTCGAGTTAGAATTGCGCCGTTCGAACTTCGTACATGCGCATTAATAAAATTTTCGAGTTGGGAAGTAGGTCTTGCGCAGTAGATTCAATTTCGAGTTTGAAGTCGAAATTTCGAGTTCTAAGTCGAAATTTCGAGTTCTAAGTCGAAATTTTGTGTATGAAGTCACAATTTTCGAGTTCGAAGTCGAAATTTCGTGTTCAGAGTCGAAGTTTCATGTTTGAAGTCGAAATTTCGAGTTCAAAGTCGAAATTTCGAGTTCGAAGTCGAAATTTTCGAGTTCAAAGTCGAAGATATGAATATTTTTTACTCGTGTCCGTTCTACGCCTTCGTCATCAGCAGTCCGTAGCAAAAATTTCATAAATATGTTCTACTAAAAAATCTTTAGTGACTGTTCTACAACTTCGGACGTCGTTTGCGAGAATTATGTGGGGATAAGCAAAATAATCAAAAGGATTTTTTTACTACAGAATTTCATAAGAAATACTTTTGACTAGAATAAATTTTTTGTCAGATGAATAGTTTCGTCGAAAAATGCTAAAAACTAGATCCATGTCATGTAACTATTAAATGGACAAACAAAAAAATACAGAATCTTAGCAATAACCAATGACCATTTGCCTAAAATAACCGGGAATACAAACTGAAGAGATTTATAGATCACCATTTTCACTCTTCCGCCACGAGTTTGTCTGTTTATATTCAATAAATCTTTGTTGATTCGACGTGGAGGTAGGATTTGTTAATTTTAGTGGACGAGAGAAATTCAGGAATCTTCGCTATGTGCAGCCACTGAAAACAGCTCACATCTATTTCTGTTTATGTTGGCAGATTGCGGAGTGCCAAGAGCGGGTCTAATTTTAGCGAAAATTTCGTGAAACTGCTGATTCACTTTGTGTGAAACGATTGAAATGTTTATATTTTACCACGTACATAGGTACTTATATTAAGACAAAACAAATTTCACGGTGGACTTAAAAATCAATATTTAGGTAATGTAATAACGTAGTTACTTAAACATACTCCAGGAATTAGGACAAAAAAGGTCGTGCTCATGTTAGTGCTAATAAAAATTGGCTAGTCGGAACGTACTTAGGATTCTTAGGAAGGACTGCCAATTTAAGGGTGGTTTTTCACAAAATGTGAATAACACCTTTTTTGAATCATTATGGTATAATGGAAAGCTATCGAATGAAGCCAATTTCGACCAATAATTTATTATTAAGCGAAATTTTGAGTTACAACGCCTAATTTTCACCCTATCTGTCCGATTTTGCGGAAAATGCATCCCCCTCAAGATTTCATCGTAGTATGTATGTAGGTCAGGCTTCAAATAGCTGCGTGCAATTCTTGGGGAGTTATCATATTTTTTGTGGTTTTCATCCCCTAAATTTCATCCCCCGAAATTGGCTCCCTCTCGCATTCAACAGACAACAGGTAGAATGGGCACCCCAAGTTTCAGTACGATACCCCCACCACTTCCCGAGTTTTTGCAATTCATAGTTTTTCGGTTTTTCACCCCTAGCTCCCACCCCCTTGATCCGATATGATCGCTCGGACAGAAGTGAGGAGCGATACGACGAGCGAGCGAGCGAGCGAGCGTACGAATAAGCTAAAACAAGAGTGCCTCGCATTTTGCTACGGCACTAAAAATAGTGTTTCAGTATTATAATCCTCAGATGAAAATAAACAGAAAATGCTTAATAAATTATGATCCGAAAAGAGTGTCTGAAAAGTGTAAATGAGTTTACAAATTGACCATTACGAATCCAGAATTGTAACTATGATATGGGACAAACTATTTTAACAATTCACTTATAATTTTTTGTTAAGCACCTGTATGGAAATGCAAACCGCTGCAATTTTGGAAGAAAATCATGTTTAAATATAAAATTTGTAGGTCGATTACGTATTATTATTGTTATTATTAGTTTGGCCTATAAGCCACATCAAGTACTTTTTGGCATATAAACTTTGAGATTTGAAAAATAAACACCTATTTTTTTGATCAGCACAGGGAAGATCCTCAAGTTAGATAATTCATTATCTATTAACCCTTTTGTTTTAAACACCCTGTATTAGTTTATTAGCCCTTTGTCTATAAAATAATTGTCTTAATTTATTCGGTTAGCCGCTACAGCAAGATTTAAATTTATTTAATAATCACACACATCACTGGTTAAATAAATTGCATGTCGTTGGTTGAGTGAAATTATACAAATTTTCATTCAAGTAAAGGGGACATTGCAGTTATTATTCGACCCAGAATGCTAAAGATTAAAAATTGTTCTGCATCCATACCCTTGGAGATCGCTTTTGTATTGTGTACGTACCAAACCTCAGGTGTGTCCCTTCATATGTAAACGTCTTTGATTGCACGCTTGCAGACCCCAACTTGGAAATTAAAAGCTTTCAGTAACAGAATCTCATTAAATTTACAAGTTTCTATGTAGAACTTACGCAAAATAAATGTCTGAATTTATTATGGGACTCGCTATTAAAGCAACCAATTTATTTAATTACTCACAGGTCAAATGTTAACTTATAAACGCCGCACTTCCGTTTTACTCGAATGTTTTTCTACATAATTTCTCATTTTAGGGAAATTGAATTTGAGAACTACCTATCACAACAATCTAAAACAATTATTATAATACCCAATTATTATAAGGATATATGCCGAATAAGTTTTAAATGGTGCATATAACAACCAGGTCAAGGTAAATTAAAGTTTAAAATGTGCGTTCTGCATTGTTATTCTCTAGTATATTTTAAATGTTATTAAGATCTGCAGTGTTGTTTTTAAAGATTTTAATGCTTAGTTGAAAAGTGATATATCGTCATGGAACTTGTTGCAAATTTAATTAGAACCATTAAAAAGGTAAAGCAAAATTTAAATATTTTGTACTTATCACACCGTTTAGAGCTTTTAGACGCACGCGACAAAATTACACCTATCAATTCACACCAACATCAAAAGTTCTAGGTACGGTTAAATTAAATTAAGCCATTAATGACGGTCTCAGTACGTAAAATAAATATTTGTTTGTTCGGGTTTATTTTTCTATAAACAAAACGTATCATCGCTTAAGTACAAATACCACCGTGTCTTTATCTTAAGCTTATGTGGGGAGCCTTTTATCTTTGACAGTGCACTAACAATAAATATTTATAGTAAACTTGACAATGCCAATATTGATAATTAATTCAGTTGGTTCTTATGTGAGATAATCTGAATAAATGATTATAAAAAATGTTGCTCACGTGAAGTTCGCTATAGTAGCGTGATCATTGATCATAATGTAGTAACTTTATGCAGTCATAACATAATTTTCTTTTGAGATTATTTATTACTTTAATTATTTTTATCAATAATTCGTATCGTTTCCGATTTGTTTTCTCCAACATGGTCGTGCGTTTTCTGCTGCAATTTAATCGTTTGCTGGATTTAGATATGATTAGCATCTAGAATTTTAGTGCTTTTAAAAAGAAATATATTTTAACAGTCAAAATTATCGGTAAATAGTAATAAAACACGCTACAATTTTCCACCGAATGGACCACCCTCGGCAAGTAAGTATGGAAGAATTAAATCCGAAGGGTAGATTGAGCTGCCCACGAAACTTTCAGCAGACTTCCTTAGGGATTTTGCCAAGTCCATTCGTTCTAAGTTCTATAGGAATGGTTGTCAATGCACTTCCCACGTTAGAAATTATGGATTTATTTTTATTCCTTTTTCCCAATTTTTATAAAAAATTAGCTTGAACTGTAATAGTTATTTGTACAACAAGTAAGGAAAAGTATCTTTTCCACGAGTTGTACACATTATTTTTCCGTGTACTGTCCTGAAATGGCGTTAACATTTAAGATCAAAAATGAGAAATCAAAAATTATTTGTACAGGGTCAAATACTTTCTGAAACTTCATTTGCATGGTAACGGAAAACAACAAAATAAAAAAATGGGCAGCTACGGAAGCGGCTGGAACCTCCCCACTTGGTGAATGATCCAATCCTATTTTACTATTTACTATATACTTAAGTTTTACTCTACCAAACCTAGGGTGTTATCTGCGATTTTACTAAATTTTACAATCTTTTGCCAAAAGGGCACTCAGCTTCAATACATTTTTGAAAACTTTTCATGCGCTGATAGAGAAAATGGGAGTTCATTACTCAACTTTCAAAGTTGATATGCCAAAATGGCACTTGTCGTTCGCCGATTACCACCAAAATTAAATCAGCTCTTCGGCGGGCAACGGTATCTCTGCCTACCAAATTTTAGCCAAATCGATTCAGTAGTTTGGGCTGTAGCGTGTTATTTAATGTTGCTTAGAAATTCCAATTTTTTCGATTTTATGCCAAAAAAACGCTAAGGGTGAATACATTTTTAAACACAGAATTTGTAGACCTTTCATATGCTGATAAGAAAAATTGGTATTCATCAGTCAAATTTCATAGTTGATACGCCAAAATGGCACTTGGCGTTTGTGGATTGACAACAAAATTAACTGGGCTCACCAGAAGGCCAACAATAAGCCCCATTCCAAATTTCATTAAAATCCGTTCGGCAGTTTTCGTACACACAGAGACATTTTCGAAAAACCACCACTTTTTCGTGATCCTGGGACCTCGAAACGTAAAGATCCCATTTTTAAATTGGTTGTGGGGAAGTTAAAATTAACAGATAATTTTTTCCGCCAATGAATACGATTATTTAGAAAAGCGTTGCTATGTGTAAAAGTGTTGTTATGTAGAAAAGTTTAACTTTTCAAAATGAAAAAATACTTGGAACTCTAATATATTTCAGAATAGTAGGTACATGGAAAAAAATATTTGGAACATTTTCACAAATTATGTGTTCAAGATAGCTAGGTACTTTAGACAATCATCAATAGATTATATATTTTGATTTAAGGCTTCTAAAAAATGATTTTTAAGCCACTTAAAGCACTTGAGCATAATTTCATGGAATTTTAAGAATTGTGCAATATTTTATAATGTCGTATTTATTGTTTAGCTTCGAAGTGATCTTTTCTTCTTATCGTTTACGATCGATTGCACCATCATTTTCAGGGAATCCCGAAAATAACAAATGAAAGTTAGTTAACAGGTTTATACCACCCGAAGTTAATTTAATTAAAAGGGGATGGTAGAACAGGTTTACGGAACGTTCGCCCCCAGACATTTTACCATTTGTTTTTTTATTAGAGAGAGACCTTACCTGACCTTTTGAGACCTGAATGGAAAAGTGAGAAAACGACTGACTCTGCTAGCACCTATACATATGTAATGTCAATGTCTACAGTATACACGTTCAGGTGAGCAGACAGAATATGAGAAATAGTTTAACTAAAGAAAAACTTTACCTGACAGACCTAAATGGAAGTTGAAAATAAAGGAAATTAACAAATATTAACAGAATTTATGAAATAAATCAAAATAATCCTCCCCGGGGACGATAATTACGAGGGCAAAATATTTGGGGGCGAAACGTCCGGGGGCGAAATATCGGGGGCTAACGTTCCGTATCCCGGTAGAGCAGCCGCCTACATGCGTTAGGTCCCGAGTTCGATTCTCGATTGGTGCAACATCCAATTTTTTAACAATTAATAGTTATTCCTAAAGGACAAAGGTGTTACATTTCCTTAAGGAACTCTTCAAAACGAATTTATCTCTGTTTTATGTGATGATAAGCACATGACGCTTATGGCTGTTTGAACCAAATTTTTTAATAATTCCTCAAAGATAAGCGAGTTTCCTCAAATTGAGATTGCAGTCGATAGGTA
The DNA here is from genome assembly GCA_963924575.1 of Pycnomerus fuliginosus. Lineage (NCBI taxonomy): Eukaryota > Metazoa > Arthropoda > Insecta > Coleoptera > Zopheridae > Pycnomerus > Pycnomerus fuliginosus. The sequence goes on along the minus strand of OZ004618.1, from coordinate 33,450,519 downwards.
TGAGACAGGATAATCGTTGTTACAAATGATTGTCGTCCATAATTTCTTTTTAAAGCCACCTGAATTAGAACAATCATTTGCAAAACAACCCCGTATGTACGTTACAAACTGTCTGGCATCGGGTTGAAAGAATAGGTACTTAACAATTTTACTTAGTGACTCAATCTTGGAGTGATAAGATAGGTAGGTTGGTAATTATTCATTTTATAGCTTTATGACCTAATTTTTAAAGATTATCACATGATAATTTGATTCATCACTTATCAATTGCGAATTACATACTTAGGTATGCACCTAAATGGTGGTTTAAAGAGTAGTAAAGGTTGTAATATGAGTCACAATTGATTTTTGAGATTACGTTCCGCGTATAGTTTCCAGCTATAAACTGGGGTGAACTACAACAAACTTTATTAAATAACTTCTCATGAAACTTTTATTGCTTTTATTATTCTTGGCGTGTAAACAGACAACGCTTTCTATAGTTTTAGTGCCGAAGTCGCCGCGAAGGGCAGCGCGAAGATACTCTTGTTCTATTCCTATCCATAAATCAATCCATACTACTTTTTGACCTCCCCAACCCCACAATTTAAAAAATGAGAGGTTTCTGCAATCAATCAAATTTTTGAAAGTCGAGATAAGACTAGAGACCTATTCCTCAAACAAAATTTGCTACTTTTCCTTTGCACTTTTCAGTTTCTTGCCTTTAAAACGCATTGTGCAAAGTGCAACGTAATATACGTTTTGCGGTCTCAGGGAACCAAAATAGTGGTGTTTAAAATGTGTTTGCGTGTACTTATTTCATACGCACGTGCGATTGTAAACACGCCAACTCAAACTATTAGATCGTTTTGTTCGAAATGTAGGTACATGGAGAAAGTGTGATCCGCTGAGGAAGCAATCGGTCTACGGAAAGTGCCGTTTTGGCATATCAACTTTAAAATTTTCAATACAAGGCTTTCTTTTTTATGTCATCATTAGAAAGATGATCAAATTTTGATTCTAAAAATGTATTCACAATTTCGGCGAAAAATAATAAGGTAAACCACCCTCATGCGCTCTGGTTTTCATCAACAAGATATGCTAAGAAAAACAACAGTAGTAGTAGAAGCGAGAGGGATCACAAGCAAAAACCAGACTGATAATAACCAACAGATAATATTAAACCAATTACAGGACAATGTGTGTTAATGTAGCAATAGGTACCTATACGTAGTCGCGTCGTGCCAGATGCGTACGTGCCATTTGCGACAAGGATTACCTGCTTAGGGGGAAGAATTAATGTGCAGTCAAACACTAACTTTTCTGGGTTTCAAATTAAAATATTTATGCAGATCATTCTCAGGAAGTAAGAAAAAAGCTTCTTAAATGTTATTCTTTATTCAAATTTTGCGATATAAGAAAGAGATTTTAAACAAGTTCCTATATCCTTCGAATCTTGATATCTAGCTAATATATTACAAATTCTTTGATCCATTTTAATATATTTCTTCTTTCTTCTCTTTCCTTCCAAATTTAGTTCGACTCTTCTATAAATAAAAGCCATTATGAAGGTATCTCACTAAACACAATGTTTACATTTTTCAACCCTGCAAGTCATATGATTACAGATTAGCGACATATAACCTCCCTCATGCCTTTATTGATTTTCTGCGAACAAAAGTAAAGACCAAGATTTTCAACACCGAGTTTATTGTTGATTTTACATGGATGTTTCCTGACCCTACCCGTGTACGCAAGAGTGGCACTACCGGTAATTTCGTTTTATACCTGATAATCTCACCACCTTGATTCTGTACGCAAGTGGCGCGAAATAATCCTTGTGCGCAACTGGCACTTACGCATCTGTCCCGAATTCCTACGTAGTAGTAATAGAAGTAAAAAATAACAATGATATGTGTATGAAGTCAAATATCCTTGCGATGCGCAAGTTTCAGCCTATTTCTTGGCTGCTCATTTTTTCCCTGCACTTGGCTATCGGAAATTCTGCATTATTCTCATAATTTAAAAAGCTGAATGCCCTACAAGCTGCTCCCAAATCATAAAATTGAAAACTCTTCTTCATCAGATTTGGAACTCCGAAACTCATGCCTGTGATTGTTTGCTTACATTTCACATGTGTCAATAATTTTGTAAAAAATTATATTCTGATAGGCCTAGTACTTAATATACTACAACATACCGTATGAATAGCAAAGCTAGAGATCAAGAGATCGGTGAAATTTTAATGACATGTCGACTTTAGTGATACTCACATATTTAGATCTCACTATTACTAGTTGAAGCCATATGGCTAGTGAGTATGTAACTATGTATGTGAGTAGGTACCTGCTATTACAATTACAAGTTTAGTTGATCAAAGGGTATATATTATCAGACCAACAGGATTTAAGACAATACCTGCCTTTGCGCAAAATTCAGCTCATTTCGCGGGAGAAGTAACGGAGGAATCGATGCCAAAAAATTACAGAAGGAATTCTACGTACAGGTGTGGGATTTTAATCCGAATGATAATTTATTCAGAGAAAAGTCGCAAATATTGCAAATCCCGTGGAATTTACATCCTCCTGAAGAACGTAATTAGCACTTTCTGAAAAATCTATTCCTGCACTTCTGTAGAATTCCTTCATCCTTCATGATTAGCTTCTGCAATTTTTTGGTACCGATCTCTCCGTTAGTTTTCCATCCCTTTGTCGACGAAAAAGTGACCTGAATTTGACAAGGGTGAGAGCATCGTTTTAAGGATGGTGAAAATTTAGTGGCACGTCGAAACTTTACACATTATACTGGACCTTCTTGACCTTAAATTTTGTTGATCAAACGGTATATGATATATAAAGTAACAATTTTAAAATTGCAGGAATAGATTTTTGGAAATATCAAACGATCCAAAAAAACCTCATCCTCCAGAAACTTTTTTCGGTACCTATTTACCTGGGAACGCATCATGCACAGATCGACCGTGTCGTGACAGATGCGTACGTGCCATTTGCGTACAAGGATTATTTCGTGCCACTTGCGTACAAGGGTGCGATTACGAAAAACTGATAATAACTGTTAGTGCCAGATGCGTACAATTACCTGCTTAGGGGGAAGAATTAATGTGCAATCAAAGTCATTAACTTCTCTGGGTTTCAAATTAAAATATTTATGCAGATCATACTTAGGAAGTAAGAAAAAAAATTCCTTATTTTGGCATACAAAATTATGAAGGTATCTCACTAAACACAATGTTTACATTTTTCAACCCTGCAAGGCACCAATAATTACAGATTAACGACTTATAACCTCCCTCATGCCTTTATTGATTTTCTACGAACACGTTCCAAGATTTTCAAAACCGAGTTTATTGTTGATTTTACATGGATGTTTTCTGACCCTACCCGTGTGCGCAAGTGGCATTGCCGGTAATTTCGTTTTATACCTGATAATATGACCACCCTGACTCTGTACGCAAGTGGCACGAAGTGATGCTTGTACGCAACTGGCACGTACGCATCTGGCCTAGTGGTTTTAGGGTCCTAGAACCCGTAAAAGTAATTTCATTGCCATAATTCTGGGAAAAAGTTGAAGTTTCTGCGGATTGTTTTTAAACAAGTGGCTGTAGCTAAAAATAAACAGAAACTTTATTTTTAGGTGACAGTGATTCACAGTAATCGATAAGATCTGATGATTAATAATTTTTCTTAATCAAAATTCATTAATAAATTTTGTAAACATAGGATTATGCAACTATAAATAAAATTAATTATGGAAAAGTTAATTAAATAATGAAGAAATCCGTGATAATTCCATTAACATTTTTTCTGGGATTGCAACTGATACAGTAAATTAAATACTTTTAAATGAGAGTTGGATTTTCTTTATCATTTTTTTTATCACAAATTATCTAATTGAGTGATATAAATTGGCATCCGATATTAAGCGGTTATTAGACTGTATCTGTCTTCTATCGCAACTGATTGTTTAAACTTTTTAACAGAAATTTGAAAAATGGTGGTCGTAACGAACGAGCCATATGCCGAAACTGACCCAATGCTAAGCGCCGCACCTTCGGAGGAAACCCCAGGGACAAAGTTCCGCAGAAATTCTTATGTAGAAGCTTACAGAAACATAACCAGGTAAGAAAAAAAAGTACAGTTTCTTCCAACACAAACGAAAACCATGCGATCGTGCATATTTCTTTGCACGGTTTTCGCATGGGTTGGAACAAAGTTTTTTTCCTCTATTCAGCTACTAAGATTTTTCTCGGTTTTAGTTCAATGAAGGCGGATCAACTGCAAATAGAAGACCCAAATCTTGCTTGTAAGCTTTTGTCGACTGCTATTACCCTTCAAAACATGCCGTTGGCCAAACAATGCATAGAAATATTGGACCGGAAGCTGGACAGGACGAATGCCTTGTCTATATTTTCCTACTTGTCACAATGCAAAATGCCAAGTTCCAATAGTGACAATTTCGAACCCTCGGCTCCGCCTATCGTGGAGAGCGAAAGCCAACGAGACAAAGACTGGGTCCACGAACTGACGGATAGTCTGAGACATAACTGCCTATTAGAAATCGACAGAAACGCCGATTACGTACTGAAACAAAGTGAGATTCTCGAACTGTTATATTCAGATCTGTTAACAATCATCACTAGGGATAGTTTAGAAGTGAGTAATGAATGTTTAGTTTATTCGACAGTGTTAAAATGGGCGATGAGAGAGTGTGAGAGACGGACACTTCAACCCCATTTAGTTAACATTAAAGCTGTCGTCAGGGATTTGAGATATGCCCCTCGATACGGTCTCATGAGCAAAAAAGAATTTTGTGGTAGAACTGTTAACGGTGAAAAAGGGCCAACTCGGAGCGATATTCTCGAAGAAAGAGAATGGAGGAAGATACAATTTTACATCAAAGAGAAAAGTAAAGGCCGACCAGTGGAAGAGCTAAAGTTTAAAATGTCTCGCCTGCGAATAATCGGAAATGAAAAACCTAAAATTCTGAGCTCACAGAGTAGTGTTAGGGCCATGGATTGCCCGAAGAAGAGTAGTCGGTGTTCCACCAACACAGCTTGTGAAAAATGCCTTTTACATTTTTTGACATGTTGGTCAGCGATTTTCGACTAAAAGAATCTTTTATAAAGATCAAATGTTGATTTTCAACACTAGCCATTTTTTGTGATCATCGCGTCTATTTAATAAGCTATTTTACTAAAACGACATAGACTCTCGAAATATAACGCTTTAATGTGATTTTCCTTAATAACCGTTACCTTTAGTTGATATTCGTTATGTTCTAGTTTTATGTTTTTTGTAATTTAGTTGATAGTATAATTCTGTGATCTATTACCTATTATGATCTTTTTTTATATTTTTATTGCGTTTTTTCTCGTTCGTTAGAAACCATATGTTCAACCTACTTTATTGAACTTTAGGCTGGGCCTATGCTTGTTTTATATAAAGTTTCTATCACTGTTAAAATTTTAAATCAATTATTATATAAATGTATTTTATGATGTGAGAAAAGAGGGATGTTTAGGATGTGCTCCACTAGGAAATTGCACTTGTTAAGACAATGACGAAGATTGAGATTAGGTACTTAATGAAGGCAAACGTAGAAAACTTCTGTTGAATGTATAAGTTAAGTCAATTTAATGCCATATTTTCTTCAAATACTTATAATGTATTTCCATATTACTGTAAAACGATTATTATTAAACCGTGTGATTATAGTCTTGAGTTTGATATTCTGTTTGCAACATTTGGAGACTATGTATAAAAAGCGAATGACTAAACACTAAACACTGCAGTCTGCACTAATCTTTGTTTTTGTTTGATACAAGATTTGATTTTCTGATGCTCTCCACAGTGCATTGTGTAATGTGTAGCGATATTGTTTTTTCGGATAAATAACAATGAATTAATGATAATTTTTCACAGATGGCAAATTTACAAGTGTACCTATTTACTGATAGGCAAGATTTCAAATATCGGCGAAGCATTTTCTGAAAGTTCCCATTTTCTTTCATTTAATGAATTTTTTGGAGATATGACGGCAAGAAACGGCTCACACGTTGACAAACAAAGCTGGAAGAGGTATTAATCACTTCGTTTAGATGCCAGTAATGACATAGGTACTAATTTTCTTCCAATGAAAACGCCGAAGAGTGGTTTTTCGCGAATATCTCTGTTTTATTAGACTTAAGGAAAAAGGATCCTTACACAACGTTGTTTAAAATTTAATTCTCTACAAAGTAGGGTATATACATTTTTGTTGTGCGACCAAGATTTTTGGCGCTACACTCGAAGAAATATAAGACTCAACTCTTAGTTCGATTAATTTTCTTTTGTTATAATGTCGATGTTGTTGAACGCTTGACTTCCCATAGTCGAAATCAACTCGGAACATCCCAATCCTGATTTTTTTCAGCCGAAAATTTTCTTAATAGCCTCTGCGTTTACAGAAAGTCTTCTGCAGGGAACTGAAAGTAAACCATTTATCGTATTATTCCAGACGAAGTGTAGGGGAAAATACGAAAAATGCTGTATTTGCAGTTGCTTCAATGAAGGATCTTCTGCAGAACATCTTCTATAGGTAAGCTCCAAGAAAGTTGCAATTAAAAACAAGTTGGATTTTGATAAACGAGGAAAAAAAAAATTAAACTAACCCAACGGGGACAGACACGTCAAAATAACGTCATTACCACTTCAATACGTCTTTAAGACGTCTATATAAAAGCTCAAATATAACTTTATTAATGCAACGTTTGTTCAACGTGCAAAAGTCTCTGTTGGTTATACATTAGTCATGATTTTGACGTCATTTTAGCCACGGCTAAAACATGTTCATATTGTAACGTGCTTATAACGTCAAAAATTACACATTTATTTAATGTTGAACATCATAACCATTTCAGCACGTCATTAAGACGTCCGTGTAAACGCTCAAATATCACGTTATAAATGCAACGTTTGTTCAACGTGCAAAAATCTTCGTCGGTTATACACAGTCGTCATTTGGACGTCATTTTAGTCACGATTAAAACACGTTCATATTATAATGTTTATGCAACGTCCAAAATCACACTGACCTCTATAGTTGTTAACGCATTATCAACGTGTTTTATATGTTATTATATCGACGTTATTTTAACGAATAAGCTTCAACTTCCAAAAAACGTCATATTTACATGGATGTTTCAAATTGTACCAAAAGTAAACGTAATTTTCACGTCGAGAGAATGTCGTATCAAGAATCACCAACAATTCAACGTGGCTTTTTCAACCAGTAACGTGAAATCAACTCCCTTAACGTGATTTCGACGTTAAAAAAACGTGTGTGTGCTCGTTCGGAAGTGTTGAGTTTTAATTTCTTCCGACTCTGGCGCCAAAATTATTGATCGTACAACAAAAATGCATACGCCCTTTCTTGTAGAAAATTAAATTCTAAACAATATTGTATAACAGTTCTTTTTTCCTTCGCGAAAAACCACTCTTCGGCGTCTTCTGTGGAACATGGCACCTGAAGCGCACCTCTGACGAGGTCGGAAAATTAGTGCCTATGTCATTCATTTCTGATGGCACCTAAACGAAGCAATTAAAACCTTTTCCAGCTTTGTCCTAATAATTATTTCATTATTGATTGTACTTGCAGACTGGACTATAAATGACTATAATCAATTGATAGGTTTAGTGATGATAATCCCTTTCCTTTACCAAGAAAAACTAATGATAGAAACAGTTAAAATAGAAAAACTCTATGGCGCTACTAAGCACTATACCTAATGCTACAATGCTACAATGGATTTTTATGTTTTTAGATGTTCACGTGTTCATGGAATTTTTCCTAATCCCTTAAAACAGACAACACAATAATCATGAATTGCGATTGCGGAATGTTTTAACCGGATAATTCTCAGCACTGTATTGTATATCTACCGAACTACCGATTGCTGAATATTGACTAATGAACTTAAAAAAATGGTACGGAAACAAATGCTTTTTCGACGATAGTTGTCAAAAATGCATTATTTCTGACACTTTTGCGGCAGCAAAATGCTACTTTTAAGGCAGTAAACGTGATTCCCATGGTTACTGATTGATTTCCACATAGTAAAGTAACAAATTGAAAATAATCACTATAAATGTTAGTTTTAAACGATCGGAGAAAAAATTATGGGTTCAACCTGGTAAAAACAGTAGATTTACTGACTGCATTGCAATGCATTAAGGTCCATTCATTCGCAATGATGAAATTGACGTAGAATTATTAAGAAATCAAAAACAAAATATATACCTTTCCGTATAATCTGCACGGATATTTTTTTAAATTTCTTAATTCTACGTTAACTTCGTCAATGAGAATGAACCTTTATGCGCTTTAATTTTACATACCGCGATTTTTGATGCAACTGAAAAAAATGGTTTTAGAAATAAAGCATTCGTTTTACAAAAACTCGTGTCCCTGATTCTCTTCTTCCCACATTGCCGTTATTGATATTTCATTTGACGTTAAATGATAAATCCCTGCAACTATCTCAAATAGTATTCCTATTATTACAGTACCACGTGAGTAACACTTACTCAACTACCGATTTTCAGAAGCCAGTCATAATTGTCCTTATCAACTGTAGAGCATGTGGCATTACCTAAGGGGGGATTTTACCTCTGAGAAAAACGTCCAAAAATCGCTCTCGTATTTTTGACTACGGGCTTACTCATTATCTTGGCACAAAATTTTTACCGGTGTGTAGGCCAAAGATGGTAAATAGCGATTCGATAAAAAAAACATTCGGAAAAGATCACAAAAAAATCACAAACATCACCCATTTCAGGAACCATAACAGTTATTGAGTTATTCCAATAATCGCATTAGCGCAGAATCACGGATATCTTAGTGTGAGAAAACCTTTATAACAAAAAAGCGGCTGGAACCTTCCCATCGCGTGGATCTTTGATTTCCGTGTCCTGGGTTTTCCCCCTCGAAGTTATAAAACTTTTATACAAAACATTTTTTTCTAAAATGCTTCCGTTCCGAGATATTTACCAGTTTCAAGATAAAACGACCACTTCCCGAGGTGTGAAGCAAAAAAAAACCGAATTCTCAGTTCAAAGATAAGTCAATAATGGTACGTTTTAAAGCTGGTAGTGAAAACATGTTTTTATCGTTAGTTATTGTCGAACCAAGGACCACATTTAAACAGAGATTTTACTTTTTCAGTTTTTCAATACGGAACCAAACGCCAAAACGGGTCTTTTAGGACCCTTCAATTTAAGTTTGTCAGGTTTATAATTTGAATAGGGCATTTTCTCAAATAATAGAGAAATTTTAAGGTGTACTTTGTTAGAAAATTTTCATAATGAAATTTCCACCACAACCTACCTATACATTATTAAAACAGTGTTTCCTTAAATTGTGCAAAAGTCGCATGGTTTCTGTTAGATAAGCGGTGACAATAAATCTTTCAAAAACTTGTTATGGATGGTTAAATTGGTGTGCCAAAACGGCACTTTCAGCTCTCCGACGTGTAATACAATCCCCATATGTGCAAAATTTCAGTCAAATCCGGTCAGGGGCTTCGGTTGTACAGGGAGTTTAAAGTCCGATAAAAAACTCGAATTTTTTAGTTTTTGGTCAAAAGGGCATTTAGAGTGAATACATCTTTGGAAGCAGAATTTGAAGGACTTTCTTATGGTAACGTGAAAAATGGGGGTTTGCATTTAAAATTTAAAAGTTGATGTGCCAAAATGGCATTTCCGGTTGCACCATTGGCTTCAAAAGCATCTAGGATTATTATGAGAGATAATACTTTACGTTCACGGTAGATTATGCTAATATGCACCCAACAGAGAGCGTCTTAGTATAACTGGCTGCCTAGATAACCATATTGTTAACTGCGATTTATTACGCTGCGCTGGCCAAATATAATTCACCGGTTTTTGAAGCTAATGTATCTCCAAATTTCGATTTTTCCTGATATTTTCTGATATCTACTGTCTACTGAAAACGGCCGCAAGTGAGCACGCGCGTCAATTGGATGAACCATAAAAAAGCCAAAAAGTGAAAATAATAGTGATAATAATACTTTATCAAAGGTTGGAATTGTTGGAAACACTATTTGGGCAGGTTTGGGTTATTAGGTTTCCTCTGGTAGGTAGGTATAATATAATAATAATACTCTTTATTAGCTAAATACAGCTATATACGTAAACAATACCTAAATATATATTTTAAAAATTTAACATTAATTTGGCATTACAAAAATATATCTATCTATTCATACTTAAATATAAAAATTTACCTACACTTATTCATAAATTACAGGAACTAATAATACTTTTGACTTCACCCTTGAATCTGAAACCCCTCGCAAATGATTTGTATTTTATACTGCAGTCAATCATTAGGTAGGACATTTAACTCATTCTATTTCCCTCCCTAAAGAGGCATCTAGCTAGTTTAGCAAAACTGAAAGCATACTCGGGATCGGCAAGACAAATTCATCATACCTAAAAGCGCTCAAATATGGTTGGCTTGATCGATTTGGCTGAAATTTGGTAGGTAAAGATGTCACAATGTGAACTAATTTGCACACCAATTGTTTAAATCAGAACATAAAATATTTTCAAATCTGTTACCAAAAATGCATTCAAACTTAGTGCCCTTTTGACAAAGAATTAAAAAACCCCAAACAGTTTTAAAGACTGACCAGGGTGAATTGAGATGTAAATGGGCCCACCAGTGTTCATGAATTTACACTTCGATAATTCTTTGTCTATGTAATTGTCTATACATTACCTTCTTCTATATTAAACATTATTAAAGAGTTAACCACTACCCCAAAATCCATAGAATAAATAAAAAATAATATTACAATTTTGGAAACTGCTTAAACAAAAGAACAGTTCCCTTTGGAATTACTCTAAACTATTTAGTCCACATTCCTTGAAAAACATCAATTATACTCCATAAGTGACAACGCGTATCTTTTGGTTATACAGGGTGTTTTGCAACCGCGTGTAAGTTTTTTAACATTAGATTGCCCATCAAAAATGGTGACGATTGGCACAAAATTGTTTAGGTCGAAGTCGTCTCCTAAGGAAGTTAGGGCTTTACCATAGGGAGCAGTTTTTCTTATTTGGATATCTCTGAAACCACTCATTAAATTTAAAAATACCAAGAATAGTAAAAGTTGCAGTTTAAGCTGCTCTTTACAACAGGCACCACCATTTTTAAAATGCGTGACCTTGAAAAATTTTCCAGTTACCTAAGGTACGGATATCTCTAAAACCACGCATTAAATCAAAAAATACCAAGTATAGTAAGAGTTGCAGTTTGAATTGCCCTTTCTAACGGACACCACCATTTTTAAAACGCGTGACCTTCAAACATTTTCCGGAAAAAAAATGTCAAAGGTGTCTCCGTTTTCTGGGGATCCCGTGGTCATAATCCAACGAAATTCCCCATGTAGATGTATATTCACTGGCTACTACTGTCCACCAAATTTCATTCAAATCCATTAATCCGTTCTTGAGATAACTAAGAAAAACTGCTCCCGATGGCTGACTTTAAAGCCCTATAACTTCCTTAGGAGACGACTTCGACCTAAACAATTTTGTGCCAATCGTTACCATTTTCGATGGGCAATCTGAGGTTAAAAAACTTACACGCGGTTGCAAAACACCCTGTATTGGTGGACCACGTACCAATACCGCTAGGCCAAAAATGCGATGTGTATTTATTAGATATACTCCAATTTATAATAATAATTTAATAATAATAATAATAATAATAATAATAATTTATATTAATCACAGTGTGATACCATGTATCTACATTTTAATATATATACACAGTATATAGTGATAAGTCATTTTGAATTAAATATAATATAGCTCACATTTATGTACACATACACACAATAAAACTTATACATTTTAAAATTTGTGCTCAAAGTATTCCCTCAGTGAATACAGAGGATTCTTCACAAGACTAAGTTTAGACTCTGATTTAAATCTTTTATAAGGCAGCTCCTTCAGACTCCCAGGGAGATGGTTGTACAATTTGATACCAGTTATTATAGGACCCTTTTCAACAATAGTTAAATTGCTTTTTGGCACAAAAAGTTTATTTTTATTTCTTGTTTGATGCTTGCTTATGTCACCACAACACACTTCCATAAATACAAACTGAATATTGTTAAAATTTTATTCTGTATAAAACAATCCCTACAAGAGTCCCGGGCATTCATTTTAAACATTGATCTAACTATTCTTTTTTGTAAAATGAACAGTCTATTTATATGTGTTGAGTTACCCCAACATAATATACCATATGAAAGATGTGAGTTAACACAGCTATGGTAATACAATAATAAAGTACTTTTATCTACAGTATTTTTAATTCTATTGATGCAGAAACACCTGGATCTTAATGTTCTGATTGAAAAGTCAATATGGTTTTCCCAAGTTAAGCAGTTATCCAAGAAAATGCCCAGAAACTTTGTGCAATTACTCAACTCCACAGAAGTAGTTTTTGGCCTTACTAAAATGCTGAAATTATGCTTATGATTATTAGTTGTAAAATGTAAAATTTGTGTTTTATTTTTATTCAAGGCTAAGCCACTTTCATTGCACCAGTCTTCTACCTTGTTTATACTTATTGCAGTTTTCAAGCCTAATTGTTCAACAGTATTTGCATGCACCAGTGACGTGGTGTCGTCTGCAAAAAGTATTAGGTTGTCATCAATTGCCTTACTGGTATCGTTTATAAAAATTATAAAAAGGATAGGACCAAGTGTACTTCCTTGTGGAATTCCGGTACTTACATTAATCTCGTCCGACAAATGAATCTTAGAACTTTCCCTGAATTTGACTTTCTGTTTACGATTGCTTAAATATGTCTTAATCCACTTCAGCGCAACTCCTCTGACTCCATATTTTTCAAGTTTGTAACATAAAAGATCATGATTAATTGTATCAAACGCTTTAAGGTGGGTTTATACAGACAATTTAGCGTTAGTTTTAGTATTAGGGTTAGCTGCAAAAAAGTTCAATGCGTACATTGTAATGGAGCCGTTTATTTGGATTTAGTATTACGTTTAGTTTTATATGCTAACCTTGAAAGTATTTAAAATTTAATAATTACCACTAAATCAAAGGCTAAAGTTAAATTTTTTACACTTCTCAAACTTGAAAAATCTAAAATCTCCAATTCCCCAGCAAAATTGGCAAAGTGCTAAGATTCCACATTTCCCCCACTCACGTGATCACCACAACAACGTACATAACTTCAAAAACGTTATTGCTGATTGTTGCTGAGTTTATTGATATTTAAACAACATTCCTCTGTACATCTATTATGTACCTAAAAAGTGTTTAGAAACAGCGGTCTTTTTAGCATTATGGCAGCTCTGACGGCAGGCAAATTTGATGATGGCCAGCTGGCTGAGTTAGTGAGACAATTTGATTGCTTGTGGGACACCCGTAAAGACTCATATAAAAATAAGATAATGAAGGAAAATGCCTGGAAGACAATTAGTACTATTATGGCTAACACAGGTGATAATTGGGGTTTTATATTGCTTTATTGTAACAGAATCTTTACAGTGGAAGTTTGCCAAAGTAGATGGTAGAGTTGGTACCAGTGGTTACCAGAATGGCAGCTGTTCGTGTTCATGGCGCATGCGCAAGTCACAGAAAAGTTTACGTTAAAAACTGTGTATAAACGACCAACTTTAAGTAGCATTAATACTAACCATAAATTAAACCCAAAGTCTAATTCTAAATCTAAATTTTTTGTATAAACCCACCTTTAGTCATGTCGAAAAAAATTCCCACAGATTTATATTTGTTATTAAGGTTATCCATTAGAGCTTATTCACAACCACTTTACGTACGTGACGTAACAAACTTTAACAATGGTCAATAATTGTTCATGACAGCTTCTGACTTTTCTAGTAATTGTTGACGATTGTTAAACTTTGTTATGTCACGTACGTAAAGTGGTTGTGAATGAGGTTTTATTCTATTATAGAAGCTTAGCAACGCAGATTCGGTGTTTTTGTTTTTTAAATATGCATGTTGATCTTGTTGAATAAGTTTGTACTTGTTTAAGAATGATATTAAACGGCTCATATAAGCTTTTTCGAAAATTTTTGAAAAAGTGGACAAGATAGAGACCGGTCTGTAATTTTGAAACATAGTTTTATCTGCCTTTTTATGTATAGGTACAATTACAGATTTTTTAAGTTCTGATGGAAAAACTCCATACTCGAATGACAAATTTACAAGATATGTTAGGATAGGTGTTATGTGCTCTGCTATATGAAATGGTAGATCACTTGGTACCTCATCAAAACCAGAAGATGATTTTTTTGAAATGTCCTTTAAAATTCCAAAAATTTCAATTTCATCAACCATGCTCAAATATAAGGAACAAGGATTAGACCGAATGTATTTATCATTCTTATTAATATTTGTACTGGATATGATGTCTTGAACAGATTGATGGAAATATTGATTAAATTTTTCAGCAATATTCTTCCCTCCCGTTGTTGTTGTCCCATCAGGATCAACAAAACACTTTGGTGGTTGAAAGCTTTTCTTGTAACCCCTGTTATTATTTATTATATTCCAAGTTGTTTTGTTGATATTATTTGACTCTTTTAAAAGTTTGTCATTACAGGTAGCTTTTGCTTTTTCAATGCTAATTGTATGTTGTCTTTTAGTTCCTTGTATTGGAGTAATATTGCTTCGTTGCCTGTTATTTTATATAATTTATGAATTTCTCGTAGTTGTTTACCATCTTCGACTATGTCTGTAGTAATCCAGTTATTTTTATGCACCTTGGTACATAAATTATATTTTTGTAACGGAAATGCACATTGAAAATAATAATCAAAAATTGATAAAAATGAAGAGAATTTACTTTCCACATTTATTGCATTGTAGACGTCTGACCAGTTTTCTTTTGAGATTAAACATTTAAATATTTGTATTTTATCATTAGAAAAATTGCGCTTATAGCTACAAGATTCCGGTGTCTCTGCATTTAATATTGACCAGATCAATGTAAACAACTGTGCATTATGATCAGATATATCAATGTTTATAGTGTCTACTGTAAAATGAGTTTTAGATAAATTGGAAAAGATATTATCAATTAAGGTGTTTGAATTACCCTGAACTCTTGATGCTTCAAATGCAGATTGCTTCAGACCAAACGCTGAGAAGAGATCCATTAATTCTAAAGTGTCCTTGTCAGGCCGAGTACTGCTAAAATCGAGATTAAAGTCTCCACATACAAATTGCAGTGATGATGAAAAGCTTTCATTCATATTATGAAGCAATTTTTCTACATTTTTAGTGAAAATTGTACAATCACCATCAGGAGACCTGTAAAGTGAATTTATTATTATTGTTTTATTATTAATTGTTAATTTAACGGATGCTGCCTCATAATCCTTTTCTTGGTTTACATGAATAAATTCGCTGAAGGATAAATCATCTCGCACAAGTACCAGCACGCCACCTCCGCGTTTTTTATTCCTACAGTAGTAAGATGCTATGGTGTAATTTGGGATATTTAATTCTGAAGCTTCTTCCATTGTTAGCCAGGTTTCGGTAAAACAAATAATTTCGGGGTATTTCAATTCATCGAATAATACCTCTATTTCGTCAATTTTGTTCCTCAAACTCCTGATGTTTAAGTTTAAAATTCGTAGTTTGGTGTCTTCTACTTCGTCTTTGCGTTGAGGACTCATTCGTTCGTGTCTTGGTATAGGAGGTAGGAGTGAATCATTCTCCAAGGTTCCAGCCGTTTCTGTAGCTGCCAAATTTTTTAATCTATAAAATTTCTGAAATTTTACCAAAAGTTTCTTGATAGACCAGGCGGCAAGTATTTCAAAGTGGAAAAAATTGGGGGCAAAGATATTATGATCTTAAATGCTGCATTAGGCTGTGATTACGCTAACTTTAAGTTTTCTTCCTCTTCCGGCTTGTGCGTTTTTAACTACGGTGTCGGAAAAGTGCAAGAATTCAGTTTCTTGGTTATAACGCGCTTTCTGTTCGATAGGGACGCGCGAAGATGAAATATATTTGGAAAGTGTATAGTAAACATCTATGTATGTATATACCATAATACAATCACATTTTGCATTCGTCACTTAATTGTACAGCAAATAAATTATTTGCAAAAAATACGCACCATCTTACTTGTAGCAATTTCCCCGCTTTGAGTGGTTCACAAGCCATTATGGTACTTATTCATCGATTTCAAACTGACCATCACAAAGTTTAGCGAATCTACCGAAATGTGCAGAAACCTTGCAGGAGGAAATAGTATCCGTCAGATTGATATTAGGGGTTTCTGTAATTCTAATAGACGACGATTACTATTTTGTTGTCAATTATTGGGTGGTGGTCAACTACTGGGCAGGTAACCCTACTCTCCCTATCTTGGAAAATATAATTTTTATGATAAATATGTAAATATATAACCTTTTACATAGAGAATTCAGTTGGCTTCAATTTGATATAGACCTATTTTTGTTGCCCATCAAAGAGAAGGAGAGTTATAACTAATAAACTGAATTCTTGCACCTTTCAGCATCGTGATTAATAATGCACAAGTCGAAGGAAGAGGAAAACTTAAAGAGAGCCTACTAACCACTTAATGAAGCTTTTAAAATCATAATATTTTTGCCCCAATTATTTCCACTTTCTCCCCATTTCTTGGTCCTGCCGCTTGTACAAGCGACTTTATGATCAAAAATTGGCAGCAGAGAAACTGGAACTTGGAACCTGGAAGCTGGAACCTCCCAAACGCGTCTTGGGTTTTTGATTGCCGTGTCTGCTGTTTAAAATTTTCAGCTTTTCAAAGGGTCAAATCTCCACGTACCGAATTTCGTCCAAATCGATTCAATAGGTTGGACACGTTATTACAAAATTTCGATTTTTCTACGCAGAGTGCTAAATTTTTGTGTTATTTAAAGCCACAGTTTGAAGACCTTCCTGATGATGACAATAAATCTTTCAAAACTTGTTTTGGATGGTTAAATGAGAGAATAATTTTACATTTGGAAATTGGTGTGTCGAAACGGCACTGGGTCGATTGGATCCAAAAACAATTCAGTTCCTCGATGTGTAATACAGTCCCCATGTGCAAGATTTCAGTCAAATCGGTTCAGGGGCTTGGGCTGGACCGCTGTAGATACGTACGTGCATACATACACACAGATTTTAGATATGTACCTCTTTTTTGGGTTCTTGAGACCTCAAAACGTTGATGGCGCTGATGTTATCTCATATTCGAAAATTTTAGTGATTGCAGCAACCTCCCCAATTTCCATCACAACGCTCTACAGCCCAAACTACTGGATCGATTTGGCTGAAATTTGGTACATGAAGATTAGATGACCCGTTGAAGAGCTGAAAGGCTTTTGGGAGCAATTGGTACACGGAAAGTGCCATTTAGGCATATCAACTTTAAAATTTTAAACACAAGATACGGAAATCAAAGACCCACGCGATGGGGAGGTTCCAGCTGCTTCTCTGCTCCATTTTTTAAATTGTGATGTGAATTGGGGAGGTTAAAAGACGACTTTTACAGTCAATCTTCAATAAGAATAAGAGCGCTTTTTCGACGTTTTTCGCAGATGGAAAATCCCCCATTAAAGCCTGTGTGAACTGAAAATAGGAACAAGTAGGATTCCACTGATGTCCCTCGTTTTAAAATGAATAGCGAAGTTTGAAATTTATTCGAAACATCAGAGATAAGATAATGCAAATCTCTTTGCTCAAGTACTGGTTATTTACGTTTTATGAGTCATTTGAGTTCCAAATGGCGCCTACATTGTACATGACTGTTGCCAGCCCCGGAGTTAGAGCCGTTCTGATTACAGCCAAAGCCATAGGACTTACATTGAACGAAAAAAACGTAGAACTTACCAAAGGTGAACACAAAACACCTGAATACCTGAAGGTAATTTACATAGAAGTTGATTAATTTTATGAAAAAGAATTTTGCAGCTTAACCCCCAACACACCGTTCCAACCCTCGTCGATGAAGATGGTTTCGCAGTTTGGGACAGTCACGCCATCATCACTTATTTGGTTTCAAAATACGCCAAAGATGATTCCTTGTACCCTGAAAATTTGAAAGAACGCGCAGTGGTTGATCAGCGGCTGCATTTTGAAGCAGGAGTTCTGTTTAACGCCCTAAAGACGATAGTTTTCGGTTTGCTTTTTGAGGGGAAAACTGAGATCAATCAAAAAGACAGGGAGAATGTCGAGGCTGGTTATGAGTTCCTCGAAGCATTTTTAGAGGGCAAAAAATGGATTGCTGGGGATTCTTTGACAGTTGCTGATTTCAGTACTTTATCCACCGTCAGTTCTCTTAACTATTTGGTGCCTATTGATGGAAAGAAATTTTCTAGAGTTGAGGCATGGTTTAAGAAAGCTTCTGCTCTACCAGTTGCTGAGGTTAACAAGAAGGGATTGGAGGTGCATATTAAGTTTATGGAGGCAAGACTGAAGTCTTGTTAGGGCTTCTTTGAAATAACACTAAAATCTATTTAGATTTAGAATTGTCTATGAATAAATCTTTGGGAATTTGAGTTTTGCAATAATGGATCTTTGCATGCCTAATGTTTTACCTTGTGCTAAAATTGTGCTAAATTATCGGACTGTTAACGTCTTTTTTTTTTTGGGGGGATGGATATTTTTCTTAAAATCACACTTTTAAAGATTAAATCAGGAACGAATCAAGAAATAAACGTAGTAGTAGAGTAGTCTTAACCTTGCGCACTCCCCGTAGGATCGCAATTCGCAATACTATAATAATTATGTAGTACCTCAAAACATGCATTTCATAAAGGTCTGCCACCGGTGCAGAAATGAATATCCCCACACCTAACAAAGACCAAAATATGAGACAGTTTTCATCTTAAATGGAATACACTGTATAAAAAGACTATTTATTTTGCCTAATTCAAAAAATCCAGACATTATGTATGTATATATCTAGATAAATATTCAATATTAATTCAAAATCAAGAAACTCCATAACTTATTAGCGCTACGGATAGACGCTTGAAATAGACGCTGAAAGACGCTTATTTAAGGCAGAAATTTTTTTATGAGTATAAAAATATGGGACCTGTGCCATCTTGTTAGGGACCCTTTGGGCCACCAATATCTCGTTTTCCGACTTTTTTGGGTGATATCGAATAAAGTTATGGCCTATCAAACACGTAAAATTGATATTTCTTCGCGGCACGAGTTTGTACAAATGTAATTTTTTTTCACAAAGCCTAAAACAGATATAATACTCATTCTTTTTCCGTTCTATAGAGAATTTTTCGTAGCATAACGTGATATTTATGTGTTAAAATAATACAATCTATTTCATTCCACACAGAGCTTTTTCTTAAACGTAGCATGACGAAATTGTTAAATGTCCGAGTTTAATAATCCATAACTTTTCTTTTCACGATATCGACTTTATTTTTGCTAGTACCAATAGATGCGCTGAAGTTTTAGCAACATTTGATCGCGCATAACTATATGTCGGGTTTAAAAAATAAACTTTTTACATCAGTGGTGGATTTAGGAAAGAAGTTCGGGGGGGGCGCATAAGATAATTGAAATGAGACCTCTTTCCATCGGGAGACAAATAATGGGGGGTGCGGGGGGCGGTAGCCCCCCACGAAATTTTTTGCCCCCCCCCCCCCCGGAATGTCCTTAGTTTTTTGTGTTTTCAGGGTGAATGAGTTTTCAAGTGATCACACATTTGAACTTGATGAAATACTTTCCTAAAAAATGATGAACATATTTATTGATATTTTTCTTGTACAAACTTTGAAATTATTCTGCACAGTGAACCGAAACATTTGATCGCACATAACTATATGTCGCGTTTAAAAAACAAACTTTTTACATCCATTTTAAGGAAACTACACTAGCCCCTGATCGCGTCCAGAGAGAGAGGCAGTTTATTACGAACGTACGCGCTGAACGAGGACCGCCAACTCAAATGCACGCATTTACTCCGAATACATGCACACGTTTAGCTCGAGCTAACTAAGCTCGGTACTGTTTAAACAGGGTTCCACGAGATTTTGCGGAGGTGGTAGCCTTTGAAATATAGCGTACCTATCTGATTTCGAAGGAAAAAGTATATTTCAAATGCTACCATCGCCAAAAAGTCACGTGGAACGCTGTTTAAAAAGTACCGAGCTTAGTTAGCTCGAGCTAAGTGTGTGCATGTATACGGAGTAACTGACTGGGTGCGATACTACCAGTTCTTCTTTTTAAATAGGAAAAAGGACAGCATTTCAAACGTGTTTAAAACATAAAGCACTTTTATCAAATCTACAAAATTTCGCTTTTTCAGAGAAAGGTGATGCAGTAAAGTATGGCCAGGCATTTTGTAGCCACTTTGTACAAACAGCCTAACCCCTCAAGCTTAAATAATATTCGCCAAAATTTGATTTTATCTACTACCTCCCACCTCCCTTAATAATTTCTTCATATTATAGAGCCTTGCTGCAGTACAAGATTTGGCATTTTAGCTTTAACCCAATTCTACCGGACTTTGATATTCGAGATTATGGTTGGGAAATTCAGGATGATAATAATGTCTTTCCCGTATTCATCACCAAGGAACCCATTCCGGAATCGGTATAACAAGTTAGTAATGTAACATGCAAAGACAAAACATGCACAAATCAAAAGTGAGATTGTTTAAAAGAAAATCTGAAATGCTCCAACTGCTGCAAGTGCGATGATTTGTGCAAACATAATATGGCAATTATACTAATTAAAATGAATACGAGAATAATATTTTATTAGACGTTTTTAATGCAAATGTTGATAATTTGTTTGAATAAAGTTTTTTTTTTGAAAATGTTTAATATAAATATTTTTATCTTTATTTAAGATCACTGGTCTAAAATACTAAACACTAGGGCCATTCATTTCACCTCCATCAACAAAATGTTTTGCTGCAGCGCCTAATAATTAACTGTAATTCATGTCGTTTTATCTTGAGACTGGCAAATATCTCGAAAAGGAAGCGTTTTAGAGAATAATGTTTTGTATAGAAGTTTTATGACTTCGAGGGGGAAAATAGATGGCCTCATCGCCATTTTGATTCTAGGTCATTTTCAAGGTCAAATGAAGGTCAACTTGATTTTTTAAAATGGAAACCTATATTTTTTATTACAGATTCTTATTCCCCATAAAAGAACAAGCAACTCTCACCTAAACTCTTTTTGTATCCTATGATGGATCTAAATTTTAACCTTTTTCGAAATCCCTAGACATTCCCTAGTAACAGCGGCAAGACAAAACAAATGAACAACCGTTGTAACTTATCAACGATGAATTCTAGACAAATAAATCACAAAAATTGCTGTAGATTTTGTTTTTGCCATGCCGTTGTTGCTAGGGAAGGCAATGGATTTCGAAGAAGATTAAAATTTTGATTTAAATATCTGACAAACTAACCATCGGATCCAAAAATTGTTTAGATGAGAGTTGTTTGTTCTTTTACAGGGAATAAAAATCTGTAATAAAAATGTAGGCTTCCATTTAAAAAAATGAAGTTGACCTTCATTCGACCTTGAAAATGACCTTGAATCAAAATGGCGTCGATGCCATCTATTTTCCCCCTCGAAGTCATAAAACTTTTATACAAAACATTTTTTTCTAAAATGCTTCCTTTCCGAGATATTTGCCAGTCTCAAGATAAAACGACCACCCTGTATATGTGCATTACAAAAAATATAATATTGAAATATTGATATTGTGGCCCCAGAAACCCGAAAGGCTTAAGATAATAAAAAATATGGTAAACTATAGAAGTGGCGCTTTGTAATGTGTTCGCGCTCTTCGTTTAGCGCGATACGTTTGTAATAAGCTGTCTCTCTCTCGACGCGATCAGCGCGAGTGTCTGTTTCCTTAAAATGGTTGTAAAAAGTCTTTTTATTTTTGAAACGTGACATATAGCTGGATGCGAGATGAAATTTTGACTTCACTGCATCCATTGGTACTAGAAAAAATTATATCGATATCGTGAAAACAAAAGTTATGGATTATTAAACTGAGACATTTACAAATTTCGTCATGCATCATGCTTCGTTTAAAAAAAAGCTGTGTCTGGAATGAAACC
Source organism: Pycnomerus fuliginosus (assembly GCA_963924575.1). Classification (NCBI taxonomy): domain Eukaryota; kingdom Metazoa; phylum Arthropoda; class Insecta; order Coleoptera; family Zopheridae; genus Pycnomerus; species Pycnomerus fuliginosus. The sequence goes on along the minus strand of OZ004618.1, from coordinate 33,428,364 downwards.
TATTGTATTATTTTAACACATAAATACCGCGTTATTCTACGAAAAATTCTCTATCGACCAGAGAACGAATGAGTTTTCCATCTGTTTTAGGTTTGTGATAAAAAGTTTAATTTGTACAAACTCGTGCCGCGAAGAAATGTCAATTTTATGCGTTTCATCGACCGTAACTTCGTAAAAAGAGATTTTGATGGTCCAAAGTGTCCTTAACAGGTACAGGTCCCATATTTTTACACCCTCCAAAATTTTTTTCGACACATTTCACAACTCTATCCGCAGTATAATATAGAGTTACTTGACAAAAAAGACCAGCAAAGTTCTAAAAATTCATTTGCTGCAAAAAAATGGGCAGCTATATGCGAAAGCAACTGGAACCTCCCCACTTGGTGAATGATTCTATCCTATCACCAAAAATCAAGTAAATAATATTTTCTTCCTACACTAACTGAAAATGACATTTTCGGGACTCAGGAGGGCTGTGAAAGGACCGCTTCTCACGGCTAGTCGTGTCAAAATTATACTAACGGCTAGGCGTGTAAAATGGACAATATGGCGACGGCGATTAGCGTATGAAGGAACACAGCACGCGCGATTTTGCCAAATTTAAATTGTAGGACTTGACGTCTAGATTTTCTTGATCTGTCACTTGGGTTCTCAAATTTCAAAATTAATTATTTATTTATTTTTAACTGGTGTAGGAAGAAAAATGTTGTATAAACCACAGCGAAAAAGTGGTTTTACGCGTCTCAGGAAATGGCCAGTCTCGCATACGCCTCGACTGTCCATATTTTCCTTCGCCGCGTAAAACATCACTTTCACGCTTTGGGTTATAAACTACTATTCCTATGCCTAAGTTTTACTCCACCAAACTTTAGGCGTTTTCTGTGATTTTTGAAAACTTTACGATCTTTTGCAAAAAAGAGCTCTAAGGCTTGAATTCTAATTGATACCGTAAAAATTTACGGTGCCATAAAATAGTTAGGCGCCTAACTAGATGTCGCTGGTGGTCAAAACAAAGAGATTTCTTTAATTTTACTTGAAGTAATTAAAGAAATCCACTTTTTTTGACCGCCAGCGACATCTTAAAGTTACGCGTCTAAGTTTTTTGTGGTAACGTAAATTTTTAAGACATGAATTAGAATTCAAGCCTAAGTTTGAATACTTATTTGAAAACAAAATTTGAAAACGGGAGTTTACTGATCAAATTTGAAAGTTGATATGCCAAAATGGCACTTATCGTTCACCGAATTTCGCCAAAAACAAACCTGCTCTTCGAAGGGTTATGGTATCTTTTTCTACCAAATTTCAGCCAACTCGATCAAGTAGTTTGGGCTGTAGGGTGTTATTTGAAATTTCGAATTTTCTGATTTTATGCCAAAAAGGCGCTAAGTGTGGATACATTTTCAGGTAGGTACAGAATTTAAAGACCTTTCACGTGCTGATAAAAAAATTGAGTTCATCAACCAAATTTCATGGTTGATATGCCAAAAAGGCACGTTTGCTAATTAGGAGGAAAATTAATTGAGCCCACCAGAGGGCCAACACTAACCTCCATACCAAACTTCTTTAAAATCCGTTTGGCAGTTTCCGAGAAATCGTGCTCACATACACAGACATTTCTTATAAACCACTTTTTCGCGGTCCTGGAACCTTGAAAAGTGAACATCTTGCATTATCTTAATTCCGATTTTGGAGTGATTGCAGTAACTTCTCATTTTAAATTAAAACTGGTTGTGGGGAGGTACAAATTCAGTATATTTCATATTTCAAAAGTTCCGACATCATTAATAGGTGTTAAAAATAAGTAGTTTATTGTTATTAAGTAGTTGCCCTTATTCACAGAAACCTATGATTAGATTCAAACTAATCCCATTCTAAAATGATCCAAGATTCAGTAGCAGTAATTCTCCAAGTGATATTTACAGATAAGAGTTTTAAAATTAAAAATATTTATTATTGTAAGAATGTTTACTTAATCTTTTAACAACCACAAGCAGCTGTGTTCCGATGTTTTTGTAAACGGTCAAAAAAACTGATAGCCTTTGATCTGTAGTAAATTCGCCTTAATTAAATGATTTTTGCTGGAGATGTTTTTGTTTTTGTAATTCCAGACGAACATGACATCACAATGCCTCCCTAATTCTAGAATACGACAATTAAAAGAAGGGCTTTTAGAAATTCATTAAACTTTTTTGTCATGATCGATCGATTTGTACATAGAAATGACGAAAGCGCCACAATGTAAAATGGTGGAGGCGCCGGGAAAGTCATTCGGACGTTGAGGATCGTGTGTCTAATAGAACAATATTTCGCAGTTGATTCCAACGTGGAACGTGAAGTGTTTTGGATCTACCAGATAAAATCCGCGATTTTTAAATTTTAATTAAAAATATGCAAAATGCAGTTCAACGTATTCTTTTCGATGGAATCAGTCTTTCTGCATTCTTAATGCGAATATTTCAAGTCTAATCTCGGGCATACGAGAATAATATTCGTTAAGGTGTTAACGTATCCCCACACAATAAGACAAAAAAACACATTATTACTTGCATTTTAAAGCTTTAAATTGTGAAACAAAGGATTGTTTTCTTAGCACAAAAAATATGAATCTTGATAAAAGTTCGTGAGCCTCTCCAACTTGGCATGTACCGTACAAGTTATACAAGTGCAAAATAAAACTTCAATCGTTAATGGCGAAAGAGAACACGAACCCGCTAAAACTCGCTTGCATTAATAATTAAGCGATTGCCACGAAAGTTTACAAAGACTAGTGAAAACACGGTCGTAATTAACTGCAGCACACCTGACAAAGACAAATCGGAACTCTGCCAATAGACTGATGGAATTTGATACTACGTGTATAAAGTGGAAAAGTTAAAATGCTGAACGATTTGTTGATGTTGATATTCCTGTAATTGTAAAAATAGTCGTTTGTGTAAGCGTATGTTGTATACTTAGTAGTGCGGGACGACCCTGAATGTCTGCAATTATTCCATCTGAACAAACCACAAACCGCTGCAATTCTTTGAACATATTCACATGTCAAAAGTGCGAAGACCCTGAATTTGTTAACGAGTGCTTTAGTGGCAGTTTATTAGATTCATTGGGTGACTCCAGCGTTTAATTCTCTTCCTCGAACTGTATAATTAGTAATCCAGTATTCGCCGCCCTTATGAGATCTTCTGATTCTCCCTTTTATTTCGTTAAATTGGCTAAATGGCCTTGACGGTACAATCTTTCATCTATTTTTTCATCTTATACATTCCGAAGCCAATTTGTGTCCAAATAATTTAAATTCCAGAGTCCTTTCTCAAGAAGACGGTTACTCTGCGGCAATTTCATCGAAAGAATACGCCCGATAAAAAGCCACTTTTTTCCTTTCTTCACATTCCATTGTGTGGTGAGATAACCACGAAATGACTTGATAAATGCGAGAATAAAGGTCGACGAAATGTTTATTACGATTACAAAATTTTCAACGGTTTTGTTATGCCTGCCAAGCAATCTGTTCGAAAATGTTCTCCATGTCTTTAAATTCGGATAGGTAACAAAAACTACATTCTTGCATTCATCATCAATTAATTTTAATACGCAACAACACGAAGACCTGTGCTGTGAGCAGGACATGTTTAATTCTACTTTCTCTTTTTATGACAATCGTAATTCGGTAGTTCCAGTTGCTTGTAATTTTCACAAATACCTGTACCTAGTGTACTTACAGGGCTGTAACAGCTCATTTTCATCATTAATCAGCACGCTTCTTCTTTCATGCAATGGCAAGCAGTGGGTAACGTAATTTTATGCAGTTGGTGATTCCTCAGACTTTTCTAAGAAGAAAAATTCCTATGGACATATGTCCGAAAATGCTTCATAATTGAGCCCTTCAAAGGGGTACTCTAAAAGTTAGCTTAAAAGTCTGAAAAAATTTCAAAAGAGCTCTTTATAACACTGATGACCTATGCTCCAAATTTCAAAATCCTGTCATATCTTCTGAGTAATTTTAAGAAATCTAACTTCTCGAGTACCTCTTTGAAGGGGTTTAGCTAGGGTGTAACGTAATTAGGTGCAATATTTTACCAGCGCGTTCTACGATCAAAATTAAAACCAGTGGATAAACATAGTAAAATATTCTGTTTGTGTGTAATGATTATTGCTAGCTCGGATTATTTATTTATGGCACTCGCCTACTGCTCGTACCATAAACGTCATCCTCGCGAACAATAAAATTCATTACACACTCATTGAATAATATACTATTTTCGCCGGTATTCAGTAAAAATGCACTTTTTTAACGACAATCGGCGAAAAAATTATGTGTTACTAATAACTATTATACCCCTCAAACGCCGTCAAAATCACCTGGTTTTGGATCAATATAATTTGTAAATAGAAAATAGTAAGATGAAAAAAAATTCATAGACATTTAACAGAATTAACAGATACTTTAAAATAAAAAAACATAAACAACATCAAAATCACAGGTGCTGAATCTCACCCTGAATCAATAATTGAGGCTTCCAATATTAATTGTAATATCTCGTCCTTGCCACAACCATACAATATTAAAGAAAGAAAATTGCGTATAGACATGATGCATAATAAAGAACTTAATCATTTCAATGAGTGCTTAAACAAGTAGGGTCGTAATGTGATTTCCGGAATTACTAATTTTAATCGCCTACATTTAAAAGAACAATAATAAAGAAAACACGTTTTATACTAATTTAGTCATTTTATATCTGATGTGCAGAATGAGCCTCATGTGACTCACATCCGTTTAGAGGATTGAGGATACGCTTTTTTACATAGCAAAACAAGGCGAATGTGAAAACTTGTGGTGGTTATAGGTTTCGACAAGGATGGTTTCGACATCGAACAAAATCTGCGGTTTCAAAAATTTGGAAGAATGTTCTTCACAGAAAGTTTCTGCAATTTTCATTATACCTATTACATCGATTTATCGGAAAATTTTGAAGGAAATACCAGGGCAATAGATGAATACTCCTGTAAAATGGGATTGGTTTGAAATTTCGTCGAAAATCACGAATGTAATTAACGATTAAAATTGGATCGTTTTCTTGCAGTTAGTGGGGCAGTGTGAGTCAGACTTGTGTTCTGTTGTCTTGTTGAATTGCTCGGTTTCAATTTACATCAACATTCCTGTCCTGTCCGTGCCAAAACGCAGAAACAACGATCAACGAACACTATAACCATTACACGTCCGTTGCACGTATCTTGAGAAGTTTTGGGGTCATAGTCGCGAAAATTTGTAACCGGGGGTTTCAATGGATTCTGAATTGAAGGAAAATATTTTCATATTGGCCGCACTTCCGGTTATACCGGAAGTCGGCATCAACTTCGTTATTTTAAATGGGACATCCATATTTTCATAGCACATCAAATTATGAGAACTTTGGTGTAACACTACCCTATCGCTAAATATGATAGGTTCCGAGAAAAAAAAATTTAATTTTTAGAGACGGAAAATCTCGTAATAAAAAATGGGCAGCTACGGAAGCGGCTGGAACCTCCCCACTTGGTGAATGATCCAATCCTATCACTAATATCACTTAAATTTTACTATTTACTATGCCTAAGTTTTACTCCACCAAACCAAATGTGTTTTCTGTGAGTTTTCTGAATTTTACGATCTTTTGCCAAAAGGGCATTAAGGTTGAGTACAATTTTGAAAACTAAATTTGAAGACTTTTCATGTGCTGATAGAGAAAATAGGAGTTCATTATTCAAATTTCAAAGTTGATATGCCAAAATGGCACTTGCCGCCCTCGGATTGCCACCAGAATTAAATCAGCTCTTCGGCGGGTGACGGTATCTCTACCTACCAAATTTCAGCCAAATCGAACCAGCAGTTTGGGCTGTAGCGTGTTATTTAATGTTTCCTCAATACTTCGAATTTTTCGATTTTATGCCAAAAAGGCGCTAAGTGTGAGTACACTTTCAGATACAGAATTTCAAGACCTTCCATGCGCTGTTAAGAAAAATTAGTGTTCATCAGTCAAATTTCATAGTTTACATGCCTAAAAGGCACTTGGCTTCTTCGGATTCGCAACAAAATTAACTGGGCTCACCAGAAGGCCAACACTAACCTGCATACCAAATTTCACTAAAATCCGTTCGGTAGTTTCCGAGAAATCGTGCTCACATACGTACGTACATACGTACGTACATACGTACGTACGTACATACGTACGTACATACACACAGACATTTTTTAAAAACCACTTTTTCGTGATCCTGAGACCTTGAAACGTAAAGATCTGGTGTTATCTCAATTTCGAATTTTGGACTGATTGCAGTAACCTCCCATTTTTATATTGGTTGTGGGGAGGTTAATACTTAAAATTTGATATTTGTCCCAAAAAAAGAGATAGAGTATTGAAATTTTGACAGCAGTAAAAGATGTCTTTGAAACAACGGACTGTGGCTTAAAAAGTAGAAAATTCCTCCAGGGAGGGTCTACAACCAGTGGCGGTCGTCAGTTTAGAAAAAACAATTGAAACTCAATTCTTTCAAATGGACTGCCTGGTTTTTTATGATCCCAGTAGATAGGGAATTTAATTCTCTATCAATCCATTCAAATATTCCTATACCCATCTTCATTAGTTTTGGAGTTAGGCACTTATTTAATATTAGTAATCTATGACCTTCTGCACCGACGTTGCCTAACTTTAAGCGGAGCTTAAAATGATGAGAACGACGTTTGAACAATAAGAAAAATGTCATTCCTCTCAATTTGAGTGCCGCTTAAAGTTAAGCAACGCCTGTGCAAACGACTATTTAATTAATGTTGAATAGGTAACTCCAAAACTAATCAGGATAGGTAAAGGAATATTTGAATGGATTGATAGGGAATTAGAATTGCTATCTACTAGGATCATAAAAAACTATGCATTCCATTTGAAAAAAATGAGTTTTAATTGTTTTTTTCTAAACTGGCGAACGCCACTGGTTGTAGACCCTCCCTAGAGGAATTTTCTGTTTTTTAAGCTACAGTCCGATGTTCCCAAGACATCTTTTACTGCTGCAAAGAGTATACCTGAATACTCTTTGACTGCTGTCAAAATTTCAATACTCTATCTCTTTTTTTGGCACAGATATTAATTTTTAAGTGTAAAAATGAAAAATATTTTTTTACTCGGAAACTATCGTATTTAGGCAAAGAGTAACGTTACACTAAATTTCTCATAATTTAATGTAGAATCGGAGTGTGGTATGAAAATATGAGTGCGCCATTTAAAATAACAAAGTTGATGTCGACTTCCGGTATGACCGGAAGTGCGGCCATCTTGAAAATATTTTCCTTCAATTCAGAATCCATTGAAACTAGGGCCGTGCGATATTGAGATTTGAATATCGATTATCAATATTACATATCGTATCGATATATCGATATTTCGCCAATTTATCGGCAATTATCGGTGAATTTGTATGCCGATACATAATATCGATAACTTATCGATATATCGACTAATTGATATATCGGTATATCGTTTAATTATCGGTACGGGAGAGGGGGGCACGTTCGGACAGGGGGCACATACGGACAATTCGAATTAGCCGCTAATGGGATTTCATCCAGTTTTGAAATTTTCAGTTAGGGAGTGCCATATGTCCAATTTGCCTCGTGAAGTCTGAATCACAATAATCATATTAATGCGATCGTGTTCGATTTTTAAGAAAAAGTGTTTTCGTTGTTCGGGTTTATAATTTTTTGTCTTTATGTGTAAGGACTTTGTCCAGACGAAGTTTTGTTCTTCTCAATTATGTTACGTCATTGAGATACTATAGGGGGTATTTGCAAAGAGATTGATGCAGAAGCCTAATCTATAAATTGATTAAAAAATGTATGTTCGCAATATTGCAGTCCGGGGTATACATTCGGACAATCTAAGAGGGGCACTTTTGGACTGGGATTTTTCAATGCTAAAAAAAATATATTTTTTTTAAATTGCGAAAACTTCCAAACCCCCCAATTGGCACAACGAGTGGCACAACTTCCAAAAGAGCAGTCGCTATAAAATTTGAAATAAATGTTTATAACTGGAACTACAACGTGTGCTGTACAGTCATCTTGAAGAATTATTCAATTTTTTTATTCTTAAGTTTACTTTATGCTTATAACGTTTCTAATGTTTCAATAAATACAATTTCGGGTTTATTTTATTTATTGGCAATTTTCATTGGTGCGTATAATCAGTTTTTTTATGCTGTCCGATTGTGCCCCGCCCCTGTCCGAATGTACCCCTGCCAAAGGCACTTTCGGACGAAGTTCAATTTTTTTTAGAGGTGCGAAAACTGGTATTAAAGCTTCAGTTTATAAAACTTTAGAAAGTGATATAAATTTATATTGAAATGACCTAAGTACTGCCACAAATAAAATTAAGAAAATCTGCAAAATATCAGTAATAGAAGGGAAAATAACTGAACTGTCCGAAGGTGCCTCCCCTCTCCCCTATATCGATTAATCATCGGTATATCGATAACTTATTATATGACGATATATCGATAACACGTTTTTATCGATATATCAGTAAAAAGTCGCGGGCCTAATGGAAACAATTGATACAAATTTTCGCTACTATTATGTCAAAACTTATGGAGATACGTTTAACCGACGCTTCTCGTGAATGACCCTGTATACTTTTACCTATATTAGTTACAATAACATTATTAATTAATTAATAAATTAATATTCTTCATCGATCAAGATAACATAAATATGACAATTTGAAGCACCTACATACACATCGCTGTGTTTATTTTCGCAAATTGCCCATAAAAAACACCAACTTAACTTTAGAACAGATTAGTTACGTTTGACATTTTCTAAGTGTGGTCCAGCAGTCCTACAGTGCTTCACACATTTTTCATCCAAAAGAGGCTGAAAAGAATCCTTAACAGGTTCAAGAGGTTCCATTGTGTTCTGACATTACCTACAGACTTTATGTAGGATGCATGCATTTTCTGTATAAAAGACGTTGCATCTCCAGACCATTGTTCGCCACAAAAGCCACTTCACTAAAACGCACTAAATTTTGGATATATTACTGGAAATACAGCAAGATTAATAAAAAATCGATTGAAACCTGTCGTATAGTATAATAGGGAGTTGAGTATACCTACTTGGGGCCGGTTTGTTCAGGTAAATTTTCTTTGAAACCGGACACTTGCTTAGCTCCACAGATATCAATTTGTGACTAGTTACACCATCATAGCCCAGACATCATATTGACGGATGTGAGTAAGTTCCGGCAGTTAATAATTTTTTGCAGGATTTAATTGACATGCATACTAGTTAGTGTACTATTAGAGTAACACAATGATTCTCGTCATTATATTGTTAATTTTCTTTTTGCTGCAAGCTCGTAATTACATTTATTATTGCGGTTACGACGACTAGATACTATAATAGTCCGGTCGAGGTAACAATTCCTTATATTATCCAACCTTTTTTACCCATCTACCAGTAATGAATTTATTTCAACAAACAATTATTTATCAATCAATCGAATCATGCACCTTCAAAACGAATTTTTAGGTCGGCGCCTTCCAGGAACAATGACACTTCTGGAAGGAAATAAACAATGAACACCGTCAAGTCGACTGTAAAGAGACATTGAAAATAATAGGTTCCAACTTGGATCACAATGGAACGGCGGGAAGCCACTCGATATAGGTGTGTAGGACAAAACGATCTACAAAGCGCCACAGGTAAAATGGACTTTTGAAGAATAGTTTAGGCTGCATGTACTATGATTACCTGTTCTTGAACAACACTTTAAAACCGACGTGTGGCGAAAGCCAAGAAATTGTCTTTGAAAGACCGCGGGGTCTGTCACAATATTCTATTTAATATTTTCCCAAGAAAAACGTGGATAATGCTTTCTTGAAATATGAAATTTGTCCGGGTAATCAGGTTCGGATTAAGAGGGGGGCTAAGGGGCTGCAGCCTCCGGTCCCTCAACTTGTAGGGGGCCCCGACTAGTAGGAGCCCCGCAATTTTATAATTCAGTAATTAAACTACACACGATTGGGAATATCGCATATTTAACTACCGCTACCGCCTTTTCTCAAAGTGTTTCGAGTCTTAGAGATTTGAAGTTTGCAAAACCCGATTCTCCCTCAAATTTGAGGAAATACGATAGGTCACACTTGTGGTCGTAAAAAACTTACAAAATATATGCTTTCTAGTGAATTTTGCTATTACAAGTTTTTACCAGGAAAATTGCTGGCAATTGATTTCACTAGAGTATTTGATAATACAAAATGCAACTTTGATTAAAACTTGCCAATATTTATCAGTTTTGTTCTATTTTGGAACTTTAAATTTAAAAAAAGCTGCTTTTCTCGAAGTGTTTGAGCCCTAGAAGTTTAAAATTTGCACCGATCGATTCTACTTCAAATTTGAGGAAATAAGGTAAGTCACATTTGTGGTCACAAAAAACTTTTACAAAATGTACGCTTTCTAGGGAGTTTGGTGTTTTAAAGTTTTATCAGAAAAATAACTGGCAATAACTGGCAATTTGTTTCTCTATAGAGTCTTTGATAATACAAAATGTAATTTTGATTTTAACTTGCCGATATTTATTAGTTTTATTGCATTTTGGAATTTTAAATTAAAGAAAAGCTCCTTTTCGCGACGTGTGTGAGCCCTAGCAATTTTAAATTTGCACCAATCGATTCACCTTCAAATTTGAAGAAATAAGATGGGTCACACTTACGGTCGCAAAAAACTTTTACAAAATTGTGCTTTCTAGTGAATTTCGCGTTTTAAAGTTTTTATCAGGAAAATTGCTGGAAATTAGTTTCACTAGAGCTTTTGATAATACAAAATGCTATTTTTATTAGCTTTACTCTATGTATTTTGGAATTTTAAATGAAAGAAAACATACTTTTCTCGAAGTGTGGGAGTCTTAGAAGTTTGAAATTTGCACCAATCGATTCTCCTTCAAATTTTAGAAAATAAGATGGGTCACACTTGCGGTCACAAAAAACTTTTAGAAAATGTAAAAATGTGTAGTTTCTACTGAATTTCGGCGTTTCAAGTTTTTTTCTTAGAAAAACTGGTGGCAATAGTTTTACTAGCATCTATTAATATTATACAAAATCCGGTTTTAATTCAAACTTGAGACGATTTATTGATTTTATTCAAATTTTAAATTTTAAATCAATGAAAATCTACTTTTCTCGAAGTCGGTGACTCTTAGAACTTTTAGTTTAGGTCGCTAACGGTTTTAAGAAAATCACCTTCCAGTGTGTACCTCTTGCTGAAATTGGTATTTTCGGTTTTTCACGTGAAAAATTAATGGCAATTAGTCTTTTTTAAGTACGAAATACGTACCACACCCTAGCTGGCCCACAACCAAGTGCCCCTCTCATATTGATCAACCCCCGGGCCCCACTATTGTTTAATCCCTCCCTGCGGATAGTCTACGTGTCGTGTTACTTTGCTGCAAATTAATAATTTCAAATGATGTATCACAAGTGAGAAGTTGCGATTTGATCATCAAAAATTTGTACACCACATTTCATGTTTCCAATTCCAACATTTCCGCGACATTTATGTACACCACGTTTCCATAGTGGTCAACCCCTCGGGCGAAACCGAAGTTTGGCTCCGCCAAAGCTCGAAAAACTTCTGCTTCGCCTCAGTTTTTTACAACGTCTATTGACTACTCGCTTTAGGCTCCGCCAAAGCTCCCAAAACTTCGGCTGCGCCTCAGTTTTTACAGTGCCACTTAACTGCCCCCTTGTCACTTGAAGATGTAAGAGAAGCCGAAGTTTTGCTTGCTTTGGCGTAGCCAAAAAGAAGTAGTCAATTAAAACTGTAAAAAACTGACGTCATCAAAAATTTGTACACCACATTTCATATTTTCTAACATTCCCGCGACATTTCACCAGTCACGTAGGTACACCACATTTCCATAGTGGTCAACCCCTCGGGTTGGTGGGCGCTAGGGGGTGCGTTGTACAATTTCATTAAATACCGATTTAAGTAAGTAATTAAAAATTGACCTATTCGAGCGATTTTTGCTCAAGTCACCGTTGCAGTGGTTACACAAGGTGTTTAGTTTTAAATAGTACACCCTGTATGCCCTCATAAAACAATACGTTCAGTTGGTTATAAATCATTTTGAACCCCTCCACCATGAGCATACTTTGCAATATGGCTTAGAAATCACCCTGTAGGTATAGGTATCTTTTAAACGGCGGCCGTCAGAGAATTATTTTAATGTCCAGAAGTGCTCCATAAAAAGTGGCTAGTGAATGAAAAAAAATCAATCCCCCAGGAAGGGTTGCAAGCGAGATATTTTTTGCAATAATACCAAAAACGGTTAGAGATTTTTGAAATTCTTTTGGACTCAGTTTTCACCTATTCGCGATTCAAATTAATTTTGTGACGTCACACGTAGGCATATTTTGTTGGAAGCGTCCAATCAAATGTCACCAAAAATGTCTGTCAATATATTTCAGCGCTCCTCATTTGCTCTTTTCCTACAGTTCCCTCACGGTGACGTCACACACCAGAGGGCGTCCTCCTTAGCTAGAATCGCGAATAAAGCTCCAAGACCACCTAATGCAAAAAGTCCCTCAAATTATTTATCCTGTTTATTAGGTATTTCAAATTATCTGCTCCCAGGAATCACCCCAGCATTCTAAACTAGAAGGCCTGGGGAATTTTAGTATAGACCACCCCCTGGTACCCATCAACCCCAACTTCAACATTTCATTTGGCAATATTCCCCACTTGTGGTATATCATTTGGAAGGTATAATTTCATTAAGAATTTAATGCTGTCAATTTTTTTGATATTCGGTAACCTATGGTCAAATTTTCTCTATGGTCAAATTTTAAATCACATTACGGTCCTTTGTGGTACATCATTCTAAAGGGTATGGAATCCTCTGAAAACCTGTGAGAAAATTTTTAAATCCTCCACGCCTTCAAAAGTTACAGTCAAATCATCAATAACTATTTCTAGGCCCTCAATAACCAGTTGTGATCCTCACTGATGTAACTTTCTAAGTACCTAGTGGATGGGTTTCAAAAAAATTTGCACAGATTTACAAAGGATTTCATACCCTTTAAAATGTTTTGCCAAAGGGCTGGAATCTGATTTGACTATCGAGGGCGTTTGGGCATAACCAGTACCACAAGTGAGGAGTTCCGATTTGAAATTTTGAAGTTGGGGTTGGTGCGAGGGGTTGACCAGTGATCAAAAACAAAAATTTGTACATCATATTTCATTTTTCCCACATTTCCGCGACATTTCAGCAGCCATGTACACCACGTTTCCTTAGTGGTCAACCCCTCGGGCGAAACCGAAGTTTTTCACTATTTTCACAATTTGTAATAATTATTATTTAATGTGCAGACCATTGCTGAGGCTTACAACTTGCATCTAAACTGAATTTTGTTGTAATGCTATCGCGATTTTGTTTTCCGGTCATTTAATCACAAATTGTGTGAGTACATTCATTTAAATTCTAAATATAAATCCTGATATAACAATTCTGTCTTTTTCAGAAATCCTAATTTCTATTGAGTGTTTTGGTTCTGTTGTATTGTAAATGGATGAAGGATCGCCAATAAATTGTTAATTAGAAGCTTCTGAAAAGTTTATCAAAACGCTAATATGCCATAATTCCGTAAATGATATCTGTCATGAAGATTGATGGGATCAATAGAACTTTTTAAAATGAATTCGACAATATTATTTACTCGGAATTAGATCTACATGCATGAATGATTGAATTTCAATAAAAAGAATATAATAACCTTCTCGTTACCAGTCGCGATAATTTGTTATCAGTAGTATTTGTATAATTTTCAGTGTTCTACGATAAACAACAATTAAAGAGATTTCTATAATAATTTACTATAAACTAAATGGCAAAATTCGATAAATATCTGTCATTGAAAAGATTAGTAAAGTATATACAACAATTTAGCTTTTCGATTACTCATTGTCTTATGTTTAAAAATATGATAAGTGCAATCTAAGCAATATCTGTATGATTTCGGAAGAACTGAAGCAGAAAACACATATTCATGAATCATAATCACGTGATCAGCTCCTGAAAAAAATACCAAAATCTAGTAAAATTCTAAGTACAATTTTTGAGAAATTAAAATGGCTGCCATTAGCCCCTGTCCCGCAAGATCTGTGGCAGACTTCTGTTTTAGTAATCTACAGTCTACAGCATGAAGATAACTAGAAAATTGCTAAATCAAGTTCGCTGAAATGACACACCAAAAATGTTCACTGCCTCTCGGACTAATTTGAACACCTTTCTGATGATGACAATACATTTTTCAAAAACTTGTTTTAGATGGTTAAATAAGAGTATAACTTTAAATTTGAAAATTGAGGTGCCAAAACGGCACTTGCCGTTTGTCGATTGCCTCCAAAAGCTTTTCAGCTCTTCAACGTTGTAATATGTGCATAATTTCAGCCAAATCGGTCCAAAGGTTTGGGCTGTCTCGTGTTTTTAAAGTATACGTTAAAAATCTCGAATATTTCAGTGTTTGTCAAAAAGGCGCTAAGAGTGAATAGATCTTTGGAAACAGAGTTTGAAGGCCTTTCTTATGTTGACTTCAAAAATTAAGGTTTATAGTTAAAATTTCAAAGTTGATGGGCCAAAATTACATTTACAGTTGCACGATTTGCTCCAAAAGTTTTTCAGATCTATGTTAGGATACGAGATACCCATGTACCAACTTTCAGCCAAATCGGATCCAGTGGGTTGAGCTCTGCTGTAAGAGCGGTATGTACGTAAGACAGGTTAAAAAAAAATTTTTTTGGGACGCCGGGACCTCGAAACTCACTTTCGAAAAGGAGTGTATGGGATAAGCCACTATTTTGGGCCAAATATCAGGTTAAATGAAATAATATATCTCTTTACACCGAACAAAGTCATATTAACAAAAAAAGGATGAAAATAGTGCACAATGAAGAAGAAAACCCATTGAAGTTTATAGGGTTACTGCACTTGCGTCAAGTTGAAAATAAAGTTCAATTAAAAATAAATGTTCAATTTTGTCTTATTTCCAACGTTTTCAAAATACCGCACACGTGATTTTTTGTGCATAGTTTCCTTATGTGTTCTAGATTATCATATGCAAAAATGGCATGTGCGGTATTTTGAGAACTGGGTGGCCCATTTCCAAGTTATAATCCATACACCCCTTTTAGTGTAACCTCCCAATTTTTATTTTGTGGGGTTGGGGAGGTTAATTAAATCGAATTTCCGAAGTAAATTCCTGTGAACTATTGCAAGGATGGGCACAGTGTACGCATAGAACCTGTCCTGTAGGTAGGTACATACATCATGATAATATATCTAAAATCAACATCACGTCACGTCCATACTTACTACAAAAATCTCAATAATATATCTATCTAAAGTCTGAACATTTTCTAACAAACGAAGGATTTGTGTAACTTGGGTTTTTTTTCTGTTGGTTTGCTAAAAGGGCTTACAGTTTCGCCAAAATTCCTGCCAGTAACATTGGCGGTTAGAAGGGATAATTATCATTGTTGTCAATTATCCTATTAATTATTGGCCATTGTTTCTGCTTTTTGGCACTGACAGGAGTTTTGACGGAACTGAAAGCCCGTTAACAAACCAACAGAATAAAGCTTGACTCACATAACTACGGAAGCGTAGAAGTGCCACATTTTTCTCTTTTTTTATTTCCAAATTATCACAAAAACTGTGTACATTTTGGAAGAAAAAACTGTAAATTTACACATGCATTATGTTTGTATCTTAAAATCATTGTTAACTGCATTCCTAAGTATATTTATCTGGTAAAATAGTGTTACAGGAGTGATATACCTAATATTAATATCAGAAGAAGAGATATTTTAGAAATTCCACTGCACAATTCACAATTTTTCAAACGCTCCTTTTCGTACAGTATCGCTCATATAATGAACAAAATTCCTGCTCCCTTTCGTAATATGTCCATCTCTCTCTTTAAAAAGTACATGTCAGATTATTTACTCTCAGTACAATCATCAGCTATTCCTATTTAAGTAAAATTAAGATTAATAAACTCTATAAGTCATTACAGTGTTTTGCTGTTTATTTCTGTAAAGTACCGCTTAATTTTTTCAAAATTCATGATATTTTTGTTCCACTTTGCCAAACGTGTTCTCCCGTCTTGCTATAGTTAGTTATTTATGTTTTGGCAAGGGCTGTGTGGAAGAACAGTCCCCGTCTCGTATGGGAGAACTGAACATAGCCCTTGATATTTACCACAACATATTTCATCGTATTACACTTTTTTTCTCACTTATTATTGTGGTAAATAAAGTAAAAAGAAAATTGTAAATTTACACAAAAGCTGCCAATTTTACTCAACGTAAGCATACGATGAACAGACGAAGTACGAGTCGCAACAAGTTAGTGTATCACTGCGGAGACGTCTTACTCAAAAATAACAGTTATTTGTGTATTTCATGAGGAGCTGGGTATCATACCTATTGTCCTGAAAATAAGTGTTTTAAGAAGTTTGCTTTCAGAAAAGATGGAAGACTGGATTCGATTTTTTATTATATATCAGCTAGGACTCCATCAGCATCAGGAGATAATTGCTTGCTTCCTCCTAAACCACGGCATTTCCATAACTCTGCGTAATCTTTGTAGAATTTTGAATAGACTAGGTAAATCTATTTTGAAGAAAGACGTATTCTGACGTTTTTAATGTCGTGGATTCAACAAATTGAGATTCACGGGCAGCTGTATATGGTTATAGATGGATGCATCTCAAATGTCTTCAAAGTGGTCTAACGGGAATTTTAAAAATTTTGAGCAAATTGACAGTTTTTGTGTAAATTGACTGTTTTTGTGTAAAACAGTTTTTGTGTAAATTGACAGTGTTTTACAGCTTTTTTTCCGAAATTTACGCATTTTCTGAGATAATTTGGAAATAAAAAAATTGAAAAATGTGGCACTTCTACGCTTCCGTACATAACCCCTACGGTCGTTCTAGAGGGCGGATTTCTGACATTTTGCTATTTTTAAATATTGTAAGCAGAACGAAGTGCTCTTGCTTCTTTCCGTTTCATAAAATTTCGAATCATTTGACACTAATTTTATTTTGCTTATTTTGCTTCTTTTTGCCTAAAATTCGCGTAAGTGCTTATTTATGGATTTTGTGTCTTTTCTAGCTTATTAGTGCTTTTTCTTGCTAGCTTACCACATCCGATCTTTAATTGCAATTTCGCAACCTTAATTGACTAAGATAAGGTACTGGCACTGAAATGAAAGAAACCTTAACATAAGGTTTCTTTGTCTATGGTGAGATGCGTATAGATAGAGAACAAAGGCGACCGAGGAATGACAGAGATGGGTGACCGTGCATACAATCGGAGAAACAAGTTTCCTTAATTAACCTGTTCAATATAATTTTTGATATAAAAACCAAGTTTCATTTCTGTTAGGCATTTCCTGCAATTAACGAAAATTTAAATTTTCAATTTGCAATTTTGAAATAGTTGAAGTTTTAGGTGGTTATTTTTACTTTTTTGTAGCTTAATTTTCGATTTTTGAAGCTTTTTATAGGCGCTTATTTCTGGAAAATAAATGCTTTTTAATCCGCCCTTTAGTCGTTACGGTCTTTATACATCATAAATGTTCAAAACATTTGTTAGATAATTTTCTTTAAAAGCTCTAAATCGCATAATTTGCAAGAAAAAGTACACAGAGAGGATGAAAACTCTGTATCTGCATTTTTAATTAAAGTTGTAAATTAAGCTAATAATCTGCATAATTTAGGATTTTTTTCGTAATGTTAATTCTACCATGAAGTGCACTATCACTACCATGAAGTTCCAAAATTTCTGATACGATAAAAATCCACATTGTGTGGTTTCTAGGGGTTTATTAAGCTTAATGAGAAGTTTCATTTTACCGCTGCAAATGAAAGTTATTAGGCGATATCCTTAATTTTTGAACAGGAGTTTATTATAGTACAAAAATGAAAACCGGTACAAGTAATTTCATTTCAATAAGTGTAAGTGAAGTGGCTTCCTAATCGGAAATTAGAACTCCATTAGCATTACCCACAGGGTCTCTTGCACATGATTGTATCTAACGAGTTTATTGATTACAGTTAAGACACGGTTAACCAGCTCAATTCTCGGTACATCTTCTTTCTTTTACTCCCCTCGGTTAACCGCTCACTTTTGTAATTCCTCAAACGGCGTGTAAAATTGATTTTATGGCTAGAATCTGAAAAGTAGTAAAGTGACTCATTCCCCACGACGGCGGCCGTGACCTTTCTTCCTCATCGACCCTACTTCATCTACCTGCTACCCCTGGCCGGCAAGTTCCAACACCCAACCATAACAAGATGTGGTCCTCAAGTTTACAAGTTGCACTCTTGCAGGCAGAGGCGCGCGTATCTCAGCCACTCATCTTCAAAATATCTACACGCCCTGAACTTTCTTACCGTAGTGGAACGTCTAAGTTTTGATACCAAGGAGGCGTCTTCATGCGGATGCTTCCACCAGGTCCACTTCTCGTAGTATCCCCGCTACATTCCTGTAGTAGCGTAGTAGTAAAGTGTTCGTGTACGCGTACGCAGGCAGTAAAATCGTGCACCAGCAACAGTTGATGATACGCATATTCGTTGCCTGAAAAGAACAAACCAAGTTGCCGGCGTCGAGCGGCTATGTTTATATTTAAATTTTAACACTGTGAGGTGTCTTTGTAGTGATGCGGAGTATTTTCCAGAGGTCCGACCAACTTTGAGATCTTCGCAGAGTGCTCTCCCTCACACGATTTTCCTCCCACATTACTTAGGTGAGCGATTTCTTGCAATTCTTTTAGGTACTCGCTGTTGTATTCCATTATCACTTTATTCTTCTTGGCGGTTTTTCCAATAGTGCTGAAACTGGTTGTTGGATCTATAATTAAGAGCTCTGCGTCACCAATTTTTATCAATTATCTTTTCAAAATTTTTTGTCGCTGTTGCCTACAATATGTTCATGTTCTTTAAAGGAACAGTAAACTCTAAAATATAGAGTGTAAACGAAACTGGTCGCCAAATTTTACTTGTAGATTCTTCTATGAAAAATATGAAAAAAGTTCCTATATGAACATATTTCGAAAAATACCTCTTAAGGGAGGTAGGGCCCCTCAAAGGGGCCACTTTGAAAGTGGTGTGTTCTCACTATCTTCAAAAGAGTTGAAGATAGCAACGTGAAATTTGGTATCTTTAGTAAGCCTTTGATGATGAATTTATTGCTGTGGAGAAAATTTTAAAATTGTGATCATAAGCGTTCTGTATGACATAATTTGCTCAAACCTTTTTCTAAGTGTTTTTTTCTCAAATTTGACACCAGAATCTGAAAATATGAAGTTTTTTTACGTAAAAATGGTACTCTTGTGTGTGTGACATCGATAGGATGCACCATTTTCGAAAAAAATGGCTCTTTATTGGTTCAGGGCTCCAAGATTTGTGATGGAAGACATCAAAATACCATAAGTCCATGGGAGAAGATTCCTTACTTCATTCTAGAAAAAAAGGTATTATGGACAATGGTCGAAAAATGCTTCCTAAGGGAGGTAGAGTCCTTCAAACAACATGATGGTTTCCAAGGCCCCATTTGAAAGACCATAGCTCCCTTAGGAAGCATTTTTCGACCCAGGTCTATAAGAACTTTTCTTTCTAGAATAAAGTAAGGAACCCTCCCATGAACTTGTTTACGGTATTTTGAAGACTTCTATCACAAATCTTTGAGCCCTCAACCAATGAAGAGTCATTTTTTATGAAAATGGTGCATCCTATCGATGTCACACAAGAGTGCCATTTTTACGTAAAAAACTTCGTATTTTCAGATTCTTGTGTCCAATTTGAGAAAAAACGACTTAGAAAAAAATGTTGCCCAAATTTAGACCTAAGCCCCCCCCGTACGGGATGCTTATGATCAGCATCTTAAAATTTTCTCCACAGCAATAAATTCAGCATCAACAACTTGCTAAAGATACACAATTTCACGGTACTACCTATAACCGTTTTGAAGATATTGAGAAAATACCACTTTTAAAGTGGCTCCTTTAGGAGGCGTTTTTCGACATATGTTCATAGGAACTTTTTTCATATTTTTCATAGAAGAATCTACTGGTGAAATTTGGCGTCGAGTTTCGTTTACACCCTGTATTAATTTTTCGAAAATTAGTCTAATTAATAGATTATAGTATTTTAGTTCGAGTGAGGCGCGTGACGTCATCTGTGATATAGTTGCCCGCTCGTGCTTGCCAGCCTGTAGTGATCTTATGGATCTCTCGCCGTAGAAATAATTATTGTTTCTTCTGTAACTTTTGAACGAGTGGATGGATTTCAAAAATTGTTGCATTGGTTTACAGAGGATTTCATACCAATCATACCCTTTAAAATGATGTATCACAAAAGGTCCACATGTAATTTAAAATTTGACTGTTGATCGGACTGGAAAGTAGACGGATATTAAAAATATTTACTGTAAAAATCTTTTAAAAGTGTCTAGCAATAAAATTTATGGCGGGGGGTTGACAATTGGCTAAAAATATGTACACCAAAATGTTCATAATTTCTAAAAAATTTCCAGAAAATGTGCAAAATCATGTAAAAATATCCAAAATTTCCAAAAAAACTTCCAAAAATCCTGAAAAATTGCTTGTACACCAAAATTTCCAAGTTGTCAACCCCTCGGTTTATGGCCCATTGTCGGGGCCTTGCCGCACAATAGGTACAATACCCTACTAATGAGCCATAATCTTTATTGCTAGACCGTTTTAAAAGATTCTTACAGTACAGCATTGGATTCGTACTGAAACTAGCTTTCAAATCGAGGGGTTAACCACTTAGCGATTTTGGTGTACGGTTCTTTGGAATTTTGGCGATTTTTAGCGATGTTGGCAATTTTCTTGCAATTTTGGCGATTTTTAGCGATTTTGGTAATTTTTCAGGATTTTGGCGATTTTCCTGCAATTTTGGCGATTTTCTAGCGATTTTGGCAATTTTCAAGCAAGTTGCCGGCGATTTTCAAGCAAGTTTCCAGCGATTTTGCAGCAATTTTGACGATTTTCGAGCGAATTTGGCATATTTTTTGGCGATTTGGAAATTTTCTAGCAATTTCGGCGATTTTTAAGCTCCTTCTGTGGTCTTTAATGTTTTATTTTTTAGATTCATTTACTATTACTTTTCCTCGACTGCCGTTTTTTCCCAACCAATACCTGCCTGACAAATTTTTTGGCCAAAAGGGCACAAGTGTGAATACATTTTTAGAAGCAGAATTCGAAAAGCATTCATATCGAGATTCATATGGTAACGCGAAAAATGGGTGTTTACATTTAAATTTTTAAAGTTGATGTGCCAAAAAGGCACTTTCCGTGAACCGATGTTGATCAAAGTCTAATCAGCACCTACAAATCTCCCACTGAATATGTGTTCCAAATTTCATCTCGATACGTTCAGTAGTTTGAGCTGCAGCGCGGCTGCTACAAGCAGAAACACAGTAACCAACATTTTTTGTGAAAATGAGTTTAATATTTAGATGCATAACGGGTGTCCTAAAAAAACCGAACGAAATATTTTCGGTAATAACTCGTGCATTTCTTATCCGATTTGGATGAACCTGGCCTTAAATTGAAGCCAAGGAATCAGGCTTTCGAACTGTCTAAGAACTTACGACAGATGGTGCTGCAATAGATCTCTTAGTGATACTTGTCTCAAAGGTTCATTTCAGGGGCGTGGAGATTGGTCAATTATCAACCAGTCGTTATGAGACTCACATGACTTTGAAGGACGTTCATTTTTCTTTAAGAATCTTGTTTCAGAAGTTAATTTGGTTTACATTTCACATTTCATGCAGAATGAGCATGGCTAAAGTAACAATGAAGCAACAAGAGCTTAATTCTCAGTAATAACCTTTAAATTTTCTCCAGTTCGCATCCGCTTGTGGTTTTAATTCAATTAGATCCTGTATTACTGAAAATTAAGCTGAAAATGCATCACTGTTACTTCAGTTATGGTCATTAGGCGTGAAAATAAGGGAAAGCATATGATTTTTAAAAAATCACAGAAAATTAATTCGTGAATCAAAATGAACTTCTGAAAGACTCTTTTTGAAGAAAAGTAAACGTGCTTCAAAGTTATTTTTATCTCATAAACATTGGTTGTTAACTGACCAATCCCCATGCACGTAAAGTAAGCCTTTAAAACAAGCATGGCTAAGGCTACTACGGCAGCGCCATCAGTCGTGGTCTCTTGAGCTTTAATTTAAGTCCACGTTCATCGAAATCGGTTAAAAAATGGATGAGTTGTCCCCAAAAATATTTCGTTCGGTTTTTTTTTGGACACCCGTTACTTTGTTTTCCTTTGTCTTTTAAGCCAATAGCCATGGTTCTATCAGTTCCTGGTTTATTGGGAACTAAATATATTTTCTGCTATTCCGAAGAGAAATTGAACAAAAATGTCGCTACATTTTGAAAAAGAAGCATTCTCGGAGCTCTCGGAAGCATTTTTAAAAAATCGTCAAACTGACATTACCGAGGACGTTACCACAGACCTTTCAATGCTAATGCTTTAAACCTCGTTCCGCGAGACTTTGCAGCGGTAGTCGCCTTTGGAATATAGTTTTCCCATTTAATTTACATGGAGAAGCAAAATTTCAAAGGTGACTACCCATATAAATGACGTCATAGCCGATTATTATTAATTATTTTCTCCAAAGTAGTGACAAAAATTGCAAAGTCATGAATTAGACCCTCTTTCTTATTAAGATTAAATTAAGAGCCACATCAAACAACTTATGCTTTTTTTTAGAAATATCAGGTCTCGTATCAGGTATTCAGAATTCTATGACGATTATCATCAAACTTTATTATTTTTATGGGAACTTTGGGCAGTTTTTAACGATTTTGGCATTTTTAGCGATTTTGTCAATTTTAGCGATTTTGTCAATTTTTTAGCGATTTCCTAACGATTTTGGCGATTTTCTTTCAAATTGCAATTTTGTGTTTCAAATGATCTATTGCAAGTGAGGGGTTGCCGCTTGAAATTAGGAAATGCTTTGAAGCAGCGACAATGCTTTCCAAGTGCAAACACACGCGGTTTATCACAGATGACGTCATGACGGATCTTTGCGGCGCTGTTTAGAGTTGAAAATAAGATAATTTTGTTTTTGCGGGCATGTTAGCGCTCGTTTCCAGTAATCTTCTGTTCTTTTATGCAATAAAAAATATAAAGCAAGAGATGCAAAAAGTACACATCTACTTCTTCAGAACAACTGCTAGAATTTAAAGTCAAGAAATGTAGTGGAGTGGCAGTAAAATATTCGTCTTCAGGTCTTGGTTTGGTACAGCCTGGGCTTCATTAGTCCATTTCATGTAGGTAGGTACGTATTTTTAACCCGGGAAGTAACCTGTTTGTAACGGCTGTCGGACGGCGTCTTAGGTGCAAAAATAAAACTGAATGAGACAAGCAGAGTATGCAAACACCATGTTTAATAAAAATCCGACATATAAATTACGACTGTGTTGGCAAGAAGTGGCAGAGAGCCTGGTGAAGGTATTTACGGTGGCGCCAATGACCTCTCTCTTATATATTTATGCAAGCGCCTGTATTTTTCATTTGCATGTTTGTACACTGTTTGGCCGAGTATGCAGAAATATACTTAGAAATAGAATAGGTAGGTATATGTGTATGTGTACGAGCTGCGCCACGATATTCGTATAGGAGCCAAACTGCAATGTTATTTGCGGGATTACAGTGGCTTTTTCCATTATAGTAATGGTACCCGTACGTACAAGTCAAATTTCAAAAATTACATGTAGAAAAGAAATTGTCTATTTTTAATGGGCCACCTTTTACACACAACAACAGTGGACATACGTACTTCTATGAACAAGGAATCGCATTTTAGTTCTTTTCAAAGAGTTTGTCCCAGCCAAACCGTTTTATAGTTTTTCTGTTCACCGCGTGTTCTGGTGTTTCCAAAGTTGGGAACACAACACAGATCAACAAGTCCGGTTGGATTCACAGCTTCTTTAGTTAAATCCGGTTAAATCGGTTGAAGAACTCTTTTAAAACACTACTTAAGGGTCTATAGCTGGTCTAGCAAAAGCACAAGATAATGTTGTGCTTGTGAGTACACTCGCATAATGTAAAGGAGTATGGAAGTTTAAACGCCGAGCGGAGCGAGTCACATAATGTCGCTTAAACTCCGAATGAAATACAATATTTTATTTTCAAACGAAAAGAGACAAAAAATTTTACTAGCGTCTGTTGCGCGTCACTTTGACACTTTGCTGCAAATAAACTGTTCAATAAGCTTAAACTCCGAAGGAGTTTAAAACGTTGCATAATTATTTATGATATAAGCGTTAAAAGTGGATTTTTATTCCATTCCTTCGAACAAAATAAAATCACTTTTAACACGCATATCATACACTATTTTTTCTTCAAACACTATTAACAAAAGTTTTCAAATTATTAATTGAAAACGTCCATGAAAGTCGCTGTACCTAAGGTATAGTGACAATTCGTTGCCGCGGCTTGTTTAATTGTTGTTGCATTGTCATTTTTAACACTGAGGGCCGGTTTATCGATGCTCAGATAAGTGTCAGCTAACAACAAACTGACAGTTTGTAGCCAATCAGATCGCTAGTTGCTAGGCAATTGACTTTCAGTTGCGATGACTGAGCATCGATAAACTGGCCCTATGTGTTAAAAGTAAATTACTTTTTTTAACTACTAGCCTTAAAACGTACCATTATTGACTTATCTTTGAACTGAAAATTCGGTTTTTTTTGCTAGTAAGTGAAAAAAGTTATATTCACCACAAGACTATTTTAGCTATCGCGTCTTGTGCTAAGCATCTCGGGGTTACAATCTTGCCGCTTGGGCTAAAATAGTCGAGGAGTTAACCACTTAGCGGTTTTGGTGTACAGTTCTCTGGAATTTTGGCAATTTTCTAGCAATTTTGGCGATTTTCAAACAAGTTTCTAGCGATTTTGCAGCCATTTTGGCAGTCTCGGAGACGGTAGAAACTTTAATTTAAATTAAGTGCCACATCAAACAGCTTATGTTTTTTTTAAAGCAATATCAGGTATTCTATGACGATTATCATCGAACTTTATTATTTTTTATGGGAACTTTTGTAGCGATTTCCACTTGTTCTGTTAATTTTCAGCAGCTTGTCGATTTTTGGCAACTTTGGGCACTTTTTAGCGGTTTTGTCAATTTTAGCGATTTTGGCGATTTTGGAGATTTTCTAGCGATTTTGGCGATTTTCTTATTACAATTCGCGATTTTGTTTACCATTTACCATGTGGTTAACCCCTCGAAAATACTTCTTATCTACCTTGATCAATAATATACTACTAACACCAGTGTTAAAAGTAAATGACCTTTAATACAGGTATCATAAAATGTCATTCTTAACAATTGTCAGCAAACGTTAAAACAACTGTTTTTAATAGTGTTTGTTAGAAAATAGCTATTAACATACCTAGGAATGTTATGACTATCATAACAGACGCAGATGTCAATTGAAATCCGAGCTCGGAGAGCGAGGATTTTAAGACATCTAAGTCTGTTATGATTCATAACATCCGAGGTTTGTTCAATAGTTTATCGGTTTAAAGCGATTAAAGCCAAAATTAAAAAAATGTTGCGTGAATTCGCGTCATTTTGACAATCGAGATGACAGCATTTGAATGGGGTCATTGTTGTCATTAATGGTTAATGGGCTTGTTGTCTAGAAACCATTAGATAACGTTATGATCTGCTTACCAGCCTATTTTTATGCATGTTAAGAACGCTTTAATCGCCTGAAACCGGTAAAGATTATTTACAAGCCGCTCAAACTTGGTGTCATGGAAATGACTATTATACCTTGTCAACACTCAACAATCATTTAAGTAATTGTTAAATAACGTTTGAAAATAAATATCTATTTTGTAATGAAAATTTACGTTATTTTTCAACTTTACTTTTGAGTTTCAGCAAGATAAATTTATCTAGGGCGAGGGCAACATTGTAATTATGGCGATGATCGATGAATTACTTTTTCTGGACAGTAATGAGTAACTTTACTCATAAATCATTAAGGCGTAA
The DNA here is from genome assembly GCA_963924575.1 of Pycnomerus fuliginosus. Lineage (NCBI taxonomy): Eukaryota > Metazoa > Arthropoda > Insecta > Coleoptera > Zopheridae > Pycnomerus > Pycnomerus fuliginosus. The sequence continues at coordinate 33,402,231 of OZ004618.1, read as the reverse complement.
AATGATACATTAAAAAAAGACACAGAAAATTAATGCGAACACCAAATCGACTTCTGAAAAAAGATTTTTAGAAAAAAAAGACCGATCTTCAATGCCATTTGAGTTTCATAACGATTGGTTTTGGTTTGACCATAATCCCCACGCACCTCTAATAAGCCTTGACACCCTAGAACAAAGGTACTGGTTGGTTCAATGGATTATGCTTCTAACGTGTCATTTTTTAAATTTCTAATTAGAGTTGGCAGCGCTCGGAATGACGTATGTTTCTAGTGAGTGCAAATATCAAAGTCTGTCAACTTGTTTGACATAACCTACATAACTACAATTAGAAATTTTTAAAATGTCACGTTATAAGTAGGTACTTCGGTGAATTTTGATGACATTTTCAGGTAAGTTCGAGGACCATCATACTTCATACATAACCATCACAAAAGATCAAGTAGGGAAAAGCGGGTAACAGTCGCCAGTTGGACATAGAAAAGGTTAACATGATAACACATCTTGGAATGAAATGTTACCCAGGTCGATAAAATGAAAATATCGAGAACGTTCAGAATAAAATTTACTTTGTTACTTTGTTACTTGTTACACTTTGGAAGAGAAAAGCATTATTTTGAACGCTTCACAGATGCTTCAACACCAATCAAAAAATGGCCTTGTAACAAATAGCAACAAAAAATTTGTTGGTGGTACAAAATTGGGCAAAATCGGGTCAATAATAACAAAGCTATAGCCAAAAATGAATCGTTCGGTTTTTTCTGGGACACCCGTTAATTTGCTGCTTGTTATATGACAATTTTTGTAAAAAGGTGGCCACCTATTACCCGCTCTTCCCTACTTGCTATCTGTTGCATCCACCTATCCAATAGAATATGCTTTGACTTGATGTCAGTTTTAACTTGACTATTTTCAAAACTAATCTTAAATTGACAACAACGGTTAATCAGTTTTAATAATGGATACGATTTTAATAATGGATACGATTAAGGGCCGGTTGGGGGGGATTTCACAGTCGGCAGTGGTGTACAAATTTTCGGCAGTGTTAGTGGGAAATTTTAGGCAGTGGTTGCAAAAATTGTGTCAAATTCGGCAGTGGTCTATGTATTTTTGGGCTGTCGGGGGGGACAGTCGGCAGTGGTGTACAAAACGGCAGTGCCATGAAAATTCGGCAGTGGTGTACAAGTTTTTAGAGTGTGAAATGCCCCCCAGGGCCGGTTATTAAATTTCAAATCAACGTGTATCTAGTCCAGATATACGGGGTGTTCATTTGAAAACTTTCCACTCTGAATGTCTCGTAAAGGAAATGAGACAAGAAAATTCACTCGGACAGGTCGATTTTCATTTCGAGTAGGGGCTTTACTTTGTTGAATTTATTGCCATTTGAAATTTCAAAGTTGGGGTTGCTGGGGGTTAGGGGGTGCGGAATAAAAATCGACCTATTCCAGCGAATTTTCATGCCTTATTTAGTTTACGAGATACTCAGGGTGGAAAGTTTTCAAATGAATATACCTGGTACAGCCAGGAGATAAAATATTGGCCCTCGATCGCGAACAATGTCGATATATTCTTAGAAAAGACACTCAAAATAGGTTTGTGAAGGCTTGTTTCCCACTCGAATCGTTTTAATAAAGAGGTTTTTACGTTCAATTTAAATTTTTTTGATAAAGCTTGTGAGAATCTATCCATATTGTGAGCGGTCCAGGGCCATTATTTTATCTCCTGAGTGTACCTATAGATATAAGTACATAGGTATATAAAACACAAAACCAAGAAATTATACTAGGTATCCTGTCCTTTGAATACATATAAGGCAGACAAATTAAGCATGCACTGAAAATAATAAAATAATTATTGGCAGGTGGTAAAATATCAAAAATCTTGGAGGATGTAGATTTAAATACGAAAATAAATGCATATATATAATCTGCTACTAACGTTAAATGACAATAAAAACACCAGACTGCAATAATTTCTGGCAACACTATTTGTGGATCCTGGAAATTAATTTTAATGCCTCATAGCCGGAGCTAAAGTGCATAACAAGCACATGCGTGTTTCAATGACTCACCGACTTTGAATGTTTTAGCTGTTTACTGCTGCAGTTAAACCTTTAAAATTAATAAGCAACAATAATAAAATCACTTTTCAATCGTTTGGTAAAGTATGGAGTTCCTTCATAACGAAGCAAGCAAAAGAAACGCATTACAATTAATTAATTAATATACCTGCTTTCCTTTAGTATTCATGAAGAGTCTTTCAGCGACGATGGACAATGCTGCCCGTATTAGTACACGTATTTTATTTTATAATGGTTGTTTGTCGTTCGTGATTTGAATCAATTGGTCACTCGTCCGCAGATGAATTTATGGAATGGCCGATCAATTACTTGAGGGCATTTCGCCTTTATTTTATGTATTTATGTGAATTTAATGAGGAAGAACTATAGTGCAAAAAAAATAAAATGAGGCTAAAATAATTTAATGTTTACTTATTTTTAACGTACCTTCTGTATAAAATTTTATCAAACGATTTAATACTTACTTCTAGGATTTCTTTATACCTAACCTAGTTTCAACTCTTCTAAAATACGTACTTAATATGAATCTAATCCCAGATCTTATCAATAATTTAGTGATTAAAGAGCATGAGATCTAATAAAGAACGAATTAGAGTGGGCCATGGAGTTAAGTCAAGTTGGTTAAACTCATTCAATAATCAAAATCAAGAGTGTTAAGTTTCTGTCCTCTATGACTTCATTGTCAAAAAGTGACAGATCAAAATTATTTCTACTGTCACATGGACGTCACTCTATTCATTTTTTATTCGATCTCTGGGTGTACAGGGTGGGTAATTTTTCTATGCTCACCATTATCTCGGAAACCGTATTAGTTAGAGAGTAGTTTAAATTGGAGAAAAGTTGCACTATTTCTTGGCGATTAAGATTCTGAAGAGAATTTTCCGATATTTTGATTCGTTCCCGAGTTATCACAAAAAATCTGAAAATTGCCAATTTAAAGAAAATTTAATATCTTCCTAACGTTTGATGTTATTTAAATGAAACTTGGAACTTTTATATTTTTGACAGCTGTCAATTGAGTGGCATTAACAGAAATTCTCTTTGCCTAGATTTTGAATAACGACAATCAACTTTTGATCCTGTTATGGCCGCCATATTGAATTTTGACACCATCAAATACACAAAAAAATTTGCTTTTCAAAAATGTAGTCAACATGAACTTTTTTGACAGATGTCAGAATTTGAAAATTGGTATGAATAATTTATAAAATCAGCCTAAAAGATGAAAAACAATTGCAAAAAAGTACGCCGATTTCTTTAATCTCTTATAATATGTGAAAACAATTTAATTCAACAGTAATAAATTACGTCTTGCGGTCGTGTGACTCAGGCTTTCACATATTTTTTCAAAAACGTCAATGTTATACACTTTTGAGAAGCTAATTTTTGTGTGTATCCGGCGGTGTTAAGATTCAGTATGGCGTCCATAAGAAAAAGAAAAGTTGACTGTCTTTATTCAAAATCTAGAAGGCCTAGAAAATTTCTGTGAACGTCATTCAATTGACAGCTGTCAAAAATCTAAAAGTTCCAAGCTTCATTAAAATAACATCAATCGTTAGGAAGATATTAATTTTTCTTTAAATTGTCAATTTTCAGAATTTTTGTGATAACTCAGGAACGAATCAAAATATCTTCAGATTTTTAATCGTCACGAAATAGCGCAACTTTTCTCTAATTTAACTAACCCCGTATCTTTTACCGTTTAGGAGATCCCAATGGTGAGCATGGAAAAATTACCCACCCTGTATAGTAGAGTGCCCGCGCCTGGAAATGTCGCTTAATTTTTGTGCCCGTAGGCACTTTGTGGCTAAAAGGAATGAACTTGCCAGCTTTATAGAAGAGATAATCAAGATTCGGAATCCACTTGTCGTAAAAAAAACGTAGGGTTTCTGAGGGCGCAAATCAAGATTTTCTAACTGAGTACACCACGCCATAGAGATAAGTGATGTGCACTTCTCAAGCCAAAAATAATTACAATTTTTGTACAAAAAGTATTTTTAATTAATTATTGAATCTTGGCGTTAACATGGGGTCTTATGGAGCGGAAATTCAGTTAAAGGCCGTTTTCTCGGTTTAGATCGACCGAAAAACTAATTATTTTCAGGCGCATTTGCCGAATAAATTGCGATATCTTTAAAACTATTGCAGACACGAAAAAAGTTATTCTCAGCAAAATGTGTAGTAAGGTTGTAGATGTGTATTAAACGCGAAATTATATTTTTTGGAGCAATAATAAGGGAGATATTTAATTATTTGTCAAACGATAGCAAATTTTTGACACCCAGCGGGCGCGTCGGACTGCAGCGAACCTCGATCCCCCACCACGACTCCCGCGCGTTTACCAACCCGCACTTCCCCCCGATCGCACCTAAATGCTGGCGTTCCACTGCATTCCTTTATTATAAATTATTGAAGATCTATTGAAAATATTATTTATAGACCAATTTGTTGTTAAAATTATGATTATTAACGGACCTTTTGACTAAACGTGTCTTTTTCTCTTGACATTAATTATTAATTGACAACAATAATACATATCTAACAATAAACAAATTATATTGCAAAATTAATTATTGAATACGGAAAAATATAAATATACAATTATTGTCTTGGTACCTACCTCCCGCTAGTCGCTGTCGTCTTCATCAAGCGAAGGAACTACTGTCTCTGGTGACGTGCCCTTTTTACTATGTGGGTTCGTGCATGTTGTCTGAAGTTTCAATACTGACCTTTTTTGCATTTGCATGTACCTAGTTAAAGTTACTATATTTACCAACGACTGCTGGAACAGACGGCAGTGTTTGCAATATTGGTATTAGGCTACTATTTTCGCTATCCATGCGCCAACCGTGCTTGAAAAGATCTGCATGGCCAGCTCAAGTCTGGGATTAAGACTGTTTAACCAAATTTTTGTTTGATAATGAACACGAAGGCAATGTTGAGGAAGGCTGTCTTCAGTTGAAGGAAGCTTATCAATTGTTCTTGAAATGGATAACAGGGCTCTTAATTAGGTAAGCTTTCTTCGCTGATAGAATGTGAAAAAGTATTCTGGTGTCAAAGTTACTCTTGTATGTACTCAAAAATTGACTGGTTACTACATTAACCAGGGTCGTATGTTTAAAAATATAATTAAAGGAAATACTTGGCTAAAAGTAGGATACAAAGAATAAATGAGATTCATACCAATCCTCGAGCTGAATATGAAGCCACAGCTTTTGAAGAACTTACCAGCTTTCCACGCCCTGACAGGTTGCGACACTACCAGCCAATTTAATGGATTGGGCAAAAAAGTCTGCTGGAAAGCCTACCTGTCGATGTCGTATTGTCAGTTAATTGACAAGATATGCATAGGTGAATTTGACGACATTCATTTTGCAAATGTGCGTAACTTTGTGATAAAGCTATACACTAAGAAAGAAAATGCCGCATCAGTCAATGAATTAAGAGCCCTGTTATCCATTTCAAGAACAATTGCTAAGCTTCCTTCAACTGAAGACAGCCTTCTTCAACATTGCCTTCGAGTTCATTATCAAACAAAAATCTGGTTAAACAGTCTTCATCCCAGACTTGAGCTGCCTGATCTTTTCAAGCACGGTGGCGCATGGATAGCGAAAATAGTAGCCTAATGTTCCAGAAGACTTTGGTATATTAACTTTAACTATACCGAAATGCAAATGCAAAAAAAGGTCAGTATTCAAACTTCAGAGTTAGGGTCTAGGCAAATCAGTTGTTCTTTTAGACTGCGCCAGCAAGGTATGTTCACTCAAAAAAGGAAATTTGCCGTGTATCTATTCATGTTCGTGTATGGGACAAAAAACATGCAAGAACGCTCATCGTAAAAAAGGCACACCAGAGACAGTAGGTCCTTCGCTTGATGAAGACGACAGCGATTAGCGGGACCAAGACAATAATTATATATTTATATTTTTCCGTATTCAATAATTAATTTTGCAATATAATTTGTTTATTGTTAGATATGTATTATTGTTGTCAATTAATAATTAATGTCAAGAGAAAAAGACACGTTTTGTCAAAAGGTCCGCTAATAATCATAATTTTAACAACAAATTGGTCTATAAATAATATTTTCAATAGATCTTTAATAATTTATAATAAAGGAATGCAGTGGAACGCCAGCATTTAGGTGCGATCGGGGGGAAGTGCGGGTTGGTAAACGCGCGGGAGTCGTGGTGGGGGATCGAGGTTCGCTGCAGTCCGACGCGCTCGCTGGGTGTCAAAAATTTGCTATCGTTTGACAAATAATTAAATATCTCCTTTATTATTGCTCCAAAAAATATAATTTCGCGTTTAATACACATCTACAACCTTACTACACATTTTGCTGAGAATAACTTTTTTCGTGTCTGCAATAGTTTTAAAGATATCGCAATTTATTCGGCAAATGCGCCTGAAAATAATTAGTTTTTCGGTCGATCTAAACCGAGAAAACGGCCTTTAACTGAATTTCCGCTCCATAAGACCCCATGTTAACGCCAAGATTCAATAATTAATTAAAAATACTTTTTGTACAAAAATTGTAATTATTTTTGGCTTGAGAAGTGCACATCACTTATCTCTATGACGTAGTGTACTCAGTTAGAAAATCTTGATTTGCGCCCTTAGAAACCCTACGTTTTTTTTACGACAAGTGGATTCCGAATCTTGATTATCTCTTCTATAAAGCTGGCAAGTTCATTCCTTTTAGCCAAAAAGTGCCTACGGGCTGAACGATAGAGGCCTCATTGCACTCTACTAGTATACGTCTTTGATCTTTGAAGGCGTTGTAGGTATGTTTATGGGTAAAACAACGGCGTGCAAAGTGATTATTTACTTTCTCGACTGTACATAGATACAAACTGCAATAAGGTAATAACATTGTAGTAATATGACCTTGTTACAGAGCTTGTAAAAATTGCCCTGGAAAATTCAGAAAAATGAGATTTATTAATAAATGATGATTTGTAATAAAAAATTGAGTGGAACTGTGGAGTAAATTTTTTATAGATATAACAAATGGATTGAAATGTAACTTTTAATCTCAAGGGATTAAGAGGCACTTTAAAGTTTACATCCTAATACTGGCTAATGACAAGCCCCCGTTTACTTTACTCCCTAGAGACAAAATAAGGCCCGTTATGCCCGCAATCGTACGAATTTCTTTTGAATAGAAATCGAGGCAGGAATACAATGCAGGAAGGACGTGACTTTTTTCATGACAAGGCTGGAGCTTTCCGCAGTTTTTTCATATTTCAAAGTGATCAAACGTCATTATTGCAGCAATAATGCTTGAATGAAGTCAGTTAACTAACTATCTTTCAGAAAAATTTGAATTTAAAACTACCATTCAACTCAATTAGAAAAGATACGGGTTGTGTCGTGTGTAAATTAAAAATTTTTAAATTGAAAGTACGTCTTAAATCTTAAATCAAAATAATGGGGGTACTTATTTAAATAATGTACTTACGTTCGACAACAATTTTTATTTACCATTACTCTTCCATTGTAATGAGAAAATATTGTGGTCATTCATGGGCGGTTTTCAAGGCAGGTAAGCCGCGCTGATTGACTGGTTGGAACACAATGATGGATATTTGAGAGCAGAATAATTTGGTGTAATTACGTGTTGCCCCGTAAATGGTTTCAGAGCGGTCACCGACCTTTTGTTGACATTCATGAAGCATAAAATTGAATATGATCTTTTACAAAATACGTCACAACATCGATATGGAGGGACTTTGAACAATAAATTCATTATTACTCCATCGCTCAAGAATGTCTGCTACGCTACAGTTGCAGCTGGAATCTCCTCTGGATGTCGCAATTTCGCGTCTTCCTCTTCGGAAATGTTTGTTTGATTCGATTATAAGAAAAATGAAAACGTGTCCCATTTGCCTTTTGTGCACAGCAGCCAAAGTTCATTTCAAGAGAGTGAAAACGTGATAGTTCAATTTTTAAAGACAACCTAATTTAAGCAAAGTCAAGCATTTTGTCTTAGTTCAGATTTCAGTTTCTTCTAGAAAAACAACAGAACAGTACAGTAGATACTTACGCAACGCAAATCAATTATTACATTGTTATCTAAAAACATGGAGATTTCAGTAAATATTCGATTTAGGTAAACAAAACAATTTTCCAAAAATAAGAAACCAAAATGGAAATAAATGATAAAGATAATTCAAGATAATATTCATATCAGCGTTAATAAGGTAATGCCGATATAATTATAGACGTGAATGGCTCTTTGTTGCTATAGATAAAATTCCTTGTCGATTGAATTCTTTTTGTGTTATCCAAGGTTTCATTGTTTTGAATTTGGCAAGTGACGAATATATTTAGATGTCTTTCGTAGATATAAAGACAGTAAAGATAATAAATGTCTTTTTCAATGGCTTTTATGAGGAATTGCCTGTGTGAGTTAATGGTATGATAACAGAGTCGTCTTTTTGCAAATGTGTTAGATCATAATGGGTTATTAATATTGATGGACATTGTCTATTGTGTGATGAATTGCTACAGTATCACCCATTCAGAATTTAATACTGCCAATTATATGTATAAATAAAATTTCAAATTGATATAAAGTTTTTCTAGGCTAGTGGTCGTTTTTTAAACAAAAGTGATTAAGTATGCACATCAGTAGCGCACTCAGAAAAAATGTTTGGGGGGGCCAACGAGAAAAAGGGGGCAACTGTCGTGGTAGGGCTGGATTTAGCTTTGCTGCCGCCCCAGACCCATAAACTTTTTGTCGCCGCCTCGACTAATCTGCAGAATACAATACGCAGTTAAATCAGAGGAAATAGAAAATTTTGAATAATTTCAAGGTCACGTATTTTCCACGCACTTCAGAGCACTCGTGCAAAGATGAAAATGAAAAACTTTAAACGCCTTTTTTTCCGTACTGGAGATTATTTTTATAAAAAGGTTAATTCTTGGACAAAGAATAATGAATGATAAGATAATGAAGATTTTTATCAACAATTAAGTCCACGGCCTGTCAAGCCGGCTATGGACTATTTTATGACACTTTGGAGTTCAATTTCGAAAAAAATATCTTCGATTAGTTATAATAAAATATTTACAAGGACCTTTAAGGGATATCGGTCTCTGTCGATCGCCTCCAATTGCGCGCGAATCATATTGTCATCGTTTTTTAACGCATTCAGATTTGAGCATAATGTGTACTCTTTTCTCTCAAGAAATACCTGGATTCCGAAGTTTTGGACTTCCCTAGATTTGACGATGTGGCAACCGCGCATTCTCTTTCTGACCAATCAGAACGGCCGGCAGACACGTCAAACTAGAGCTACCTGTTGAGATTATGTTAATATAATTTAAGTTTTCACCCTTTTTCAAAGAAATATAGACTAAACTTATTTTCGGCGATCCAAGGGCGATCCATACTGATAAAAATAATTCCAAAAAACATTGGACGACCCCTGAAATTAAGGGAAAATATTGAGAATTACAGAAATTGTTTAATTTGAACCCCTTCCAGAAAAATGTACCACACTCCCTTCGTATCGATGAAAGCCCTATTCAAGCGGCACAAAATGACACCAAAGTCATCCACCTAAAAACATCGAATGACCCCTAAAAATTAAGGGAAAACGTTGAGAATTGCTTATTTTATTTGAACCCTTTCCAGAAAAGTGTACCACACGCCCTTCATACCGACGACAGCCCTATTCAAGCGGAACAAAATATGACACCAAAATCATCCCCCTAAAAACATCGGATGACCCTTAAAATTAAGGAAAAACGTTAAGAATTGCATATTCTTTCTTCGGTATGAAGGGGATGTGGTACATTTTTCTGGAAAGGGTTCAAAGTAAATAAAATAAGCAATTCTCAACGTTTTTTCCCTTAATTCTAGCGGTCTTCCGATGTTTTTAGCATTGGCGTAAATAAGATTATTTTCTGGGGTGGGCCTGGCCCCAGGGCTCCTCCCTGTATGAGTTTGGATGGGGTGTGCATAAAAATTTGTCGACTCAAAACGATCGAATTTTTCAACTGAAAAGGCAATGAAGCGCCGCAGGCGAAAATTTTTTTAAATTTCAATGTCACGCATTTTCCCAGCTCTTCAGAATAATACAGACGTTCGTGTACAGATGCAAGGAAAACAACGAAAAATTTAAATCACTAATAAGACAGATTCCCCTGGCACTGCCAGCCCCCCCCCCCCCATCGTGCCTTTCGCGAAAAAAGTTATTTTAAATTTTTTGGCAGTGCTACACTAGAAAGTCATAAGAGAACAATAACGTACTGACATTCTGACCAGTTAATAGACATTTTGACATAAAATTCTGCATGTTGTCAGTACTAAAAATTGTAAATTAGGTCCTTACCATATTATTATAACGACAAATCAAAAATCAAAAATTCAAAATTCAGTACTTAGTGCCTTTCCGCAGTTTGAGCATTGAACTTTTTTGACAGCGCTTGAAAAAATATTTTGTGAAGTGATGATTTCTGATTTTCCGCTCCAAGTGCCTAGGGTGGGCATCCAACATTTTAGGGGGGGGCGCGCCCCGAGCCCCCCCCCCTAGTTACGCCAATGGTTTTTAGGTGTATGGCTTTTTTTGCCATGTTATCCCCCTTGAATAGGGCTTTCGTCGGTATGAAGGGCGTGTGGTACATTTTTCTGGAAGGGGTTCAAATTAAATAATTTCTGTAATTCTCTATGTTTTCCCTTAATTTCAGGGGTCGTTCCATGTTTTTTCGTATTATTTTTATCAGTATGGGTCGCCATTGGATCGCCGAAAGTAAGTTTAATCTAAATTTCTTTGAACAAAACCTCAACAGGTAGCTCTAGTTTGACGTATCTGTCGGCCGCTCTGATTGGTTAGAAAGAAATTGCGCGGTTGCCACATCGTCAAATCTAGAAAAGTGGCCGGACGCAGGAGAAGGCACTAACTTCACAAACATAGTATCTGATTAAAAAAATTTAGAGGTCTGGGGAGCCCCTCCCCCCCTGGTTGCGCCACTGATGCACATAATGGCAATTTTAACTGTGAGCTAACGTGTTTTTGGTCAAAATTGTAGTTTATTATCTCCAGCAGAGATTACTACTCGCATTACCATAATCTGTAAGATAATCCAAGGAATTATTATGCGACTATAATAGTCGAAGCCGCTTTTACATGGATCATCTAGTTTCCTTTATTGACTTTGACTAGCTAATTTAGGATCGATTTTTTGGGCCTTTGTTTAGGCTTCTTGAAATGAGCGACCTCAAAATAAATGTTGAAAAAACCGGTTCGCTCTAGTACTTGCTGTTGTTTTAAATAAAGTAATGACACCATCCAACATTATTACCCTTGCTCATTGTTTTTTAGGCTGAGAAAGAAAGATAATGGCCATTATTTGCATTGTCCTTCAAAAAACGGATGTACAAAAATTTGGTAGTTGAATGTGTCGCGCCATATTAGTAGTTAATACAGGCAGACGTCTGCTCAAATTAATTTATTCTAAGTTCGTATGAATATGGCGTTCAAATTTTACTATAGTACTTATGTCTATAATAAGTACATGACAAAAATTATAGGTTGTCTAGAAGTTATGATTACTTGGTTTTATTATTATTAAATAGCCCCGAAGGTATTTTGCAATTCAAAATTAGGTGTTTATTATACAGCGTGACTGTTTTTTTTTGGTCATGTCACTGTCACATAAAGATAAAAGTTTCCATGTGAAATTATTGCTGGACTGATTGCAACCTAATTTTTAGCAACTGCCTCCTTTGTAAATCTTCTATAAAAAGCCATCCTAAATAATTGTTCAGCTTTTACTTATTATATTTTTAGCCGATGATGCTTAAGCGACGTTATACAATATATGTAAAATAATATAGGATTGGAAATAATATGGTAAATTGTAGTTATGTACGCTTAATTTGTGTGAAGAGAGCCAAACACTCAAAACTTCTGAGTTTTTCGCCATTGAGATTTTTCGTGAGTATTTTAAACCCAACTTAAAATAACTCTGGCACATGTAAATAAACTTTTAAAATGGCATTCAGTTTACTTGTCTGCGAGCGTGGAGTCGTTACTCATGAAAAAATAAATATTTAACATTTGCAAAATACTAAGCAGATGTTTGTTGTCAAATAGTTTTAAGGAACTTGATGCATATCGATCGGGACATTAAAGGTGCTGGAAATTTAAATTTTTGCAACTATTTAGATAGTAATGAGCTAGATATCAATCACATTTGAATGAAGACTATAAAAAGTAAAACCGGCCGGCTTGGCCTTGCTTTATTCAGTTTTGATATATACTCCACGTGTGTGCCTACTTAAATAATTATGGAAATTGCCAAAATTATGTATTTTTGAAATGGCTTGTAAGTTGTGACCCACAAAATTAAATGCAGTTTGTTCTACTCTTGTTAGTTTCCTAAAGAGTTACGCAAATGAACTGAAGTAACTAGTTGAATGATGTGTTTTGGTACTTCGTTGAAACTTACGAGGAGCTAATTTTCTTCTTTGCTTTGTGGAATTTATTAGTAGATTAAATTAGCGTCGTTTGAAATGCATTAACATTCGTATTCTTAATTTTAGAACATTTAAGTTTTTCATGCATGCTGTTCTCTGTTTACATCCGTGATGATAATAGGGTACCTATCTACTTATGTAACACATTTTGAAAGCTTATTCATTCAAATTCTTTGTCTTCTGTTTTTAATGAACCAGGAATAAAAAGAAAACTATTTGGTCTTCTACATAATCTAAATATGGATAAAGGACTATTAAAATATTGCGTCATTTTAGTAGATATCTGATGATGCGAAGAGCCTTTTTCTTGTTAATTTATTATTGTTAAATGTGGGAAAGATCATAAAACCAATAAATTTAGTACTCCTGTGACATTATTCGGTAATTCACAAAAAGTCAGTTCCACAGTTACTTCGGATGCAACATGTAGGTTTTCCCAGTTATCTTATCATGTCTCATGTTTAAACAAGTTTTATGGTAATCTATTTTTAGTGGTGCAGATGCGTTTGAAGCATCTTTCCTTTAATTTAATTTATGATAAGCAAATGCAATTTGCAAGTATACCGTGATAAGTAACGCTTAAATGAACGCAATATAAAATTTTTTTGTTTAATAGTCTGGAGGAATCCGGAGGAATCCACAGCGGTAGCTGAAGACCATAAATAGACTTGCAGCGCGTCCCTGCGGTCGTCCTGGCAACTCAAGTTTTAGCTTGTTGACGTCTGCAGGATTCCGCGTCCTTCACCTTGCCTTTCTCGCAAAGTCCTTTGAAAATAATGGAGAAAAAGGCGGCTCTTCAAGGGCATGAGAGTATCGAAGCCATAGTTGCAGATTTTTTCTACATTCTTACCTTTTTTTATAAACCGCTAATTTTAATTTGTTTGAGTTATGAATGAATTACGTAAAGTCATTAAAGTTTTATTAAATCAAAAAACTGACATCATTGCTTGCGAAAGAGATATATGGCCTTGTTGGATTGGAATTAAGTAAAAGGCGATGTGAGTGAACGATTGAATGAACTTTTTCAGTCAAGGAATTTTCAACAGGTCGTTCAATAAATAATTATTAACTGTAATATATTAAAGGAGAAATTATGTCACTAATTATATTAACTGGAAGAAAAACGATCTGCAATTTAAAATGTTAAAATGAAAAGTTTTCCTATTTCTACGCTGCTATGTTAGTGACTTCTTATAGGACTGCAGAAGTTTCTATTGATGTAAACTTACATTTCAGGAAAATGCGAGGGAAAATGAGAGTGACTCGTAAAACTTTTGTCATTTTTGTGTGAACTAAAGGAGATTCGAAGTAAAAGCGCGACTATTCTAGGGAGGGTTAGTTTTACGTTACGGCAAATCGGTCCAGGGGTTGTATAGCGAGCTGTATCGTGTATACAGATTGATAGACAGATATTTTCCAAAACCACTTTTTTGGGTTCCCAGGAGTCCCAGGACCCTAAACGTAAAAATTTGAGCAGTTATAAAATTGATCGAAAAATCGAATCGCCAAAATCATCAAATCTTTGCTTGTGAAAAATGTCTGTGTGTCGTCTGCGGACACGCTTCAACCCGAAGTACTGTACCGATCTGGCTGTTTGGTAAACATTTGCACATTGTATGACCTACGGAAGAGCTGATTAGATTTAGATTGGAATAAAAGAAGGACCCTAAAGCCCAAACTACTGAAGACCTCGAGATTAAATTTGGCACACCATTCAGTGGACAGTTTGTAGGTGTTAAATTTTTAGCCAAATCAGGCCCGCAATTTATTATTGGATTTCAGGGTCTATTTTTTCGAAAATTGTCTTTTTAGGGCTTTGCTAAATTTTCCGAAACCCGAGTCCACAGGCAATCGTTTTATACATGTTATCTTCCGATTTAAATTTGTTTCTGTGTAATTGTTACTTACACTGTTGACATTAGTTCTGTGAAAAAGTGAAAAAGTCTAATTGTCTAGCGTCTCCGAGATTGCGAGTTTTCTCTTTTAATTATTGTTGGTTAATTTTTACAGTCTTCCAATTCTTTCTGTCTTGTGCTAGATTTTTATGTACCATGACCTGATGGCCACCCTAATAATTAATGCCTTTTCCTGAATGAACACTGCAGCCGGTCTCATTTTTAACTGTTGTCCGCATGTTTCATTGTTAATTTTACCTCTGCACTGCAGGTTTAATTTTCAATTCTGCCGAGGAATTTAATCTCGGTGGCATTTAATTTAGGTATTTTTATTTTTATTTTTTTCCAATTACTACAATTACTACTACATTTGATATTTCCTTATTATCTAGAGAAATGTTGTTTTTAGCAGCTCGGTTTTAATGTTTAACGAACGCCTTCGTGAAAATTTGTGTTTTGATTTTTAGTCTGTCATAAATCGTTTCTGCGTTTGCAATATTATTATTATAAAATTATAGTCAAATCTTTGTCTTTCATTGCATTACTTCGTTTCCAGTCTTGTAGCTAACCTTATTTTACTCAAATTTTTGTTTCAAGTTATGATTCTTCATTGTTTATTCGCATTTCTTTTAGTGCTTCTACAAATCCTTTGGTTTATTTGTCTAGCTTATTCTTGATACTATTTGCAGTCAAAAATCAAAAATCAAAAATGTAGACTCAACAGGGATTAGTCAAACGAAAGGACATTTGGATGTACGTAAAAGGTCAGAATTTCTGTACATGTTCATTGTTCAGCATGTTCTTTCTGATATGTAACACCCGGCGAATTTCTCATCTATTAGTGGAGATAGCGTCAACAGACTTTACTATATACTCCAAATGTGCTTTGGACCTGACCTGACCTGCGCGAGTATCGAAGCATTTTTTTCATTTTCGAATTTTTGTTTTTTCGAATAAATTCGTACCTTTGTCTCAACGGATTCGGGATCTACGCTTTTTCTGCGTTATAATAAACTGAAAGTGTTTTTTCAAAAATCTCAATTTTGAGCGATTTCTTCCATGTTTTTGAAAATCTACTAGGGTGGCAGTGACTATGAGGCACTTCCGGTCAAGAATGATAGATGAATAGTGATTTTTATTTTTTCGATACTTCACTTCACCACCTAAAAGAAATCCGCCATATGTTAATTCGCTCAAATAAAAAAAAAATTAATATCTCCCAACGATTGACGCCATTTAAATAAAACTTGTAACTTTCGTATTTTTGACAGCTGTCAATAGAATGATAACCGAACCGTACAGGGTGTCTCAAGAATTATGGGGACAACAGCTAATCACAGCTTCCACATCACAGCTTCCTTATTGTGGAAGCTATGTCCCCCCTCCAAAAGAACACCCCAAAAATCAGTTTTTTTGAATGTTCTCAAAAATTATAACTAATATCAGTTTGAAATTTGGAGCATAACTTGGCGGCATAAAGTTCTGCATTATGAATTTTTTTCAGATTTACGGTAACATCAGAGGCGTGCGTTCTTGGGGGGCCTTACACATTTTTTGAATTTTTTTCTGTAAGCGTTTTTTTTTTGACGAAGTGATAAGAAGACTATCATCGCCAGTCCACAATTCACCAAAAAGTACTCTAGTTGCATGTGGCTAAGATGCACCGTTTTCGAGTTAAATGCTCTTCATTAATTTACTGCAGGAGAATTACAAAATAAATCCAACTGAAAACTTTAATTGTTCTACATGGAATCAACTTTTTTAGATAATGTAGCATCCTCTTAAATCTTAAAATAAAGCCCTGAGAATGCATTGCATCTTTTTATTTTTGAATTTGGGGGTAATTCAATTTTAGCCTTATTTTATCAAACCTAAGTGCGATCAATCGTAAGGGTCTGGAGTGCCGTCATAAATTCCGACCGAGTGTTTGTTGTAGGTATCTAGGGGTTGCACATCCCATTTATGTTTGATTCCAAGTAAAAAAAATATAAATTGCAAAAAATACATTTTCCACGTGTAAGTGTTTGGCAAAACAAAATGCAAAAAATGGTAATTTTCAAGCGATTTTTGATGTTTCAGACTTAACTTTCGGCCGCTAAAACTCCGTAAGAATTGGAAGTAGAGAGTTTCGGTTGGTGGCTACTTATTTACAATATAGTATATGTAGATCAAAAAAGAGAATATGCATTTTTCACGTACGGTGCCTTGCAAATGTTTGACGAGTCAATATTGAAAAAATTAGCTATTTATGTAATAAGTGGGAAAAGTACATCATTTCCTTAAGCACGCAAGTAAGGAAATGATGCATTTTCCCACGTATTTATTACATACAAGATTTTTCATAATCCCGATCGAGACATTCAAAAACTATAATTGGCGAAGCACTGAAAAAGATTTGGTGTTTTTCCATAACTGCATGAAATGATTAGTGATCATGTAGATCATGCTGATTGAAACAAATTAAAAAAATTATATTAATATAACTACTTTTCGCACTAGTGCGGAATTCACTTTTCGCACTGTAATTCACTTTTCGCACTAGTGCGGAAATACGATGCATTTTCTAACTGAAATTAGTGGGAAAAATAACATTTTTCGCACGGGATTATGAAATAGCTATTTATGTAACAAGTGGGAAAAGTACATAATTTCCTTACGCGGGTGCTTATTGCAGAACAAGGCGAAGCCGAGTTCTGTAAGCACGCAAGTAAGGAAATGATGCATTTTCCCATGTGTTACATACAAGATTTTTCATAATCCCGATCGAGACATTCAAAAACTATAATTGACGAAGCACTGAAAAAATTTGGTGTGTTTTCATAACTTGCATGAAATGTTTAGTGATCACTTGGATCGTGCTGATTGAAACAAATTAAAGAAATTATATTAACATAATTATTTTTCGCACTAGTGTGGAAATACGATGCATTTTCTAACTGAAATTAGTGGGAAAAATAACATTTTTCGCACTGTATCTCCGAAAATATTAGATGTAGAGAGTTGCGGTTGAAAAAATGTACATTTCTGAGCAGAAATTACCAACTTCCGCTCCGGTAGGAATTTTTTTGTGCAAAACATAATCCGTAAAATGTACCTACAGCTAAATAAACCATTTAACAGAAAAATCGCGCTTATAGGAATTACTTTTGATTTCTCTGTCGACTGGCCTATTATTGCAATTATTTCATTTCTACATTTCCTTGGTCATTAATAACCAAGGAAAAGTAACAAGGTGACAATGAAATGGTGAATGGTTTTAATAGACGTCATCTTTCAGGACTGCAAAATGCCTTTAATGTACCTCGTAAGCCAATCACGCTTATGATATCCTTCATCAAGCCCTTGGGAAAGTCTTTCGGATAGTGTTTAACAAATAACCATTAACTTTATTTTTATATCTGTTCCTTGGATTGTTACTCAAATTCGTCTTCTTTAACAATTTATAGCTGAAAAACTGTCCGTTAATTATGGTTGGCGCAATGGTAACTTTTAATCAGGACATTAAATTCTATATTACACTAAGATTTTTTAACAGAGAGCTACTGGCTGTAAGGTTTGTCCTTAGAGAAAAAAAGGCGGTCTCGGAGACGGCAGGAACTTCTACGCCGCACTGCATTGGATAACAGCAGCATTTATTAAATTTTTAAATATTTAAAATAAGAAAGTTGCTATGCCAAAAGGGCACTTCGGGTTGACTGATCGGCTTCAAAATCTAATCAGCTCCTCTCCCGCACAGACAATAAAATAAATTGCCACGAAAATGACATTTTTCGAAAAAATGGCACTAGGGTTTTCGGCTTGAAAAAAAATCAGTTATCAAATCCGGTAATAAAAATATACATTTATGCATAGTTTTTTTTTCACGGCACCATTTTTTGGTCAAAAGGGCCCAAGTGTGAATACATTTTTAGAAGCAGAATTTGAAGAGCATTCATATGGTAATGCGAAAAATGGGGGTTTGCATTTAAATTTTTAAAGTTGATGTGCCAAAAAGGCACTTTCCGTGAGCCGGTGTAGCCCAGATTCTAATCAGCACCTACAAATCTCCCACTGAATATGTGTGCCAAATTTCATCAAAATCAGTTCAGTAGTTTCGGCTGTAGCGTGTCCACAGACACACGGACAGACACACGGACAGACACACGGACAGACACACGGACAGACACACAGACACACATTTTTCAAAAATAGGTTTTTTGGGTTCCTGGGACCCCGAAACGTAAAGATTTGATGTCAGTTCAATTTCGAATTTTTGATCGATTTTATATACTGCTCCGCCTTGAGCGTAGAAGTTAAAAGGCGGTCTCGGAGACGGCAGGAACTTCTACGCCGCACTGCATTGGATAACAGCAGCATTTATTAAATTTTTAAATATTTAAAATAAGAAAGTTGCTATGCCAAAAGGGCACTTCGGGTTGACTGATCGGCTTCAAAATCTAATCAGCTCCTCTCCCGCACAGACAATAAAATAAATTGCCACTAAAATGACATTTTTCGAAAAAATGGCACTAAGGTTTTCGGCTTGAAAAAAAATCAGTTATCAAATCCGGTAATAAAAATATACATTTATGCATAGTTTTTTTTTCACGGCACCATTTTTTGGTCAAAAGGGCCCAAGTGTGAATACATTTTTAGAAGCAGAATTTGAAGAGCATTCATATGGTAATGCGAAAAATGGGGGTTTGCATTTAATTTTTTAAAGTTGATGTGCCAAAAAGGCACTTTCCGTGAGCCGGTGTAGCCCAGATTCTAATCAGCACCTACAAATCTCCCACTGAATATGTGTGCCAAATTTCATCAAAATCAGTTCAGTAGTTTCGGCTGTAGCGTGTCCACAGACACACGGACTGACACACATTTTTCAAAAATAGGTTTTTTGGGTTCCTGGGACCCCGAAACGTAAAGATTTGATGTCAGTTCAATTTCGAATTTTTGATCGATTTTATATACTGCTCCGCCTTGAGCGTAGAAGTAAAAATATACGGTTAAGGTCGTGTATTATAAAATAAATTATATCTTGGAACTTTCTTCGCTGTCAATAAATCTTCATCGTTTGAAGTGTTTGCAGGTACGACTTGTATGTGCCTACCTACAATAAATCCTGTCATTTGTAGATCGATACTCGTTATACCACAGCTATACAGACATTGATTGGCATAGCATAGGTTCAATCCTGCTACCCCTCTTGATACTAAAACTTAAACTAATCTAATCTAAGAAAAAGTATGGATTTGGATGGGTAGAGGATAGACCATCCCGGAAAACAGTAAAATGTTAAGTTTCCTAGTTTTAATGACTCAGACTGTGAATGGTGTAAACAAATCGCTTTAACGAGCTTGTGCAAGAGTGCAAGAGCCCCAAGAGCACATCAGCACAAGAAGTTAAAAGAGCGTATGGTAACAGATTAGGAATTTTCCTGCAACATTTCAGTGTCTCCTGCTGTAGATCTACCGTGAACGACACCATCCATTGATTTACCCAGACACAAGTCCATTAAATTAATTACTGTTGTGATAAGCAAGCGACCTTGTCGAGCAGGATAATTCTCGAACCAAACGAGCCAAAATGTTTTGTCGATTCTGCGGCCTGGATGACGAAGCGTGACATGTCTCCAGCAAAATGGTGTCAGTTCATTGTCTTGACTCAAAGGCTCTTTGTGTTATCTTTGAAACGGCTTGTGCTTGTGTAACGTAGTAGTCCGCGATAAATCAGGTACGTAATGGATATGTATTACTTTGATATCAGAATGCGACAAGAGGTAACGCCATCGCTCGGGCATCAGGCGAGAAGAGGACGCTGGAGAGCGTCACTTTCTGCTACCGCCACCTCCACCTCCATCAGTCCGAGTTCAGCTCAGCGCTGAGCAGAGCGTTTTGAATCGAATAGGATTGAGTCAGTCGTTAATTCACTAGTCAGTTTCGCAGTGGCGCTGTTTGGGGAATGTAGTTTTAGGAGTTGCTCGTTGTTACGTTCTACGCAATCAGCTGGTAACGCTGGAGTGTAGTGTGTATCCTGCGATGACTGAAATCCTTGGTTTGTAGTCCTCACATGGATCCAAAAGTGGCCTCCACAAGTCACAAGGTCAGAATTAGTGTAGTTGACTAATGACTCCACCTGTTGTTTATCCTGCGATTTTTGAAGCCCTCGCAGGAAAAATCTCGTGTACGGCAAGAACGCGGCCTGCCTAAAGAATGTAGGCCCAGTCCCAGTTGAGCCGGTTTGGAAAAGTATCGAAAAGTATTGTTTTTTAAGCCCTGTTGCCAAGAGCTCTGCTATTGGCTGCTCTTGTCATGATGTAGTCCGGTCTCTCTCGTTACTCGCACTTATACAACAACTTGTTTATAAACATGCAAACTCCCACTCCCACCAGAATAGATCATTAAAAAAATTGATATGGAAAAACGCGTAGGTTCGGTTTCAAAAGTGCGAGTAGGTGCCCAGGCGAGAATTCGTACAAAACAATTTTGGTTGGTAATCAATGACTTTTATTTCAAAGTCGTCCCACTTGCTCCAAGTGTTGCCAATTGTGTTTAAAAAATTAAATGAATCTGCATGTTTCTTCTTCAGTCAGTTCTATTTCTAGACGTCCACTCCACTCAACCAGACAAGCTTTCAAGCCCGTTTCACAGAACGCTGCCCACTTTCGTCAACAAACTCATCGATCCACTGCACAGTGGCTGGGTCGGTTCGTGTAACGATTGAGCTGCAGGAATGCTCTTATAGTAAATTTCAGGCCACTATCGTTACTATACGACTCGGTTTCAGGCATTCCTGCAGCCTGCCAAATTCTGCGCCCAACTTTTCCCAAAGTCGAGAATATCGATTATGGATTAAATACAAGTCGCAAACAGGGCTGAAAAATCCAAGAAAATCGTACTTTGGCCATGTTATTTCCTTTGATAAAATTACGTTCCGCGTCAGCCCAGCTATAATACTAGTTTACTTATCTTAGATAAGGTTTGATTACCTCGAATTGACTATTACAAGAAATTAAGATTAGAAAATCTCTTCGATTATTTGATAATATTACCGGAAAGTTTCATTCATCGGAATAAATCATATGATTTATAATTTTGATGTTTGATTACACAAGGTAGTTTCAAAGTCATTCAAACATTCAAAATTTGACTATTTGACAAACAGCTGTCGTGAGAGAAATTAACCCTTGAATGGTGCTTGAATGAAAGAAAAACGAATCCGTATCATAAACCCGTACAAATGTCGTGAGGTCTCGACTCCCAAATTGCAAATTATTAAATGTAGCCCCATCTTCTCAATTATTAATTTTTCGAAGAAATTGTTATGCAATCGTGTTAAATGAGTTAAACTAAGCAAGAATTTAACGTCGGAGGGCCAGTTTTATTTCGATTTATTGTATAATTCATCGATTTTTTTGTTGGGTTATCTTTAGCATAGTAAATCCCTTTACACCTACCACTAATTCAGCTAAAGAAAGTAGGTTTAAAGCATGGCGAAGTAGGGATCGGGGAAATCCTAATCCTAATCGGGGAAACCCCCGATCCCTACTTCGCATGATTTAAACCTACTTTCTTTAGCTGAATTAGTGATAGATCAAAACTTCTTCCATGTCAACAAAAACTTCTTTTCCTAGCAATGTGCTCTTTTAGCTGAAATTTTCATGAACAATCTTCAAAACAAAATCTTTGCACACCAATCTTCCAACAAATTTCTCTTTTGGCTTAGGTATGTTAATGACGAGGTTAATGATGTGATAGCTTTATTCCAAGGTTCGTCTTCTGACTTAGAGATCTTCCTTGATTTCCTCAATTCCCTACACACAAACATTAATTTCACATGTGAACTAGAAAAAAGTGGCAAACTACCATTCCTAGACCTTCTAATTACCAGAAATCCCAACACTTCCTTTGAAATTTATCGCAAACCTACAACCACACACCCTATCATTCCTTTCAACTCCTGCCACCCCCTCAGTCAGAAACTAGCCTCCTGCAATATCTTCTTCCATAGACTTTTCACAGTTTCATATTCCAATGTTTCAACCAAGAGAAGGGCATTATTTTCCAGATAGCCCAATTAAATGGTTTTCCTCGTGATCTTATTAGTAAACTTTATTCCAAATCAAATTTTTCTACAGATTTAGATGTTTCCATTTCTTAAAACCCCCTAAGGAATCAGAAAAGTTCTTCACTCTTTCCTGCATTGGTGCACCCACAACAACCATTTCAAACATCTTCAAGAAACACAAGATCAACATTGCTTTCAGGTCCACCAACAAAGTTTCACAACACATTGTCCATCTCAAAGATTCTGTTCCTCCTACTCTTAAATCTGGTGTTTGCAAACTTTCTTGTCAGAACTACCCCAAAGTTTACATTGGTCAAACTGGGAGATGTTTTCAACATAGAGCCAAGGAACACCATAAACAAATCACTTCCAACCTTGATCGTCCAGAAGTTGTCACCCAATCTGTCTTCTCTGATCACATCCTAAAAGCTGGACATTTTTTGACCCGAATTCCAACGTCGATCTGCTACATGTTTGTCCAAAAGGCCGTCTTCTTAATAATCTAGAAATTCTCGAAATTAAAAATATGCCACAATCTTCTCAATAGTAATACGACGAGTAGTCTCTTGATTGCCGCGGGTTTTGACGTCCGAATAGTTGTCAACTACGAGTCAAAATGGTAGATTTTTTTAGCCTGAAAGTCCCCTTTGGCCGAAAAAAATCTACCATTTGACAAGTAGTGCATCCATGAGGACTCAACAAGGCAACCAAGAGACTACGAATCGTATTTTGCAGATTATTTTATAAATTAAAGTATTGAGGAAGTAGTGTCAAGTTGACGTTGTAGTATTATCACTGTAATCAGGATTTGATTGGTTACTGGTATACTAAATGCTGCTTTGGATTGGTTCAATACTTAATGTATAAAATAATCTCCTTAACGATCAAGTTAGTTCCATTACCCCAGTTATTTCAGCTCTGTTTTAATAGATTCACCAATTCCTTTCTTCATGTTCTTAATTTTATCGACCCATCGATTTTTTCTTACAGGTTGTTACAGGTTATGTTTTCCTTGACAGGTGACAGGTCACGGCTCCTGCTCTCGAGCGATTTTTCGCGCTTGCCGGGATCGATGGTCGGGTCGGCACCTGTGTCGCTCTCCTTTCTTTGCTTTGGCGCGCACAAACTGCTTTTGACTTTAGTGTGACTATCTTCTCCCGCCACCCACCAAATTTCCCTAAATTTTCGCGTCTTTCTTCAATGTTTAAGCGTCTTTCGATTAATTTACAGTGTGACTCAAGAGATGTTATTTTTCTTTGACCCAAGCGTTTTTTCGTTCTCCATTCAACTGTTTCGTATTTTGTGTTAATTTCTTTTCTAGCTGATGGAGTAACACTCCGAAACGCGTCCTAAACAGTAAGTAAATTTTATGGAACAAGACTTGAAACTACCTTGTGTAATTGGTTTAAAATTGGTGGATGCGCCGGGAAAGTGACCTCGATTCTTGGCTCTCCAAGTTTAGATTTTATTTACATATTATTTGATATTCGCGTATCAGGTATCTCCAACGTAACTAATTGAAGGTATAAAACTCGCTGTTTTATAATTATCATCCACCCAGCAACAAATAAGCTGTTATATTTAGAACCAGTTAACATTATGCTAAATTATTTATAGTTCAGCATAAATCAGTTTTTGCACGTAAATACTTTTTTAATGAAGCGTGCTGATTTAGATAGAGTGCAAAATGTAGAGCTGCAATAGTGCAATTAGTTGCTTTGTGAATGTTGCTGATGCAGACCTGTTAAGAGTGAAGTTTCAATTTAATAAAATGCCCTTGTTCAAAACTGCTCGCGTTTAACAACGCAGCAACTGTGAATTCATATGAACAAACTTAGGTATTATTCCTGCTTAAGCAATAAATGTAATTACCCGTGAAACGATTCTTTGATTAATTCATTAGAATCTTTAATTTTGTTGCCTGTAATTTTATTTAAATGAAGTCCCTGTTCTTTTTACTAACCCTGACATTTTAATTGATTTTTAAAAGTAATGATACACTGTCACTGGTGGAAGAATGCGCTGCTTGAGGACTAATGCATTAAAAAGGATCAAAGAAAGAGAATCTTTCTATCAAATTTTGTGATGTACTGGAATTGCGCCTGCTTGTTCTTGCTTCTTTCATTCAGACTTAGAAATAAGTTTGCATCATTTCAATATTCTACGTGATTACCCAAAGATGAAAATACCAACCACATCTATTTTAGTAAGACCGCCATAAAAATGTATGTTAACTTGCACAATTACACTTTTATCAACTTGCGGTTATTTATAGATTTTACGATTAGAAAATGTGTCTAGGAAATAAAAGGAAAACTAGATCATTGACCCAGGAATGACGGCGAGGGCTGAATGTCTCATGAAATGTATTATTTAAATTGTTACTGGAATTCTTTAATTCCCAATAAAATTGCACACGCCGTGAAGATCACGCAAACCGGAGGATTAATTTTTAGTCCATGCCGGTTTTGGCCTTGATGGAAAACTGGAGAGGGAACAATGGTTAGCCGAGACGAGTACGGGTATTCTGAGAATGTCAAAATTGCAACAAATTCCTATTCCTGCCATACACACCTATTAGCATTGCATTATGACCGTCTACTTGGCGCTGTAACTAACTATTAAAACGCTGAAACTCGTTGGAGATGACTGGAATTTCTAATTTCAGCGGGATTGTGCTGAACGGTGCTGAAAATTCATACCGGCCTGCGTAATTTACTTACCATTTCCACAATAAACAATTCCTGCCTACCTAATGCAGATATTGCATTGAACGCGAAGTCATTTCAGTGCGAGATTATGGATAAGTTTACCTTTTCAGAATTATCTCTTTGAAAAAGTGGGCAGCTACGGAAGCGGCTAGAATCTCCCCACTTGGTGAATGCGCCAATCCTATCACCTATAAATTTCAATCCAGTCTTTTAAGTGTTTCGGCAGTTTTTCTAAAATTTTAATTTTTTGTTTCCAAAAGGGCACCAAGTTTGATTGCATTTTTGGGAACTGAATTTGAAGACCTTTCATGTGCTGATGAAACAACAAATGGTGGTCTTCTTTCAAATTTCATAGATGACAGCCAAAAGGGCACTTGTCATTGGCCGATTGCCACCAAAAAAACCTTAAAGCGTTTTCTGTGATTTTTCAAAATTTTGCAATTTTTTGGAAACGACATTTGAAGACATTTCATGTGTTGATAAAAGAAAATGGGAGTTTATTATTCAAATTTCAAAGTTGATGTGCCAAAATGGTACTTGCCGTTGCTGTAGCGTACGTGTTATGTAATGTTTCTTCGAAATTTTTTTGATTTTACACCAAAAAGGCGCTAAGTGTGAATACAGGGTGTTGCCAATTTCCTTGCCCACTACTGGAATCTCTGAAATTAATATCTTCTTAACAGTTGATGAAAACTTGTTACTTTTATATTTTTGACAACTGCCAATTCAATGGCATTAACAGAAATTTTCTAGGCCCCCCAGATTTTGAGTAACGACGGTCAACTTTTCTTTTTCTTATGGCCACCATATTGAATCTTAACACCATTGGATACACATAAAAATTACCTTTGCAAAAATGTAACCAACTTAGACTTTTTTGAAATGGAGATCGCACAATTTCAATTTAATCGAAAGACCACTCAAATTAAAAAAAATTATATCAAAATACGCGTCTCAATGAGCTGAACAATAATTGTTGTCACCATTGCACCAATACTGCAGTTTTATTAGTTTAGTCTCAATAAATACATTTATATGGAAAACTTCCCATATATTTTACACAGAAAAACAATGTCTTACCTGGACGAACCTTTTCGCGAAGAGGTCTGAACAGGTAAGGGATTATCTTTCTTTCGATATAAAATTTATTATTGCGACTAAACTAATAAAGCTGCGGTATTGGATTGGCGCAATGGTAACAATTGTTTAGCTCATTGAAACGCGTATTCAGGTATAAAAAAAAATAATTTAAGTAGTCTCCCGATTTACATTTAAGGTGTGCGATAAGTGTGAATAATTTGTATAATCATCAGTCAAAACCGAGGTCAAAAGTTAGGGAAAAAACTGTAAAAAAGTACCCCGACTTTTTCAATTTCTTATGACATGTGAAAGGAAGCGAATTCAACAATAATTAAACACGTGTTGGCATCGTGTGACTCAAGCTTTGGATTAATTTTTCAGAAAGCCCGGATTGGTTACAGTTTTGAAAAACCCATTTTTTTGTGTCTATGGTGTTGAAATCCAATATAATAAGAATAAGAAAAGTTGACTAGCATTTCTCAAAATTTAGAAAGCCTAGAAAATGTTTGTCAATGTCGTTGAATTGACAGATGTCAAAAATATAAAAGTTTCAAATTTTATTTAAATAGCATCAACTAGTAGGGAGCTATGAATTTTTCTTTAGAATGTCAATTTTCAGTTTTTTGGAATAACTCAGGAACGAATCAAGAAATCGGAGAATTCTTTACAGATTCTTAATCACCTTAAAAAAGAGCAACTTTTATCTAATTTAACCGATCCTCTAACTCTTATAGTTTCCGAGATTCCAATAGTGGGCAATGAAATTGGCAACACCCTGTATATCTTTAGATACAGAATTTGAAGACCTTTCATGTGCTGATAAAAAAAAATTGTGTTCATAAGTCAAATTTCATAGTTGGTGTGCCAAAAAGGCACTTGGCGTTTGCGGATCGGCAAGTCAAATTTCACAGTTGACAATGCAGATTGGGAACAAAATTGACTGGGCTCACCAGAATGCTAATACTAAGCCCCATTCCAAATTTCATTAAAATCCGTTTTGATCGGAAAATTCAAAAAAATCGAATCGCCAAAAACATGAAATATTTACGTTCTAGGGTCCTGGGAACCCAAAAAAGTGGTTTTTGAAAAAATGTCTGTGTGTGTCTGTCTGTCTGTGATCACGCTGGAGCTCAAACTACTGAAACGTATCGAGATGAAATTTGGTACACATATTCAGTGAGAGATTTGTAGGTGCTGATCAGAATTTGGGCCACATCGGTCCACGGAAAGTGATTTTTTGGCTTTTGGCACATCAGCTTTAAAAATTTAAATGCAAACCCCCATTTTTTGCGTTACCGTATGAATGCCATTCGAATTGTGCTTATAAAAATGTATTCACACTTGTGCCCTTTTGACCAAAAATAGTGCCGTGCAAAAAAACCTATGCATAATTGTATATTTTTATTCCCGGATTTGATAGCTGATTTTTTTTCAAGCCGAAAACCTTAGTGCCATTTTTTCGAAAAATGTCATTTTAGTGGTTTTAATTTATTTTACAAAAAAGCATATTCTTACTATCGGATTCGACAGCTGTTGTATTGCCGGATCTCAGTTCCATTTTTTTGAAAAATACCATTTTAGGGGCATTCCATCATCGTCATTTTAGAAAATGAGCGCCGAGCGCATCGGCCATCGACAACCGCCCGTAAACAACCACGTAAAGTGAAATGCTACATTTACGAATTCTGTGAAATAGTAGAAGTTTCTAATGTCTCCGAGACTGCCAATTTTTTTTTGTTAATCGCATGAGCATGACCATTAATGTGCACCAACACCAATATTCTCCCAATTCCCTTGTTACATAATAATTTCAACGATTATTTCCAAATTACCTTTTAAACCAATCAATCAGACTCATTTCAAAATTTCTATCCAATCATATTCATTTAAGAGTGATTAATGCACGAGTCATTTAATCGTTTTCTTGACTACTTGATTTTGAACACAATTTTTTCACTGCTGATAAACTACGTACCACGTAAACTGAATTAAGGAAAATAAAGGTCCATAAATATGACCACCACGGACGGAAAATCTTCTTTCCACAAACCATATTTTAATTGTTTTTGGAGATAAAGGACGCTGATTCTTCTGGATATATTCTCAAAATTTAGTGAAATTTTGTTTGGACGTTTCCTAACCTCAAACGTCAATGAATTATAAACGCTCGTTCACAACATCTTATTGGGCTCTTGAGTATAAGCAACCCCGGTTTAAAAAATCGTACTTTTAACAAAATAAAGAGTTTAATTTGCGAAATAATCTTACCGAATACCACTAGTGCATCGCTATTGTAATCGGGTAAATTTTAGAAATAATTACTCAGGCTTTGTTTAGGTAAAACAATTCGAACTAAATTGCCGTTTATTATCAAAGATTAAAGCCCTCGAGCTAAATGGCAATTTAGTTCTCATTGTTTTACCATACCGGGAACCAGCTTTCGTGACCATTTTCAAAATTTAACCGATTAAATAGCATGCACTTGTGGTATTATAAGCGATTATATTGTCTTGACGATTTACACGTGGTCATGGCATTTGATAACAATATTACTGCCCGTTGGCAGACAAAGATACATTTTTCAAACGCGTTTTGGTCGAATGAACGTCAGATTGCTGCAGGTAATTTAAAAACGTACAAATTCCACATTCCATTAGCAATCGACTTGTATTTTTGTTGATCATTGGACCGCGACAGCAAATTAATTCCAAATAAAAGTTATGTTTATAACCGATGACTGTGATACAAAGCATCGTCCGTTTTTTACAAATGTTACATAAAAAGGTCGCGGTAGATGATCCTGAACGTTGAGATGAATCCGATTTGTATCAAACGACTCGCAAATTGAAGCATTTTTCACAGATTGTGAGTATGATGACTCAGCGATATTGAATAATTCATTATGGGTTATACAATGTTAGTAAAAAAATCCAAGCAGAACTCATAATGAAATGGTAATTCATCTGAACAATCTAGCGTGACTTATTTGAGTTTCAGAAAAAAATACGGATTGTGTGGAGTAGCTCGGTTAAGGTTAGGTCTCCTTGAATGTCGAGAAACCGTTGCAGAGTAAGTACCCCATCGTATCGTACGGTAATTGCTAATATTAAATAGGTGCTCATAATAAAAGTTTCTTCGTCACAGCTCATTCACCAACTGGTTCCCGAACAGTAATTGCATTATGCACGGAAGTTCATAATTATGTAACGCAATCACCAGTCACATTACTACGAATACACTCCCTAGTTTTATTTCGATTACGCTACGGTTCACACAAAGATGTTTTGTTGACATCAGTGGAAATCTAACAATAAAGCCGTACAATAGCAGAAAATGTACGTCATCAGCTTAACCAACTTTAATTGCATTTGAATATATTCCGCACATATTAGATTATGCCGGGGGTCGTAAAAATAAATCAACTTGTAAAGTCGGTTAGCCAAGGAGTTCTGTAGCGTTTTAAGTGTTGTGTTAATAATGGTGGATGCGCCGGGATAATTCCAGCATCTGCAACTGCAAGCCAGGCGAATGGTTTCTGCATTATTGATTCTATTTTCAACCAAGGTAATCGAATACCATTATTTTCTCTAAAACTGCTGATATTATATTTAAGTGTTTCTGTAAATGTTATCATTTCAATAAATTAGCTACATGACAACAGTTACATTCATTGGAAGTATAAATTGTACTCACCGGGATGACGTACCTATATAAGTCTCGTAGGTGACTTTTCTCAAATGATGATTAAATTGCCTTTCACAATGCCATGCAAGGCTATAACCAATTCATACTTCCAGTTTAATCATAATTTATTGTATCTGCGGTATGTTCCTTTCTTTGATAGGTAGGTAGCTATCAAAAAAATTGGCAGTGTCGGAGACAGTAGAAACTTCTACTTTTTCACAGAATTTGTAGCATGTAGCATTTAACTTTATTTAACCAAGGTCGGGCGTGGGGCGGTTATCGATGTCATTTACTAAAATCTAAAACGACATTTTTCGAAAAAATAGCACCAAGGTTTTCGATCCGGCATTGCAACAGCTATCGAATTCGATAATGATAATATGCCCTTTTGCTAAGAAAAATTCAAAAAGGGGCCTCTTTGTCCCTAAAATGGAAATTTTCTAAAAAATTGCACTAAGGTTTTTGATGCGGCAATACAACAGGGGACCTTTTGTGCCATTAAAATGACATTTTTCGAAAAAATGGCACCAAGGTTTTCGGCTTGAAAAATATCAGCTATCAAAACCGGTAATAAATATACAGTTATGCATAGGTTTTTTTTCACGGCACCATTTTTTGGCCAAAAGCGCACATGTGTGAATACATTTTTAGAAGCAGAATTCGAGGAGCATTCATATGGTAACGCGAAAAATAGGGGTGCATTTAAATTTTTAAATTTTTTAAAAAGGCACTTTCCATGATCCGATGTGGCTCAAATTCTAATCAGCATCTATAAAACTCCCACTGAATATGTATGCCAAATTTCATCTCGATACGTTCAGTAGTTTGAGCTGCAGCGTGATCACACACAGACAGACATTTTTCAAAAGTCAACGGAAGATGTATATCAATGCGATGTGTATCCCTGCAGATGTTTATTCACCGTGAATGATTCATATATCGAGTTGGACTTGGTGGTTTTGGGTGCAGATGTAATCTGCACCTAATAGTACTGCCGAAGCATATGCTCATGATAAAGAATTCGTGAGTGTGTATCAACTGATGAATTTTTTGCGTGTCTTCCGGTTGTAAGTACATATAGGTCAAGCATCAAATTTCCACCGAGTCAAATTTCTTGTGTTGGGGGTTGAAGGGGGTGCAATTTTTTCCGTTCAATTATTATCCTCAGGGGTTGAAGGGGGTGGGTTTCGGGGGCGCTTACTTGGTACCTATCCTCCAATAACAGTGGTCCAAATCTTAAATTGATTTGCGCTCAATTTATATCTTCCAGTAACAAGTAGTCTAAGGGTTAAATTTCCACCGAGTCAATTATTTATGTTTGTCAATTTTTCGTATTTGGGGGTTGAAGGGGGTGGTTTTCGGGGTTGCAACTTTTTGCGTTCAGTTAATCTGTTTCTGTTGTAGCTAGTCCAAGGGCTCAATTTCATCCAAGTCAATTATTTGTGTTCGAGGGTTGAAGACTGTGGGTTTTGGGGGTACAATTTTTTGCATTCAAAATAGTCTCCTGTAGTGTTGTGAATGATTATATTTAGCAAAATGATATATATCACATTTTGATATTTATCTGTTATATATTTATCATTTATAGCAGATATTTAGCATTTCAGTTAGTTTCATTGAGTTGGAGCAACATAACCTAACAAGTGAAGAGGCAAAAAAGAAATCTTTCTATGATAATCCAAAACAAATGGAAAAATATAATTTAACGGAATGCAAACGCAGTCCAAAATAATTCAAAACACTGTTTGATGTTGTCTTCCAACGACTTCTACCGAAAAGTTGTAAAATAAAGTGAAAATGACTAAAAAACTTAAATAAAAAATATGGAATTAATGTAGACGTATTTGGTTTCAAATTGCTCGGAAAGTGACAAAAGTGTCGTTGATGGTGGTTAAATCTAAATATTTTTTTAGCAATTTCCTGCTGATATATAGCAGGATATATATCTTGCTATATATCACCGGAAAATAAATAGCACGCTATTTTACACCACTAGTCTCCTGCGATAATGAGTGGTAAAAGGATTAAATTCCGTCCAAGTCATTTTTTTGTGTTTCGGGGTTGAAGGTGGTGAGTTTTAGGGGCGTAGTTTTTTTGTTCAATTCAACTCTTTCGGTTGTAGGCGGTGCAAGGTTAAATTTCCTCCAAGTCAAGTTTTTGTGGTGGTTGAAGAGGGCGAGTTTCAGGGGTGCAATTTTTTGTGTTCAATTAGTTTCCTCCGGTGGTCCAAGGGTTACATTTCCTCTAAGTGAATTTTTGTTTCAAGGTTGAAGGGGTTGAGTTTTAGAGGTGCAATTTTTTTCTCTTCCTGTCGTAGATGATCTAAGGGTCTAAGGACTAAATTATGCTCAAAACTTTTTCTGGGCCATTGATTAAAGGTTATCGAATTGTTTGAATTTCAAGCAACAATTATGTGAAATTTCGAGTTTCAACCCCTAATTTGCAGCTCTTTCTGTTTCATCTTACAGAAAAAACCATCCCTTATCAAATAATGTCAAAATATATGTGGTTTCAGACCTCCATGTGCAAAATATTTGAGAAGTTTTCCTATTCTTGTGATTTTCAACCCCTAAATTTCATCCCCCAAAATTGACACCCCCTCACCTTCAACAGACTTGTACGTCAAAAACGCATATCAAGTTTCAGTAAAATATCTCCACTGGAGTTATTACAATTAATAATTTTTCGGTCCCGAAAAAACCTCGCATTCTCGTGCTTTTACTGCGAACGCTGCCTAAACGCTTGAAGATGGATTAAAATCGTATAAGGGAGAAATGTCGGCAACGAATAGACCTACAAAAAAGTCCGCGACAGCATATAAATATCTGTTATGGATAGCCGACAATAAGCCACTGAAGCTATTTTCGTCAAAAATTAAAACACAAAAACGATCTCGGTGGGCTACCCATCGTAGATAGCTATATGCCCGGACTCTTTTGTAGATCTTTTCATTGCCGACAATTCGTCCTTACAAACTTTTGCTCTAGCTTCAAGCGTTGAGGCAGCGTTCGCGATCAAACGTCGAAAATTGTAATTTCTTTCAGTTTTTCACCCCTAACTCCCACCCCCCTGGTCCGATATGGCCCAAAAATAATCCCCGCCGAGATTTTCGGGGTATACACATGTGTACAAAATTTCAGCTCCATATCTGCTTTCGTTCTCAAGTTATGCGAATGACAGAGTAGACGGACGGCGGGCCGAGCTACAGTGGCGCATATGCTTCGGCACTATAAACCACTTTTTCGGATTCCCAGGACCCTGAAACGTAAAGATTTGATGTTTTTGACGATTCGATTGTTCGATCGATTTTAGCGAAGCGTAGAAGTTAAAAACTGTTGAAAGTCTCTTGTCTGTGATTGTTTCTTATTTTTGGGCTTTTCACGCACAAACCGTACGACTTTCAAGATTTCCTCCTCAATTGTAACCTCTGATCACAAAAATATTCTAGTGCCTCAATTGGGATCTAGGTTAGCACAACAGGTAGGCTAACTTTGACTGTGCCAAGAATTGTTGTGTTAGAAAACCAGAACCAAAAATACGTCTTGCCTTTATTGCTTCAACGATTTATCGATGCCCTTTGATATATGCCAAAGAAATATTAGCCCAGATTTTGACTGTCCTTCTCCCAGCAAATGGAATGCGTTCCGAGCGAGACTGAATGAACTTTTCCACTATTGATCGGGCGTGGTAATGGTGATTTGGAATTCGACCCTGTCAGATAAGCCAGTTGATCGAGTACGACGAGTCACGCAACCGTAAAAAACTGAAACTACATATCATAATCATTAAGGACCTTTTGTGTCTGAGATGATCTCTGGTTTATTTGGTTTCCTGGCGACTAAATTCGGTTTAGTTAAAGGAAAATTTCATAAAATAGACAAACTAACGTTTCAAAGATCAGATGTAGTGTGTGGGCGACTTGAGGAACGCGGTTCCACGTCTGTTTCGTCATACTGTGAAAAATTATAAAAGTGAAAAGCCCCCGGAAGATGTACATCAATGCGATGTGTATCCCTGTAGATGTTTATCACGTTAGTGAGATTGTAGGGGCGGCCGGCCTTACTGGTGGAATCGGGTGCTGATCTATCAATGTGCACCTAGTAGTAGTGCCGCCGCGGACGCACAGATGTGTCAAAAAGGCGAAATGTTAAAAAAGTGTTGTTGCAGAATTAAGAAGTAGAAAATGAACAGAAAAAACAGAAAAATTTTGAGGGTTGAAAAGTTAAAAGAATGACAATGTAAACCAAATGAGTAAATGAAAGAATTGCCGGAATTAGAACAAAATGCGGCGAATTTTGAAATATTAACTCGGGGCTGAAAAATTGCGAAAGGGAATGAAAAATCGAGAGGAATGAAAGTTAGGTGTGATTAAGTAGAATTACGAAATATAACCCGAAAATAACTAAATTATGCAATTTTTGTGGTGGTTGAAATACATACTACCTATTGTGAAGGAAACTGGAAAATTGTAAAAGGTAAACTGAATCCCAAATGAGTTCAATTTAAAACCGAAGAAAAACGAAATTACGCAAATTTTGCCAAATTAGCACTTAGGGGGTTGAAAAATTGTAAAGGGGGATGAAAATTAAGGTGTCGAACCACTTCCGGGCGGACCACTTGCGACTCCACTGAAAATCAACCCACTTGCGACCGGGGCTATTCTTAAGTGACGTCGACCGACCCACATGCGGCTCAACCCAATATCACATACATTTATAAATATTAATGAAAACAAACCAATTACTTCAGGTTAACTTTAAGACAAAACATAGGGTAGGTATTGACTATTGACTATTTCCATAATTTTTTTTATTAGGTAATGACGATAGATATGCTCATATTAATCCATTAATCGTTCGCGCAGCAATCACAGCATGTCTTCTTTCTTAGAATTTGTTTGTCTACCTGGCAGGATTTGGGACATCGGCGTAACATAACAATGTCATCCTTTCAAATCCTATACAATCTTTGAAACTTATAAACCGTATTGGTGCATTTTCACTTTTAAAGCAAACATTTTTGGCTTGTTGCAACTCATGAGGACGTCCTAGCCCTTCTGCAATACATGTACTTTCTTAATACTTAATATGTATATTAGTTTGTTTTTGCAAATATGTGATATCGATATGAGCCGCATGTGGGTCGAACGACATCAGGTAAAAATCGCGCCGGTCGCAAGTGGGTCGATTTTCAGTTGAGTCGCAAGTGGTCCTATTTCGAAAATTAATCGTAATTAAGCAGAATTACAGAAAAGAACACGAAAATAAGCCAATTTTGCTAATTTGGCTTTTGGGGGTTGAAATATTGCCAAGGGGATCGAAAAAGTGAAAAAGGCAAGAACAATCCATATGAGTAAAATTTGATATCGAAAAAAGGCAAAACTGCGCGAATTTTACAAAATTAGCGCTCGGGGGGTTGAAAAATTGTGAAGGGGGATGAAAAGTCAAGAGTTGTGAAAATGAATGTAGTTAAGTAGAAGAAGTGAAACCACATAAAAATAATTTAAAACGGATAGTGAAACACCAATGATGAGTTAAGTAGTGAAAATTGATGAGTTAAGTAGAACTAGCGAAAATCATACGAAAAAGAAGAGGTCTGGGTAAATTTTGCTTATGACTTTGAATTACCGAAAAATAACAGCCCGAAACAATAAATAAAATGTATTTACTCTGCTAGGGTTGCGTAAGGTTGCTTTTAGGTTGAAGACTCGTAAGACTTTTTTTCAATGGTTGACCGAAATCTATCGAACCCCATAATTGTATTCCAGCCACTTAGATGAAAAAATTTCCAGTTTCAACCCTTAAATTTCATCCCCCTTGTTAAATCATAATGAAAATTTGCCCATCCGCCTAAGCGACACTGTAAATTACCACACCAAATCCAGCCCTGATACGTTGAGCAGTTTTTGAATTCTCGCATTTTTGACGTTGAGCAGTTTTTGAATTCTCGCATTTTTGTGTTTCGGTATGTTAGGCGGTTGTATCGCATTTAAGGGTCGTTTTTCGCGAATGATGAATAAGACCTTTTTTGTACCATCAATAGAAAGCTATTGAATGGTATTAAATTCAACCCTACATTATTTAGTGAAAATTCGAGTTTCCACCAGTAACTTTCATCCCCTTCGATAAATTTCTCCTAAAATTCGCTATAGATATTAGTGCTTCTCTGTCAAATTACAGGGCTTCAAGGACGTTTCAATCCCTAATTTCCAACCCCTATTTCACCACCCCCACATACCTTAAAGGAAATTGTGTTTTCAATTTCACCATCCTAGTCCAATTCGTTGAAAAATTGCGGTGATTTGTAGATTTATGTTTTCATCCCTTTATGATTTGCAGGGGTGAGTTTATTTTTACGGTGTTACATAACTCCTTGTGTATTTACTGACTTCAGTTGTTCATAAATAAATCAATACGGTTTCAGAGAAAATAAATAAAAGATGTGTATTCGCTTGCAAAGTTAGGGTTGGTTTTAGGTTGAAAACTCATAAGACTTTTTTTCAGACTAGACGAGCGAGCGAATAATCAAAGACAAGAGTACCTCCGCATTCTGCTACGGCACTAAAATGACTATTATTCCTTTTTGAATAAATAATTGGGTAATATTTTAGTAGATAATAAAATAGCATAGATACAGATGACTGTAGTTTCAACATCACTACACGTATGCTTATTGCTTCTGGAGGTCAATCATCCATTAACTTCAATTTATTGTCATGAACCAATCTTGTCTCCCCAATTTGTGGCCACAAATCTATGGAGTAATTCGTAGTCGCCGCGAGAGCCTGATTACTTTCCCTTTTTTCACAGATTATTCAAATTTCCTCATTTTTGATACTCGAAGACCTTGACACTGACCCCAGACTTTGTTTGCACTAAGATCTATTGAAAGTCGGTGTTACATAATCCGCGATTATCTTCCTCTACCATTTCGTGCTCTAATTGTTGATCTTACTCAATTCTCTTCATGCTCGGTAGTTACTATTCGAGTAACAATTAATAGATCGTAAAGTTGAAAACGAAACTGAAGAAAAGTACAGACGCATCGTGCTTTAAAGCTTGAGCAATTCTTTTCCGGCTGTAAAGTAAAGTAATTCACACCCAGGCCGTCAGTAAACACTTTAACATACATTGTAACTTAACAACATGAAATGCACCAGTGGCGTATTTAGGAAATTTGCTTGGGGGGGCACACAATAACACTGCACTGATAGATGGCGGGAACGACGTGTGGGGGGCGGGTTCTGGGGGGTAGGAGCCACCCGCTGCCTCCCGGTTAGCGCCGCAGGCGAAATTTTTTTTCATAATAATAAATAATAATACAAATACCTATAATTACAAGAAGTTTATGGGATATTAACAAAATAAGATGAATAATATTGAATTGAAGTATAAGCAGAACTAAAAAAAATAATAGAAAACTACAATGATATTGGCATTCCTCGATTTTTTTGCTTGGCGAAAGTGTTCAGAACTCCCCAGATCGATTTATTTCTTGGCGATGAACTTTTCCTATACAGGGTGTCCCAACGGTGAGACAAAGCCCATTTATGTCCACGTCATTAACAATGTCGAAAATCTGTGTACGCCAACCGTTAGTGACTGAAAATGTGCATATTCTAAAATTACTATGAACTCACATGTGCGGCTCGTATAGGGGGGGCAGCACAAAATTACATTTAGTGAATTGGAACACCCCATATCAATGCATTTTTGGTTTCTACGTGTCATTCTGTGCAATTTTTGTGAGGTGTGCCCTATACTGAAATTGAATCGTTTTTGAGTTATTTAATAAAATGTGTAGAATTTGGCAAAAACAAGACTTCAGGTAATATTTTCGAAGCCTTGAAGCTTTTCTCTTCCGAATTTATGGCACATCCTAAAGAAAGGTCGGGACTACCTGACGACATATTTGGGTGTCAAATTTCATGCACAGAGTCTCCCCTGTAAAATTTCAAATTAACAGAATTTGAAGAGACAAAATCTCAAAAATTTGAAATTTTTTCGGCGTCTAATAGAGAATTAAATTCTAGGTCAACTTTCTTAACCCCCTATACTTAAACGGCATCCTTTCCAAGTTACTTAAAATTTTTGGGTTTATAGCTTAATACGTCTGGAGTTAATAACCACCTTTAATTCAAATATCGATCTTATTGTCACTATCGCGGTTAGAAATGATTTTGTTAATTGACTTTGGTATTGAAATCATTTTTGTTGACTTTAGAAAACATTGCCGAATTAATCAGTTTTTCCCTATTGCAAATTGCCTCACCCGGTTTTTGTTACAAATATTTTGCAATCCGTTAACTGTATTATTTTGAATTATCCGTTTTATTCACCGTAGTTTATCGTTTTAAAGATATTCGCTTGTTCTGTTACTCTTATCAGTAACTCGGAAACGAATAAAACCACAGCAGAGACCTAATACTAGTGATAATTTGAAAAACATGCTATTTAGGTATAGGTATTTGTTAAGAAAGTCGACCTAGAATTTACTTCTCTAATAGTGGGAGAAAAAAATTCAAGGTCATTCCATTTAAAATTTTAGAAATTTTGTCTTTTTCATTTCTGTTAATTTAATGATCGGGGATACGCTGTGCATGAAATTTGACATTAAAGTGTGCACATCAGGTAGTCCTGACCTGACCGTCCTTTAGGATGCGCCATAAATTCGGAAGAGAAAAACTTCAAGGCTTCCAAAATATGAATCTTTGACTGAAGTCTTGCTTTTGCCAAATTCTACACATTTTATTAAATAACTCAAAAACGATTGAGTGGGGCACACCTGACAAAAGTTGCACAGAATGACACGTAGAAACCAAAAACGCATTGATAGTGATAGAGTGATTAGAGGGCATTAGGGGGTAGGGCACAGCCCCCCTGTGCCCCCCTCCAAAATACGCCACTGAAATGAACTTTGTTTAGTTTAATTAAACGGAAAACTAAAGCGAAAAGAAAGTTAGGACTGCCATGCATCAGGAACGCATCTCATCCATCAGGAATTGATGAATGATCCATTTTATATATCCGGGACCATTGTTCCCGACCTGAATTCAGCCTTGTAGTAAAAATCAATGTAGCCTTGGCGTGTTGTGGTTGTCAGGACAACGGCGCCCATTCATCCCGGTCGCGCCGCCCCCGGATCCTGATTGCGAAGCTAAAATCTCACCCGCCTCCGACGTACTACGTTTCACGGTTCGCTCTATATTCTTTGTCTGGAAAACCATGTTGAACTACATTATCTGAGCGCCCTAAAACTCGACTTTCAAGGGTGACCTTTAACATCAGTCATTCATTCAGACACGATTTTCATTACGTTACCGTAATTGAAGTCAGAATTGAATCATAGGTAAAAATATGTTTGTTTGCTCACCTCAGGGCCGTGGATGATTAAGCTTTGTATTCACAATTTATATCAGCATTACAATAAAACCGACTGCATCAATTTCAGTTAGATACGCGAAGCAATTTCTTAACAATTTTCTGCAGGAGTGTTACGGTAGAAACATTTTTGTGTGTAGGTATGTGCACTTACCTGAGTTAAATCACTCATGGCTCGTGGTAAACCTAGAAAGTTACATTAATAATGCTAATCATGGTAAGTTATTAGACGGCGCATTTTCTCCATCGAACATTATTTTAGCTTCTAAGCTTCAGCTCAGAACCCAAAAAAGATATTGGAAAATTGTGTCTGGCGACGTCTGGTGGTCACGCTACGATCCAAACTTAGTGAAATATATTTCAGGTGCTGATTGGATTTTGACCCAAATCGGCCCGTAAATCGAAAGTCCTTTGTGCAATAACAATCAGACGAGGGGTGAGTCGCAGGGGAAAATTTTGTACACTAGATTTCCTTTTGGAAATATTTCCCTAGATTTCCTCGATTTCCCCAGGATTTCCTCAGATTTTCCCCAGATTTCCTCAGATTTCCCAACATTTCCTCAGATTTTCTCAGATTTCCCGAAGATTCCCTCAATTTCCCCAGATTTCCAAAGATTTCCCCAAGATTTCCTCAAATTTTCTCCAGATTTCCTGAGATTTCCCCAGATTTCCCCAAGGTTTCCTCGGATTTCCTAACACCTGTACACCAGATTTTCCCTGCGGCTTACCCCTCGCAATCAAACTTCATATATTTACTTCATAAAGTTAACTGTAATTAACCTCCCCACAACCAATTTAAACATGCAATCACACGAAAGTTCGAAAATAAGATCACACAAGATCTTTGCGTTTCAAGGTCACTGGATCACGAAATAGAATATTGTTTTACTAGGAGTAAAACGGAGACTTTTTGTGATGAGACCGGAAAGTTTGTTAGCGAACGAAGCGAGCCAACAATGAAGGTTTCCAATCTTGTAGGTCTCTCTCTATTTCGTGACGTAAAATGGAGGCAAAATTTGACGTAATATGGAGGCAAAATTTGACAATGACAGACTTTTGCATTGCTTTTGCGTACCGGACTTTGTCAAATTTTGCCTCCATATTGTCTGGTGACCCTTCAAAATGGCCTGCGACAAAATAGCCCCGACATAATAGCCCCCCAACAAAATCGCCTCCTACAAAATAGCCCCCCCGACAAAACAAAATAGCCCCCCGAGAATATAGCCTCCCCACAAAATCACCACTTGGATAAGTTAAATTTGACTTGTTTCCAAAATGTCTTATTTTGTTTATTCTCAGGTAGTGTTACCTGGCACTGTAATTATTGCATTCCACACAAGTTACCCCCGCTTATAGCTACTTGAGAGGGGCAAAATCAAAATTTACCTGAAAGGGTAGTTTTCAAATCTTTATTCAGTTGCAATTTACGTGACGACTTGTTAACAGTAGCGATTATGGAAATAGTATCGTCTCAGAAAAGCAAAAATATTTTGCTAAAAGACGGCTTCTCTTACCGTCAAGCCCGTGTAAATACAGACCAAAATGTGTCTTGGAGGTGCACAAAAGTGTTTTGCAAAGGGCGTCTAAAGGTACAAACGAGTTAAATAAACCGATTGTGTCGGAAGTTATTTTGTCGGGGGGGCTATTTTGACGGGGGGGCTATTTTGACGGAGGCTATTTTGTCGGGAGGCTATTTTGTCTGGGGCTATTTTGTCGCTGGGCTATTTTGTCGGAGCCATTCTGTCGCGGGCTATTTTTAACTTCTACGCTTCGCGGAGCAGTTACTAAAAACGATCGAAAAATCGAATCGCCAAAAACATCAAATCTTTACGTTTTAGGGTCCCTGGATCACGAAATATTATATTGTTTTATTAGGAGTAAAACGGAGACTTTTTGTGATGAGATCGGAAAGTTTGTTGGCGAACGAAGCGAGCCAACAATGAAGGTTTCCAAACTTGTAGGTCTCTCTCTATTTCGTGACGTAATATGAAGGCAAATTTGGACAATAACAGACTTTTGCATTGGTTTTGCGTACCGGACTTTGTCAAATTTTGCCTCCATATTGTTTACCTCTTTTAATTGGAAACGGAAAAATTGCATTTTACTCCGAATGAGACATGCAATTTTTAACTTCTAAGCTTCGCGGAGCAGTTACTAAAAACAATCCCAAAATCGAATCGCCAAAAACATGAAATCTTTACGTTTAAATGTCTGTGTGTCTGTCTGTCTGTAAGTACACGCTGCAGCTCTACCTGGTGAACGTATCGAGATGAAATTTAACACACATACTCAGTGGGCAACTTGTAGGTGCTGAAAATGCGTTTTTGGCACATCAACTATGGAATTTGACTGATGGGCACCAATTTTTCTTATCAGTCATCACATTCTATACTTATCTAAAAATGTATTCGCACTTAGCACCTTTTTTGGCACCTTTTTTGGCATAAAATCAAAAAACTCAAAATGTGGAAGGAACATTAAATTCGATTTTGCTGAATTTTGGTAGGTAGAGATACCATTAGTCTCTCTCTGGTGGCAAATGGTATCTCTACCTACCAATGTTCAGCCAAATCGATCCAGTAGTTTGGGCTGTAGGGTGTTATTTAATGTTTCTTCCACATTTCCATTTTTTTTTTCATGTCATAAGGGCGCCTCCAAAGAGCTGATTTAGTTTTGTTGGCAATCTGCAATCGGCGAACGGCAAGTGTCATTTTGGCATATCAATTTTGAAATTTGAATAAGCACATGAAATGATTGTCTTCAAATGTCGTTTCCAAAAATGTATTCAATAGTTTCTGCGTCTTTTTATGTGCAATAAGTTGGGTTTGGTTTATAATAAATTTTGAAAATAATTAAAATTATTGTCAACATTTCAATCTTTTAATGCTTAGTTTTCGAGTGTGCTGTGAAAAAAAATCCTGAAATGTATTTTGCGTGTTAGAAAATAACATATTTTAATTGTTTTGCTACCAGATCCACAGCACATTCGAAAATTTTGAGTAAAAAATATTCAAATTTTGACAAAAAGTTATAATTATTTTCAGAACTAATTATAAACCAAACTCGCCTTATTGCACATCAACAGATGTAGAAAAAAATTAGCTTTTAGACTAAGTAAAAAAAACCGGGTATGTCTATTTGAAAATCTTGGGTTTGTAGTGTTATGAGCAATTTCATCTGGTTTTTGGTTCACAAAGATCGGACCACAAATAACAAAGTTATAACGTTGTGGAATTTTAATCTCGCACCCTGTATTCCTAATCCCTGCGTGATCCACAATAATTTTCACAACTTGTAGTTGTTAAGTCGTAACCATTTAATACATTGACATTGGCATTGGATGTTGGATGTGAAGCTGAGGTTAAAGATCTACACGCCATAATGAGTTAATCAAACACAAAACACAAATATTTATTCTGTGATTTTTTCTTATGCAAATGAACTTTTATCTTGGATTTGCCTGGATAAGTTGCCTTGATTGCCAACAATTATTGATGTTATGCAGATGTACCAGTCCTTGGAAAATATTTGTCTTATACACAGTGTGGTCCAAATTCTTTCACGGCTAAACCGTGAGGTAAATGAATTAAATAAAAAGTCCAGATTTTAATAGAATTATTATTTACCTTCACCTTGTCGCAACTTGGAACCATCTATCTTATTGCAAAATTTAGCAATAAACAGTGAATACCATTTTTCTTAATGAAACCATACTCGTTTGTAATTTTTTTGTTCTCCATTTGATGAAGCCATCTTTATAAACCCCAGGAAAATTTTCAGTTTCATTTTAAAACATGAAGAAAGTAAAAGAATTTAACATTTTTTTTAATTTCGGGTAGGCGCTAGCATCTACACGCCTTATTTTTTCCAAAAAAATAAACACAAAAAAATAATGAGAGCATCAAAACGATTCAAAAGGACACCCCAGCCCAAATTTTTGATTTTATTCATTTACCTCGCAGTTTGGCCGTTACATTTTTGCACTGACATTACTTAACATTTAGACCATACTGTATCTCCCTGAAGGACCAGTAATAAGTAAGATTAAGAAGAGATGAGATCAGTATTAGGTCCACTGGGGATTTCTGTCGTTACTTTACTTAGACGATACGTGAGCAAATACAGTCAGAAATTAATTCACACGTGCAACATCCAACACATTAGAATATTCTAGAGACACAGAGAGATAGTGTCACCTGTCATTTTTTATGTTATGGTGTTAAACGGATTTTCAGTTAGGTAACGTCAAAGTTTCTTGTCAGTTGCAATCTGCTTGTTGACACTGATAGGATTCTTGACGTAAATTGAAGCCCGCGATAAAATAACTAAAAAAAGTCTGATTCACACTGGCCTGGTGTCCCTAGAAAATTATTCTACATATATTATTTATTTATTTATTTGTTTTGTAAATAGTTGGGGTTACATGACATCATATATGGCCCATTCACGCTTTTATGATGGTCCATTTGTCGTTTTTGTTGACAGCAGATTAGATATACCAACATAATCTGTTTATACCAAAACATGATTACTTTTTAGGTTTCATATTACATGTAGCGTATGAATTGTAGATAATTACATAATCATAATTATTAGTAAATTAAAGTAGTATTCCTCCTACAAAGAGGTACATTTTTGCTTGTAGCATATTTATCATCAGTTTACTTGCCTAGGCCATCAATGATCATGGCACACCCTAGCCTAGACTAAGTGCTTTGGTGCTAAGGTAAAGATTTTTACAGGTAATTCTATATACATTGGCAAATTAAATAATTGCCGGCTCCTCTAAGAGAAGGTAAT
Organism: Pycnomerus fuliginosus; assembly: GCA_963924575.1. Taxonomy (NCBI): domain Eukaryota; kingdom Metazoa; phylum Arthropoda; class Insecta; order Coleoptera; family Zopheridae; genus Pycnomerus; species Pycnomerus fuliginosus. Next base: position 33,358,066 of record OZ004618.1, on the reverse strand, counting down.
GCATTGTACATGCTTACTAATTAGGTTAATGAATTAAGTATCATAATTATAAAGATGGGCGGGATATGCGGAGGTTGTTACAGTTAATGTACATTTGCTTAGGAATGAACACAAAAAAGTTTGCAATTTATCACAAACTACGTTCCGGGTTGTCGTGTATATTGGCATTGTTCCACATCTTGTTTCTATTCGGCGTGCAACACTAATAATGAAATTAATTATTTCAAAAAACATTGGGCTTCAAATTTTAATTAATTATAGGTAATTGTAATACCTATTTCATGTTTTGATGACCTACCTTCTTTTTCCTAGAACGATTATCGTGAAGGAATTTCAATTTCGTTTGGTTGTTTTCATGTTTATTGCTTTTTTATTTCCATGTTCTTGCTGTTTTCTCAAATAGCTTCGAGTTGCTCTTGATCAATTACTAATTGCAACTGGGAAGTTCTTTGTGTATTGAAAAGGCCCCGGAAGATGTACATCAATGCGATGTGTATACCTGTAGATGTTTATCACGCTAATGTGTATGCAGGGGCGGCTGGTCTTACTGGTGGAATCGGGTGCAGATTTTATCAATCTGCACCTAGTAGTAGTGCCTCCGCAGACGCACAGATGTGTCAAAAAGGCGAAATGTTAAAAAATTGTTGTTACAGAATTAAAAAGCAGAAAATGAACAGAAGAAACACAACAATTTTGAAAAGTAAAAAGAATGGCAATATAAACCAAATGAGTAAATGAAGAGAATTGCCGGAATTAAAACAAAATTTCGCTGAAATAATGAAATATAAAATTATGCGAATTTTGCAAAACTAGCACTTTCTTACAGAAAATAACACGAAAATAAGCCAATTATGCAAATTTGGCTTTTGGGGGTTGAAATATTGCGAAGGATGTCGAAAAAGTGAAAAACGCAAGAACAATCCATATGAGTAAAATTCATTACCGAAAAAAGGCAAAACTGCGCGAATTTTACAAAATTAACGCTCCGGGGGTTGAAAAATTGTTAAGTTGGATGAAAAATCAAGAGGGGTGAAAATGAACTGCAGTTAAGTAGAACTAGCGAAAGTCACACGAGAAAGAAGCGATCTGGGTAAATTTAGCATTTTGAGGATTTACATATCATGATAGGGGATCAAAAATTGTGGATGAGTTAAAAACTAATGAAAAAATGAAAAATCAGAAGAAAGCCCAAAAAATAAATAAAACGTATTTACACTATCACTAGAAACACCCCACTACACCGAAACACTTGATTTACACTGCTGACGCGTTTCGAACACAACGTGCTCATTATCAAAGCCGAAGCTAAAACAAGCAGCAGTGTAAATCAAGTGTTTCGGTGTAGTGGGGTGTTTCTAGTGATAGTGCATTTTAGTGCCGTAGCAGAATGCGGAGGTACTCTTGTCTTTGCTTATTCGCTCGCTCGCTCGCTCGTCGTATCGATCGCTCCTCACTCTGTCCGTCGGATAACTTGAGAACGGATTGAGGTATCGAGCTGAAATTTGCTATACGGAATCTTGCCCAAAAAAGTAAGGCGGGGATTGCTTTTGGGCTATATCGGACCAAGGGGGTGGAAATTAGGGGTTGTAACTCAAAATTCCGCCTTATAAGTATTGGTCGAAATTAACGCCATTCGATACCCTTCCATTAATGATTCAAAAAGGTGTTATTCATGTTTTACAAAAAACCACCCTTAAAGGCTCTACAACCCCTAACATGAAGAAATACATAACGTCGGATAACTTGAGAACAGAGTGAGGTGTCGAGCTCAAATTTACTATACGGCTTTATACACTAAAAAGTAAGGCGGAGATTGCTTTTGGGTCATATCGGACCAAGGGGGTGGAAATTAGGGGTTGTAACTCAAAATTCCGCTTAATAAGTACTAGTCGAAATTGGCGTCATTCGATAGCTTTCCATTAATTATTCAAAAAAGGTGTCATTCATATTTTGCGAAAAACCACCCTTATAGGCGTTACAACCCCTAACATGCAGAAACACAAAAATACGAGAACTCAAAAACTACTCAACGTATCAAGGCAGAATTTGGTTTGTGAATTTCCAGTGACATTATAGGTGGATGGACAAATTTTCAAAAATATCTAACAAAGGGGATGAAATTTAAGGGTTGAAACTTGAAATTTCTTCAAGTAAATGGTAGCCTAAAATTACGGGGTTCGATAGATTTCGGTCAACTATTGAAAAAAGGTCTTATGAGTTTTCAATCTAAAACCAACCCCTGGGCCATTAACCACCCCTAACTCTTTGCAAGTCGATAATTACATTTTATTTATTTTTTCTGAAACCCTATTAGTTTATTTATGAACAACTGAAGTCAGTAAATACGCAAGGAGTTATGTCACACCGGAAAAATAAACTCACCCCTGTAAATCATAAAGGGGTGAAATCATGAGGTGTTGAAAACATGAATCTACAAATCACCTTAATTTTTCAACGAATTGGATTAGGGTGGTGAAATTGAAAACACAACTTCCTTTAGGGCATGTGGGGGTGGTGAAATAGGGGGTTGGAGTTTAGGGGTTGAAACGTCCATAAAGCCCTGTAATTTGACACAGAGAAGCAATATCTTCTGCGAAACTGTGACATCTTACACACTGCATCTTCGATAAGGGAAGAGCGAATTTTAGGAGAAAATTATCGAAGGGGATGAAAGTTAGGGGTGGAAACTCGAATTTTCAATGAAGAATGTATAGTTGAAAATAATACCATTCGATAGCTTTCTATTGATGGTACAAAAAAGGTATTATTCATCATTCGCGAAAAACGACCCTTAAAGGCGATACAACCCCCTAACATGCTGAAACACAAAAATGCGAGAACTCAAAAACTGCTCAACGTATCTGGGTTAAATTTGATGTGGTAATTTACAGCGCCACTGTAGGCGGATGGGCAAATTTTCATTAATATCTAACAAGGGGGTTGAAATTTAAGGGTTGAAACTGGAAATTTTTTCATGTAAGTGGTGGAATAAAATTATGGGGTTCGATAGACTTCGGTCAACCATTGAAAAAAGTCTTATGAGTCTTCAACCTAAAACCAACCCCTACGCTACTAACAACCCTTAAGCCCTAGCAAGCGGAGTAAACACATTTTATTTTTTTTTTTGCTTTCTTCTGATTTGTTAATAATTCAACGTCATTTTCATTAATTTTTAACCCATCCACAATTTTTCAACCCCTTTCATGATATGTGAACCCTCAAAGAGCAAAATTTACCCACACCGCTTCTTTTTCGTGTGATTTTCGCTAGTTCTACTTAACTACAGTACATTTTCATCTCTTTTGAGTTTTCATCCCCCTTAACGATTTTTCTCCCCCCCGAGCGTTAATTTTGTAAAATTCGCGCAGTTTTGCCTTTTTTCGGTAATAAATTTTACCGAATTTTACTCGTATGAATTGTTACTGAGTTTTTCACTTTTTCGACCCCTTCGCAATGTTTCAACCCCCAAAAGTCAAATTTGCATAATTGGCTTATTTTCGTGTTATTTTCTGTAATTCTACTTAATTACGATTAATTTTCATCCCTTTTAACTTTTCATCCCCCTGTACAATTTTTCAACCCCCTAAGTGTTTATTTTGCAAAATTCACGCAATTTAGTTTTCCTTCGGTAATAAATTAAACTCATTTGGATTATGTTTATCTTTTTCACTTTTCCAACCCCCTTCGCAACATTTCAACCCCCAAAAGCTAAATTTGCATAATTGGTTTACTTTCGTGTTATTTTCTGTAATTCTGCTTAATTACGATTAATTCTCATCCACTTTGACGTTTCATCCCCCTTTACAATTTTTCAACCCCCTAGGTGTTAATTTTGCCAAATTCGGATATTTTCGTTTTTCCTCGGTAATAAATTGAACCCATTTGGATGATGATTAAACTTTTCACTTTTTTCATCCCCCTTCGCAATGTTTCAAGTCTTCAAATGCAAAATTTACATAATTGGGTTAATTTGGTGTTATTTTCCGTAATTTTACTTAGCCACGGTTAATCCTCATACCTTTTGATTTTTTCATCCACCTTTACGATTTTTCAACCCCCTAAGTGCTAATTTTGCAAAATTCGCATAATTTCGTTTTTCGTCGGTCATAAAATTGAACGCATTTGGGATTCAGTTTACCTTTTACAATTTTTCAGTTTCCTTCTGTAATTCTACTTAACTTGGGTTAATTTTCACCCTCTTTGACTTTTCATCCCCCTTTACAATTTTTCAACCCCCTAAGCACCCATTTTACTAAATTCAATATTTCAACCCTCCAAGGGCTAAATTTGCATAATTGTCTTATTTTTGTATTATTTTCTGTAATTCTACTTAGCTTGGGTTAATTTTCACCCTCTTTGACTTTTCATCCCCCTTTTTTTCATAATTGCTTCTTTTTAACACCACTGTGCGTCTGCGGAGGCACTACTACTAGGTGCAGATTTATAAAATCTGCACCCGACTCCACCAGTAAATTCAGCTCGCCCCTACATACACATTAACAAGGTAAACATCTACAGGGACACACATCGCATTGATACACATCTTTCGTTGGCTTTTCCACCGAAGTTGTCCAGTGTTTCCATAGTGAAAATGTATTTACTCCGCTTGTTAGGTCTTGAGGGTTGTTAGTAGCGTAGGGGTTGGTTTTAGGTTGAAGACTCATAAGACTTTTTTGCAATGGTTGACCGAAATCTATCGAATCTCATAATTTTATTACACCACTTACATGAAAAAATTTCCTGTTTCAACCCCTAAATTTCATCCCCCTTGTTAGATAATAATGAAAATTTGCCCATCCGTCTACAGTGGCGCTGTAAATTACCACATCAAACCCAGCCCTGGTACGTTGAGCAGTTTTTGAGTTCTCGCATTTTTGTGTTTCGGCATGTTAGGGGGTTGTACTGCGTTTAAGGGTCGTTTTTCGCGAATGATGAATAAGACCTTTTCTGTACCATCAATAGAAAGCTATCGAACGGTATTAATTTCAACCCTATATTATTCATATATAACTCTATAACCTTCATCCCCTTCCATAAAATTGACTCTTCCTTTCTCGCGTAAGATCTCACAGTTTCGCAGAAGATATTGCTTCTCTGTGTCAGATTACAGGGCTTCATGGACGTTTCAACCCCTAAACTCCAACCCCCTATTTCACCACCCCCACATGCCCTAAAGTAAGTTGTGTTTTTAATTTCACCACCCTAATCCAATTCGTTGAAAAATCGCGATGATTTGTAGATTTCTCCGATATATGTGAGTACCAAGTTCAGCAAGATACCTCTACTAGTTCTCGAGTTATTGCAATTAAAGGTTTTTCGGTTTTTCACCCCTAACTCCCACCCCCTTGGTCTGATATGGCCCAAAAGTAATCCCCTCCTTACTTTTCGGGAGACGAAGCTGATGTCTACCAAGTTTCAGCTCGATATCTCAATCCGTTCTCAAGTTATCCGACGGGCACACTGAGGAGCGACCGAGCGAGCGAGCGAATGAGCTAAAACAAGAGTGCCTCGCATTCTGCTACGGCACTAAAAGCTACGAAGCAACAGAAACGAGTTCCTACTTTTGGAGATTGCTTTTTTTGATATAACAAAATACTAAATATACCTATACTCAGGAATAATACCCCAAACTAGTACAAACCAAGCAAGCGTCTACTAAGAAATTTAATTAAAAAATACATGTACCTACCTTTCAAAGGTACGTTCTGGTTAAGTTTTTCTACCGTGTCTTTTGTAATAATTAATTAATATCCCACAATATTTCTGCAATAATTGAAAATAAAGGTTATCGTGTCGAGTAAATTAACTTGCGTTTTATAATGCCGATAGTAATAAAACTTCCTATCTAATCAAAAATTAAATCTAAACTTATGGGAGAGACCTAACAATGATTTCGTCATCAGATTATAGTGAACGCAATTTTCCTCATTTTCAGCAGATTTCTACCAATAATTATCATACGAATAATAATAGCAACAATACATAACGTATAATTTCAATATTCTGCATAATAAATTCTTGCAGGTAACAAATACGACAGTTCAATGCAATTAAAGTTAAATATAAATAAAACACCTGGAATATTATGAATGTGTGTGCCGCATGCCATAATAAGTTATTGCAAAACTTATTCTCCGATATATTTATTAATTGCCTGTCCTACAATAAATTGAGTTACACAATAAATTGATAGTAAGGTAATAGGAGTTGTAATAGTACGAGAGTATGAAATCAATCGTAAAACGAAGCGACTTATCTGCTTCATGGGAAGGACGGCGTGTTTTTGATGAAATAAAACAACACTGTAATCATACGTAAATAGTTTATTATATGAACCTGCGTTGTCGGTTCACAAACCGGCTGGTTAATGAAAAATTCGTTTCATTTAGAGGTAACTTCACGTTGCCTGGTTGAGGAAGGTTAGGCGCACTCCAACCTTCGCCTTGCACTCGTCCGACCACAGTGTTTGTTAATGATTACTTGCCGACCTTGCTGTTGTCTCCAACGTTGTTTATCACAATACGAATTTATTAACAATGGGTTGTTGAACACCGATAGCCTCTGGCGGAATTTTAACTACCGTCATAATAATTAAGCAAAAACATTAGCTGAAAACTACGGACGCGTAGAAGTGCTACATTTTTCTCTTTTTTATTTCCAAATTACCACAAAATGTCTCAATTTCGCAAGAAAAACTGTAAATTTACACAAAAACTGTGAATTTACACAAAAACTACATTTACACAATAACTGTAAATTTCCACAAAAACTGTAAGTTTACATAAAAATGTCAATTTACACAAAAACTGTCAATTTACGCAAAAACTGTCAGTTCACACAAAAACTGTAAATTTACACAAAAACTGTCAGTTCACACAAAAACTGTAAATTTACACAAAAACTGTCAATTTACACAAAAACTGTAAAACACAAAAACTGTAGGTAAATTACACAAAAACTGTAAATTTCTCTTTTTATTTCCAAATTAACACAAAAAAGGTGTCAATTGCGGAAGAAAAAACTGTAAATTTATACAAAAACTGTCAATTTACACAAAAACTGTAAAGAACCCCGCACACTTAGCATGGACCAGTGGCTTTCGGTGGATTTGCGTTAAATTTTTCTTTTTATTTCCAAATTACCACAAAAAATGTGTCAATTTCGGAAGAAAAAACTAAATTTATACAAAAACTGTAAATCTACACAAAAACTGTAAACTAAATACACAAAAACTGTAAATTTTTCTTTTTATTTCCAAATTGCCACAAAAAATGTGTCATTTCGGAAGAAAAAACTAAATTTTTCTTTTTATTTCCAAATTACCACAAAAAATGTGTCAATTTCGGAAGAAAAATCTGTAAATTTATACAAAAACTGTCAATTTACACAAAAACTGTAAATTTACACGAAAACTGTAAATTTTGCTTTTTATTTCCAAATTACCACAAAAAATGTGTCAATTTCGGAAGAAAAAACTGTGAATTTATACAAAAATTGTGAATTTATACAAAAACTGTCAATTTACAGATAAACTGTAAAACACAATAACTGTAAATTTACACAAAAACTGTCAGTTTACACACATTACACAAAAACTGTAAATTTTTCTCCTTTTAAATCGAAATTACCACAAAAAATGTGTCAATTTCGGAAGAAAGAACTGTAAATTTTCGCAAAAACTGTTTTACACAAGAACTGTAAATTTTTCTTTTAATTTCCAAATTATCACAAAAAATGTGTCAATTTCGGAAGAAAAAACTGTAAATTTATACAAAAACTGTCAATTTACACAAAAACTGTTTTACACAATAACTGTAAATCTACACAAAAACTGTCAGTTTACACAGAAACTGTCAATTTACACAAAAACTGTAAATTTACACAAAAACTGTCAATTTACTCGAAAATTTTTAAAATTCCCGCCAAACAGCGGCCACCGCGCGGGGCGGACTATTGGTAGGGTGCCTACGTGACGTGACGGGACTAGTCGACTAATCGGACGGGAGGTGAACGTGGGTGTGTGCTGCAAGTGTAAATTTACAGTTTTTGTGTAAATTGACAATTTTTGTGTAAATTATTTTTTGTGTAAATTGATTTTTTGTGTAAATTAACAGTTTTGTGTAAATTAACAGTTTTGTGTAAATTGACATTTTTTGTGTAAATTGGCAGTTTTTGTGTAAAACAGTTTTTGTGGAAATGGCCAGTTTTTGTGCAAATTTACAGTTTTTTCTTCTGAAATTTACACATTTTTTGTGCGGTAATTTGGAAGCAAAAAAAAAGAAAAGTGAGGCACTTCTACGCTTCCGCAGAAAACGGGCGTATTTGCATTATTTCTCAGTGCTGCAGAATAAAATCTGTAATAAATGAGTTACGTAATGTTGAAATATTTTCACGTGAAATTTCTTTGGGACAGGTGCGTGTCAGTTAATTAGTATGCCGTTTATTATGTGGCCATTAGCAACTGATGAACCGTTAGCTTAATCTTCAACATCCCTAATTGTGAGACTAATTTGCTTGTGGGGGTACGAAATTTCTTTTGTTGCGGCATTTAGCAGGAATAATATGGGGTAATTTTCTTGCAGAGAGGCGGCGAGGAAGCTCGGTGCCGATGATTTCCGCAAGCTTGGAGGGAAGACTGCCCTACATGACCTACCCTGAGCCTTGGCGAGGCCCGCCCAAACAGCCTTCGGAGTTTCTTAGGCCATCGGCTCCGAAGCCAATTCATCAGGCAAGGTAGGTTCTATTAAAAATTATTAACTGTTTACACTTACACTTAATAAAAATTGACTTTAGTATTGGGAAACGAAACTTTCGTCTTTCGCAAAGATTAAAAAATTCCAGCATTGCTTTGTTGCGAATTTTGAGTTTAATACGAATACCTACAAAAATAGTTTGAAAAATTAGCTCTCGGATAGTCTTTAGTGGCACCAATTCAAAATAGTTGTGTGGCCAGTAGCAATGATTTTAGTTGTGAGGAAAGACGAAAGTTTCATTTTCATCAGTACGGTTCCTTTTTCACTGCTCACCATCGGCATCTCCTAATTGGTAAGAGTTACGGAGTCGGTTAAATCAGAAAAAAGTAGCGCAATTTTTTGGTAATTAAGAGTCTGAAGAGAATTCCCTAATATCTTCACTCGTTCCTGAGTTATTCCGAAAATTGCGATTTTAAATTAAAATTGATGGATTGATGATTGACGCTATTTAAGTGAAACTTGGAAAATTTATATTTTTGACAACTGTCAGTCAAATGGCATTGACAGAAATTTTCTAGGCCTTCTAGATTTTGAGCAATGACCATCAATTTTTGATTTTCTTCTGGCCGCCATGATGAATTTTGGCACCATCCGACATACAATAATAATAATAATAATAATAATAATTTATTAATACATAATACCAATGGAAAAATGGTGTTGTACAGGTCAGAGTATTAATTTAAAAAATAGTACATGTTTACATCATTAAATCTGTGTCTCTGTCATTAAGGTATTCGTCAAGGCTATAATAAGCTTTACCTAGCAAATAGTTTTTTACAGTACGTTTAAACATTTCAATATCCAGTGCCTTCACAGAAGGTTGTAGTTTGTTAAAAAATTTAATACAATAGAAATTTGAGCCATTTTGATCTTTTTTTAGTCTTATAGCCCTAGGACATAGCGTGTCGAAAATTAGCTTTTCAAAAATGTAGCTAGGAAGAACCTTTTTGAAAACACATGTTAAAGTTTGAGTCATTCGACTTCAAAATCTATAAAATCTATTAAAAGAGATTAAAAAAGTTGGTGTACTATTTTATACTTTATTTCAAAAAGTTTTATACTTACTGATTATATAAATCATACAAATTCTAAAATTTTAACGGTTTTTCGAAAAAGTCCATATTGATTACATTTTTGAAAAGCTAATTTTTTTTCTGTATGCGGTGGTGTCAAAATTCAATATGGCGGCCATAAGAGAATCAAAAGTTGACTGGCATTGTTCTAAATCTAGAAGGCCTGGAAAATTTCTGCCAATGCCATTCAATTGATAGTTGTTAAAAATGTTAAATTTCCAAGTTTAATTTAAACAGCATTAAGCATTAGGGAGATATTACTTTTTATTTGAAATTGCAATTTTCAGATTGTTCGGGATAACTCAGGAACGAATTAAGATATTGGGGAGTTTTCTTCATTTATATGGTTATTATTCGATTGACAGCTGTCAAGAATACAAAAGTTGCAAGTTTTATTTAAATGGCATCAATCGTTAGGGAGATATAAATTTTTATTTGAAATCGCGGTTTTCTGATTTCTCGGAATAACTCAGGAGCGAATTAACGTATTGCGGATTTCTCGGCAGATTCTTAATCACCAAGAAATAGCGCAACTTTTCTCTAACTTAACCAACTCCGTGTCTCTTACCGTTTAGGAGATGCCAATGGTGATCAGTGAAAAAGGAACCAGCTTGTATACAGGATGTTCGGGGGGGTGATTCTGCAGCTCAAAATAGGAAAAAAGTTTTTATAAATGTGTCCGTAAATCGCTCCTGAAGGGAGCCCTCATAATTCGATTCTTATTTAGTCAATTATTAAGTTTTTGCATAATTGTTGACATCATCAATAAGCAACATTAGATTACTTTAGTTACTAATTTTTAAAATCCGTTTTGTAATTTAATAAAAATGAATTGATAAGTCTAGGGAATGCAAATGGGTTTTTTAAATCTTATTTTCTCGAAAACGGTGGTGTTACAACGAGAGGTTTTTTTATGTAATTTTAGTCAGGGAACGATATTTTGGTAGATACCGTAATTTGATGGCACTTACTGATCTTAGATAATAATAGCTTAAGCGGTTCCTGATTTATTCAATAAAAACCTAATTTTGGCGCCCCCTTCAGAGGGCCGTAGCCCCCTTAGGAACGATTTCCGGACACATGTAATTGGAACTTTTTTCATATTTTGAGCTGCAGAATCACCTCCCGAAATATTTCATCGTCATTTCCGGACAACCTGTATAAATGTACTCATGTTATTGTCAAGCAACAAATAAATTAAGACCGGGTTGAGGTCGTAATGTCGTCTAATGAACTTATTCTTAACATTATCAATCAAAATTTAAAAAAATTTCGATCTCGGAAATGGTATAAACTTCAGCTTTTTCACAAAATTTATAAATATTGAAATAGCAAGAAAATAAAACGTGAAGATTTGATGTTTTTGGCGATTAGATTTTTCGATTGATTTCAGTATCTGTTCCGCTAACGTAGAAGTTAAATGTTCAAAAAATAAGCCTCCAGATTTGAACTCGGATCCAAAACACACCGATTTTCCTAGTTAGCGCACTCCATCAGACACAACCAGCAATCCTTTGGTGGGTCGCAGATGAACGAGATACTTTTATACGTCCTACTCTCTTCATGATATAATTTATTTACTGGCTGGATACAGCCAGTTTTTATCGGTCGTCTAGCCACAATGTTAAACTTAAATAAAAATAAAGTAAAAGTCAACCACTCACCCTATTGCTCAGATATTTGTCGCATGCAAGTGCGCGAAAAACCCCGCTTTAGCAATTTAAAACGTTAACGCTGAGTAAACGGTTGAAGAAATAACAAGATCATAAATAAAAGAATTGTTGGCTAATAAAAGATCTACCAAAAAGTCAGCGACATCATTGTTGCGTATCAATGAAGAATAGCCCACAACACAAAAGAACACTTATGTAGGCTATCGTAGAAACGTATAGATCTGGATATGACTGATTTGTCCCGAAATCGCATCATCACCTACAAAGTGCTCGTGGAACGTGTGCGTAAAATTTTGCCAAAGGGTACTAAGTTTGAAGAGCTTTCCTATGGTGATGTGAAAAATGTGGATTTGTCTTTAAAATTTTGAAGTTAATGTGCCAAATTTCGGCCAAATCGGTCCAGTAGTTTGGGCTGTAATGTGTTTACAGAATTCTTGACCCTTCGCTTGTTAGCGAACGCTCGCAGTTGCTAAGATGTAACCAATCACAGACCTCGTACCATAGCAACTGCGCTAATATGCGAAGAATCAAGAATTCTCCCCTGGGATTACCCAAAAAAGTGGCTTTTGATAAAGCTCTGTCTGTCTGTCTGTAAACACGTCACAGCCCAAACTACTGGACCGATTTGGCAGAAATTTTGTATGTGCACATTGCATGATCCAAGGAAGAACTGATTAGGCTTTGGGCCAAATCAACCCACATCAACTTCAAAATTTTAAAGACATTCACATTTTTTCTAGATTCAATTTTTAGAAGTTAAAAATTATGTCCTCTTATTTCCAGTCGGTACAACGGTGTGAACACGTCCCCCAACGGCACAAGACTGGCAGCATCCCCCCGTTCCATCAACAAATATTCTTCACCAACTTCACTATCAGCACCAGTAAACCTCACCCAACACAAAGATGAAATCGTCGAGGAAATTCAGCCCTACAGTCATTACGGCCTCTTTTCTGCCCCCACCCACTTCACCCCATTTCCTCCATATTCCACAATTTACCAATCGCCATATCCCCACATGTTACGCTCTACCTTCCCCACCACACCTCTACCTCCCTTGGAGACTTATTCTCCGACAACCCCGACCACACTCACCTCCTCGACGTTTCTCTCACCCCCGTCCACGTTCAGTCCTCCGTCTTCTGTGAAACCTGGCCAAAGTTTATTGAGAGATAAAATAAGAATAACCTCGCAACCACCACCACCAGTTCCGCATACTCAATCCAATCAGCAACAGGTAGCTTTCAAAGTCCCTTCGGGGAAGGAGGGATCATTGAAGCATCGAATATTAACGAGGCCGGATGATGGCCACAGAAATACTCTTCCTGCACCGTTGGACTTGCAGAAGAGCACCGAAACGGCTAGGAAAAGGCTTAACGCGGCGACTGTATCACCGCCTAGGTCACCTAAGAAAACCACTAACAATAATAACAATGGGGGTAGTTTTGCGAAGGGATCTCTGATTAAGCTCGCTAACGGTGAGTTGAGGAGGATTGAAGATATGAGAACTGAGGATTTTGTTTGTTCTGCCGACCATAGTCCTGAACTCAGACTAGCTGAGAGTACTGTCGTTAAAATTGAGGAGAATCATGCGACGGGAACTGCCACTATTACGCTTAGCTACAACCAGAGACGCACACAGGTGAGCTGAGTCAAATATTCTTAAGTTCGCAAGAGATTGTATAATCATGGTACGAAATCATAAGTTGCCCGCCCTTTCACAATTTTTCAACCCCCTGAACGCTAATTTTGCGAAATTATAGTTCACTTTTATATTTTTCTTCAATTCTACTCATTTGGATGATTGTGCACACAGAAAGTTTCGAAAAAAAGTAAAATTAAAAAAAAAATCAAAATTTACAAAAAGACATGAGAAAGTCAAAAGTCGCAGTTGAAATTTTGAGAGAAAATCCAAGTTTTGAGAAGTACAAATTAAAAAAACTCAAAATTTGAAAAAAGTGAAAATTTTGGATTCCAAATCCACCAATTTGCATCCCGCGCTCAAAATAAAACGATGAAGCAAACGACGTCAGTGTCAAAAGTGTATCTAAGTAAAATGTTGGATTGTGCAAAAAAAGTTCGAGTTTTGAAAAAAAGCAAAATGAAAAAAAGGACTCGAAATTTTACAAAAAGACATGAAAAAGTCAAAAATCGAAGTTGAAATTTTGAGAGAAAATCCAAGTTTTTAGAAGAAGTAAAAATAAAAAAAATTCAAAATTTGAAAAAAAGTAAAAAATTTGGATTCCAAATCCACCAATTTGCATCCCGCGCTCAAAATAAAACGATGAACCGAACGACGTCAGTGTCAAAAGTGTATCTAAGTAAAATGTTGCATCTTGTTAATTTATTTATGGACATCAAATATCCTTAAATTCGTAAGTTATTGTATAATCATGGTGCGAAATAGTGAGTTCAAGTATTTACCTACTTAATTCTTACTGCTAATTTAGCAATATTTGCCCATTTTTGTGGTCTTTTAGTTGCCCGCCCTTTCACAATTGTTCAACCCCCTAAGCGCTAAGTTAGCAAGATTTGTTCACTTTCGTGTTTTTCTTCAATTCTACTCATTTGGATATGTGCAAAGAAAGTTCGAGTTTTGAAAAAAAGTAAAAATAAAAAAAAACTCAAAATTTGAAAAAAAGTAAAAGTTTTGGATTCCAAATCACAAATTTGCATCCCGCGCTCAAAATAAAACGATCAACCAAACGACGTCAGTGTCAGAAATGTATCTAAGTAAAATGTTGCATCTTGTTAATTTATCATCAAATATCCTTAAATTCGCAAGATATTGTATAATAATGGTGCGAAATCATGAGTTCAAGTATTTACCTACTTAATTATTAGTACTAATTTAGCAATATTTGCTCATTTTTATGGTCTTTTAGTTGCCCGCCCTTTCACAATTCTTCAACCCACTAAGCGCTAACTTTCGTGCTTTCCTTCAATTCTAATATTTAACACCCCTCCTACCCCCGTCACAATTTTTCAACTCCTCTAAAAGCGAAATCTGTATATAATTAGCTTATTTTCCGTGTTACTTGTGGTACTTAATTCCATTTGACTGTAGACTAGTAAATTTTTATTTTTAGTGCCGTAGCAGAATGCGGAGGTACTCTTGTCTTTGCTTATTCGCTCGCTCGCTCGCTCGCTCGCTCGCTCGTCGTATCGATCGCTCCTCACTCTGTCCGTCGGATAACTTGAGAACGGATTGAGGTATCGAGCTGAAATTTGCTATACGGAATCTTGCCCAAAAAAGTAAGGCGGGGATTGCTTTTGGGCTATATCGGACCAAGGGGGTGGAAATTAGGGGTTGTAACTCAAAATTCCGCCTTATAAGTATTGGTCGAAATTAACGCCATTCGATACCCTTCCATTAATGATTCAAAAAGGTGTTATTCATGTTTTACAAAAAACCACCCTTAAAGGCTCTACAACCCCTAACATGAAGAAATACATAACGTCGGATAACTTGAGAACAGAGTGAGGTGTCGAGCTCAAATTTACTATACGGCTTTATACACTAAAAAGTAAGGCGGAGATTGCTTTTGGGTCATATCGGACCAAGGGGGTGGAAATTAGGGGTTGTAACTCAAAATTCCGCTTAATAAGTACTAGTCGAAATTGGCGTCATTCGATAGCTTTCCATTAATTATTCAAAAAAGGTGTCATTCATATTTTGCGAAAAACCACCCTTATAGGCGCTACAACCCCTAACATGCAGAAACACAAAAATACGAGAACTCAAAAACTACTCAACGTATCAAGGCAGAATTTGGTTTGTGAATTTCCAGTGACATTATAGGTGGATGGACAAATTTTCAAAAATATCTAACAAAGGGGATGAAATTTAAGGGTTGAAACTTGAAATTTCTTCAAGTAAATGGTAGCCTAAAATTACGGGGTTCGATAGATTTCGGTCAACTATTGAAAAAAGGTCTTATGAGTTTTCAATCTAAAACCAACCCCTGGGCCATTAACCACCCCTAACTCTTTGCAAGTCGATAATAATTACATTTTATTTATTTTTTCTGAAACCCTATTGGTTTATTTATGAACAACTGAAGTCAGTAAATACGCAAGGAGTTATGTCACACCGGAAAAATAAACTCACCCCTGTAAATCATAAAGGGGTGAAATCATGAGGTGTTGAAAACATGAATCTACAAATCACCTTAATTTTTCAACGAATTGGATTAGGGTGGTGAAATTGAAAACACAACTTCCTTTAGGGCATGTGGGGGTGGTGAAATAGGGGGTTGGAGTTTAGGGGTTGAAACGTCCATAAAGCCCTGTAATTTGACACAGAGAAGCAATATCTTCTGCGAAACTGTGACATCTTACACACTGCATCTTCGAGAAGGGAAGAGCGAATTTTAGGAGAAAATTATCGAAGGGGATGAAAGTTAGGGGTGGAAACTCGAATTTTCAATGA
Source organism: Pycnomerus fuliginosus (assembly GCA_963924575.1). Taxonomy (NCBI): domain Eukaryota; kingdom Metazoa; phylum Arthropoda; class Insecta; order Coleoptera; family Zopheridae; genus Pycnomerus; species Pycnomerus fuliginosus. The sequence goes on along the minus strand of OZ004618.1, from coordinate 33,342,132 downwards.
AGAATGTATAGTTGAAAATAATACCATTCGATAGCTTTCTATTGATGGTACAAAAAAGGTATTATTCATCATTCGCGAAAAACGACCCTTAAAGGCGATACAACCCCCTAACATGCCGAAACACAAAAATGCGAGAACTCAAAAACTGCTCAACGTATCAGGGTTAAATTTGATGTGGTAATTTACAGCGCCACTGTAGGCGGATGGGCAAATTTTCATTAATATCTAACAAGGGGGATGAAATTTAAGGGTTGAAACTGGAAATTTTTTCATCTAAGTGGTGGAATAAAATTATGGGGTTCGATAGACTTCGGTCAACCATTGAAAAAAGTCTTATGAGTCTTCAACCTAAAACCAACCCCTACGCTACTAACAACCCTTAAGCCCTAGCAAGCGGAGTAAACACATTTTATTTTTTTTTTTGCTTTCTTCTGATTTGTTAATAATTCAACGTCATTTTCATTAATTTTTAACCCATCCACAATTTTTCAACCCCTTTCATGATATGTGTACCCTCAAAGAGCAAAATTTACCCACACCGCTTCTTTTTCGTGTGATTTTCGCTAGTTCTACTTAACTACAGTACATTTTCATCTCTTTTGAGTTTTCATCCCCCTTAACGATTTTTCTCCCCCCCGAGCGTTAATTTTGTAAAATTCGCGCAGTTTTGCCTTTTTTCGGTAATAAATTTTACCGAATTTTACTCGTATGAATTGTTACTGAGTTTTTCACTTTTTCGACCCCTTCGCAATGTTTCAACCCCCAAAAGTCAAATTTGCATAATTGGCTTATTTTCGTGTTATTTTCTGTAATTCTACTTAATTACGATTAATTTTCATCCCTTTTAACTTTTCATCCCCCTGTACAATTTTTCAACCCCCTAAGTGTTTATTTTGCAAAATTCACGCAATTTAGTTTTCCTTCGGTAATAAATTAAACTCATTTGGATTATGTTTATCTTTTTCACTTTTCCAACCCCCTTCGCAACATTTCAACCCCCAAAAGCTAAATTTGCATAATTGGTTTACTTTCGTGTTATTTTCTGTAATTCTGCTTAATTACGATTAATTCTCATCCACTTTGACGTTTCATCCCCCTTTACAATTTTTCAACCCCCTAGGTGTTAATTTTGCCAAATTCGGATATTTTCGTTTTTCCTCGGTAATAAATTGAACCCATTTGGATGATGATTAAACTTTTCACTTTTTTCATCCCCCTTCGCAATGTTTCAAGTCTTCAAATGCAAAATTTACATAATTGGGTTAATTTGGTGTTATTTTCCGTAATTTTACTTAGCCACGGTTAATCCTCATACCTTTTGATTTTTTCATCCACCTTTACGATTTTTCAACCCCCTAAGTGCTAATTTTGCAAAATTCGCATAATTTCGTTTTTCGTCGGTCATAAAATTGAACGCATTTGGGATTCAGTTTACCTTTTACAATTTTTCAGTTTCCTTCTGTAATTCTACTTAACTTGGGTTAATTTTCATCCTCTTTGACTTTTCATCCCCCTTTACAATTTTTCAACCCCCTAAGCACCCATTTTACTAAATTCAATATTTCAACCCTCCAAGGGCTAAATTTGCATAATTGTCTTATTTTTGTATTATTTTCTGTAATTCTACTTAAGGCTGGCCCTCGAATCGTTTAAAAATGACATTTTTGCGGCTCGGGAATTCCTAGTCACAGGAGGCTACGAGTGGCCTAACGAAGTGGTTGAAAGTGCATTTTGTAGTTGAAGGATCAGACTACAGGATGACATAAATTTAAACCTCATATTTTGAAAAAAAATTTATACGGACATATTTTTTTTCAAAATATGAGTTTTAAATTAATGTCATCCTGTAGTCTGATCCTTCATCTACAAAATGCATTTTCAACCGCTTCGTTAGGCCACTCGTAGCCTCCTGTGACTAGGAATTCCCGAGCCGCGAAAATGTCATTTTTAAACGATTCGAGGGCCAGCCTTAACTTGGGTTAATTTTCACCCTCTTTGACTTTTCATCCCCCTTTTTTTCATAATTTCGTCTTTTTAACACCACTGTGCGTCTGCGGAGGCACTACTACTAGGTGCAGATTTATAAAATCTGCACCCGACTCCACCAGTAAATTCAGCTCGCCCCTACATACACATTAACAAGGTAAACATCTACAGGGACACACATCGCATTGATATACATCTTTCGTTGGCTTTTTTTATGAGACTTTATTCTCTCGGACAATGTGCCTATACCGGGTGTCAACGAAACCAGGTTCACCCCTCTTTGGCACACCTACATTACACGACAACCTGCATTTTTTGACATTTAGAGACATTTTGAACCACTTCCGGAAATGGGCCCTACATTGAAATTTTAAATGGAACACCCTGTACGTTTTGTATTAAATTCCGAGTATGATAGAATTGTCTTTTTCAAATTTCCGATTTCGTGTTTTCGAAAAACTTGATTTTTATTTCTTTATCTAGAGTGCTATGACCTCTCGTGTTAATCACAATTTCCAAATTACTTAATAGAAAAATTGGCAGTCTCGGACACGGTAGAAATTTCTACTTTCATTTCTACCGTTTAACCAGCAAATTTTAAAAATTATAAACAAAAGAAAACGTTGAAGTTAAAATTAATGATTGACATAAAATTGAAAAGGAGCTTTTCGCCGCTAAAATGTCACTTTTCGAAGAATTATAGCAGGTTGAACGGGTCGGAGAATTGTAATAGAGTTATGATTATATCACATGCAGTGTGCAGTGCGTTAAATCGAGCGTAAAACCAACACGTACAACATTCCCGACCCGCTACCGCAAACTGCCGGTATCCGTTTAGTGGGGGCGCACTCTAAGGTCTGAGGCGTATGGAGCCATGCAAAACAACACAAAGAGTTAAAAATGTTTTTCACCCCTAAAATGACATTTTCCGAAAAAATGGCACTTTGCTAAGAAAAACTCAAAAAAGGGCCAAGTGTGAAAACATTTTTAGAAGCAGAATACGTTTCAAAGAGCTTTCATATGGCAACGCGAAAAATGGGGGTTTGCATTTAAATTTTTGGGGCGGGTTGTACCAAACATTTAATTCTGGCGTTAACGCTAACCCCATTACGATAAGATAAAAACAATTGTTGTCAACAATTTGTTGCTATAGAATTTTTTAAGGATTAATTTTAACACAGGATTAAAATGTTTGGTAGGTACAACCCGTCCTTAAAGTTGATGAATTCTATGATCAATTCAAAATGCACTTTCCGTGAACCGATGTGGCCCAAATTTTAATCAGCACCTACAAATTTCCCATTGAATATTGCCAAATTTCATCTCGATGCGTTCACTAGTTTGAGCTGCACACGGACAAACATTTTTCAAAAACTACTTTTTCGGATCCTAAAACATAAAGATTTGATGTTTTTGGCGATTCGATTTTTCGATCGATTGTATTAGCTTGCTCCGCGAAGCGTAGAAGTTAAAAATCGCTGTATAGGCCCATTTTCAATCCCTTAAGCCCTAATTTGAAAGTTTTACGCTTTAATTTTTTCATTGGTTTAGCGGAGATGTTTTCATGTTGGTATTGGTAGGTGACTCTCTAGGCTTTTTACGATTTGCAAGCCTTGATAACCAAAATTGGGCCGTACCCGTAAGTATCACTTAAATTAGAAAGCGTCGATGCTAGGCGAGTTTAAATCGATTTTTATGCGTAAATTTGTCTATGATTCTGTTGCAAGTGTACAAAATTGATTAATTTTTGTACATTTATATTGTAAACTTCGGGCAGTTGGTGCGGTGCACGACTAGATTAGATAGAGTTTTCTAAGAAAACTAGGTAATACATCCATAAATTTGTGTTTTGCAACACGTCTTGGCATTGAAGCGCTGGCATCTGCCACCTCTGCATTACGTAGCTACCCTTACCGATGTAAAAACTGCCAAAGAAAAGCAGATTCGTTGTTTATTCAATTAACATTGCAACCAAATCAGAGACTTGATTTAAGCTTTTATAAATAAATTTTAAAAGTTAATTTGCACCACCCATACTTCTCACTTTATACAGTGTATTTCCATTTGTACCTTTGTTTGGACAAAGTAAGACTCTGAGGATGAAAATGTTTCCGAAACTAGTTAGTTAATAAATTGTATAAAACGAGAAGTATGGGTGTAAATTTATCTAATCCAGATCCGAATAAGTTTAATTTTTTTCTTTATCACTACTTAATGATTGTGAAAAAAAAATAAGGGCCGATTTTGTAATCAAAATTATAGTGTCCTTTAAATATTTGCTTATAGCAACATTCCAGAAAGGTTGCTCCTGAGTCCTGATGATTGGTCAAAATCCCCTGTAAAGTCGACTTTAACTTTAAAGGACCTAACTTTTATTACGAAATCGGCCCTAAGTGTCATTGGCTGTGGGTGCCACTAGTTTCGAGAAATGTTATGGATCTCTGACTTGCCCTGATCTTGCCCTTTTGCCTTCTGACTTTGGAGGGACATAAAAAGAAACAAATTACAATTTCATCTGCTGCGAGTTTCTTTACGGTTTAAAGAAACAATAAACAATTAGAAATTTTATTATCTAGATATTAATTATAAAAGTTCTCATTTACTGAAACCGAACGTTCGGTTCAGATTGTAACATATGCTCGCAAGTGTAAATAAACCCGTGTTGGTGGTACACCAGTTAAACTTACTTCACTCAACAAATCATTTTTATACTGCAATTCTCAAGTAATAAAATATTCACGGGTCAGGAAGGAAAATTGAATAATTTAAGCATATTTTCGAATTTTAGAATTTTCAGGAACGTTGAAAATCGTGGTATGGAGGAGAAGGTGAACCTTCAAGGTGAAAAAATTAATAGAAATCAACGTCACTTTTAAGAAACGCCAACGAACTCTACTTTCTTGTTGTCTTTAGCCACAGGTGTTCATTAGGCGTTCGTAAATAGAGGCGCATATTATTCGTATGAGTGTTGATGATGTCATTCACGAAATTGCTGTGCTTTCAACCAGGTTATGATTTTTTTATAAGTGCACACCTGAGCACTTTACAAATTTCAATAACACTGTGTCCTTTATAATATCTACCGGAGAGTGTAGGTGCTAGAAGAAAGCTTTACTTAGCCAATGAGTAAAAGATTGGAATTTAGAATGGAATCTAATTTTAAATCCAGTCAATTCAGTGCCAATAGTATGATTTCGTAACACCTTGTGGATTTCGCAATGAACAGATAATTCATTCACCTACTATCACTGATAGTAGATAGGGCAACATCAGCTAAATGGGGCCTAAGATAACAATTTTTTTTATCCTTGCAAAGTACTCGTAAATTTTTTTATTTCCACATTATCATAATCGTTAAGAGTTATCTACATTGTCAATGACGATTAAGATTCATAAAACAATATAACCAATGCAATAAAAATAGAATGGGCTTTTAGTCCAGTCAAGTTAGGTTTTTTAGAAGAAATAATTTATATATTTTTGAAATTTTGGCACCTGAAGTTCCCATCCCCCAAGTGTGCGCTTCATCCTTTTTTGGCGAAAACCACCCCCAAACGTGACGTGGCGCTAGTTTTTAGCATTTTTCGGCGAAACTATCCATTTGACGAAAAATTTATTCTAATCAAAAACATTCCTTATGAAATTCTGCATTAAAAAGTCTTTTTGATTATTTTGCTTATCCCCACCTAATTCTCGCAAACGACGTCCAAAGTTGTAGAACAGTCAAAATAGATTTTCGAGTAGAACTTATTTATACATTTTTATGAAATTTTAGCTATGGACTGCTGATGGGCCCTGAAATGAAGAACCGCAAACTTAACAACCCCCAAGTGTAAGCTTTATCCCTCTTTTGGCGAAAACCTACTCCCAGACGTGGACATGGCGCTAGTTTTTAGCATTTTTCGGCAAAGCTATCAAACGGACAAAAAATTACTCTAATCAAGAATATTCCTCGCGAAACTCTGCATTAAAAAGTCCTTTTCATCATTTTACATATCCTCACCTAATTCTTGCAAACGACGTCCGAATTTGAGGGTTGTTTTTCGCTCGCAACGAAAATCAATCTAGCGGTACCCTCAACTTCGGACGTAGTTTGCAAGAATTAGGTGGGGATAAGCAAAATGCTGAAAAGGACTTTTTAATGCAAAATTTCACGAGGAATATTCCTGATTAGAGTAATTTTTTGTCCGTTTGATAGTTTAGGCGAAAAATGCTAAAAACTAGCGCCATGTCCACGTCTGGGAGTAGGTTTTTGCCAAAAGAGGGATGTGTTAAGTTTGCGGCCCTTCATTTCAGGGTCCATCAGCAGTTAGCAGCAAAAATTTCATAAATATATACAGGTCCTGCAAGGAATTTCGTTCAGGTACATACTTAAACTATTAATGAAGGCGCATTTCAGGAAAATATTTTTAATTATACAGGTGGTCCGAAAATTTTTGAGGAAGAAAAGTCGTCTTTTTTTTAAATGGAATGCCCGGTATATTTTAGCATATTTGCAAGCCCCTTAGGAGCCTTTATTCATCCCTAAAATATTACAGCTTTTGAACCTCTGGTTTGGGAGTAAAAAAATATTTAAAAAAAAATGGGAGTTTACATCATTCTGCTTAAGAATTCCCCATTTACGCAGGTACAGTTTTTATAAGAATATAAGACGAGGACCTTGTTGTAGAGGCTCGAAAAAAGCTCTGCTTCAATTTTAGTTGTCACCCTATGTACAGGGTGTTCAAAATTAATTTTGATAATTTGAGAACTTTGAAGTTGTTTTTCTCAACTTTTTCAAATGGAACACCCTGTATATTTTTAGCTAGTGTAATGTAGAATTTATAAGCGAATACAAACATGTTGGTTATTTTCATCCGTTTTCGAGTTATTCGGAAATATTACAAGTTTTCTTGTATGCAGACAATTTTAACTTCTAAAATTGCAACATAAGCACTCAGGCTAATACTGTATAGTACTATGAACAATTTAATTTGTTCATGGAGACATTTCCACTACCCTTCCTTAACAACTTCATTTGAAATTTTGGTATTTTTGTTTGTAGGACTGTAGGAGTAGGTAAATTATTTTTATACTAAATGTTACAAGGTAAAAGAAATGTCTTTTCAAGAACCAATTAAATGGTTCATGAGCCAAAATAGAGAACATTTGGAATATTTTTTTTTGTAAGTACTTAACAATTGTTTGCAAGCAAGAAAGTTTGTAATATTTGCGAATAACTCGAAAACGGATGAAAATAACCAATATGTTTGTAGGACAAAAAACGTTTCTTTATGAATTCTACATTACGCTAGCTAAAAATATACAGGGTGTTCTATTTGAAAAAGTTGAGAAAAATTGCTTCAAAATTCTCATATTTTGAGCACCCTGTACATAGCGTAACAACTAAAATTGAATCAGAGCTGTTTTCAAGCCTCTGCAATTACCTGACCTGACCTGACCTGACCTGACCTGCGTAAGTGGGGAATTTTTAAGGAGAATGATGTAAACTCCAACTTTTTTTGAAACAATTTTTTTACTCCCAAACCAGAGGATCAGAAGCCGTAATATTTTAGGGATGAATAAAGGCTCCTAAGGGGGTTGCAAATATGCTAAAATATACCGTGCATTCCATTTAAAAAAAGACGACTCTTCCTCCTCAAAAATTCTCGGACCACCCTGTATAATTGAAAATATTTTCCTGAAATGCGCCTTCATTAATAGTTTAGTACCTGAACCAAATTCCTAACTCGGATGGTTTAGGCGCTATGGAAGCCCGACGCACTGTTGCAGGACCCTGTATAAATCTGTTCTACTAAAAAATCTAATTTGACTGTTCTACAACTTCGGACGTCGTTTGCGAGAATTAGGTGGGGATAAGAAAATAATCAAAAGGACCTTTTAATGCAGAATTACATAAGAAATACTTTTGATTAAAGTAAATTTTTTGTCAGATGGATAGTTTCGCCGAAAAATGCTAAAAACTAGCGCCATGTCACGTTTGGGGGTGGTTTTCGCCAAATAATAATAACAATAATAATAGTTTATTGACTCTCGATTTTACAATGTGCTTATAAATCACAATTTAAAAAGAAAAAGAAAGTGTAAAATAGGAATCAAAAGGTACAAGTTCAATAGTTGTTATAAAACAACTCTGATCTTCCACTTGTCCTGAAGTCCTGACACAAAATGTAACAATTTAAGTAGCAACCAAACATTGTTATTAAAAGAAAATGAAAGTGCCTACTGACAAAAAAGTATATGAGCAAACTATAACTATAAGCATGCTATAAGCATTTAAAACGCAATATGTACTTACGTGTGAACATATTCGAAATGTGCACTAAAAGGATAGGTACCTATGTGTAATTATTCTTGTAATAAATTTTTTTAACACATATTTGAAAAGTGTGTTATTTAAGTTTTTAAAACCTTTATTCAGTGAGTTATAAACACTGGTAATTTGGTATTGAAACGATCTTTTTAAAAGTTCCGTTTTTCTCCTTGGAGTAGTTAACAAACCTTGAAATCTTATATTTAAATTATGAATGTTCGTCCTAAACGATACCTATCTTATTATATAGATATTGGGGGGATTTTGCATAAATGACTTTATGGAATAGGATGGAATAAGGGATGAAGCGCACATTTGGGGGGTGCCAGGTGCCAACAGGAGTCCGTGGCCAAAATTTCAAAAATATATAAATTATTTCTTCCTATCGGCTTTTTTAGATCTACGATCTACTATGACTATATTTAGCGGTTTTAAAATATGAATAAACTCGTGTCCGGACAAGCAAACAGTCGTGTTGGGTGTCTTTGTGGCGTTCCAAGAAGTGCCCTCGTGTGTATTCAGCATCTACAAACACAGCAAGCCACCAGACGAGTTCTTTGATCGTGCAAGGAATGCTCGTAGTACTCCACGCCCAAGTGAAGGAGAAAAGCAAAGAAGTGGTTCGGTTCCGGGGCTCGGTGTCCTTGAACGTCCCAGGCCTAGTCTCTTTGGTCATCGTTACAGACATGTCCGCGCTCTTCAGGCCACTGTTGGCGCCGACTTGAATTTCTCTCGAAGCTTGGCCGAAATTGTCACGGATGTAAAAGCATCTCATTTGTCCTAAGAGACTATTATGTGCCGTTAAAACATAATGTGGTACTGTCAACTTCGTAAACGGAAAGTTGTTTCGAGTTCAGATGCGTTCAAGAGATCACCGACCTTGCCCTAGGCTGTTTCTGCATATTTATGTCGTTGTGGACTTTCGGGTATCCCACACCATTGCTTTGGGTTTTAATGTTTCTTGTTCTGTGGGCGAAAGAAAGCGCCTTTATAAACTTTGCCAGCGTTGCTCACGTCTGTATTTGTTGTAAGGGTCAAAAAGTTGCTTTGCCGCGGGATTTGGCCACTTCAAAATCAACTTCTAAAATGGTATTGTTTGCAGTCTTTTGGCATGGGACATTGAAGTTGAAAGAGCTCGTTTTCGTTTAAATATCAAGCGATCCGGAGCCGTGTTAGGAAAATTTTTCTAGTGAGGCGAACATGCAATTTTGCACTCCTTCAAAAATAATAAGTATAATAAGAATGCGCGTGGTTGCGTACAGACTGCTCCTTTTCGACTTGGGCTGAAAATTCGCGTAAAAAATTTGCTAGCAAATTTTTCCGATTCTCTCGAAAACTAAACTTAATCGAATTCAACGGCAAAAAGCTCAATTTTGCGCAAACCGCGTTTTCTGGCTACGAAGGGTCCAATTTGACAACACCGCATTTGTCGTCTACGTTTAATTACGTAGTTAAATTTATTATTGGACAAACATATTAATTTCCCACTACTCGATTTGCATAAAATGCAATGAAACAGTATATTCCGCGATAACCAGTACGAGCGGACGTATTTTGTTTCTGTAGACTTCTCCCTTTCGGCTGAAAGCCGAAAGCTCGCGTCTTTCGGCTAAGCCGAAACTTTTATACGACTGCTCGCTTCGCTCGCACTCAAAAGAATTTAAAGCGAAAATAGGAAACTAAACTTAATAGAATTCAACGGCAAAAAGCTCAATCTTACGCAACCCGCGTTTCCTAGCTTCGAAAGGTACAATTTGTCAACACCGCATTTGTTGTCTACATTTAGTTACGTAGTTAAATTTATCATTGTACAAACATATTAATTTCGGTATCGGTATCGTAGGCTGTCCAGAAATTTTGCAACAGTTGAATTTTTTTGTGCCTCGATTTAATTCACGTAATGAGCGTAAATTTTATTTGAATCAAATGAATACAAACTTATTACAAAAGTCACCGATTTTTATCATGTGTAATAATTTTAATACCGTTTGTCACTTGTGCGATGTGACTGCTTCGTCCTGGCCCTCCATTTTATCTGTAATCTTAGCCCAGGATTGGTCTTGAGGCATAATCATAATTTTGTTGTTTGCTATTTCTTTCTTTCGTTTTGGTTTTTTTTTTCACAGTTTTGGTTCGATTACATTATTTGCAAATCTTTTATAAACTAGTTTTTCTTTTTCACTTGTGTGTATCTGGTATTTAAGTATAACTTAATTTTTACGTTTTTTTTAATTGTCCTGTTATTGGTATTAATTACTGTTGGGCAATAAAAGTATTATTATTATTAAAGTATTATAATTAATTTCCCACTACTCGATTTGCATAAAATACAATGAAACAGCATATTCCGCGATAACCAGTATGAGCGGACGTATTTCGTACACTTCTCCCTTTCGGCTTAAGCCGAAAAGCTCGCGTCTTTCGCCTACGCCGAAACTTTCCTGCGACTGCTCGCTTCGCACGCACTCACAAGAATTTAAAACGAAAATAGAAAGCTAAACTTAATCGAATTCAATGGCAAAAAGCTCAATCTTGCGCAAACCGCGTTTCCTGCCTACGAAAGGTACAATTTGACAACACCGCATTTGTTATCTACGTTTAGTTACGTAGTTAAATTTAACATCGGACAAACATATTAATTCCTTACTAGTCGATTTGTTTAAAAAGCAATGAAACAGCATTTTCCTTCCGTCTCTCAGAAATTTAAATTTTGTTAAATCATGTGACTATTGTGGAAAAAGTGGCTCGCGGCTGGGAATCGAACCCAGGACCTTCCGTTATTCAAGCGGCTGCTCTGAATTCTACTAACTCGTGAATAATAATTATAATAATACTGATGAATGTCGTTCTAACAGCCCCCCGCAAAAAATTCTGCCCCGTATTTTCACATTTTCAATTCATTCGTGCAAGAATTACCTCGAAGTAATTGGCCAATACTTGGAGTTACTTAAAAATTCCTAATTTTTGCAATAGATATAAAACCAGTCATCACTAACGTTTAATACTGGATTTTGACTTTCTTCTTGTTTTTTCAACAAAATTACTGTTTGAGCCGTTTAACCAATCATTAGGTTCTGTACTACATTCTCAAATTATTCAATTTCACAATAATTTATTAATAGACTGAAAACTAATTACTCATACTCTAATATACAGAGTAATTTTTTATTCCCTCTGCGATGGAGCATAAAACCAGTGACATAGTAAAATGACGGAAGACTGGATTATAATTACAAGTAACAAGTAGGTATATTAAACGAGCCTATTATTATTCATAGATAATTGCCCTGTAAATGTATAGAAAACATCAAGTAATGACAATTATTATTTTGCTTTAGACTATAGATACTCTGAAAGTACATTCATTAAGTGTTTCATTGAGCTGTAATAATTATTTTACGATGTAACCTTTATTATTGTCGTTTGTCGTAAAATTACTAAACGAACTTCACATATACAATTATTATTAACGACAGTATTAATAACAGTTGGTTGTGAGAACTATGTAGCAGTTGCAGGCAGAATGATACGAATACGATTTTTCTGATTTCTTGATTTATCTTATGTACGAACAAGTGTAAATTGTACATCTACAGCCGAGGAATGTGCGGGAAAATATCTCCCTATGCCCCAATTATTGATAAATAGACAGTTGGTTGTTGGATTCTTGGATAATCGTCATCAGCTTTCCATTTATGGAAATGGCATGGCGTCAGTTTTCTTCGTCCTGTACGGAAGCTGGATTGCGGTTTTGCTGGGATTCCCAAAGGGAAACCGCAAACTGTAATCAAAATCTACTGTTCTGTTTTGTAGAAAATAATTGGCAATCTCGGAGACGGTAGAAACTTCTACTTCACAGAATTTGTACAGATCGTGAACTAACTATACGATCATGTTCTATAGATCCAAGGCGCGAATTTTAAATTAATTTTCTTGTGTATCCCATAAGAAAAAAAAAGTTGACTGTCTTCATTCAAAATTTAGAAGGCCTAGAAAATTTCTGTTACTACCATTCAATTGACAGCTGTCAAAAATATAAAAGCTCCAAGTTTTATTTAAATAACATCAATCGTTAGGAAGATATTAATTTTTCTTGAAATTGTCAATTTTCAGATTGTGATAACTCAGGAACGAATCTAAATATCGGGGAATTCTCTTCAGATACTTAATCGCCAAGAAAAAGCGCAACTTTTCTCTAATTTAACAGAGCACGTATTTTTTACCGTTTAGGAGATCCCAATGGTGAGCATCGAAAAATTACCCACCCTGTATATGTTTACTCCACGGCACCGATTTTTTGTCGAAATAATTACCTGGAAGGTCAGTGATATTCAGATTCAACCCGTGTTGCACTGTTGCTTTTCTTAATTTTAGCAATAACTGTATTTTTGACCGGCCCTAACCTTAGTAATGACGTAAGAGAAAACTTTTCTGTGCTACGTACAAAGTTACCTAATACCTTATTTTAAATTATAGTATTGAAATGTTTCTGTTTCACCCCGTACACAATTCTTGCACTCAAACAACGGTTACCTTGTACCAGATTCACTGCAATGAACGTGTTACTTATCGATTATCATTATCTTGAATCTTCTTTCATTGTCCATTCATTCACCACAGAATAACAGGGAGAATTATTGTCGTCATACAAAGACATCCAACCTTTGTTGGAGAGTAGTAACATTTTTAGTATAATGAATTGTAAAATCAGTAGTCAGCCACTCCATTCAAATCTCTTATACCTTAGAACTATTATTATTGGACCCCGAAAATTTTGGAAAAGACTTGCCATCTTAGAATTTGTTACTGAATCTAAATACTCCATTAAAGTGTAAGCGTTCGGAGAATACCTCATCTTTTATTTTTGGGAAAAAAACTTTCATCACAAACGTGTCAAAAAACATAATTCTTTTTATTTGCGACACTCTTGCCGATTCCTTTGTTCTTTTAAGATCCGAGTCAGACTTTCGGTCATTTTGCGGGTTGTACAAACACGATTACCTATACTACATTGCTGTGTTCTAAATTCAATGGTAGGTACTTACTTAATCATAGTCCTAAAAGTGTAAAACGCATAAGTTTATTATATAAAAAAATAAGCAGAATTTTTATTATAAATGCATAATGCATCCATCATCTTGTGGATTGTATGAAGGTCACTGGCACGGTAATTGAAGTGTCGTAACTGTATAATTTACTAAACTGTGCTTATACTTTCCTGTTGAATGATGTACCTTTCCGAAAGTGAGAAATCAAGTGGCCTTGCCTCATTAAAACGCCCAGCGACATCTAGTGACAGTTTTTGTGACATTTTCTCAAAAAAAAAGAAAGAAAAAAGTAAACGTTTTTGTCGGATTAACGTTTATGCAACTATTTGTTAAGTATTAATGGGTAATTAGCACTTCATATGTATACCTTCTTAATAAAAACGTTTGTTAAATTGAGAGTTTTTGCAACATATAAGAAACTCGAAAGGTCACAGAACAGTTGGTATTCCCATAATTCCATCAGGTTTTCAATAAGATGAGAAGATATCTGTAATTATGGTAATACCGGCCTTAGTAGTTTCCTGTTATTGTGGGAATATCGATCTTTACGTACGTAGATACTTACCTTTTTTTGTAGGTATCACACATATTGCAATAGATGACGCTAGGGCTTATAATATTAAGGTCAATTATTGATCCGAGGTCCGAAGAGCTATACTATTTTTCTAACGGACGTAAAGACAGTGTGAGTCAAGCTTAAACGGGCTTCAGTTCCGTCAAAATTTTTGGTTAGTGTCAAAAAAAGGAACCAATGGGCAACAATAATCCCTTCTAACCTACTATTTATTGACACTAACAGGAATTTTGACGGAACTGAAAGACAAAGAAAAACGCGTACTGCCCCTGCGGTCCGTTAGAATATCTTCTTTAATTAGAAATTACATACAGGGTGAATTTTTTTAAGTTGCAATTCCGATTTTTTCTGGAACTACAAAAGATATAAAACATCTCTCGAGCAGGTCGATTTATATTTCGAGCTTACTTAAATCCGTACATGGTGAAATTTTTTAACGCACCCTCTCCCCCGCCAACCCCAACTTCAAAATCTCAAACGGCAACCTCCCATTTGTGATACATTATTTGAAAGTTAATTTTTATATTTGTTCTACTCCAGCGCCCTGAATGGTCAAATATTAAATGACATTCGGGCCCTCTGTGATACACCATTTGAAAGTGTTTGAAAATCTATTTAAATCGATGCAAACATTTTTTAAATCCATCGACTCGTTCAAGAGTTACATTGAAAAACATGAGCTGGTTTTGGGCCTAGAAATCCTTCAAGTTTATGTTGTAACTTATGAAAGAGTGGATGTATTAAAATGTTTGCATCAGTTTACAGAGAAAAGACAAATTGTAACTTTTAAAAAAGTTGCCCTGTATATATCAGCTGTAGAGAAAATACAGTCGAGATATACAGGGTGTTGCCAGTTTCAATGTCGCACTATTGGGATCTCCGAAACTAGAAGAGATAGAAGGTCGGTTAGATTAGGATAAAAGCTGCTCCTTTTCAAGGTGATTAAGGGCCGATTTCATAATAAAACTTAAAGGTCCTTTAAAGTTAAAGTCGACTTTAAAGGGCATTTTGACCAATCAGGAGCAACCTCTCTGGAATGTTGCTAAGCAAATATTTAAAGGACACTTTAATTTTGATTATGAAATCGGCCCTAAGAATCTGTAAAGAATTCTTCAATATCTTGATTTGTTCCTGAGTTATTCCGAAAAAACTGAAAATTGACATTCTAAAGGAAAATATTTTTGGCACCTGTCAATTCAATAGCATTGACGGAAATTTTCTAGGCCTACTAGATTTTGAGTAACGGCAGCCAACTTTTCTTTTTGTTATGGCCGTTATATTGGGCTTTAACACCATTAAACACACAAAAAAATTGGCTTTTCAAAAATGTAACCAATCCGAGCTTTAAAAAAAAAGATCCAAAGCACACGATACCAAGACGTGTTTGACGTGTTGTCAATTCCGTTCAAATGTCATAAGAAACTGAACTAGTCGGTGTACTTTTTTACAGCTTTTTTCCCTAAGTTTGGGCTGATTATACAAATTATTTACATCATCTTTCAAATTTTGTCGATCTGTCAAAAAAGTGCAAGTTGGTTACATTTTTGAAAATCTGGTTTCAAGCTTGATTAAAAACTGAAAAGAACTGATAGAACAGAGTATCATACTCAATATATGAAAATTTCCCAATCGACAGTTTGCATTTTAAAAACTTGGTAGATATTTTTAGTTTTTGCGAAAACGTTACAGAAAATCATTAGAAACGCTCTAGAATTTACATCTCGCTTTCCTGACATTTTACGTCACGTATCAACTCGGTTCAGAGCAATTTGTTGAAGGCGTTGTTATGACGTTATCCAATCGGCTGACTTTGAGAGTTGACGTGGGCACGACGTCGGGTTTTGATTGCCCATGTGTTTTCGCCCAACCTTAAATTTTTGCAACGTTAGCCACAAACATTTACAACGTCGCTGGGTGCCATAACAAATTAAATACTTTCCTTTCCATCCCTTTTTGTAATTTGTTTTCTCTCGGTAGGTATAATATTCTATTTTAGGGCCTCAACTTTTAAAAGTACAAATGTGAATTGAAATGTAAAAAAGTATATTCAATGAGATTCTGTTAATTCAATAATAATAATTTGTTTATTGCATTTTCCTTTCTCAACAAAAGTTTTGTTTGTTAGATAGAGAAACTTTATTACTGCCTTTATGGCTTGTAATGTCCCTACATCTCTAAATTATATATGTACAATACAATAATATAAATAAACACATCGTTAACTCATATAACTGAATTCTTTCTCTTACTCACAACAAAACACAGACTTTCAATGTACCCTACCTAGATACATACCATTTTTGATATGGCAAAAGGGTGACAGGTTCAAACACTCTCCAAAAGGGTGTTAAAACCGAGGTGCTAACCCCTAAGGAAAGGTGTGATCTTCTACAAGCCCAAAAAAAAAATAAAAAAAAATTGAAATAGGTACCTAAATTGAACAATAACTACTTACCTACATGCTACGCGCAAAAGTCTAACCCTGGCAGCACATGGAGATTTATAATAACTTATAATATAATAAAGTTCATCATGAGCCCCTATTACTCTCTTGAAGATGCTTTTTATACTGTGATTTAAAGGCGTACAAAGATATCTTGTCGGAACCTGAAGAGAAACCATTTACAATGCGTGCAATATTATATGAAAAACTTCTCTTGAAAAATTCAGTTGAGTGAATAGGGATTGTTATACGGTCTTTACGCCTTATATTGATATTGTGGATGTCTGTTCGAAAAGTTACCTTGTCTGCTAAATATTTTGGACTCTTCATAAGAAGAAATTTGAAAAAGAAATCTCCTCTCTTCCTCCTCCAACCAGCACTTATTTTCTCTCTCCTCATTTCCGCATCTGAATCTCGCTATCATTCTCATTTCTTTCATATTATCTCTCTCCAAGTAATTGGCAACCCCTCGCTTATTATGCACTCACATTTTGCATTATATCTTGATTCTCTGATCCTTATTCCTCTTTCCTGTACAACCTGTACAACCTTATTTGCTTTTTTGACCAATTCTCTTACATGCGCTCTCCATGTGTTCCTCTCATTAAACACATAACCTAGATACTTGAATTCCCTTTCTTGCTCTATTCTCCTTTCATTCCACTTCCACTCTCTTTCTTCTGCCCTTCCTCTCCCTTTCCTAAATACCATCATCTTAGTTTTTTCCACATTTACTTCCTACCTTTTTCTCTTCATATACCTCTCTGCATTTCTTATCATTTCTCGCATTCTCCTCTCTTGGTTCGCTACTATCACCAAATCATCCGCATACGAAAAATCACCACATTCTCTCTTTGTCAACCACAACCCCCCCTGCTTGCGCTTTTCTAAACATCTCATCAATATCGCCCATATAAATTGTGAACAGGGTTGGGCTGAGCGGGCATCCTTGTCTTACCCCCTTTCTTGTCCAAAAACATTCACTTTCTTGTCCATTTATTCTGACTACATTCTTTGTTTTCTTATATATTTATATTATAGAGCTTTTATTCTTTTAACAAATAAATGCAACAAAATTTGAGGCAATGTGTAAGGACTGAACTTTCTTTGTTGCCTTTGTTAAAATGTATAAAAGAAAATAACTTACGAATTCTGTAAATATTTTTTCATAAAACCATTAGTCGTTTTTCTTCCTATAGTAGTTAGATAGGCTAATGAATCTCTTTGACATGAGACTAAGGCATTAAGTACGTGATCACCAAATCATCCGCATACGCCAAACACCACATTTTCTCTTTGCCGACCACAAGCCCCCCTGCTTGCGCTTTTCTAAACATCTCATCAATATCGCTTATATAAATTGTGAACAGGGTTGGGCTGAGCGGGCATCCTTGTCTTACCCCTTTTTTTACTATTTACAACGTTTCTGGGTGCCATAGCAAATTAAATACTTTCCTTTCCACCCCTTTTTGTAATTTGTTTTGCTTCTTTAGGTATAATATTCTACTTTAGGGCCTCAACTTTTAAAAGTACAAATATGAAAATGTAAAAAAGTGAATTCAATGAAATTCTGTTAATTCAATAATAATAATTAGTTTGTATCATTTTCCTTTCTCAACAAAAGTTTTGCTATTGTTTCAGGTTGAAGTAGAGTCTCCGTTAGAGCATCCTTATTTCGTATTCGGCCAAGGATGGGCGTCCTGCAGTCCGGACCGGACGCAGCAATTTTTTAGACTTAACGTACACCGATTGCAAGTAGGCGATATTCTAATTTCCCTGACCCCCAGGGAGCAATTCCTTCAACCATCGCGCAGTACCACAATCATGACGACAGCAACGAGTACTGCCATGACGGCCCGCCAAACAGACATGAAACCAAAAATAGTACATCCAGGTAGCGATCGAACGATAGACCAACCCATAAACTTGCACAACGCGTCAAATCATCCCCCTCAGGCCCTTTCGCCTGACAGTTTAGCGAGGAAGCGAAGGTGGTCCGCTCCCGAACAAATCTGTGATGATAACGAACAGCATTCGACGAGTAGAAAGCATCGGCCCGAATGAAATCAGCTTTTAATTAGATTATTGCAAGGCGATTACGGTTAAATATCGGACTGATTAAAATTTTTGTGGGACAATCCGTTTAATTGTTATAAAACTCGTAGATCCTTTTTTGATCTATTGTTGCTTGATATTACCCGCCTTGATAGTGTTAAATCTAAAATGACCTTGTCCATGTCAATTGCAAGTTTTTTGCTCTCTAGGCCCAGGCCTGGACGAGGGTTGTTTTGGGATTAACAAATTTTTGCAGAGGGCGTTTCACTTTGGATTCTGTACAGATTGTGCACGATCACTAAAAACACTACTACACCGAAACACTTGATTTTCACTGCTGACGCGTTTCGAACACAATGTACTCATTATCAAAGCCGAAGCTAAACAACCTTACCTGCCGGAAGGCTGAAATATTTATAGGCCCGCCCGCGTAGCTCCACCCCTTGGCTGTGAAAGTTAGACCAATCACAGGTCGAGAAATGGTCACGCATGGGTGAACACGTTTAAAGTATCGTAAACAGAGATGAATATGCGATCGGGTGTGTATCAGCGTTCATAAGCCTATCTTTAGACTTATAATTACGATACTTTCCATCGCATCTAGCATCTGCACCTTGTTAACGCTACAAACTAACTTAATATTGTGACTTATTCTATAGTCATTGTGTAAAGCATGATTGTAGATCAACACTGGATTTCTCAGTTCTACCATATTTAAGGGGTGCTAACAGCTAAGTGCTCCTTAAATCTGGTGTTGAGAGACCTTCGTGTTTGATCTACATACTTTAGATCACAATTTTGACAATTGATTTCGTATAAGCCAGATTTTTCGCTATTCCCTACTTTATCTTTCGACTTGCCTAAAAGGGTTTTCAGTTTGTTTTCAGATCTGAAAACTGTCCTTACATTTTATTGGGCAAAAAACCTTGTCAAACCTCTTGTCAACTGAGGTTCAAAAGGTAATGCGACAAATTTTAAGTCCTGTTTTTGTTCTTCGGAGCGAAAGGTCGTGGCATTTAACAGTTGCTGTTTGAATTTTAACTTCCACGATGTTATGATAGGTTCAAATCCATTACATCTCGCTATGTCTTTGATTGTTTTGAGTTCTTTCTGATATCTTTCCTTGTTTAAAGGAAAATTCAGAAGACGGTGTGCCAAAAAATGGAAACTTGCCATCTTGTGTTGTGCACTATGATGGGAGTCTGTCGAGATATAGCGGTATGTGCCGGATTCTTTCCTATAAACTTCAAATTCTAACTTATTATTATTTCTAATCATTAGAGTGTCTAGAAAAGGGAGTTTTTTCTCTTTTTCAACTTCATGAACTTCTGAATTTGTTGCCCTACATGCTTTACACAATGACCATAGAATAAGTGATAATATTAAGTTAGTTTGTAGCGTTAACAGATGCAATGGAAAGTATCGTAATTTATAAGTCTAGAAATAGGCTTATGAACGCTGATACAGGCCCGATCGCATATTCATCTTTGTTTATGCTACTTTAAGAAGGACTCGTTATATTTATACGTGTTCACCCCTGCGTGACTATTTCTCGACCTGTGATTGGTCTAATTTTCACAGCCGAGGGGTGGAGCTACGCGGGTGGGCCTGTAAATATTTCAGTTTTCTGGAACGTAGGGTTGTATAGTTTCGGCTTTGATAATGAGCACATTGTGTTCGAAACGCGTCAGCAGTGAAAATCAAGCGTTTCGGTGTAGTGGGGAGTTTCTAGTGATAGTGCACCGAAGTTGTCCAGTGTTTCCATTGTGCCAATTATTGTGGTAATGGACATTGAAAACCCCTGTGCTGGTGCAATGAAAAAAGATGAGTATAGGTTTCTCATGACAATACAAGACAGGGCAGGATGTATAACATACGTAATTGTGCCGATTTCGAAACGGAGTATTATTAAGAGTGATATGAATGTGTTTTGAATGAGTAGAAATACGTAGAGGACTATGGTAGTGCAGGAACTGCTACTGTCGATCTCAAAAGAGTTGTGTGATAGAACTGCTTTTAATGTTGTTCACAAAGATCTGTATTTTATTTACTATTTGATGACTTTTGAAAATTAATATTGAAATGCACGAACTGATCATGTCCAACGTAATATCAGTTGATTTTCTTTCCGACCTGTTGGTTGAAAATTGTCGATATTGCGAAATTATATACATAACGTTCGTTACTTATGTACATTTTTACTCTAGAGTATTGAAATATGGATTACCTCCAGTGAGTGTAATCAAAAATCTTATTGCTTTTTAATGTTGTTTAAAATATTGATTTCCATGTGAATTCTTGGCTGTGATACAGTAAAGTATGTGGAATGAACGACACTTCCCTCCATGTCTTTATCTTAAAAAATATCCTAATTACAAGTGTTATAAGTTATTATATAACATACCTATACCTCACTATCTGTGCTTTTTACTGATGGTATAAAAAATAATTGTGAGTACTGACTCCGCAAACGCTTGTAATCTTGAAATTATTATTGAGTACGCCATGTTTGGTAAAAGAATTGTTATTTTTGTCTGTATATACAGAATGTCTTATCTATAAATGAAATTTCAATGTTTAGTATTCTAAATGCTTGAAAAAAATTAAAGATACCATAAACTTATCAATCATAATTGGTACCAATGTCCATGATTGTAAAGTTTATTGTTTTTTTGTATATTATTTATTGATTGTGATTTACTGTGTAATTTATTTGGGCATTCTGTGATATTTGCCTTCAAAATTGTGTTGTTTATCGTCGCGATCAGTATTTTGTTGGATAAATTTTGTTATCAATTCTTTTTGCCAAAAATTTAGTTATATCAAATCATTTTTGCATGTAAGCTCAAACGGGATGGAAATTTAGCTACAGTTTTAAAAATCGGAAGATAATTTTTTAAGAAAAGTAGCGTGTTGTATTAGTTAAATGAGAAGACAATGATTATTGAAGTGCCTTTGTTTGAAGGAAATCAGAACCTTCAAAGAGAATGTTATTTACCTATGTATAGAGGAATCTATAAAACAAGCTAACAGATTATGTACAGATAAATATATATAAATATGTTATTTTACAGATACATGTATGGTGTGCCATGTTGTTGAATTGTAAGGCCGGATGGCAGTGCAGTCAAACCAATAAAATATAATATGTACTAATAGTTTGTCTTCTTTATCGTTTTCAAGGGACCTATCGTCACGCAAACCTTGCATTTAATTTAATAGTGGTCACTCTGTGTTCGTTGAAGACAACTAAAAAGCAGTATGTTGTTAAAAACATGATAGATTTTGTCTTTTTTGGTTGAAAGAACAACCCTGCTGAATCCCGCCAGGACAGGAAAATATAAATAGAGACCGTTTATTATTATTATTTACTGCAATCACTAAAATTTTCGAATCTGAGATAACGCAAGATCTTCACGTTTTGAGGCCTCAGGAAACCAAAAAAGTGGTTTTGAAACTGTGTCTGTGTGTGGGTGTGTACGTTAGGGTGGAGCGTCATTTCGAATTTTGGAATTTCAAAATGCCTGTGCACGAAAAAGTTGTTAATTGTTAATATTATTTTATTACTTTAATGAAAATTTTTTATTGGTTTGCGTTTTCCACCCCCCCGAGGCCTGAATGTCTACGACGTAAAGAATCGCTCTGGGGGGGTTGAAAATGAAATGCAACGATTTTTTTTTACTTAAATAAAAGGCTTATATTTCCTTTTAGAAACTTTTTGGCGGTCAAGTATTTTCAATTTCCAAAAAAAAGAGAATATCATAGGAAAATTATGTAATATGCATGTAAGTATTTTTGTGTTGTAACTTAATAGGGAACATAAATTTCTCGTTTATGTACAGTAAAAAATATTAGATTCGATGAGAAACTGCTAGAACTTTTCGTAGACAATATATTGATCAATATTAACAGCATCAAAAACACATCTATGATGCAGGATGCAGTTATGCACCGCCAAACTGACCAACTTGAAACAAGCGCACTATTTCAGTTCAAAAAGCATTAATAACGCGTTGTTAAACTCAAAACACACGATCTGATTCTAATCAGCGTCAAAGCGCGCGATCTGAACTTAAGCAGAAGAAAAGAGACATTTCTCTCAATGATCTGATCTGAAAACGCATGATTTCAAATTAAACTATGCCAAAAGACAATTTTGAGCTCAGGATACACGATTTGAGGTAAAACGGTGTGAAAAATACCATTTTGCCATGTTATAAGCTCAAAATGCACAATTTCAGCTTAAGCAGCGTCAAAAACATGTGTTTGCCCTATTCTGAGTTCAAGTGGCACCATTCGAGCTTAAAGCGACGTCAAGAGAACGATTCTACCCTGTCATGAAATCATAACTAGCTTATACGCAATCAAAAACTCGATTTTGCACTGTTATGAGATCAAAATGCACGATTTAAGCGGTTAAACACTTAATCATAGTCGTAAATACGTTTTTGCACTGCCAACAGCTTCAAAAACTCGATTTTGCATTGTTGTAAACCTAAAACGCACGATTTGATCTTAAGCATAGACTCAGGACCAACAATGCCATCATTTTAAGCCACGAAAAGTTTCAATTCATTAACAATACATCTTCCTCCACAGATAAAAATATTTTATTGTTTAACGCCTTTTTTATGTCCGCTGTAAAATTTTTAAGGCTTATACATGAAATAATTAATAATTTTTTAAATAAAAACAGACATTTACCAATAAAATACGTAAGATTTTGTTAGTTAGTGTATTTGCTTCATTTTTTTTTTATCCAAATGAAAAGTGTTTTTATAATAAAGTTGTGTTTCACAAAAAAATTAAGTAAATATAACTTTTTGACATCATGAAGCATTTTTTTACTTTTTTTGAATTTGCTAATTTTTGAAGGCTTTGGGGGGGTGGAAGGGGTTTGCGAAAAATTTCCAAAAAAATACAGTTGACTTCTCTTATTGAGAGACAACTTTTATGCGCACAGTGTACGTACGTGCGTTTGTAAACACGCCACTGTCAAAACTAGCAGACCGATTTGGCTCAAATTTGGTATCATGGGCATCTGATAACCTAACTTAGATCTGAAAAGCTTTTGGAACCAATCGTACATCTGGAAATGCCATTTTGGCACATCAACTTTTAAATTTTAAATGCAAACCCCCATTTGTAGATGGCTGATGCGCCCGGCGCTCATTTACTAAAATAGGTACAAATGTTTTTCACCCCTAAAATTGACATTTTTCGAAAAAATGGCGCTAAGGTTTTCGATCCGGCAATGCAACAGCTATGTAATTCGATGATGATAATATACTCTTGCTAAAAAAACTCAAAAAGGGGCCTTTTTGTCCCTAAAATGGAAATTTTCTAAAAAATTGCACTAAGGTTTTTGATCCGCCAATACAACAGCTGTCGAATCCGATAGTAAGAATATGCCTTTTTGTAAAATAAATTGAAAGAAGGGCCCTTTTGCCACTAAAATGACAAATGTGGTAAATGAACCAATAGCAGCATCTGTTTCCGCAACCACATATACACCACTATTGTAATTAATTTGCCTGTTTGTGTCAATTGAAGTGAAGTCGTGCCGTGGATGCTCGTGACTTGCATCCTACCCACCAGGTAACTGTACAACCATTGCAATGCCAAGCCCTGGACTCCATAGTACTTCAATTTGGCAACTAAGAGATCAATATTTAAAGAGTCAAAAGCCTTGGACATATCAAGCAATGTCAACGACGTCAGCTTGCCAACATTGAAACCCCTCAAGATATCATCACTGAGAGAACAGAGTGAGGTAGTCGTACTAAAATTTTTCCTGTAGGCCGACTGTCTGGAGGGTAATATGCGACTAGATTCTAAATACTCAGTGAACTGTAACACAAAGGCTTTTTCTGCGACCTTCAAGCAATTACTAAGGAGACTTAGGTCTGAGATCATTAAGCAATTCCGGATTATTTTTTTTCGGAACTGGTTTAACAAGTGCACATTTCCATTGTCGGGGAACAGACCCAATCTCAAATGAGTAATTAACGATATGCGTCAATGGATCAGTGCACCAAGGAGAAAGAAGCTGAAGCAATCTCCCGGATATCATGTCAGTCCCCATAGTGTGTGGCTTAAGTTGATTAATCAGTCTTAAAATTGTATCACAGGTAACCGGAAAATACTCGAAGTCTAAATCCGCTTTAAAAGTATTATTGCTAAAAAAATCCTTGTATTCAGAGTCAACCGAAAGTGTTGGTACCGAAGCAATAAAATGATCATTAATATTTTCAGCGTTAAATCCCGCATCCGAAAGAAATAATGGTACCTCAACCTTCCCGCTCTTCACAGCGCCCCAAGATCTCAATTTCTGCCAATACGAGGATGAGTTGCTCTTGGAGTTACTCAAGTCAAATTTAAAATAAGCTGCCTGTTCCCGTAGTAAGGCTTCATTATAGTAGTTCCTCAATTGGCAGAAATATTGTCGATGAGCCAGAAGCCCAGTACGCCTAAAACGAGCCCAAGCCCTTTCCTTAATCTCGTTGGTCTTAAATGTCATGAGAACTGGCCGTCCGGAATACCTAAAAAATAAAATTCAACTGAGATCTGATGTGCATGATCGTTCACTTAGACTTTGTGACCTCACGGTTAGCGTGCCCCAACATCCCTGTTGCAAATCACAGTAGAAACCATTGAAAAATTTTTCTTGTGGATTCTACTGGTTTCAATGTGTGTATTTGCACGGGTAATTCCCAGTACAAACCAACAGAAAATTGCCCTGGTTCGCACTGGGCAGTTCCAATAGACACCAATGGAAACCAATAGAACCCACAAGAGATTCCCATAAAAACACTATAGGATCCAACAAAAAATATTTTCACTGGAAATCCACAATACAAATATTAATGGAGCGCTATTGGCTCTGCGTATGATCTCAATGGTATGATGGCGTGACTTTCTTTTCTCGCGAAGTCCATTTCCTGCAGCCAATGTTGAATGATCTGTAACGTAAAAGTTTGGCTCTCAGAGTGAAAAGTACAAAAAAGAGTTCAATAGTAGGTTTTAGAGATAGCAGACTTCAGGATTGAAATATTTTAACTTTACCCGCTAGAGTGAGGAGGATTTTTCTCTTCCACACCTTCTCTCGATCATTTGATAGTTTCAAGCAATTTGAAGAATTTGAGAGGTTGCCAAATAACGTACCTAACTTTTACTTCAGGCTTTTGTCAAAGCAAGATGGTGGTTTTTTGTTGACTTCGCTGGCGGGCTGACGCTCATCCTGAATCCTAATAACACTCTAAACTGTTCCGAATTGTCCTCAACGATACATTGTCCACACTTCACCAAAATCTCCTAAACGGAATCAGAAACTCACGAAAATCTTGCAAGAAAAACATTGCCAATGACTAACACCAACCGCATCAAAGATGGCTAACTACTAATATGAAGGATTATATGAATTGAAAACAGGCAGGACTTGCTTGATTCCTATTGGCTCAAATTCTGCAACTGGCGCCATCTACTCCAATTCTAATGGATTTTCCCAGTACGAATACAAAGCCAGTACAATCCATTAGATTTTAGAAGAAATAGTTTTGTCATTTCTACTGGTATTTCCAAGCAGTCTACTGGACCAGTAGCATCCATTAGAGATCATTATAAAAATCAATTCGTGGGGTATTCCAAGTACATTCCAGTTGTATCGTTCCAGTACAGACCAGTATACACATTAAATACCAACACAAACCAGTGGCAGTTTCTAATGGTTTCTACAGCACTTCTACTGGTCATTTGTAACAGGGATTCACTTTCCTCTTTCAAGGCTTCTTTTTCATATCTGGCGGCTCATATTTTGAATTTCCTACTCAGAAATCACAGAAATTGCAATCTAGCTGGCTCGAGTCATGCTGTAGTAGTCTCCTTAAAATCATCTCTATTGGATGGGACCTTGGTCAATATTTCTCTTAATTTGTTTTGATCACTTGTTAATACCGGTTTTTCAGGTTCGAATCGCACTTGCACTTGCCTTTGTTGTTAGTTTTTTTTCTTGTTCTGCTTTCTTCTGGGGGAGGATTAAAATCAGCGCTTGCTGTTCCTTCCCTTTTGAGCTCTCATTTGTGTTTGCTATTACTCTAAGTATATTTATGTACCTTAGAAAATATCGTTATGTTTACCAGGATTGAATTTTTGTTTTTCGTTTTGAAAGCTCAATAAATGTATATTATTATTATTATTATTATTAATTAAAACTGAAATAAAATTAAATATAAAATAAAATAACTCATTCCCTTTTGTATTATTCATACGAATCATTCGACAATTATTATTTCTACTCTTGTTCTTATGACTCTTTTTACCGTGCTCTTTATAATGCCCGGGATTTTGTGTGCGGAAGTTTGGCGCCCTGCGGCTTGACGTTTGACGACCAAATTTGACATCTTGAAGTTGACATTTTGACACACGACAGTTGAAAGTGAGGTTGTATTCCGCGTTTTTTTGTGTATCATGAAATGTTATGAAATCTGTTGCAAATTCTTTAATTTAAAGCCTTTATTTAAAAAATCGTTTTAAAAACCTCGAAACGTGACGTTTATTGGAAAATTACTTTTAGAAACCATGCAGAACAATAACAGCACTTCTTCACGGGAGCCCCGTGAAAGCAGCCACCATCCAAATGCTAGCAGTAGCAGTCACTCCCATACCGTCATGATGACCATGAGGGAAAAGGAAAAGTACATAGAAAATTTCAATTTTCCTTTTTGTGATGAATCTAACAAATATGAAAAAATCGCAAAAATAGGTCAAGGAACTTTCGGGTAAGCTTCTGTGGTGCTTTTAGTGGTTATGCAGTGGTCTTTTAGTGAGGTGTTTAAAGCGAGAGACAAAAGCAACCCAAAGAAATTTGTGGCAATGAAGAAAGTCCTAATGGATAACGAAAAAGAAGGGGTTAGTACAAACTTTCTCTAGTGACCATTTTCACGATTATTTTCTAGTTTCCTATCACAGCTCTCAGAGAAATTAGGATATTACAGTTATTGAAACATGAAAATGTAGTTAATCTCATAGAAATATGTCGGACAAAAGCCGCTCAACATAATCGATATCGATCAACTTTTTACCTAGTTTTTGATTTTTGTGAACATGACTTGGCGGGACTTCTGTCGAATGTACATGTAAAGTTTAGTTTAGGAGAAATAAAGAAAGTTGTGCAGCAACTTTTTAATGGATTGTACTACATTCACAGTAACAAGATTCTTCATAGGGATATGAAGGCTGCCAATGTTTTAATAACGAAGAATGGTGTTCTCAAATTAGCTGATTTTGGTTTGGCTAGAGCATTTAGTTGTAATAAAAATGGGGCGCCAAATAGGTGAGTTATTAGGGGTTGTTCAAATGACTGTAACTACATCAGCTGTAAATGCGTTGTTGTCAATTTTTTTTATTTCTTTCCTCCCATGTTACAATCATTTGTAACAACCCCATAGTTTTATCATTAATGTGGTATAACTTTGTTTTTTTAAGATTCACGAATCGGGTGGTGACTTTATGGTATCGCCCTCCAGAATTGCTGTTAGGTGAACGAAATTATGGACCTCCAGTTGATCTTTGGGGTGCGGGGTGTATAATGGCTGAAATGTGGACCAGATCACCTATTATGCAAGGGAACAGCGAACAGCAACAATTAACCCTAATTTCACAACTTTGTGGAACAATATCTACAACGGGTTGGCCGGGGGTAGAGAATTTGGAGCTGTTTAAGAAAATGGAATTGCCTCAACAGAAAAGAAAGGTAATAATATTTAGAAGAAACTCATCCTCAGTTTGCTGTGGAATTGAAACTCATGACTTATGTCTGTGATTGGTTGGTTTTCCTTTGACATATGTCAGGACCTGGCGATTTGATCAACAAAATCTGAGATCAAGCGGGCTGGACAAGTTTAATGACATGCTGAGACTTTAACAGTAATTTACGAGTCCTAGTCGCTTGAACTATTATTATTAGTACAGGGCTTCCAGTGAAGTCATTTAAATCATTTATAGTCATTTATTTTTTTAATAATCATTTAAAGTAATTTTTTTCACATCTAGGTCATTTATTGTCATTTTTTTTGGGTCAAAATAGATTTTCTCGACAAATGATAAGTTATTGATGGATCCATCCCACTCTACGCCACTGAAAAAACCTGTCAAAAAGCATTATAAGCCATACTTAGGGGGTGTTCAAATTGCTCAGTTGGATCAGTGATAAAAAGACACTCATGAATTGGAGAAGAAAATTTAAAAAAAAGAGTACATTAATTGACAGAAACAAAAAATTTCTTAGTTTTTAGTTTTAGAAGTTGTTTAATTGCAATACCTGCAATAAAATTGTGTTAACTTCTGTTGCTTTCGAATATTGGCCGGTATGAATAAGCGGTAACAAAACTTTTGCTTATAGTTCTATCCTTCTCTCGTACACTAGAAAGTTGTATTTGTATCCTTTATTAATACAAGTATGAGCATCCTGTAACATTTTATTCATACCAGCCAAGTGTTACAAGATGCTCACACTCCCATTATTTTCGCGAATTGTCAATTCGTCATTCCGGGCGCGGCCAACTGTAGTTAGTTTTAAAAATGTCACGTTATAAGAAATTGGCTGGTATGAATAAAGTGTTACAAGATGATCATACTCCCATTAAAAGGATGCAAATATAAGCTCTTCGTGCGCGAGAAAAGGATAGAACTATAAGCAAAAGCTTTGTTATTATTTATTCATTCCGGCCATTTATGTCAGTTTTCTTTCATTTAATGGCCGGTATGAATAAACGGTAACAAAGCCTTTGCTTATAGTTCTATCCTTTTCTCGTGCACGAAAATATTATATTTGCATCCTTTATTAATGCAAGTATGAGCATCTTGTAACACTTTATTCGTACCAGCCAATTGGCTGGTATGAATAAACGGTAACCGAGCATTTGCTTATAGATCTATCCCTATCTTATGCAAGAAAAACTTGTATTTCTATCCTTTATTAACGCGAGTTTAAGCATCTTGTAACTCTTTATTCATTCCGCCCATTGGCTAGTATGAATAAAGTGTTACAAGATGCTCATACTTGCATTAATAAAGGATGCAAATATAAGTTTTTCGTGGCCGATAGAACTATGAGCAAAAGCTTTGTTACCATTTATTCATACCGGCCATTGTCTTTTTCTTATTTACCGAGGTCAATTTTTTGGGACTGGTCAGTCATTTTTATCATTTATTTTTGCAAAGTTGGCGCTGGAAGCCCTTAGTGACAAGACTTTCAATTCCAAAGCCCACTGAGAATGAGTTTATTTTGGATTGCCCAAGTGATGACATAAGTCTAGTTAGGTGCATAACTCAGCAGGGGTCGTTGCTTGCAAATTTTTGCAGATTTCTGCAACATTACATCTCACTGGCATCTCTACAGGCTGTCCCAATTGTCTGTATTCGGTCGATAACTCCATTGCTGTTAGATTGATATGATTTTTAGGAATTTCCATTTTTTAGCTTGCGAAAATGTTTTTAGTGCCGAAGCATATGCGCAGGCATTGTAGTTTTAGTGAATTCGCTCGCTCGCCGTCCGTCTACTCTGTCGAACGAAAGCAGGTATCGAGCTGAAATTTTATACACGTGTGTATACCCCGAAAATCTCGGCTGGGATTATTTTTGGACCATATCGGACGAGGGGGGTGGGAGTTAGGGGTGAAAAACTGAAAGAGATTACAATTTTCGACGTTTGATCGCGAACGCTGCCTCAACGCTTGAAGCTAGAGCAAAATTTTGTAAGGAGGAATTGTCGGCAATGAAAAGATCTACAAAA
The DNA here is from genome assembly GCA_963924575.1 of Pycnomerus fuliginosus. NCBI lineage: Eukaryota > Metazoa > Arthropoda > Insecta > Coleoptera > Zopheridae > Pycnomerus > Pycnomerus fuliginosus. Next base: position 33,311,922 of record OZ004618.1, on the reverse strand, counting down.
AAGTCTGCGACGGTATATAGCTATCTACGCCCACCGAGATCGTTTTTATGTTTTAATTTTTGACGAAAATAGCTTCAGTGGCTTATTGTCGGCTATCCGTAACAGATATTTATATGTTTTCGCAGATTTTTTTGTAGGTCTATTCGTTGCCGACATTTCTCCCTTATACGATTATAATCCATCTTCAAGCGTTTAGGCAGCGTTCGCAGTAAAAGCGCGAGAATGCGAGTTTTTTTTTCGGGACCGAAAAACTATTAATTGTAATAACTCGGGAACCAGTGGAGATATTTTACTGAAACTTGATATGCGTTTTTGACGCACAAGTCTGTTAAAGGTGAGGGGGTGTCAATTTTGAGGGATGAAATTTAGAGGTTGAAAATCGCAAAAATACGAAAACTTCTCAAATATTTTGCACATTTTGCAAGATGAAACAAAGGGGTGCAAATTAGGGGTTGAAACTCGAAATTTTTCATAAGCGTTGCTTGAAATTCACGCAATTCGATAACTTTTAAGCAATGGCCCAGAAAAAGTTTTGAGCATATATTTAGTCCTTACTCCTTAGACCCTTAGATCACCTACGACAGGAAGAGAAAAAAATTGCATCTCTAAAGCTCAACCCCTTCAACCTTGAAACAAAAAAAACATCAGGAAGAAAAAGATGAAAATTGTGTTTTACTGAATAAATCGAAAAATACTAAACTTGGATATAGGAACATTTTACATTAAACCAAAGCAAATTTAATTTTACAACCTATGGCTATAACATTTGATAGTGGTGCCATTTAAAAATTTCGAAATATTAACTTTTACATTTTTGAAGGTTCATAATGTTACTGGGGGCGAAATTGAGAAGCTAAGACCATTTTCAAGAGCTTTAAGTATAGCCCAAATCTTCCTTAATGACATGCTAAATTTCCAAAACGAAAGGTTGAAAATTGGTTGTGGGGTGATTTTTCAAAATGAGTATACTGCAAAAGTAATTTTTCCCGCAAAATTGGCAATATCTTCTAAACCATTCGCCTCAGATGAAAACATGATTAGGTAATGAATGTTACTCATAGAATCCAATAAAAAATTAAAATACAAAGTGTTCCATTAAAAAAAAACTGTTTGTATTGTTATTCCTGAGTGGGACAGCCTATATACAGGATTGTACTTTTAAAGTGTGCCTTGTTTGACCCTTTGCAACTTTGTATTTAACAATTTTTCGCTATCTCTAATAGTAATGGACATATTGACCGAATACAGACAATTGGGACACCCTGTATATAGGCTCACAGTCTGTCAAGGAACCTGCTTGTATATAATAATAATAATACCCTTTATTGTGTAGTTAATGTAACATACATAAATATGAAAAAGAATAAAAAAAGCAACAATATTGATTTTAAATAAAAAATATTTGCAAATAAACTACACAAACGGATAGGATATGGTTATAGGATGAAAATAGTTGCCAGTGAGATGTAACATTGCAGAGATCTGCAAAAATTTGCAAACAACGACCCCTGCTGATTTGTGCACCTAACTAGACTTATGTCATCACGTGACTGACATAAACTGACTTGGAATTTACCCTAAGATTTCATAATTTAAATGTATAAACTTTAGGTGAAAGAAAGATTGAAACATTACATGAAAGACCCATATGCTTGTGACCTCCTCGACAAACTTCTAGTCCTCGATCCTGCGAAACGTGCAGATGCTGACACGGCTCTTAACCACGACTTCTTCTGGACAGACCCAATGCCGTGTGATTTAGGCAAAATGTTGGCTAATCATACTCAAAGTATGTTCGAATTTCTGGCGCCACCCAGGAGACCAACCCAAATGCGACATCACTCATTACCCAGGCCCACTTCTTCAGCTGTGCAAGATAGTGGATATCAGGACAGGGTTTTCTAGTTGTAGTTTAGTAAACAATTCGAATTAAGGCAGATGATTTAACTATTTCAAACTATTGTGATGGCAGTAATTATTTAACGTATACCTACCTACTTTTTACTTACTGGAAGTTTGACTAATTGAAAAGTAAAATAAGTATAATAAGAGAAATTCTGCATTTATTTAGCTCAATTGTAAGTAAACTATGTCTTTCAATCAATGTTGGTTTTTATTACCTTACTACCTGGCCATATCCTAAAACAGCTGACTTAAACATTTGAAGAAACAAATACACCATCTCCAACAGCATCCTTCATCTTCTGACGTTTCTTCAATGTGGATGTCTAGTAATTCTTCATGAGGCGTCAATGTTGCTTCTTCCTCTCGTTCTTCCTACAATTAAACTTCCTGCAAATGCAATTTTTGCATGTCATTACATCATTTTTACCTTTCTAGTGATTACAATTACCATGTTTGGATCAATATGCCGTGGGGGCGGATGAAATTTAAAGTACTGGCTATTAAATTCTGATTTTCCATCGTCACTATCACTCTCATAATCAAAAAATCCGTGCCTTCTACAAGCCTCAATATCCTCATTTAAAGTGGCCATGTAGTTAGTGCGTCAACACCAACAATCTAACATGTACTGATGTACTTATTGTAAGTAGGTAGGAAAATGTTTAATGTTTTGAAAATTAAGAGCTATTGAATTACTGATGACTATCCAAAGCAAACTGACCGCGTGAATGAATATAAGCACATGTGGAGATTAGAGAAATACTTATGTGATAATTAAGTAAAGCTAAGAATATACCTACCTACGGTGCTTTTCAAACAGTAAGGGTTCTGGTTCCAAAAACCGCAACTTTTCCGATTCCGGTTCCAAAAATAATTTTCCCTTTCAGTGTTTTGGAATTTTGTGATTTGTGCAACATTAATTTCAAATTAAAATTCATTAAAAAAGTAAGAAAAGAAACTAACTAAAACAAACTTATTACTAATTTATTTTAAAAAAAATTTGGTCATAAATTCCATCCAAGATCGGTCGGGTCGAGCAGAGGCGAATGACACGATAGTTCTGCGATCTGGTACACCCAACACACGGACTTAGCACCCAACACACACCGCGGCCAAGGTCGCTTTTGGCGTACAGTCAGGAGATAAAATATTGGCTCTTGACCGCGAACAATGTCGACAGATTCCTAGAAAAGGCACTCAAAATAGCTTTCTGAAGGCTTGTATCCCATTCGAGTCGTTTTAATAAAGAGGTTTTCAATTTGAATTTTTTTGATAAAGCTTGTGAGAATCTATCCACATTGTGAGCTGTCGAGGGCCATTATTTTATCTCCTGAGTGTACACAGGCCCGCTAAGTATAAAATACGTTCTCTCACTAAAAACGTTTTTTTGTTGTGCATATCTTATATAAAAAAAATTGTAGAACCGGAAAAAAGAACCGAAAAAACAATCGGTTCCGGTTCTTCAAAAAAGAACACAAATAAAATAAGGGTTCCGGTTCCACATTTTTAAGCGGTTCCGGTTCTGGTTTCGCTTTTTTGAAAATCTAGGGGACTCCATTTCTCATCAGTACTTATAACACGTTTTTAACTCAAAAAAAAAGGCTGCAGAGAAGCGGCTGGAACCTCCCCAACGCGTGGGTCTTTGATTTCAGGGACTTCTGTTTAAGATTCTAAAGTTGATATGCCTAAATGGCACTTCCCGTTGACCAATTGCTCCCAAAAGCCTTTCAGCTCTTCAACGGGTCACCTCACCTCCATTTACCAAATTTCGGGCAAATCGATCCACTAGTTTGGGCTATAAAGTGGTTTCAGTATTATATCAAAATTTCGATTTTTCTACCCAAAGGGTTCTAAATGCGAATCAATTTTGTCTCATTTAAAACCAGAAATTGAAGACCTTTCTGATGGTGACCTCGATAGTGACAATAAATCTTTCAAAAACTTGTTTTGGATGGGTAAATTAGAGAATAATTTTAAATTTCGAAATTGGTTGCCAAAACGGCACTTTCCGTGGGCCGATTGAATCCAAAATTTGTTCACCTCTTCGACGTGTAATACAATCCCCTTGTGCAAAATTTCAGCCAAATCGGTTCAGGGGCTTGGGCTGTACCGCGATTTTAAAGTCCGATAAAAATCAATTTCTTTTTCATTTTTGGTCAAAAAGGCACTAAGAATGAATGCATTTTTAGAAGCAGAATTTGAAGGCCTTTCCTATCGTGACGTGAAAAATGGGGGTTTGCATTTAAAATTTAAAAGTTGATGTGCCAAAATGGCATTTCTGGTTGCACGATTGGCTCCAAAAGCTTTTCAGATCTAAGTTGGGTTATCACATGCACACGTACCAAATTTCAGCTAAATCTGTCGAGTAGTTTGGGCTGTGGCGTGTTTACGAACGTACGTACGTACGAACGTACGTACATACATACAGACACATTTTAAAAACCACTTTTTTGGGCTCCTGAGACCTCAAAACGTATAGATCCGGTCTTATCTCGAATTCGAAAATTTTAGTGATTGCAGTAACCTCCCTTTTTTTTAAATGGTGGAGTGGAGTGGGGAGGTTAAAAAAATCCCAGATTCCGAATCTGTTGAGAAAAAAGTATGCTTCGATTTGAAAAATCTAAATTTGGGTCATTTCCGGACGGCATAGGTATTTTGCAAAAAGTTACTTCGCATAGGTATTTTTATACAGGGTGTCCCAATTGTCTGTATTCGGTCGATATCTCCATTGCTGTTAGAGATAGCGAAAAATTGTTAAATACAAAGTTGCAGAGGGTCAAACAAGGCACACTTTAAAAATACAATCCTGTATATAGGCTGTCCCACTAAGGAGTAAGAACACAAACATAGGTTTTTTTAAATGGAACACCCTGTATTTTAATTTTTTATTGGATTCTATGATGAATTCCAAGTAAAATTCATTAATCATGTTTTTATCTGAAGCGAATGGTTTAGAAGATATTGGCAATTTTGCGGGAAAAATTACATTTGCAGTACTTATTTTGGAAAATCACCCCACAACCAATTTTCAATCTTTGGTTTTGGAAATTTAGCATGTCATTAAGGAAGGTTTGGGCTATAATCAAAGCTCTTGAAAATGGTCTTAGCTTCTCAAGTTTGTCTCCAGTAACATTATGAACCTTTAAAAATGTAGAGGCTAATATTTCGAAATTTTTAAATGGCACCACTATCAAATGTTAAAGCCATAGGTTGTAAAATTAAATTTGCTTTCGTTTAATATAAAATGTTCCTATATCCAAGTTTAGTATTTTTCGATTTATTCAGTAAAACGCAATTTTCATCTTTTTCTTCCTGATGTTTTTAGACGGTTGGCCCTGACTACATTTCATTTCATAGGTGTAAAACGGGTTATCAGTCGAACTACAATTTCTATAGATTTAATATTTAAAGTTGCGTTTGATAATTTGCCCAATTGCCTTTGGGCTACAAACAGGACCTGCAATAAATTCTGTGTCTGTAAAAACAAAGCGTAATTATTATAACAATCACCAGAAACGCCCACTTATTTATTTCAACAGCTAACGTGTTTCGAGCACAAACTGCTCATCATCAAAGCCAAATCATTGGCATTATAATCACTTAATTTTAACAGAGTACCTATCTGTTGTTTTTTAAATGACCCAGAAAATTAAGTCGGTAAGTAAGTAATTAAAAAAGTACCTACCTATTCTATAAGTGCAATTTTTATCTATTTATTTCACTTTGGTAAGTACCTAAGGGCTGAAAATGCTGCAACTTTTTTGAGTAGGTACAGTCTTGCGTTCCATAAATGAACATTAAAAAAAAACACTTGATCACAATTTATGGTTAATTAACGCAGGATTCCGGCTGACAGAATTTGTGACACCTATTGTGACATGTGTCCCAGCAAGTTTTCAAAAACATTATTGTAAGCTAAAAATGGAAATTCCTAAAAATCATAATTTACTGAATAAAACGAAAAATTCGAGACTTGGATATAGGGACATTTTATATCAAACGAAAGCAAATTTAATGTTACAGCTTATGGCTATAACATTTGATAGTGGTGCCATTTAAAAATTTCGAAATTTAAGCCTCTACATTTTTGAAGGTTCATAATGTTACCGGAGACGAACTTAAGAAGCTAAGACCGTTTTCAAGCGCTTGAAAGATAGCCCAAATCTACCTTAATGACATGCTAAATTTACAAAACCAAAGATTGAAAATTGGTTGTGGGGTGATTTTTTAAAACAAGTACTGCAAAAGTAATTTTTCCCACAAAATTACCAATATCTTCTAAACCATTCGCTTCAGATGAAAACATGATTAATAAATGTTACTTGGAATTCATCATAGAATCCAATAAAAAATTAAAATACAGGGTGTTCCATTTAAAAACACCTATGTTTGTGTTCTTGCTCCTTAGTGGGACAGCCTGTATACAGGATTGCATTTTTAAAATGTGCCTTTTTTGACCCTCTGCAACTTTGTATTTAACAATTTTTCGCTATCTCTAACAGCAATGGAGTTATCGACCGAATACAGACAATTGGGACACCCTGTATAAATGTTTCTTTTTTAAGATAGGTCCAGTTTAGACTTTAGCATCCTAGAAACTTCCAAGGGATTTGCTCACCAGTTACTTATAGTGTAAATCCCTCCAGTACCTCTAATGGCACATTAATGACATACGACTTACCTACCTGGGCATCAATGTCTAAGGCGAATTTTCTCGATTTCTGGTTTAAACCATAAATGCTTATGGCTATTATTTGTTCATTTACCAAATTTCCCAGAGATTTGTTTGATAAAATATCTACTAGTCAAATTACTGTCAGTTTCAAATCCTCCTCTTTGCCTTCCTCCGTTCTCCGACAGTGCGGTAGGTTCGAAACAGGTTCAAATTTCAAAACCGTGAAAATTTATCTATTATATGCCGATGTAGTTGCTTTTAGTGGTTAATGAAGGTTGACAGGTTTTACCCACCTTTAAATGCCACAGGAACCCCCGAATCTATAAATTATAAAATCCCTAAGTTTCTAATGTTACGGACTTATTTCTCGCTCTGACTGGACACTTTACTTACTTCACGAGTCGCGAGTAGGGCCATTTTAAAATATATTTTCCATCGTGATTAGGATACCGAAAAAATTCATAAGAATAAATTGTTTAGAATTTAATTTCAGCTTGACTCCGCATGTCCGGATTGTCCAATGTATTTAAACATTTAGGTATATGTATGTACACAATTTTATAAAAAGCGCAGAACTAAAAAAATAGCAAAGAAAGATCTAAGCTGAGTAGATGTAGATACTCTCCATTCATTTTCTATTGAAGTGACAGAACGTCAAAATTTGAATTTTAGATTGGTATGAGGAAATTTCAATGCGATACATCAGAAAACACCACAAATGTCAAAATTTTTCAATTGCTCTGAATTGGCCCAAAATGGCCTTTGTGTGCGTGCGGTTTTGGGTAAAGTGCAAAGAAAAATATTCACGAAAAAGCGTCAGGTACGTTTATTTGTGACACTGTTGCTATCAATAAAAATAAACCCTAGAAGAGTTGGTTATGTGATGTTTTTGCTTTCCCGCTAAATTTCGATCAAACTGTCAAAAGTACAGGCCCTTAACAAATTAGGGTTGTACAGTTCCAGAAAAATTTTAGTTCTGCTGTAGAAAATGAACGGACTTTACAGTATGCGACAGATATTTTGCTAGATCATTTGTTACGCAACTGAATACTTTGCGGAACAGACTCGGTCATGACGCCTAAAAACCATAATTACCTGAAATCCAATCATTGTCATATCGTTCAAACTAATTGTCAGACCGAATCTGTTCCGTAAAGTTTTCAGTTGCGTAAGAAACGATCGAGCAAAACATCTGACGTGTACTGTACCTATTCGTGTACGTATATTTACCGATAACTGTGCAAAAGTAAACCGCACTGCGCAAAGTGTTAAACATTTTATTCTTTTGTTGTATGTGTCAAATACAAGGATAATGTTAGATTAAGTTCACATTCATAGTTAAGTAAAAAATATTACACCTTGAAAACAATAAAACTAATAAGTATATAAAACTAATCATAATTACACAGATAGTTTCGATGACGATTATGCTATGATACAATCCTACAACAAACATCTATACATTTGAATCGAATTATGTAAATCCCGCCTCAGTTTAATAAGCTGGTGGCGATATTTGCATTGCTTACGTAATGAAGGTGGTCATTTCGAGGGTGTAAGGGATAATATATCAGAAATCATTTTATTTTATTGGCAGTGGGATGTCAGAGGATCATTGGTAAAGAGTATGGTAGCGTTCTCATCCGTTTCATTTGAAGAAACAATAAAGTTCTCAAAGCGACCCGCATCCATTTACTTAATTATCCCTTGCAACAATAAGTCCCCAGACTCCAATTAGGAAGGTTAACTAGGATGAAAGATGGCACCTGCCATAATCTGTACCCATAATAATGACGGAAATGAAGGGAAGGGTTTAACGAGATGAATGATTTACTTGTCTCTAGATGGTATTAATATTGAAAATGATTTTTATTTATCCTAACTTAACACAGACTCCTACTGCCTGTTGCGCCGGGCAGCTGAAACAGAAATCAAAAAGGTAAATAAGTAGATATTAAAAAGTGTATTGGGTGTCCGGAAATAACGTCACAATATTTCGGGGGATGATTCTACACCTAATATTAGGAAGAAAAGTTTATATGAACATGTGTCCCCAGGGGGCGCTACAGACCTTAGGTAGGTGTCTCTCAAAAACAGGTTTTTAATTATTTTTTTTTTGAAACTTGGAGCTAGAATAACAAGTTGTAATCATTAGTGACCGACTAAAGACATTTGTGAAGCAAGCCAACTTGTTCTTTACATTTATAAATTTTTACTATGGGCATATGACGTGTTTTAATCGCGTTTTTCTTTAAAACGGTTGATCCTATGGCCTAGTATCAAGGATACCTTATTTATGTAGAATTGTTTGAAGAATTGTTATCTGAAGTCAAAAATTCAAGAAAGCTGGGGAAAAAAAGTTGAGGCATTTTTTCCTAGGCCCCCCCTGTTTCGCGTGCCTATGGTCGTCAATCACCTGTTTTGTTCCTACCAGATAATTTGTCACTCCAAAATTACCCCAGAACCAAAATTTCGATATTCTATCTCCAACCGTTTCAAAAATAATTAATAATTATCTGTTTTTGAGAAACACTTTCTAAGGCCTGTAGGGTCCCCAAGAGGCACTTTCGGACATCTGTTCATATGAACCTCTCTTCCTATTTTTAGGTGTAGAATCATCCCCCGAAATATTGTGACGTTATTTCCGGACACCCTGTATATCGGGTGATTCAGTTTGGTATTCAACAGATAAACATATAAAACTATATATATTTGTAAATCGCAATACAAACTCTATTAAATGGCATCATTAAATCATCCATAAGGTGACATGTGTCAAAATGAGGATAGTCAACTTTTTTTCTTCAAATGACATCCTGCAGATTTCTTAACGGATTCTTGTAGACATTTGTTTTCTACGTTCAAGTATGTAAAGAAAGTTTATACTGTCATAAAAAAAATTCCGAGAAAAAAATAAATTTCGTACAATTAATTGGCAATTTTGTTCTCCATAAACGTAGTTAGCCATGAAAAAGAAATTAATTATGCTATCGACTAACGTCACTCTCATTGTAAGAACCATAGTTTCTCGAAAAATAATAACTTATTTACACTTTATACGTTAATAACAATAATACCCATTTTGTCTTAATAAGAATAAGAGGTTATTGTGTTATTACTATGAACGATGGAAAAGTTAAATAAACTGTATTTTAAGAAAACATTTTACTAGAAGGGATGCGACATTAGTCAACACAATAATTTAATTTTTTTCACGGCTAACTAACGTTTATTGATAAGAAAATTATTGAATTGTTTCACGAAATTTAATTTTTTTCTCGGAATTTTTATCATGAAAGTATAAACTTAAGAAATCTACATGTCATAATGACTATAATGACTATCGTCATTTTGACACATGTCACCTTATGGATGATTTAATGACGCCATTTAATACAGTTTGTCATGCGATTTACAAATATACATTTCAGTTAGCAATTTATTTCAAGTGCATACTTAAACAATAAATGAGGGTGCATTTCAGGAAAATATTTTTAAATGTACAGGGTGGCCCTGGGGACATTTCACACCCCAAAAATTTGTACACCACTGCCGAATTTTCAGGACACTGCCGTAAATTTGTACACCACTGCCGACTGTGAAGTCCCCCGACTGTCGAATTTGCTCAATTTTTGCAACCACTGCCTAACATTTCCCACTAACACTGCCGAAAATTTGTACACCACTGCCGACTGTGAAATCCCCCCCAGGGTGGCCTAAAAAATTTTGACAGCTCGAAGTTGACTTTTTTTAAATGGAACGTCCGATATATTTTAGCAACTGCACAATCCCTTTAGGAACATTTATTCATGCTTAAAATATGACGGCACTTGAATCTTTAGTTTGGGAAGAATAAATTATTAACCTCCCCAACCCCATCACAATTTTAAAAAAATGGGAGGTTACTGCAATCACTAAAATTTTCGAAATCGAAATAAGACCGGATCTATGCGTTTTGGGGTCTCACGAACCCAAAAAAGTGGTTTTTAAAATGTGTCTGTGTGTATGTTCGTACGTACGTTCGTACGTACGTTTGTACGTACGTTTGTACGTACGTTTGTAAACACGCCACAGCCAAAACTACTAGGCCGATTTTGCTGAAATTTGGTACGTAGACATCTCATAATCCAACTTAGATCTGAAAAGCTTTTGGAGCCAATCGTGCATCCGGAAATGCCATTTTGGCACATCAACTTTTAAATTTTAAATGCAAAGCCCCATTTTTCACGTCACCATAAGAAAGACCTTCAAATTCTGCTTCAAAAAATGTATTCACTCTTAGTGCCTTTTTGACAAAAATTGAAATATTCGGGATTGTTAACGTACTTTAAAAACACGATGCAGCCGAAACGTCTGGAGCGATTTGCCTGAAATTTTGTACATGGAGACTGTATTATACGTCGAAGAGCTAAAAAATGTTTGGAGGAAGTCGACCCACAGAAAGTGCCGTTTTGTCACATCAATTTTCAATTTTAAATATACTCCCATTTTACCATCCTAAACAACTTTTTAAAAAAATATTGTCAGCATCAGGAAGGTCTTCAAATACTTGTTCTAAATAAGACAAAATTCATTCGCATTTACTGCCCTTTGGGTAAAAAAATTGAAATTTTGTGAACACTAAAAACACATTATAGCCCAAACTAATGGATCGATTTGACTGAAATTTGGTACATGGAGATTAGGTCACCCGTTGAAGACCTGAAAGGCTTTTGGAAGCAATTGGTAAACTGGAAGTGCCATTTTAGCATATCAATTTAAAATTTTACACACAATTGTGTGTGTGCCTTAAGGCCTCCTTTTTTATGTCGCCTTTAGAAAGACGATGACTACTATCTACACACTACACAGAATACAAAGATTCACGCGATGGGGAGGTTCCAGCCGCTTCTCTGCTGCATTTTTTTTCAAAAAAATTCGCGTTAAAAATTCACCTTTTAACCGGGTGCATTTTTTATAAGAAAATAAGATGAGAACCTTGTTGTACAGGCTTTGAACCTCTGGTCTTTGTTTTCGTTACTTACCTATGTACAGGTGTTCAAAATTAATTTTCAAAATTTGAGAATTTTGAAGTTATTTTTCTCAACTTTTTCAAAGGGAACACCTGTATATTTTCAACTAGTGTAATGTAGAATTAATAAACGAACATTTTTTATAATACAAACATGTTGGTTGTTTTCATCCGTTTTCGAGTTATTGGCAAAGATTACTAATTTTCTTGCTTGCAAAACAATATTATTACTTATAAAATTCTAAAACAAGCACCCAAACTAAGATGTAAATGTTCAAAATCTCCTCTATTTTGGTTTATGAACAATTTAATTGATGCTTCAAAAGACATTTCTACTACCTTTAACATTTAAAATAAAAAATATATGCCTATTTCTACTAACAAAAATACCAAAATTTCAAAGGAATTGTTAAAGAAGGGCAGTGAAAATGTCTTCGTGAACAAATTAAATTGCTCTTAGTACTACACAGTATTAGTCTGATTGCATATATTATAATTTTAAAAGCTAAAAGTTCTTTGCAAACAAGAGAATTAGTAATAGTTGCCCATAACTTGAAAACGGATGAAAATAACCGACATGTTCGTATTACAAAAAATATTCGCTTATAAATTCTACATTACACTAGTTGAAAATATACAGGCTGTTCCATTTGAAAAAGTTGAGAAAAACAATTTCAAAATTCTCAAATTTTGAAAATTAATTTTGAACACCCTGTACAGAGGAAAATAACGAAAACAAGACCAGAGCTTCCTAAAAGTCTGCACAACAGGGCCCTTATCTTATTTTCGTTTAAAAACTGCACCTGTGTAAATGGAGAATTTTTAAGTAGAGTAAACTCAATTCTTTTCAAAAATATTTTTTGTTATCAAACCACATACTTAAAAGCTGTAATATTTTAGGGACGAACAAAGGCTCCTAAAAGGGTTGCAAATATCCTAAAATATACCGACCAGTCAAAAATTTTTAGGCCACCATGTACATTTAAAAATAATTTCCTGAAATGCACCCTCATTTATAGTTTAAGAATGTACTTGAAAGAAATTGCTAACTGAAATAGTTTAGGCGCTAAGGAAGGCCGACGCACTGTTGCAGGATCCTGTATACAGGATGGTCGTTTTATTTTGAGACTGGCAAATATCTCGGAAAAGAAACATTTTAGAGAAAAATGTTTTGTATGAAAGTTTTATGACTTCGAGGGGAAATATAGATGGCATCGACGCCATTTTGATTCAAGGTCATTTTCAAGGTCAAACACAAAATCCACACCAATTTTTGTGGTTTCTTTATCTAGAATTCATCGCTGTTAAGTTACAAGGGTTGTTAATTTGTTTTGTTTTGCCGCTGTTACTAGGGGATGTAGGGATTTCGAAAAAGGTTAAAATTTACATCCATCGGATCCAAAAATAGTTTAGATGAGAGTTGTTTGTTCTTTTATGGGAAATAAGAATCTGTAATAAAAAATATAAGTTTCCATTAAAAAAAATCAAGTTGACCTTCATTTGACCTTGAAAATGACCTTGAATCAAAATGGCGATGATGCCATGTATTTTCCCTCTTGAAGTCATAGAACTTTTATACAAAACATTTATTTCTAAAATGCTTCCTTTTCGAGATATTTGCCAGTCTCAAGATAAAACCACCACCCTGTAGTTTTATATGTTTATCTGTTGAAATAAAAAAGTTATAGAGGGGTGAATACCAAACGGAATCCCCCGGTATATTTTGGGTGTTTTTTATTTGAATTGAGCCTTTAATGTGCGTGATGTGAAATTAACGGATTCAGATTGAGGGATTTGGGCCGAGATCAATAGGCGAACGTTTAGTGTAAATTGCACTGCATCATCAATCAAGCGGCATGAAGGTACATGGAAAATGCATATAAATATCTGGAAAAGTAGTCTTCAAAATAACATGAATAATGCACGAGAAAATAAAGTAGTACAACTATGCCGAATCGCGAACTAAATAAAATGGAGATGAAGATGGTCGATACCGTTACCTTTACCTTTCGTTGGTTTTGTGCCTTTGGGTTTACATTTCTTTGTGATGTCTCTGTTCTGTTCGCAGCTGGCGTCGCTGTTTGGCTTCAACTTGTCGTTTCGCGTCATCAAACTTTGAGCGTTGCAGTCACCCCATGTCCCCTTCTCGTATCGACACGCTGAAAAAAGATTTAACACCGTAATATTATTACCGTCCGCTGTTCGAAAAGTGGGGAAAATATGGATTTATGGTCCATGTTGATGGTTGCTTTATTTAAACCGCACACATTTTTTAAAATGCTTTTCGTGAAGAGCGGCTGCGTTGTGTTTGTTCTTTCTATTGCCATTTCTTACAAAAGCTCCTCTATAGAAGCACAAATAGTAGGTACCCTACTCTAACCCTACCTACACACATCCTCTGTAGGCTTTGAAACTGAAAGTCATGTCGTTGATGATTCTGTCAGAATATCATGTCAAATATTAACACATCAAAGAAAAACAAACAAACAATGAAAGACACGAGTTTCAATTCCTCTGAGGGTGATTTTTTTGGATCACTTGATATTAATAATATTATGTAAACTCCCGTCGCATATTAACGAAAGTGGGGGTTGTGTGTCTCAGGCTTTTTTTCTGTTGGTTTGTAAACGGAATTTCAGATCCGTCAAAACTCCCGTCACTCACTGTCAGAGTCAATAAACAGTAACAATGGAGATTGAAAGGGGTCTTTGTTGTCAATTATTGTCCATGACAGGAATTTTGACAGAACTAAAATCCCGTTTACAAACCAACAGAAAAAAAGCCTGAGACACATAACACCCACTTTCGTTAATATGCGATGGGACTTTACTAAAGGATCATATCATATTCTAACTAACGTAGGGTTGCCAGGTCTGGATCATGCAAAAAATCGGCACCATTAATAATTCAAAAGCGACTTAAAAATCGGGACTTTGCATTAAAAACCCGGACGCCCGTTTTTCAGAAAATAAAACAAGTACAATAAAAAAAAAGAAAAACATTTAATAGGACTAAAAAAAGTAAAGAAAAAACAAAACAAAACGAGGATTGAGTATACATGGGGAGACCAGAGGGATATGATGATCGGAAAGGCAAAGTATGTCTGTTAAAACAATCTTTGTATGGCCTCAAATAAGCTCCTCTGCAGTGAAATCAAAGATTTACAAACTACTTAAAATCAAGAAGTTTTATACCACTAAAATCAGAACAATGTATTTTAAAAAAATGGGCAGCTACGGAAGCGGCTAGAACCTCCCCACTTGCTGAATGATTCAATCCTACCACCCATAAATTCCAATTTCAGTCTCTACCTAAGTGTTTTGGTAGTTTTTAAAAATTTTTATTACTTATTGCCAAAGGGGCACTAAATTTAAATCAATTTTTGAAAACAAAATTCGAAGACTTTTCATGTGCTGATAAAACAAATGGTGGTCATATTTCAAATTTCATAGACGCCATGCCAAAAAGGCACTTGTTATTGGTCGTTTGCCACCAAAATTAAGTAAATTTTCTTACTTGCTATACCTAAATATTACTACTGGTATTTTTCAAAATTTTATGATTTTTTGACAAAAGGGCACTAAGTTTGAGGACATTTTTGGAAACGAGGTTTAAAGACATTTCATGTTCTGATAAAGAAAATGGGAGTTTATTAGTCAAATTTCAAAGTTGATATGCCAAATTGGCACCTGCCGTTGGCCGATGTCCACCAAAATTAAATCAGCTCTTAGGCGGGTACTGTGTGTCCCTACCTACAAAATTTCAGCCAAATCGATTAGGCAGTTTGGGCTGTAGCGTATTATCTATTGTTGCTTCGAAATTTCGCGTTTTTTGATTTTATGCCAAAAAGGCGCCAAGTGTGAATACATTTTTAGACACAGAATTTGAAGACCTTTCACATGCTGATAAGAAAAATTGGTGTTCATCAGTCAAATTTCTTAGTTGATACGCCAAAAAGGCACTTGGCGTTTGTAGATTGGCAACAAAATTAACTGGGCTCACCAGAAGGCCCACACTAACCTCTATACCAAATTTCGTCAAAATCTGTTCGGTAGTTTTCGAGAAATCTTGCTCACGTACGTACATACACACAGACATTTTTTAAAAACCACTTTTTTGTGATCCTGGGACCTTGAAACGTAGAGATCTGGTGTTATCTCAATTTCGAATTTTGGAGTGATTGCAGTAACCTCCCATTTTTATATGGTTGTGAGGAGGTTAAAACGAAAATGGAATTCTGTTACTGGCAATAATTTATGTAGATGATGCGATTTTTATGGGTAAAACAGAAAACGTGTTGAATGAACTTATGGATGAATTGAAAACCGAATTTGAAATGATAGCCGAGAATAATCCTACATCATTTTTAGGAATTCAAATTAAAAAGGAAAGAGAATGCATAAGTCTGAGACAGAAAAATTATATAGAATCAACATTAAGAAAATTTGAAATGGAAAACTCGAAAACGGCGATATCCCCAATGCTGCAAGGAAGTGATTGTACAGATTCCAAAAAAAAATTAAATCGGAATAACTTCCCTACCGTGAGTTAATTGGTAATCTGCTGTACCTGAGTAATAAAACGAGACCATATATTGCTTATGCAGTCGGATTTGGAAGTAGAAGTTTGGAAAAACCTACATCTGTGGATCTTTCGAATGCTAAGAGACTGTCAAGGTATTTAAATGGAACGAAAGAAGAAGGGATAAAATATTTTAATAACACTGCCCAAAATGAGATTCAGGACTTTTGTGATTCTGATTATGCTGGTGATATAATGAGTCGTGGTGGTCCGATAGCCTGGTGTTCGAGAAAACAGCCAATTGTGACTTTGAGTAGCACTGAAGCTAAGTATGTGGCAGCAGCAGAATGTGCCAAAGAAGTGATGTATTTGAAATCTCTTATCAAAGGGTTAACTGGAAGAGAGTCTGTGAAAGTACACTTGACAATCAAAGTGCAATGAAACTTATTAAAAACGGACAATTTAATCGACGCAGTAAACATATCGACGTTAGGTACCATTTCATTAATGAAGAAGTAAATCGGAAAAAATAGATCTTGTATACATACCTACTGAAAACAAGATTGCTGATGCTGACATTTTAACAAAACCCCTCGGACCACTGAAGTTTCAGAAGTTCAACGAAAAAATGATTTGGAAAATTTGATTTGATTTCATGTTTTGGATTAACAATTAAGGGAGGGTGTTGGATGTAATTGTTATAATAATCATGAATGTCACATGTTATAATAAAATAAAAACTAACTTGGACTTAAACTTCAATAAACTCGTTAATTACTTATATTAAAATGAAGTAAGAAGAACCAATGTCTTGCCATGTATTTATATTACGAAGGCCACTTTGAGAATGACCGACTTCTACTTCTTTGTTACTTATATTATTTTATCAATACAATTTAACTAAAATATGGGGTATCTATTAATAATGTTACTAGATTATAGAGTGTTAAAAGTATAGGAATAAATGAAAAGTATCATACATATCCTACAGGGTGACCAATGAACAGCATCCACCATCGAGGGGGACACTTTAATCTGCGGTTGGTGAAATTCCACAACGCAACCCTTAATCCCCGCTAACCTCAACTTCAAAAATTCAAATGGCAACCCCCTACTTGTGATACAGCATTTGAAAGGGTTTGAAATTATCTGTAAACCGATGCAAAAATTTTTGAAATCTATCCACTCGTTCAAAAGTTACATTGAATGAGCTGGTTCTTGGCCTAGAAATCCTTCAAGTTTATGCCTGTAGCTTTTAAACGAGTGGATTAATTTTTTGCATCGGTTTACAGAGAATTTCAAACCCTTTCAAATGATATATCATGGGGTTAGAGGGGGTTAGGGAGTGTGTTGAAAAATTTCACCAAGGACGAATTTATGTGTCCCCCTCGAAATAAAAATCGACCTGTTCGAGCAAATTTTTATATTTCCTTGCGTTCGCGAGATATTCGGGGTGAAAACTTTTCGTTGGACCACCCTGTATGCATGTATACTTTTAATAGAACGCCTTTTTAACCTCCCCACTCCACTCCACCATTTAAAAAAAAGGGAGGTTACTGCAATCACTAAAATTTTCGAATTCGAGATAAGACCGGATCTATACGTTTTGAGGTCTCAGGAGCCCAAAAAAGTGGTTTTTAAAATGTGTCTGTATGTATGTACGTACGTTCGTACGTACGTACGTTCGTAAACACGCCACAGCCCAAACTACTCGACAGATTTAGCTGAAATTTGGTACGTGTGCATGTGATAACCCAACTTAGATCTGAAAAGCTTTTGGAGCCAATCGTGCAACCAGAAATGCCATTTTGGCACATCAACTTTTAAATTTTAAATGCAAACCCCCATTTTTCACGTCACGATAGGAAAGGCCTTATTTTGGATTCAATCGGCCCACGGAAAGTGCCGTTTTGGCACACCAATTTCGAAATTTAAAATTATTCTCTAATTTACCCATCCAAAACAAGTTTTTGAAAGATTTATTGTCACTATCGAGGTCACCATCAGAAAGGTCTTCAATTTCTGGTTTTAAATGAGACAAAATTGATTCGCATTTAGAACCCTTTGGGTAGAAAAATCGAAATTTTGTAATAATACTGAAACCACTTTATAGCCCAAACTAGTGGATCGATTTGCCCGAAATTTGGTAAATGGAGGTGAGGTGACCCGTTGAAGAGCTGAAAGGCTTTTGGGAGCAATTGGTCAACGGGAAGTGCCATTTAGGCATATCAACTTTAGAATCTTAAACAGAAATCAAAGACCCACGCGTTGGGGAGGTTCCAGCCGCTTCTCTGCTGCCCTTTTTTTATTCTCGATGTACCTATTTATAAAAATCTGAAAAATAAAAAATAAAAAAAGAAGACAATTTGAGATTGGATTTTACAGAACTAAATATGATAACACGAACAGCGCGGCGCGAGTAAATGTAGTCAGTGTAAATTATTTGGATTGGAAATTCGGAAAATCGGAAAAAATCGGGACGTCTGGCAACCCTTACGGACACAGGGGCAGTTTGGGTCTGACTTTTTCCGTTGTTTTGTTAAACAAGTCTTCAGTTACGTCAAAATTCCTGTCATTGTTTAAAAGCAGAAAAAATGGACAACAATTAACAACGATTCCATCCAACCTCCGCATTGTTACTGTTTATTGACACTGACGGGAATTTTGATACAGTCCGTTTAACACCACCAAACGAAAAAAAAAGCCTGACTCACACTGCCCCTGCTTCCGTTACAATATGATTTTATATTACGTAGGTAGGTGTACCTATTTATTAAGCTTTCAACTTCCATGCATGAATAATGTGAAAAATTCATGTGGAGTGAGCGAAGGTGATTATGTTCAAGAAATGCAATAAAGTGATTGATTGTGAATAATGTGAATAACTTTGGTTATCTACAACTTTTAGAAGTGAACAAGAGATTGATCGTGAAATCGAGTGAGCAATAAGTGCGAGGAGTAATGTAAAGGGCGGCCCATAAAAAGCCGGACAGTTTTCTTTTTTGTATATCTTCGTTAGTTTTTGTGCGATATTTTTTAGTTTTATACTCGACGTAGCTAAAGGTTGAGGTCGTCGATACCACGCATTGGATTTGAATTCGCACCATCAGTGTCGTTCCTAAGGGCTTTCATTTGACACCATTATTTAGGGCAATGGAGGTTCGTTACCTTTTGACACATGACAGTGGCGTTTAGACAGGATTGAAAGTCGTTCTTCCCTCTTTCCAAAATGTCCTTCGAAATGAAAATTAATCCATCCCTAAATTGTTTGGGAATTTTCTTCCAAAGCTCTAAATCGTATAATTTGCAAAAAAAGCACAGAGACGATGAAAACTCTGTAGGGATTTTTGATTTAAGTTCTAAATTGAGCAGATTAATCTGCATTTTTTATTTAAGTTGTAAATTAAGCTAATAATCTGCATAATTTACAACTTAAACAAAAATGGCTACCGAGTTTTCATTGTCTCTGTACTTTTTGTTGCAAATTATGCGATTTACAGCCTTGGAAGAAAATTCACAAACAATTTAGGGATGGAGTAATTTTCATTTTGAAAGACGTTTTGGAAAGAGGAAAGAACGACCTTCAATCCTGTCTAAACGCCACTGTCATATGTCAATGTGTAACCAAACCCCATTGACCTAAATAATGATGTTATTTTAAAGTCCTTATTAAGGACACTGATGGTGCGAATTCAAATCCACGACCTCAACCTTCAGCTACATCGAGTATAAAACTAAAAGACATTGCACAAAACCTAACGAGGATATACAAAAAAGAAAACTGTCGGGTTTTTTATGGGCCAGCCTTTAGATAAGAAGTTGATGTCAGGCAGTCAAACATAAGAGACAAAACTGTATCTAATACTATAATGAAGAAACGAAAAACAGGTACCTGCATTCTGCAAAAAGGTAAGAAGAATAAAACTGTTAGGAAAACTGTATTCATATTTTGTATTTAGCAATTTCCCCTAATATTAATATACGAATTCGCCAAAAAATTTGCAATGTGAAACGAAACTTATACATACATGATTCAAGGAAGAGCATATCTCACATCAACTTAAAAAAATTTAATGTAAACCCTCATTTTTTTTGTAAACATGGTTACGGTTCTTTTATGAGTTTATGACTATATAAAATTGAAGTGCCAATGGACAACTAAGTTACTCATCATAACAACGTGTTTGTTAACGATTCCATTTAGGAAAACGCCTTCCGAGCATTTCCTGAAATATTGTAAACAAATTTTTAGACAAGGATTTTAGAAGGCAAGACAACTAATTCTATATGTATATTATTTCCGGATCTGCATTTATCAAGATGTTACCTATTTTATAAACTTTGGTTGAAGTAACTTTTAATTCCTGTTATCGCTATTTTTGTCTATTTCGTTTTCTAGATACCTACCCTCGATTACAATAACTATTGAATGACTATTTTTTTCCGATTAACTTTAAAACCAGGACAGGAATATTCAAATAGACAATTTGTTTGTTATTTGCAATTGAGAAAACCGGAAAAGTGTAACTCCAATCAAGTCGTGAAAATGAAATTTAAAAACTAATTATGATATTCAATGACGTACGTGAACGTGAGTATTTATTTTAGTCACCCTGGAAGCTTTTGTTGCATCAGAGGCGACAAATTTATTCGATATAGGTAGGTAAATCGGACGTGTTACAAATTCCTGAAGCATTACAAAACTTTCCTTGTTGACAAAGGCTAACTTCAAAGAATATCCTTCCACCTTGTCCTCTCCTTTCAGTGCTGGGCTTAAATTAAATTTCGTTCGATTTCACCACGACCGCTTCTCACTTAGCAAATAGAATTAAAATTGCAATTTGCCATTCAAATGGCAAAGTACTTGGTGAATACCTATCGGAACGAAACTAACTGTAAATTCTAGGAGCGAGAGGTCTACTGATTTGATTGCCTGGGGATAAAACGGGGGGCTAAGCCAATTCCAAATTCAAGCACCTCCAAAGTTAAATATTGCTTAATTCAAAAGTGATTGGGGTCAGACTACAGGGCTAACTAAGAAACGCGCGATAAAATAACCGCAGAGAGTATAAATACAACAATTTCCGGTAATATGTTAAGCGTCGTATAAATCGACATCAGAAATCCCTCCAAGATATTTTACATGTTATAACCGGAAAATCTGTTGGAGAAAATTCAACCAAAAGAAAAGAATTCCGCATTGCTGCAGATAATATTTCTTTGATCTTCCGGATCGTCGTTGATTCAAGTCTCATTTCGCGCTTACACTTCAAAAATCGATTTTGTATATTTCCCTCTGTGGTTGTGCAAATAAAAAATTTCAGCAAATCTCCGCAAATTTTACGATTATAACTCGCGCTTTATGTTACCCTCGATTGCGATAAATCTGGGAGAAGCCGTGCAATGTCCTATATAGCAATCAATTTTATTCATAAATATTTATAACGCTCTTGCATATTCAATCTTTCAGCTCTCAGACATCTGAAGAGAGAATTAAACCACGCACCGGGGATTTTCAACACCGCACAATATATTGCAGTCGCGGCCGTAGATAGATTCACGATTCACGAACGGTACACGAAACTAGACTTGGTAGCTTTTAAGGTACGATTATGTATATTTTAGGTGTGTAATCCAGGTAAAAACACGTTTAAAAACGAATAATCACCGTCAGAATATTATTCTACTTTACCTAAATCAACGCAGGAAAACTTAAAGGCTCAAAATGACGATGAAATCAAAGCATAACTTTGCCACATTGTAATAAAATGTGTTTGTTGATGGTGTAGCGATGATAAAATTAGTACTTAATAATTAACGAAGAAGTTTATAGACTCAAACTTTACGTTTTACAAAAGTAACTTTGCGAAGTTGAAAAAACTGCGTAAAAGAAAAAGTTCTTTATACTTTATACCTACTTCTACTTATACTGGCATTAAAAGCATTAAAATTAAATGGCAACTAATAGATTAACCTGACAATTCAACTTTTACTTTATAAACCAATACGAATTAACTGCTTCAGCCAATCACAGCGTGACTAATTTGGCAATTTGTACATGTGGTGATTGCCAGGCAGTTGTCAAAAACGAGAAACGTCAAGTCGTTGAATTGTCTTGCCGAATACAACTCATGGTCTCAATATCTTGGTAATTTTTGTCACTTTGATTTAGACTCGCAGGCGTTGTTTTTGGAAAATTATCACTCGCGCGAGCGCTCGTGATAATTTTCGTCCCAACGCCTGTTCGTTTCAACTGGAAATTTCATTAGTGGTATTTTCTAAACGGAAATATCACTTGTCAGAGTGACAACGTCGTTCTCGTTGGAATTGTCTAGCCAAATTCAACTCTTGATTTTACGATTTCATGAAATTTTCTTCGTTCCGATAGCTCATGCTTGTTGGATTCCAAAATTTTGAACCAACAAGCATTCGTGTCTACAACTCGAAAATTTCCGGAAATTGTAAAAGCATACTTGGGTTATACAGGGTGGTAATGAAGTATGGAATATTCGCAATAACTTTGCAACCAGCAATTTTTGAGAAAAACTGTTGGACAGGTCAAATTGATTTAAATTCTTGCGAATCTTTTGACGTCATTTTTAACTCTCTGACGTCATCCATGTCAAACATATTCCGCCATTGGTGTTTTTTTTTAATGGCAGCGTATACTTTTCTCGACTGATTTCGATACATTGTTGAATTCTCTTTTCAACCATATAAAAATTTTACCAAAATCATAACGTGAAATAAATCTTGTAGATTATGAAATATTTGCAATTCTTACTCTGCAACCGGGAATTTTTGAGAAAATTGTTGGATAGGTGATTTAAATTCTTGAGACAATTCTGATTTCATTTTTATGTCTCTGGCGTGACTCATTGCGAACCTTAATGTCGTGGGTGTTTTTTTAGAAGGAGGCCTATACTTTTCTCGACTGATTTTGATACTTGGTTGAATTCTCCATTCAGCTATATCAAAATTTTGATTATACGTCAATTGTTTGCTGACAATTGATCGCAAACTATTGACCGCAGACGACAATTGATCGCACGACAATTTATGGCACGTCAATTTATCGCACAAAAATTGATAGACTAAAGAATTGAAATAGTATATTACGTAACGAGAGTTGTAAGAAGCATATTACGCACGTGTGGAAGAAGTTGTACACGAGCCGCGTAGCGGCGAGTGTATAATTCCACAGTGCGTAATTGCCTTACAACTCGAGTTGCGTACGATACTTTTTCTACGACCACACAATAGGTACTTAACTTTTCCTCAAAAGTAGGTAATAAGTTGAAAAACTTCTTCGAGACGAACATTTCGCTAGGACAAATTAACATTATTTTTTTATGTGAATCCAGTGGTATAGTCAGATATTTTTTAGTACTTCCGGCTCAAACGGAAATGACCACAATTTTTATTTTTCAAATGAAATCATACTTTTTCTCAACGAATTCCTAATCTACGATTTTATGCAAGTTTACTCTGCATTATTATTTTGGTTCCTGAAACGTTTTTTTCCAGCATAAATAATAGATTCATGCTTACAATGGAATTACTTTTCCTAAACTCAACTAAATTAACGATTTATTGTTTCTGGATAGCAAAAACCTGATGCAAGTATTCTATATTATGACAATTTCTTTAAAATACCTGCTCAAAAGTTCAAGATAATATGAAGAAATACAACTTACCGATCCCAAGGCATTTTCGGACAAAAAGGTCCAGCGATATAACCTAACTTTTGCACAGAAGATTTTTATTGATTTTATCTCTGATTTTACTTTGCGGTTGGACTATGTTTTTATCCTGGAAGAGGAGTAGTCGATAGGTTTTTAAAATGTCCTAATAAATAAGGCGAGAATAATGAATTTAACAATAAAATTGAGTGAAAAATGACATTTGACAAATGACAATTGAAAACTGTGCGATTTTCTCTCTTTACGCACAGTTTCAGATTTGCGTGCGTAAGGAACGGCTTACTTAGTTTGCACGTTGTACAAAATTTGCTATTTACATTAGTGGTCGTAGAAAAAGGCATTTTAATTACGAATCCTTTTTATTTACATTAATTTAGCCATTGGGTGTATCAGGACTAATAGTATAGTTTGGTACCTGTTCCGCAACCCTTAATCTGCAATTTTATTACTTACTACCCAGAAGAATAAATCTCCTTTCTGATCCTTCCAGGTTCACTTAAATAGCACTAGTGCCAACGATTTTTTGGAATTCAATCTTGTGGGATAGGTACCTGGTATACCTATTAAAAAGATTTGACGAGTCCACATTAATATTGGTGATATGGGTTTCAGGTAAAACTTAAAAGCTTTACACAATTGGAGATAAGGGATAGGTAATCGAGATAAGGTGTCCCGCTGCCCATCTGTGCTTTCTGTATTATTACATTTTGTGTTTTGTTTCAAATTGAGAAAATTGCAAGAAAATGTTCTCGATTTTTCAGCGCTCGTGACATAACTTTCAAGTGACATTCTTCATGGTCTTGAATTATAGGTAAAAACTAAAAACTATTAATTTTAAGGTTCGCGATCAATTGTCGTTCGCGATCAATAAGGGTTTTCAGCATAAAAGGATGGAAGATGTGCCATGTCAGACCCCCTATGCGCCGCCATAAACAGTATACCATCTGCGCATAGTGCGCTGCCGCTTGATTGGCTTGACGTCACAATTAGAAAAGGACCCTCTTATACTAAAAACCCTTATTGCCGCGCGGTCAATTATTGGCCATCAATTGACGGTATACCCAATTTGACCTGTCCATCAGATTTTCTCAAAAATTGCTGGTTGCAAAGTTATTGCGAATATTCCATACTTTACCGCCACCCTGTATGTGACAATTTGCTTTTATTAAAAAGGACGTAGCAATAGGTACTTATCTATTTGAAATTTCTTGGCGCAGTAGACTTCCATAACGACTCTTAGATAATATGAAAGTTGTGTTTAAAACTCGGTTACATGTTATAGTTTTAAAGTTGCTCCTTGTACTTATCATAACTCCGTTCCAGAAAACCCCTAACTAGATTTAAAAACTTCAACTTCAATCAAAGCAAGTTTGGCCGTATTTTCATTAAAATCCATAGAAGTAAGAGAAATAATCTCCTTTTACGTGACTGAAAACCCATTTAATGAAACGGCACGAGCAAAAAATTAATTAAATTGTTGGAGTTGTAAACTTTGATAAAAAATTAAATTGACGAAGTTTCGTTGGAGCGTTCAAGCCAATTTCGTTTTTTATATCCGATTTTTCTATGGGAATTAGCAATAAGCAGCCGTAGCTGAGTGGAAAAAATGTTTTTATATGAAAAAGTTGTGTGGTGTGTCTTCATCAGTTTAAGTCCGTATAAGGTCGGAATCATAATTTACTTCCACCGGGACCTTACATTCCAGTCGCGTACATTATCCATCTAAGGCGTAATTACCTTTCTTGCATTTCTTCTGGATGGTTTTCGTAGGTTCACATGCCGTCTGGTTGCCCTTTTTCAGTGTCAACGTTCGCGAACGCATGTTCGTCTTCGTGTCGCATTCCGACCATGCTCCTTTCCCATATCGGCATTCCTCTGAAATCAGTATAAAGTATCATAGCATGATTGACAATATAAAAGCAGAAGAGGTGTATTATAGAAATTTTATTTCAATAGAGTTTCGCGATATCCAATAAAAACGAATATTTACGATTTCCACTCCAAATTTTCAAATTAAAAAAATCTTGCTTTATATCGTGTGATCAAAAACTCTTCCGATCGAGTATACCTTGCCGTGCGTGGGGCGTAGACTACTAGTCATTATAGAAAAAAATCCATATGAACTTCGGAAAAATTATCAGAGCGCATAAATTTTTGTACACACGTTCCTTTGATAGTCCTAAATGAAGTGCTAAAAATCCCCTAGAATCCGAGTTCGGCTTCCGATGATAAGCCAACAAGATCATACAACAACAATATTATAAAAAAAAACAATGAAAATCACTAAACAACATTTGTACTAAAAAATAACGCGACTCGCGCAGACTTTGCGTCGCGCATTCTTTTGCTTCGCGTTACGGCCACACCGTTGACTCTACGGAAATAGCGAATAGCAACTTTTTTGTAGAGCATGAGACGGGCTTCAATTTTATATACCACCTCTTTTGTCCAAAAGCCAATATTTTAGGAGATATTTATTGAAAAACATTTTTAACACTTCTTGGTGGCATATCATAGGAAGCCGAACACGGATTCTAGGGGACTTTTAGCATTTCATTTAAGGCTAACAAAGGAACGTGTGTGCAAAAATTCAACCCTCTGATCATTTTTCTGAAGTAAAATTCTATATACCATATTCAGAATATAATATTCGCAGTCTACGCCTTACGTCTCGAGCATCAATTTCTACTCGATCGAAAGATCAATCCGAAAAGGATAATGCTCTTTCCTGCTAATGAAATCATTTTGTCTCGGAGTGGAAAATGAAAATACCTACATAAAATATTTGAACAAATCAATTCCCATTCTCATGAATAAATTAAATTTGTGAAAAAGACTTCATCAGAGTCGACAGAAGCTTCGGCTCTTTGCAAAATTCTTTCATTAATTAGTCATCAATATCCTTGAATTTGTGATGGAGATTTTCTCTGAAATGTAAAAATAAGCCGATTCCCCTCTTTTTCGCGCAATGCGATTTGTCCACCTAATGAAGTTCGTAATTAAGTAGGTAAGATCAAATTAATTTTAATTCACCGAAAGCGAAAGGTTAAACGTGTTAGGGGCAATAATCCCCGGCTTACACAGGAATTACATTTTCATTAAAACAAGAAAAATCGTAGCTTTACGTTTACAGGGTTGGTACAATGATTATAACATCGTAGATACTTTGAGGTTCGCTCTGACATTAATCTCAATTTTTAAACTTCTACGCTTCGCGAAGCAGTTACTGTAATCGATCGGAAAATTCAGAAAAATCGAATGGCCAAGAACGTGAAATCTTTACGGTTTAGGGTCCTGGGAACCCAAAAAAGTGGTTTTTGAAAAAATGTCTGTCTGTCTGTAAACACGCTGCAGCTCAAACTACTGAACGTATCGAGATGAAATTTGGCACACATACTCAGTGGGCAACTTCTACGTACTGATTAGACTTTGGGCCATATCGGTTCACGGAAAGTGCCTTTTTGCACATGTCGCGGACTTTTTGGTAAATCTCGGGGTAAATCTTTTCGTAGCCAACAATTCTTCTATTTATGATTTTGTTATATCTTCAACCGTTTACTCAGCGTTCACGTTTTAAATTGTTCAAGCGGGGTTTTTTCGCGGACTTGCACGCAACGAATAACAGAAACGTTTTAAATAAAGGGTCAGTGGTTGACTTTTGTCTTTTGTTCTATTTTTATTTTTTAACATTGTGGTTAAAATCCAGCTATAGTCTGTCCGGGATCCACACGACCGGGATTCACCCTATTTCCATGGTGAATCATTGTTGTCAACAATGAATCGCCATGGAAATCGGGTGAATCTCGGTCGTGTGGATCCCGGACAGATATTAGTAGTAAATTCGGTCAAATTCCATGCGACTTTAAAGTTTAAAAACACAAACGCGACAAAACACTGTTTTCGTCTTGTGTAGTCAAGAGGTCTGACTGAGTGAGTCTGAGGCTCAAGGCCAAAAGAGAGGGCAAGACGTTAGGAAGTTTCGGACGTATACAGTAGTGGCAAAAGGTGACTAAAAACTAAAGCGATTTAATTTCTTTGTAATAATTAGATGTAGATACCATTTCTTCGAAAAATGTTATTTTAATGGTGATAAACTTCCTTGACCTTGTAGGTTATTTCTTCTGTTGCAATAAATTGACGTCTTCAATCAATAGAACCTACCCTTAGCGATAACCCGATCATGTGGTTGGTTCACGATCTGTACGTTTACAAATTCTGTGAAAAAATAGAAATTTCTACCGTCTCCGAGACTGCCAATTTTTGCTTCTAAAGTCACCTACTTATAATCATTACATCCCCGCGTAAATAATATTGGCAAATTAAAAAGACAAAAATGGGCAGCAGAGCAGCGGCTGGAACCTCCCCATTGTGTGGATATTTAATTTTTTTGTAGTAGACAGTCGATTAAACAGAAAAGTTTAGGTACAGGCTTCCGGTTCTCGTCGTCTGTGACCAATTTTGTATTTAGGTAAATTTTCGCGATTTTTATAGTTTGAACCACAAATACTTAACTTTCTAACGTCATAATTTTGCCCCACCCCTTCATGATTTACAGGGGTGAGTTTATTTTTCCGGTGTTACATAACTCCATTCTGCCTTTCAAGCTGACAGTAGTTTGACTATTTTATCAAACAACTTTCTAGGGAATTTGGTAAATGAACCAACAGCCGTATTATTGTAGTTTGAGCCACAAAATCGAGAAAATTTGCCTTGCCTGACAAAATATAACGACATCACCTATCACATTTTAAAATCTTCCTTTTAAGGTTAATATCTGTCACATTTTTGTCAATAATTGCAACTTTACGTCATCCATTGTCAGCCCGCTCCTTTTGAATGAGGACGAATTTTTTCTCTATTTTCCGCTGAAATGGCAAAAACTGTGAATACATATTTAGGACCAGAATTTCATTGCCTTTCTAATGGCGACATAAAAAAGGGGGCCTTGTATTTAAAATTTTAAAGTTGATATGCCAAAAGGGCACTTCCTGTGGACTAATTGTTTCCAAAAGCTTTCAGCTCTTCAACGGGTCACCTAATGTTCACGTTTCAAATTTCAGCCAAATAGATCCAACAGTTTGGGCTCTAATGCTTTTTTAGTGTTATTACAAAAAGGCACTAAATACGAATTAATTTTATCTGACTTAAAACCAGAATTTGAAGACCTTTCTGATGGTAACAATACATTTTTCAAAAACTTGTTTTGGAGGGTAAAATGAGAGATTTGAAAATTGATGTGCCAAAACGGTACTTTCCGTGGGTCGATTGTCTCCAAACATTGTTCAGCTCTTTGACGTGTAATACAATCTCCATGTACAAAATTTCAGCCAAATCGGTCCAGAGGTTTCGGTTGTATCGTGTTTTTAAAGTACGTTAAAAATCTCGAATATTTGAATTTTTCTCAAAAAGGCAGTAAGAGTGAATACATTTTTAGAAGCAGAATTTGAAATCTTTTCTTATGGTGATGTGAAAAATGGGGGTTTACATTTAAAATTTTTAAAGTTGATGTTCCAAAAGCTTTTCAAAACTAAATTAGGTTATCAGATGCCCACGCACCAAATTTCAACCAGATCGGTGTAGTAGTAAATCTGGTGTTATCTCAAATTCGAAAATAATATTAGTCATTGCAATAACCTCCCTTTTTAACTTCTACGCTCCGCGTAGCAGTTACTGGAATCGATTAAAAAATTCAGAAAAATCTAATCGCCAAAAACATCAAATCTTTACGTTTTAGGACACTGGGAACCCAAAAAAGTGTCTTTTGAAAAAATATCTGTGCCTGTGTGTCTGTCTGTAAACACGCTAGAGCCCAAACTACCGGACCGATCTGGCTGAAATTTGGAACGTGGACATCTTATGGATTTCGGAAAAAACCCTAGCGCCATTTTGTCGAAAAATGTAATTTTAGGGGTGAAAAACATTTGAATTTTAAATTTTTATAAATAAACGCCGGGCACAATGCGCAACACAGCATCAGCGCCGACGCCGACTCACCGATTCTGACTTGGTTAAAGTTAATTGCTACATTTACAAATTCCGTGAAAAAATAAGAGTTTCTACCGTCTCCGAGACTGTCAATTTTTTTAAGTGGTGAAGTGAATGGGGGGGGTTAAATCAATTAAGAATAAAACAACTTCAGAATTTAGCCTGACTATACCTAAGCAACTGCAAATTCAGATCAACGCGCATCTTCACGAGTATTTATCTTTCAATTTGTGGTTAGCATAAGATCCCTCAATTTATAGATATCGTTAAAATAACCTTGGAATTAGCTCCTTCCATAATATTATGGCAGAGGACATAATCATTAATTAGGTTATTACAAATTCAATAACCCTGATCCAATAAAATAGAGGAATTTCCGATGAGTACCTACTCGAATGAAACACCCTCCGGCCAAAGAGGCGCTATTCGAATTTACCAATTAAAAGGCAGTTTTTCCCATCCATTAAAACACTCTTTGCCGATTCCATTTAATTAGACGAACAATTTTAATTAACAGCCGCGTTCAAATTAAATATAATCAGCTTATCAGGGACAATCGCAATCCATGAATCCCGATCGTTATTTTTTATGCCATTTTTAGTCTTCGGCAGTTAAAATTTGATTATTTTCTGAAGAGACGAAGAGAATTTTAACGAACACGTAATTAATTATTTCTGAGCAGGAATATCCTCCAAGTTCCTGTAATAATTCGTCTTCTGGGCACTATGCAGATTGTAATCTGTTTCCCTAAACATGGCGCGATCCTATAAATCTGCCTACAACTTTGCCCAAACTACGGGCTGTATTTGCAAATGTCGTAATAAAACTCGGCCATGCTAATAAATAAAACCGATGGCCTACAACATCTCTAAGTTAAACAAATTCCGCCCTATATTGTTCAAGACCAATATCAAGAGCATACTTTGGCACAACTGTGCCAATGTCAATGTAAATTTTTAGTATGTATACCACTAGTTTATTAAATCACTAGTTAATAAATTACCTGCAACAAATATAAATTGGCAAGAGTTGTGAGAGATGCGGTTTCGGTAGATAGGACCATAAACGTTAATATTAATATTTGCAGTAACAAGTTCATACCCGCTAACCATCACATCAAAAATTCTATTTGCATGGGAACAAAACATTATATGTACCATAAATTTCATTGTTCTGTTAAAACTGGAATTATTCGATTATCCTCCAAAGAATTTAATTATAACTTCTGTCTGTTCGATTTTACACAAATCAATGTCGAACGGCTCTGATTATTTTCTACAAATCGTTTCCTATGCAAATAAAATTTTTATGCAAAGTTTCTCTGATCAATAATCTGTCGAATTTGAAAATTATTATTCAACTTTACTGACAAAAACTTGGTGGTTGTCTATAATCATTACTGTCGACGTAGGTATAGGTATATCAGCTAGCCCGGCGCATCCACCATTTTTTGTGCAAGTTTAGTTCAATGTGCTGTAAAGGAAAGGGTAATAAAGAAAGAAAATAACTATTTATGTAACAAGTGGGAAAAGTACATCATTTCCTTACGCGGGTGCTTATTGCATAACGAGGCAAAGCCGAGTTCTGTAAGCACGCAAGTAAGGAAATGATGCATTGTCCCACGTGTTACATACAAGATTTTTCATAATCCCGTGCGAAAAATGTTATTTTTCCCACTAATTTCAGTTAGGAAATGCATCATATTTCCGTACTAGTGCGAAAAGTGAATTCATTTCCGCACTAGTGCGAAAAGTAGTTATGTTAATATAATTTCTTTAATTTTTATTTCAATCAGCGTGATCACTAAACATTTCATGCATGTTATGAAAAAATATCAAATCTTTTTCAGTGCTTCGCCAATTATAGTTTTTGATTGTCTCGATCGGGATTATGAAAAGCTTATTTTAAGAATAATTGTTTAAACTAAATCTTCAATTAAACGAATAGAAGATAACGAGGAGGAAGGCCATGTGGAGTTGAAGAGAAAGGTAGAGTGCGTGTTGACGAGAATGGGCGTAGATACAGGGTCATTAGTGGTCAAAACTTTACCAGTGGATTCTTCTATGAAAAATATGAAAAAAAGTGCCTATGAACATATGTCGAAAAACAAGTCCTAAGGGAGCTAAGGCCCCTAAAAGGGGCCACTTTGAAAGTGTTTTTTTCTAAATATCTTCAAAACGGTTAAAGATAGCAACGTGAAATTTGGTATCTTTACTAAGTCTTTGATGCTGAATTTACTACTGTTGAGAAAATTTTAAAATTTTCACTTATAATCTCATAAGAGCATTAATTCTTTCCGGAAATTTTTGGAGTGCATTCCAACAACGTATTAATCGGCCCGAGTGGAACACGAGGGCCCGATTACGTTGTTGGGATGCACGACTAAAATTTCCAGGAAATTAATTAATGCTCGAATGCAGATTCGGTAAGAAAATAGCAACGATACAGCCACAGAAATTGAATAGAAATGATTTTTGACATTTAATTTGACATAAAAATTTCCACTTATTAATTTCGTTTAGGTTGGTCTAGGTAGGTATCAAAAATTTCCAGGAAATCCTCGAGTTGCCATGGTAAACATACAGAAATCAATTTTTCTATTGGCTAATGATTAGTATCGTGCGATTTTCATCATAAGCGTCTCGTACAGGTGGGGCTTAGGACTTATTTTTCGACATATGTTCATAAGGACTTTTTTTCATATTTTTCATAGAAGAATCTACTGGTAAAGTTTTGACCACTAATTTCGGGACACCCTGTATAAACATAGCAAAGAAGGTGGAAGAAATAAAAAGACTTGGAGTGTTCAGACGAGATAAGAAGAGAGCAATAATTGTGAAATTAATAACATGTGGGAAGAAGATGGAAATACTTAAGCAAACAAAAACATTGAAAGTTTCGGACATCGAGGACTATACGAAAAAGGTACAAATGGAAAGGAAACAGCTAATACCCCAATTGAAACAAGCACAGAGACAGGAAAAAACAGCATCACTTAAATATTTATAATAAATTGATTATCAATGGACATTGGACAGGCGTATAAAAGTGGGGATTTTGAAGGAGACGTAGTAGAAGGTCAAAGTATGCAAATAAGTGAAAGCAAGAAGCGTACGGTAAATGAGAGGTCTCCCGAAAATGTAATGTTTTCACAGCAACTAAATAAAATTTTTAAGGAACGAAGGAATGGACAAAAAGGAACTACGACAATGGCAATGAAGAGGACATGATATATTACCTGGAAGAAATAGTAAACCAACAAAAAAAGGAAGAGAGAGGTAAAGGAAAATGGAACAATGTAGCAACAGCAGAAAAAGAAAGAGAAACGGCAGAAGAAAAAGGAAAGAAAGGATATAAATTCCAGTTTTGGAATATAGCGGGGATTAGAAACAAGGATGAAGAGGTGTGGAATTATATAAAAGAATTTGAAATAGTAGGCCTGACGGAGACATGAGTGGAGGAAGAGGGTTGGGAGAATACACAAAGGAGATTACCGAAAGACTATAATTGGGAATGGCAGGGAGCGAGAAGACAAAAAAGGAAGGGGAGAGAGAAAGGGGGAATTCTGATAAAAGAGGAAGAAGGTATAATGGGCAAAAAGTGATAATAGACAATAAGGAGTGGAGAATAATGACGGTGTACAGCAGAGATATGAAAACAACGAAAAAGAAAATAGAAGAGAGAATAGGAGAAAGGAAAGGGGAATGCGTACTCATAGGAGGGGACTTCAATGCAAGACTGGGAGAGAGGGGAGCAAGAACTTGGGCAGAAAACAGAGGAATCGCAAGAAGGGAAACAAAAGACAAAGTGAAGAATAAAGAGGAAAGAATCCCAGAAGAACTGGTAGAAGAAAAGGGGTGGGAAGTGTTAAACGGAAATAAAGAAGGAGATGAAAAGGGGGAAACTGTAATAGATTACGTAATAGTAAATGAAGAAGCGTGGGAAAAAGTAGAGAAGTTCAGAATAGGGGAAAGGGTGGAATCAGACCATATACCGTTAGAGGATATTGAAGAGAGAGGAGGGAGAAAAAAATAAAGTAGAAGCAACAAGGAAGGTAATAGTAAAGGAAAAATGGGACGAGAGAGCAATCAAGGAATACAGGCAAGAACTGAAAGGGAGTGGAAGAAAAAATGAAGGAACTAGAGGAAATTATAAGGAGGTCAGTAAGAAGAGAAGAAATAATACTGAGGGAAGAGAACCTAGGAAAACGGGGATGTTTCGATAAAGAATGCAAAAAAGCAAAAAGAGAGATGAAAAGAGAGTTACGGAAATGGAAGAAAGGACAAACGAAAAGGGAAGAATACATAAAGACAAAAGAAAAATACGAGAACAAATGCTTGGGAAGGAAGAAGCGAATGAAAGAAGAAGATGAACAAAAAATAAGGAATATCAGAACAGAGAAGAAGCGTGGAAATATATAAACCTAGAGAGAAAAAAAAAGGAAAGAAGTTACCGAGAGAAAAATAGAGATGGGGGAATGGAGAAAGCACTTTATAGAGCTACTAGAGGGAGAAGAGGGGCGGGAGGATGAAGGAAACGAAAGAAGGGAGGAGCATAATAAGCGAGGGGTTGCCAAGTTACTTAGAGAGAGATAATAAGAAAGAAATGAGGATAGCGAGATTCAGATGCAGAAATGAGGAGAGAGAAAATAAGTTCTGGTTGGAGGATGAAGAGAGGAGATCCAGGGTGTGTGGGAAAGCGAGAGAGACAATAGAGTATCTGCTAAGAGAGTGTGAGGGAATGAGAGAGGAGAAACAAGAGAGAAAGAGTATATTGAATGAAAGAGGAGAGGGAATAAAATGGATGAAGGAAGTAGAAAGGGCGAGAAGTATCAGGGGGTGGAAGAGAAGACAGAAACAGACGATAGAAGGAAGAGAAAGAATTCAGTTATATAAGATAATGATTTGTTTATTTATATTTATTGTATTACCTACCCTAAAGGAGTCATAAAGTTTTTCTATCTATCTAAGTAAATCTTCAATAGATTGAAATATTGGTAAATTATGTTAATGGGACAAAATTTGTTAACGTCGCTAATGGAAAAGCCAGCAAACGCGTGATATAAAATGCAAAATGCAATTTTTGTGGAATCCGAATAACACGCGGTTCAACATCTGAAACCAGGGAAGTCGGCAACGAAGCCAAATGCATTTTAATTACAGGGGAAATTATTCTCTGTGACGCTGGAAACCAAAAGGGAAAGAGATGGTGAATACACAACGACATTATCGCAATTTGCATAGTGCCAGTTGTAGAACTTTAGTTTCCTGACATAACCGTGAAATAACGCTGTTTTATTTGCCTCCCTAAATTAATCGCAGGTTTCTCAAAGGGTCGGTTTTTCCCGCATTAATCTGTCATCCGACTGGTGACTGAATTAACAGAAAAAGAAACATGGCAGATGATGAACGGGCCTGGAGATATCCCCCTCGCTTTTTTCCAATAGTTCCGTTTACACTTTAGTAATTTTCCGTGAGAGACGTGCACATTTTCAATTTCATCTTTCGCGTGAATTTTCCGGCAGGGAGAGATAATAAAGTTTTGGAAAACAAATCGTTACTTGGGCATAAATTTTCTTCAAGTTACAGGTTGTGGCGCTATTAAAGCTATTATGGGGGAATATTTATCTCTGAAAAGTTTGGGATAGACAATTTTGCCCGAGATAATGCAAGTAATTTATTATTCATCAGAAGATGAAGTGCTTGCTTCTTTGAAATTATTTTTAATGAATTGCTCTGAAAAACAATTGCTCGCAGCGTTAATCAGGCACCTAAAGTATAATACCTGGTGCAGGGTCTGAGCAACAATGACTTTTTGTTGTAAAAAACCCGTTCGAGCTTAAATGAATATTAAAAAAGCTATCAACGTGGGATTCATTAAATTATCTTAGCCCGTGCAGCTAGGCGGCGTGCCTCACAATGGAATTTCAAATTGTTAAATATTCCTTTTCAGACTCCATTAAAAAATTATTTTTCATAAAAGCATCGCGATGCAGATATCAAGCTGGTTGCTGGTTGTTCGAAATGCGGGAAAGTCGTGATCTTCAAGGACGTAAGAACTTTAGTCTTGTTATAAAACAAAGAGGAAATGCAAGTTCTAATTAATTTTGAAAGATTATAAGCAGAACTTCATGAAAAGTTTGCAGCCGGCGGAAAGATTTCAGTAATGAGTCGATATTTTAGAGTTTGCTAGTTCTTGTTGTCTCTTGGTATTGTCTCAAAACGCTTAGTGTGCCTTGTTAAAACTGAAAAACTTTTCGAGCGAAATCTACAAACAGCTGCCGACGCATTTCCAGTTAAACTTTTTGAATAGGCTTTCAGAAATAGATAAATCATAAAAGTTGTCTTTTGCAGTCATTTGTTGTTTTTCCGAATGCAAAGTATGCAAATGATACGATAGAGAGAGAAAAACACCAAACTGGCGATTTGATCGGTATCTGGTTGAAATTCAAGGAGCGCCTTTATTCCAGATATTTTCTTTTACAAAAAAATGTAGCAGCAAAATGTAACAATATGTTCCCTATTCCGTCGTGGCTTTGAAAATAAAACCCACGTCTTTGATTGTTTGTTCTTCTTTGACATGTGTCAATAATTTATGACAGAATAAACGACATGACTCAGTTCCAAAGCCTACTGGGATGTGTCCTTAGGATCACTTTACACCCAGGCTTATTTACAATTTTTGCATCTGCAGAATCGTGATTGTTAGATTTATCCTGAGAATATAAGCAAAAAGGAATCGATATATTAGGATAAGTCACGGAGGGATATTTAAAAGTATTTAAAAGCGTTCAGGCGTTTGTTTATGTTATGACGATAAGACTGTCCTCTCGCTTTTCAGCCCTTAATTATCTGTGTGTGAAATCTTACGATGTGTTCCAAAGTTAGGAAACTTATTACTTATTAGTTTCTCACAATATTTACGTTAGTTGATTTTATGTAACCGAAGGATACAGATGTGTCTCATTTAGTCGTGGAATAAAAGGATTGAACGAAATTTGAAATCTTTTTTCTACAAAAATTATTACAAACACGAAGGTAGGCCAATTATGCTAATTTAGCTTTTGGGGGGTTGAAATATTGCGCAGCGGGTTGAAAAGGTGAAAAATATAAACATAATCCAAATGAGTTTAATTTATTATCGAAGAAAAACTAAATTGCGCGAATTTTGCAAAATAAACATTTAGGGGGTTGAAAAATTGTAAAGGGAGATGAAAAGTTAAAGGGGATGAGAATTAATCATAATTAAGTAGAATTACAGAAAATAACACGAAAATAAGCCAATTATGCAAGTTTGCCTTTTGGGGGTTGAAATCTTGCAAAGGGTGTCGAAAAAGTGAAAAAGGCAAACAGAATCCATATTAGCAAAATGCGAGGTAAAATGTATTACCGAAAAAAGGCAAAATGGACGAATTTTACAAAATTAACGCTCGTTGGTTGAAAAATTATAAAGGGGGGCGAAAAGTCAAGAGGGGTTAAAATGAACTGTGGTTAAGTATAACTAGCGAAAATTACACGAAAAAGAGGGTTGAGGATTCACATAACATGAAAGGGGTTGAAAAATTGTGGATGGGTTAAAATTAATGAAAATGACTTCGAGTTATCGAAAAAATATGGGTTAGGGGTTGTTAGTAGCCTAGGGGTTGGTTTTAGGTTGAAGATTCATAAGGCATTTTTTCAATGGTTAACCGAAAACTATCGAACCCCGCAATTTTATACCACGCCACGATTTATTTGAAGAAATTTCCAGTTTCACCTCTTAAATTTCATCCCCACTGGTTAGATCTTAGTGAAAATTTGTCTAACCGGCTACAGCGTCACTGAAAATTGACACACCAAATCTTGCCTTGATACGCTGAGTAGTTTTAGAGTTCTCGTATTTTTGTGTTTCTGCAGGTTAGGGGTTGTAGCGCCTTTAAGGGTGGTTTTTCGCCAATGATGACCCAGACCTTATTTGTAGGTACCATCAATAGAAAGCTATCGAATGGTATCAATTTCAAACCTACATTAGGAGTGAATTTTAGGAGAAATTTATCGAAGGAGATGAAATTTAGGGGTGGAAATTCGAATTTTCACTAGGGTTAAAATTAATGGCATTCGATAGCTTTCTATTGATGCTACAAAAATGGTCTGAATCATAATTCGCGAAAAACCACTCTTAAAGGCGCTACAACCCCCAACGTATAGAAACACAATAATACGATAACTTAAAAACTGGTTAACGTATTAAGGCCAAATTTGGTGTGTCAATTTACAGGGGTGGAGGAATGGTAAATTTTTCATTATGATTTAACAAGGGGGATGAAATTTAAGGGTTGAAACTAGAATTTTTTCGGGAAAATGATGGCATACTAACAACCCCTAAACCCTATTAAGCAGATTAAGTACATTTTATTTGTTTTTCTGGGCCTTTTTGTGATTCTTTGGTAATTCAAAGTCATTTTCATTATTTTTTAAACCATCCACAGTTTCTCAACCCCTTTTTCGATATGTGAACCCCCAAAAAGCAAAATTTACGCAAGACCGTCTCTTTTTCATGTAATTTTCGATAATTCTACTTGACTACAGTCACTTTTCACCACCTTAATTTTTCATCCCCCTTCACAGTTTTGCAACGCCCCCAAGCGTCAATTTGGCCAAATTCGCGCAATTTCATTTTTCTTCAACAACAAATTTTGCTCTTTTGAAATTTTTCAACCCCACTCGCAATATTTCAACCCTACAAAGACTAAATTTTGCATAAATCTACTTAACTTCGGTTAATTCTCACCCCCTTTGACTTTTCATCCCCCTTTACAATTGTTCATCCCCCTAAGCACCTATTTTACTAAATTCGCCTAATTTCGTTTTTCTTCGGCAATAAGTTGAACTCATACCTATAGCTTATGTTTACCTTTTTCACTTTTTCCACTCCATTCGCAATATTTCAACCCCCCAAAAGCTAAATTTGCATAATTGGCTTATTTTTGTGTTATTTTCTCTAATTCGCTTAACTACGGTTAATTTTTACCCCTCTTATCTTTTCATACCCCTTTACAATTTTTCAACCCTCTTAGCGATAATTTAGCAAAATTGCCTTATTTTCCACGTTACTTTTGGTACTTCTTGTAACTGCAGTAAATTTTCATTGCCTTGGACTTCTCATCACCTCCATAATTTTTCAATCCCCTGAGGGCTAATTCTACATATTTCGCAAGTTTTTATGTTTTTTTGTTCATTTTCTACTGTTTAACTCTGTACGGCCAATTTTCATAATTTCACCTTTTTGACATCACTGTGCGTTTGCACTACTACTAGGTGCAGATTGATAAAATCTGCCCCCAATTGCACCAGTAAATTCAGACCGCCCTTACATTCACATTAAGATGATAAACATCCCTTCTCACAAAATAAAATACCACTTTTAACACTTATATCATAAATAACTATTATTTCGTCCAAATCCCAACTTAACACAAAATAATTTTAGTAAAAACTTTTCTTCGTCTAAGAATGACCGGTCCCAACAGAGATAAAGGTAGTCCTCTATTCCTCCAGATATATTTGTACTTGGGACTTCGAGCTTTTGGAATTCATTGTATGGAATTTATTGGCCAAGAATGCAAGGTATGGTATTCTGTCTAAAAGAGTTTTCAATAATTGCAAATTTTACTAGACTGGTGAAATAACATGCACCGTTGGTCTCGCAAAGAAACATGTTTTCGAGTAAAGGTTATTCAATTTGTTATCTCATCCCAGCAGCAAACAAGAGGCTGAATTAGCCAATATAAATAAATGTGGTTTTGTCAATGTCAGATACTAATAAGTTGTGCGTGCTATGTAAATTCCCGCGAATTTTCTCAGGGGATGATCGCTGCACAGAATACCATTATATAAATTTATAAATATTCAATCTGTGTGCAAAGCTGAGATGTGATTTATCGTAGCAAATTACTAAATCCTACCTCCACTGACGCTGCATTTTCCCAGATTTCTTTGTCAACTATCTGACTATATCGATTCGACCCCGTTTAGAAATGCAACGCCGTGCTTGAAATATCTGTTGTTTTTCCAAAACAATTATTTCCAGAAACAATTTGTATAATGAACTTTATTCGGAACGTTTGTGGGCGTAATTGTCTCGGTTTCATTTTACTTCCTCTTCTTTGTAACAATAATTACTTTCATACACAGCCTGCGATGCAAAAACTCGAAAGGACATCTTTACTGTAATTTATCATCGGAATTTGATGAAATTGTTGCTGAATTCATTAATCAACCGATATCAACTGAAAGTGACATGCAGAATTTTCTCTGAAAACCTGTGCAGTCATCGTGATCAATCAAAAACTTTTTAACTTTTTTTACGGTGGAATCAAATAACATCATGTTTACAAGCTGACATCCCGAGCATTCAGCTAAGAATGTAAACTTAATCTCACCGAGTTTATCATTTTCCTGAAAGAAAATTAAATTTGTTTTGAAGTAGTGCAAAGTTTCTTGAATCGGTTGATGCTCTTATTTACATTTTCCAAGTTTTGCAAGTATTAACCCTCGTTAGTAGTCGCAACTTGATACTAGTTCTTAATATAAGCAACTCGACTACTTTATATAAAATTAATAATTTACTGAATAGTAAAAGAGGTTTTATGGCTGTTTTATAGATTAAATCGAGCAAATTCACCCGAATTATAGTGGTAGAGTTTTATAGCATTTCGCATTTAATGGGGGATCTTTACAGCACAGTTTGCCTATAACTTCTTACCACGCTAATAATTTAAAATTTTTATAAAAAAAGGTGATTTATAAAATAGATTTAGCGTAACTGTAGCAAAAATATCGTTTCGGAGCAATGTGGCAGGATTATTTACGAGTCCGCATTTTAAATCGATGCAATCAAAAATGGTGGAGGCGCCGGGAGAGCGCACCTTTCTGCGATAAAGCAGTAAACTGGAAATGTGTACTTGAATTAAAGAAAGATATTTTATCCGAAAGTGGCAAAGATATAATTTTTATGGGCCATGCTGCACTCTCATTTTGAATTAAGGGGCGATAACAATAACTAGAATGGTTCAGTTTCCGCAGCGTTTCATCACTTATTAAAATAAAATAACAGTGAGGAAACGATGAACTCTAATGACTTTGCGAGTTTATTTCATTTAATTGCTGGTATTATTGCAAAGGAGTTGCGATAATTCGCGGTTAGTAAACAGACGATAAATATTTTAGTTATCTTCAAATGAAGCTTACCACGATTCTTGGCTCCTCGTTCGCTTCTGATAAGCACTTCATGGTCGTCATCCTCCCATATCTCACCGTCTGCTACTGCTAGCGATATCAACACAACGGCTAATACGCATAATGCTAACCACTTCATCTGAAAAAAAAATACAATAGTGTACATAGGGTTTACATTAATGTAAAAGTAACACAAAATAATTAAGGAAATGTTTCTCATGACTTTGTTTCAGTCTGAAATAAAATGTAAACAATATACTTACTGAATTTAACATCAAGTCTACGTTTATGAAATTTAATACTAACTCATCTTTGTTATTTATTTTTAAGGCTTATGTTATACATGTCTCAGAATGCTGGCACGTAACTTTAATGGAGTGTATGTGTTCGACATCATTCGTTTTTGGGTTAGATGAACTATTTTCTAGGTAACTTTGGTGTAATGGGTAATCTGGCCCCGGGTATATTGTAACCTACGAAATAGTTCATCTATCTTTAGATTATATTTTAAGATGAAGCGTACAGAGGACAATCCGTTTCAGCATGAAAGTCCTCAATAATGAGACGCAATTCTGCAGAAATCTGCACAATCTTACGCCATCCCATGAGCTGTGCGCCTAATCAGACTTGCGTCGTGACGTCATGACTAAGGTTGGCAAATGCATATTTGCATATTGTTTAATATTGGGCATAATCAATTAATACTTAAATTCTGCATGACTATTTTACGTTTAAATAAACAATTGAGAGAAATAAACAATTATTCTGCCATACTTAGTAAGTCACTTTACCGATGTAGAACTATTTATACTCTTGCAACAGTTTTGTGAGATGGCACCACTCATATCTATTTTAAAGGGTGCGATCATTTCACCTTCTGGGATCATTTTAGACCACTTTTCCCTATATTTACAAATTATTACTTGTATTTATTTACTTACATTATATCTTCCATTGAAATACCTAAAGTCGGAAGTTCAAAAATGGAAAACGTTTTAAGGTGGATCAGTGGCTATAAATGTTTGAGATACGATACTTAGTGACATCGCCTTTTGCAACATTTGTTCAAAACAGGTCAGTATTCTTTATTTATTGTTGATTGATTACCAAAAATGTAAAAAGCAGGCTAGAATGGGGGGCTGATCAGTAGTGGAATTAGTTGTACATCCGGCTTGGAATTAATTCCGGAATTATGGAATTATTACGGAATTATTCTGGAATTGATGGAATTTAAAAGGAATTAATGGAATTAGTTGGAATTAGCCGGAATTAGTTGGAATTAGTTGGAATTAGTTGGAATTAGTTGGAATTAGTTGGAATTAGCTGGAATTATTTGGAATTAACTGGAATTATTAAGGAATTATTTGGAATTGATATGGAATTATTTGGAATTGATAAGTACATCATTTAAAAGGAATTAAAGGAATTAGTTGGAATTAGCTGGAATTAGTTGGAATTAGCTGGAATTGGTTGGAATTGTTTGGAATTAATGGAACTAAAGCGGAATTACTGGAATTAGAATGGAATTAATGGAATTGGAATGGAATTAATGGAATTAGAATGGAATTAATAGAATTAGAATGGAATTAATGGAATTAAAGGAATTAGTTGGAATTTGCTGGAATTAAAGGAATTAAAGGAATTAGCTGGAATTAGCTGGAATTAGTTGGAATTAGTTGGAATTATTTCGAATTAATATGGAATTGTTTGGAATTAATATAACTAAATCGGAATTAGTGGAATTAGAATGGAATTAATAGAATTAAACTGGAATTATCGGAATTAATTACCGATTGGAATTAATTGTACACAATTTTTTTGAGTGATCAGCCCCCCAGGCTAGAATAATATAAAATTGTATTTATAATTAGCATGCATATTTTTAGGCTTTTTTACGGCATATTTGCCCAGCCCTAGTCATGACATAAATCAACTTAGAATCAGCACCTTAGAATTTTTTGCCGAATACTACTTTAAAATTGAGTGCTAGTGTTCTGAGATACCTTTATGCCTACTGCGTCTACCCCGAATCCAGTTATTTGGTACCGCTGACGGTGAATAGTGAGGAGTTGTAGCTTTTGTAATCAGCTAGCATCAAATTTCTATTTAAATTGGATTTCAAATTAGAAATTAAACGTTAAACTGGCAATAAATACTCTTTTTTCACTAAAGGACCCTAGCGGTTTTCACGAATTTTCGATCCAAACATGAAAGGCTTCTAATTCTTTGCTCACATACTTGGTAGACTCTAACATAACGTCCACGTTAATTTCAAGATGTTCCCATGTTGCTAAACTGTCTTCAAGAAAATTATTTTTCTTTTTGCAACAGTGGATCTGATCACATTCAGACTATGAATGAGGCACGAGGCATTTCTGATTTTGTGACCACATAATCATTGGAGCTCAAGCTGCCTACGATTTCAATTTCACCGACCTAGCAGATTGCCAACCGTCTAAAAAAATGATTTTTACCCTCGCCACCTGAATTTAATAATTCCGTTAGAGGGATGAGGCATTTCTGATTTTTTGACCACATCGCATAATCATTGGACGTCAAGTTGCCCACGATTTCAATTTAATGGACCTAGCAGTTTGCCAACCTTCTAAAAAAAATTATTTCTACTCTGACCGCCTGAATTTAACACTAGAGTATTGCAGTCCAAGAAGAAAAATTTCGAAACCATAATTTTCGGAAAGTAGGATAAAAAGTAGATAGCCTAACGTTGTTAGAAGGATTCATTGTGACCAATTATGGCAAAAAAGTGGAAAACAAGTTCCTGTTTCATATTTCTTTTTTTCTAAAGGGGTGTTTTGTTAATCTCCATGAAATGTAGCTACCAAATGAGCCCCAATTTGACTTTAAACGTGTGTTATTATTGGTTGTTCGGCAGCCAATCATGAATTTCTTGCCTCGGTGTATGACGTCATCTAAAACCAACTTTTTGACCGGAAGTTCACTTTATTAATTTTTTTCTCGAAAACGGTTCGGAATTTAGCGAAACAAACAAATACGACCTTTCTCATTTTAAAAGTTGTATCTATTCCAATGTTTTAATTTTTGAGCTGCAATACTCTATTGCGTTTGTTTGTGAAAGGTTAAATAAAATGATTGTACCTCTTAATGATAGAATTTTTCACCCTTTCACCCTTTCACTCATGAAGCTGTGAACTGATTTATGCGCTTATTATTGATCCTATTGGTTCTCTTTATGATTTAGGACAAGACTACGTGATAGGCTCATACAATTCTTTGGTAATAAAGACACAAGTTAAA
Source organism: Pycnomerus fuliginosus (assembly GCA_963924575.1). Lineage (NCBI taxonomy): Eukaryota > Metazoa > Arthropoda > Insecta > Coleoptera > Zopheridae > Pycnomerus > Pycnomerus fuliginosus. Next base: position 33,267,630 of record OZ004618.1, on the reverse strand, counting down.
GGTGTTTTATGGCTCCTTAAAGCCAAATGACTCATTTTACGCCCAAAGTGTTATGTACTGAACGCTTATTGATTACTCTTGCACTAATGCAAGCGTTTCAGCCAACAAGTCAGAACTAAATTAAGCTAGCACGAAATTGCCTTGTAGGTAATAATTGTACGAGGTGTTTCAAATTATACTAGCATCGCAGGTGGCTTTAAAGACAAAACATTTGACGATTACCGCCGTTTACGTAGCAATTCTGGAATTTTTAATATCGATGTTAAAGCCTGTCATTTGTCATTATATTATAAAAAAGGAGTTCGTAAACGCCAAAACGAACCTCCGGCGTTACAATCATTTGTAACAACCCTGTACATATTTATATTCGTGCACATTCGATTTTGAGTCACCTCCGGGCGTAGTGGCAAAAAATACAATTTTGCTTATGCTCAGAGAGCCGAGAAAATAATACTTTAAAAAGATTCCATCATTATTTCAGTTTGGAGCTTCAGTTGTGAAAACACCCCAAAAGAAAGAAGGAAGCAATCTCTTTTCCCATTAATCAAAACCAAAATAATTGAAATGTATCCACCTGAACGACCGGGAATGTTTCATATAAATTACAGGGAGAGTTCATTTTTTGCTTCATCAATAACAGTTTCTACCCAATTACAACCATATCTGCGACTTGCCTAATTTATTTCGCCAAAGCACGACGGTATAGTATGTAAAACAGCCCGCTAAGATGTGCCCTAAATTTAAAGTTTCCCACTTACAGGACTGCTGTAACGCGGGCAATTAATTTAACTTTTTTTAAGAAGATTCAGGTGGAATCTGCTCCGGCTTCTTCATAAAACAAGGATTTATAGTTCGAGCAGTACTGAATAATTCAAACTCTTTTTATAGTCGGTGTTTATGCAAAAGACAATACATAAAAGTGAATTATCGCCTCTCTATTGTCGCCCCTATAAATTTTTATCGAAAATGTCTCAGTAGAAGCCTCAATTTTCTGCGCTGCATAGAATCAACGGCTGTAAACTGGAGGATCGTGTCACTTTTCGATTTCCTCTTTTTCGACAAATCCACGTGATTAGTATTTCTGCACGTAAAACTCACACCGTGGAAGGAAAAAGCGGTAAAAGTATCGTGCTTTTGGGGTAGATTGTTCAGTTAAGGTTACAACGTTCTGTACTTAACCGGCAACAGCAATAGTCTTCCATTAACTGAGTTGACATTTTTCAAAAATCAATCAAAAACTGCTCTTTCAGATCATCACCTTTACTCTTTGCTGTTGAGGCATAGAAAGGAATTGTTTGCACTTGGGCTTTTGAAAAAATTAACGCCATTCACTGTCTGGAAACGTAAAAAATGTAAGGAACAGCGTGTTTACATGTCAAAAGGATTTCATCTCGCCTCGTGAGCTCTTTTACTGCCACTAACGCACATCTCATATTAAAAGTAGCAGAACAGAGCTTTTACCTGCCACGAGAGTCGTGAAAGGGTGGAAATAATAATGGAATGATTTTTAATTCAAACGCGTCAACACAATCAGAGGTTTGTTGCTGTTAAACTTGTCCAGTGAACCGCGTTCAACATCAAAAAATTTTTATTAATCGAGATTTTCATCATTTATTGCACCGAAATGCAAACACACAGGTGTTTTAATCTGTAAATGCAAATCATATTTTATATTGAGTGATGAATGTGACAAATGAAATTGTGTTTAAGTATGTACCTAAACGTTTGAAAATTCACGAAATGGGGAATTCAGAGATTGAAAAGAAATTCCACTGTTTTTGAAATCTTAAAAGTCGTCTTTCCTTAATGAAAGAACTATTTGTCTTATTTTTAACCTCCCCACAACCAACATAAAAATGGGAGGTTACTGCAATCAGTTCAAAATTCGAAATAACACCAGATCTTTACGTTTCGAGGTCCTAGAATCACGAAAAAGTGGTACAGGATTTCTCGAAAACTATCGAACTGATTTTCATGAAATTTGGTATGGAAGTTAAACACCGTGTTCTTTATCAACACATGAAAGGTGTCCAAATTCTGTTTCCGAAAATGTATAACACTTTCGGCAAAAAGCCCAAAATTTCGGAATTTCGTCTCAACATTAAGAACATTAAGATTAGACTGAAATTTGGTACGTAGAGATTTTATAACTTGCCGAAGGGCTGCTTTGATTAAGATGACAATCGACAAACGACAAGTGCCTTTTTGGCATATTTAACTATGAAATTTGAAGAATATATCAGTGTATTAAAAAGCTTTAAAATTCTGCTGGAAAAAAACATAAAATTACTCCAGAAAACACTAAAATGGTGATTTGAAATTTATTTTCCTATCGGATTGGAATATTTATTAAGTGAAGAGGTTCCAGTCGCTTTCGCAGCCATTTTTAACTTCTACGCAGCGCGAAGCAGTTCCTGGAATCGATCGGAAAATTCCGAAAAAACGAATCGCCAAAAACATGAAATCTTTACGTTTTAGGGTCCTGGGAACCCAAAAAAGTCGTTTGATTACATTATATCCAGATTTATACGTCTATATGGCGCCTCACCTACGTTTACATAGGTCTCCGATAGATCCGGCGGGGAAAAAGTACGCTTCTTTTGCGAACGCTGCCTAAACGTTTAGAGATGGAACAAAATCTTATATAAAGGAATTGTTGCCAACAAATAGATCTACAAAAAAGTTCGCGACAGCATATAAGTGTCTATGATAGGTAGCCTACAATAATTGTTTTTGTGTTTTAATTTTTTGTAAAAATCGATTTGACTGTTTGTTGTGGGCTATTCTTCATAGATACCTATATGCTGTCGCGGACTTTTTGGTAGATCTTTTCGTAGCCAACAATTCTTCTATTTATGATTTCGTTATATCTTCAACCGTTTACTCAGCGTTCACGTTTGCAATTGTTAAAGCGGGGTTTTTTCGCGGACTTGCACGCAACGAATAACTGAAACGTTTTAAATAGGGTCAGTGGTTGGCTTTTATTCTATTTTTATTTAAATTTAACATTGTGGTTAAAATCCAATTAGTAATTTCGGGTAAATTCCATGCTACTTTAAACTTTAAAACACGAACGTGACAAAACACTGTTCTCGTCTTGTGTAGTCAAAAGGTCTGACTGAGTGAGTCTGAGGCTCAAGGCCAAAAGAGAGGGCAAGACGTGAGGAAGTTTCGAATGGCGATAAGGTCAAAAATAGGGTCGAAAACCTTAGATGTAGATACCATTTTTTCGAGAAATGTTATTTTAATGGCGATAATTCCTTGACCTTGTAGGTTATTTTGTTGAGATAAATTGGCGCCTTCAATCGATAGAACCTACACTTAGCGATAACCTGATCATATGGTTGGTCCACGATCTCTACGCTTACAAATTCTGTGAAAAAGTAGAAGTTTCTACCGTCTCCGAGACTGCAAATTTTTGAAACCTGTTTTGTTCAAATTTTTATAACAAAATTTCGTCAGTTTGGAGTTCATAATCAAGGAAAGCCATTGGCAATGCTACACGAAGAAAACCTACTACGCGAAAAAATTATACGTATGCAAATGCAACACGTAATGAAAGTATATTTTTTCCGTCTACGGCTTCGAACTTCAAACTTCACACTCGTGAAAAAAAGGGTTACCTACTTTCATTACTAATTGTACAAGTAACTAGTAACTATTTTTAATTATGACTACTTAAAGCTGTGAGCTATCTTTAACTGATTTAAATTTAAATAGAATTTCGAAATGTATAATCCATCGACATCGAGCTAGATTATTATAAACCACAAAGTTAATTTTGTACGGTATAGTACGGTCCGCATAAAATGCATTCTTTTTTCCAGATTTTATAAGTAAGTACTCGAGTAAGTACCTATGTCTACAAATATCCACACTTTAATTTACTGTAGACGCAATCACCTTCGCCCTCAGGGAAGCTATCGGCTCTCAGAAACGGTGAGGATTCCCGAGGGAAGTTATTTTTAAAGTGAACTAATTTAGCAGTCTGGATCGGGCACGTCAAAGTATTTTCCAAATACCTATATGAAAAACACTTTTCCGCCAGAATCAGTTGCATCTTTGGGGGTGGCTTTGCAGAATCCATTTCCATTTTAAATTAACTCGAACGTCATAATTTCTCATTAGGAAGTAAAATTTCATTAGTAAACGCTGTTAATATATAGGTGTGCATGAGGAATGGGCTTTACAGCATAACTGAGTTGGAGCGTTTTGCAGTCGTCTAATAACTAGTTAGATAGTGGGTATCAGATGGTTGCGTGATTAGAGTTATGCCTTTATTTCAATCACCTCTAAACCAGAAATCAATACATTTACTCCCGAGGGATGGCACACCTAATCTTGTTTTTGCCCCGAACTTTCCCCATTGTCTCTCAATTAATTCTTAAGTGTTGTGGTCCTGACTCGAGCAATCTTTTGTAAAATCGCCCCGAACGACTTTCTTAACTCACCGACTTGTTTACGAGTAATTCGACGAAGAATAACGGCGATAGCAATCTTTTTTCACGTTAATAAAATCCATCATTAGTTTAATATCTGCAGAGTATACCGGTTTTATTACCAAATAATGGTGAAAATCAATCCCACTGAAATATAATACTGAGGTGACGTTCCTACCTATATTATATGAAATATGAAGTCGAACGAACCATCATAGTAATTACTTTCCTGTCTGCTTTGCGCGAAAAGGGATGTTTAATTTTACTGGGGATGTGAATATGTCGAATATCACTTTTGTATTAAACATCTAAATTGTCTATTTATTTTTTTATTGAAAGGTAAATTAATAATTTGTATTATAATGGCTATCACCTGAACTAAACTTACACCAAGATTCCATTAGATTAACATGGTGAAACATTATGAAACATCCATTATTTCATATTTTAGTTAGGTATAAGTATCAAATACCTGCTGGACGCCATCTAATCCGAATTCGGAAAGCTTTATACGTAACGTCAACCTGGATCACGTACTTAATGCCTTAGTCTCATGTCAAAGAGATTCATTAGCCTATCTAACTACTATAGGAAGAAAAACGACTAATGGTTTTATGAAAGAATATTTACAGAATTCGTAAGTTATTTTCTTTTATGCATTTTAACAAAGGCAACAAAGAAAGTTCAGTCCTTACACATTGCCTCAAATTTTGTTGCATTTATTTGTTAAAAGAATAAAAGCTCTGTAATATAAATATATAAGGATACAAAGAATGTTGTCAGAATAAATGGACAAGAGAGTGAATGTTTTTGGACAAGAAAGGGCGTAAGACAAGGATGTCCGCTCAGCCCAACCCTGTTCACAATTCATATAAGCGATATTGATGAGATGTTTAGAAAAGCGCAAGCAGGGGGGGTTGTGGTTGGCAAAGAGAAAGTGTGGTGTTTGGCGTATGCGGATGATTTGGTGGTAGTAGCGAACCAGGAGAGGGGAATGCGAGAAATGATAAGAAATGCAGAGAGGTATATGAAGAGAAAAAGGTTGGAAGTGAATGTGGAAAAAACTAAGATGATGGTATTTAGGAAAGGGAGAGGCAGGGCAAAAGAAAGAGAGTGGAAGTGGAATGAAAGGAGAATAGAGCAAGACAGGGAATTCAAGTATCTAGGTTATGTATTTAATGAGAGGAACACATGAAGAGCGCATGTAAGACATGTAAAGACAATAGAGCATCTGCTAAGAGAGTGTGAGGGAATGAGAGAGGAGGAACGAGAGAGAAAGACTATATTGAATGAAAGAGGAGAGGGAATAAAATGGATGAAGGTAGTGTTGCCGTCTAGACAAGACAAGAAAGAAATGAAAAAGTCTTGTCTTGTCTTGAATTTTCTAGACAAGACTTTACAAAGTCTTGATCTTGATTAAAAAACCATGGTCAACTCTTGTCTTGATTTCGATTTTGTTTTGATGCCGAAGCATGCTCTCGTCGCATCTTGGTCCTTGCTTGGCTGACTTCCACGAACTCATAAAATCTCATTGTTATGATCGACTAGGTACTTCCACTTACTAGTAAAAATAATATGGTCCTTTAAGAGTGTGTGTGTACTTAATTCCGCTTTTAAAAATATATTCACACTTCAAACCTGATGATATGTTTTATTTTTGTTGTCAACAATATACCTATCCTTGGAAACAGAATTACAACATTTATTAGTTAATATTTCCGAAGGTTTAGAATAAGCATCTGCCGACGTGCCGACGTTCGCACGGTCCCTCTAGGCCTGGGTAGCCCAATAAACAATAAACACTGTTTATGATATACCTACCTACCCTTTAGACACAGCTAAGTATTTCTTCTAAAGAGATAACACTTGCCCCAAAATAACAAAGGTAATCTAGAGTTCTAGACTCTTGATAAGTTTTAATCAAGACTCTTGATCTTGATCATAAAACTCTTGTCTTGTCTAGAAATTTCTAGACAAGACTTGTCAAGGTCTTGTCTTAATTATTTTATACATTAAGTATTGAACCAATCCAAAGGTAGATTTTGTTCACAGTAACCTAGCAACCTCTAGATTACAGTGATAAGACGACAGTCGTAGTTCAAATCAACTGGTAATCCTACGACATTTAACACAACTGTCATTAAAAAATGGCAAAAGTAAAAATATACTCAAACATTTAATCAGATTTAGAAAAAGATACGGTTACCAGATTTGTACAGAAAATTGTTGGGTAATTTTAAACTGTGTGGTATCTTGTTATAATTACAACAAACTACAAAGTCACTCGCCGGAATGTAAATTTGTAGCACTTTATAACATTCTCCTAAAACTCACGAGCCAACAACAGGAACTTAACATTATTTTAAACACTGGATATGAGCAGGTCCTCCTCTTTTTGAGCTATTAGTTATTTTTTCAATTTATCAAATCTCTTCTAATAAACTCTCCCCGGTGTCCTTCGGTCTTCCTGTGTCGCGTCTAATTGGTCTTCGCTTCCTATATCCTTCGTATCAGTTTTGTTTCGTCCATTCTTTTCATAGTAGGTAGATGCCCCCGAACAAGACTTCACTTATTAGGATAAGTACTCCATTGTAAAGTTTTAGGTATTCTACCAAATTTCATACCAAGAATGTTATAATGCGGTTAAAATAAAATTCAATCGCCGTAATCAGCCGTAGGTATACATAAATGTTTAAATCTTGTTGAAAATAAATAATTTCACTTCTATTTTGTGACGTGACACTCAGTTGACAAGTGACTGACAACTGACAGCGATGATCCAACATTTTTACACTACCTAGATTCGAACGTGTTTGGAACTACTTCAATACTTTTAATTTATAAAATAATCCTGTAAAATATGATTCGTCGTCTCTTGATTGCCTTGTTGAGTCCTCATGGATTCACTACTCGTCAATGGTAGATTTTTTTTCGGCCAAAGACGACTCGAGCAAGCTCTCGGCGTCTTTTTGACCTAAAAAAAATCTACCATTTTGACTCGTAGTTCAACCATTCGGACGTCAAACCCGCGGCAATCAAGAGACGACTTATCATATTACTAATGATTATTGTTGGTAATCTAGACAAGACAAGACAAGAGTCTAGAAAGACCAACTCTAGACGGCAACACTAGATGAAGGAAGTAGAAAGAGCGGGAAGTAGCAGAGGGGGCAAGAGAAGACAGAAACAGAAGGTAGAAGGAAGAGAAAGAATTCAGTTATATGAGTTAATGATGTGTTTATTTATATTTATTGTACATAATTTAGCGATGTAGGGACGGCAGAGCCATTAGGTCAGTAATAAAGTTTTTCTGTCTATCTAATAAAAGCTATATTTTCGGTATTTTCCTTCAGATATCTGTTTCTACGAGGAACTCGAAAGATTCAATTCATCTTAAATTTGTTGTGCAATAAATATTATTATGAATATTATTCAAAAAGAAATTAACCATCAAGTCTATGTAATTCATCAAATCGCGGAATGATCTGTTTTCAACTTATTATTGGACATATTACTCATATTAGTGCTTGTCGGAATGTTTTTGTATATTCAGCGTGTTTGCTAACTAACTATATTATATTTTTCAACCAACTGTCACAAAGAAATCAAGGCAGTAAAATAGCTACTGACAAGAAATGTTTAACACCACAACAAAAAAATTGGCAGTTTCGGAGACGGTAGAAACTTCTACTTTTTCACAGAATTTGTAAATGTAGCATTTAACTTTATTTAACCAAGGTCCATGCAGAGCGTTTGAATAGCTGATGCACCCGGCGCTCATTTATACTAAAATCTTAAATACAAATGTTTTTCACTCCTAAAATGGACATTTTTCGAAAAAATGGCACTAAGTTTTTCGATCCGGCAATGCAACAGCTATCGAATTCGATAATGATAATATGCCCTTTTGCTAGGAAAAACTCAAAAAGGGGCCTTTTTGTCCCTAAAACGGAAATTTTCGAAAAAATTGCACTAAGCTAGGTTTTTGATCCGGTAATACAGGGTGTTTTGCAACCGCGTGTAAGTTTTTTAACCTCAGATTGCCCATCGAAAATGGTAACGATTGGCACGAAATTGTTTAGGTCGAAGTCGTCTCCTAAAGAAGTTATAGGGCTTTAAAGTCAGCCATCGGGAGCAGTTTTTCTTAGTTATCTCAGGAACGGATTAATGGATTTGAATGAAATTTGGTGGACACTAGTAGCCAGTGAATATTCATCTACATGGGGAATTTCGTTGGATTATGACCAGGGGATCCCCAGAAAACGGAGACACCTTTGACATTTTTCGTCCGGAAAATGTTTGAAGGTCACGCGTTTTAAAAATGGTGGTGTCCGTTAGAAAGGGCAATTCAAACTGCAACTTTTACTATACTTGGTATTTTTTGATTTAATGCGTGGTTTTAGAGATATCCGTACCTGAGGTAACTGGAAAATTTTCAAGGTCACGCATTTTAAAAATGGTGGTGCCTGTTGTAAAGAGCAGCTTAAACTGCAACTTTTACTATTCTTGGTATTTTTTTATTTAATGAGTGGTTTTAGAGATATCCAAATAAGAAAAACTGCTCCCTATGGTAAAGCCCTAACTTCCTTAGGAGACGAATTCGACCTAAACAATTTTGTGCCAATCGTCACCATTTTTGATGGGCAATCTAATGTTCAAAAACTTACAAGCGGTTGCAAAACACCTGTATAACAGCTCTGTCGAATCCGACAGTAGTAATTTTTTTTTTGTAAAGTAAATTGAAACACTAAAATGACATTTTTCGAAAAAATGGCACTAAAGTTTTCGGTTTGAAGAAAAATCAGCTATCAAATCCGGTAATAAAAATATACAGTTATGCATAGGTTTTTTTTCACGGCACCATTTTTTGGCCAGAAGGGCACAAGTGTGAATACATTTTTAGAAGCAGAATTCGAAGAGCATTCATATGGTAACGCGAAAAATGGTGGTTTGCATTTAAATTTTTAAAGTTGATGTGCCAAATAGGCACTTTCCATAAACCGATGTGGCCCAGATTGTAATCAGCACCTACAAATCCCCCACTGAATATGTGTGCCAAATTTCATCTCGATACGTTCAGTAGTTTGAGCTGCAGCGTGATCACAGACAGACAGACAGACACACAACAGACAGGCATTTTTTTCAAAAACCACTTTTTTGGGTTCCCAGGACCCTGAAACGTAAAGATTTCATGTTTTTGGCGATTCGATTTTTTTGAATTTTCCAATCGATTCCAGTAACTGCTTCGCGAGCGTAGAAGTTAAAAACCCTGATTCACATTACCCCTATGTCCGTCAGCATATGATTCTATTATAATATTTTATTATACTTATTATGATTCATTTTATGCGGTTGTAACATTTGTTGCGAAATTTCAATTCAGTCTTTAAAATGTTAAATTTTGTGCCAAAAGGGTACTAAGTTTTAATAATGCATTTTTGAAAACAAAATTTTAAGTCCTTTCGTATGCTGATGGAAACAAATGATAGTCATATTTCAAATTTCAGAGTTGACCTGGTAGGTTAGTTAATTATACCTATGTAATAAATAGGTATATGTAAAGTGTACATACGTACCGGAAAGATAGTGGTCGACACTAATTAAGTACCTACTGATTGCAAAACATGTAACTTCTAAAGCTAAAGCGAAAAGAAGAACTTATTATTAACAACTTACATTTATAATAATTACTATTTAGTTTATTTAGCTCGAACAATTTTTGGTGTTACGGCGATTTGGGTTATTTTAGGATTTTTGTTAAATTATTCATAACACAATTTGTGAATGTTCGAATACAATTAGAGCTCAACAAGTGACTATCGTGCGACAGCAAACGAGTAAGACAAATGTCCATTCGCTCGTTAATGTTTATAAAATGTAATTTGTTTAATTCAAATTAAATAGTTTGTTGATTAAAACCAAGACTGACCATTACAGTAATGACATTTTACAGTTCAATTCGGGAAAGAAACATTAATTGTTTTTTACATTTCGATCTAGCTCTTGCGGTTTCCAAGTTCATTTCTGTTGTTCACAAGACATAGGTACTTAGTTTGATTACTTATATTTTCTCATGATTACACGGTCTTTAGTACAAAAGTATTATTATGTACTAGTTTTATTAATTTTTTTTAATTACAGTAATCAGTAGGTCTCAAGGGTTATTGAACCGTGCAATTACAAACACTAATATAAAATTTGATAACCCTATCAACACCAAAATTAAAACTACTACATAGTTATATGTATTAATTTGCGCCGCATTGTTATCAGTGCATCCTCCTGTTTAATGGATAACAAGCGTCACAATTTTATTAATAAACAAAAGTTAAGTAATAACATTGTTGCTTCAAAATTCCTTCAAGCTAAAATTTAATTCGCTGTGAAACGGAGCAAATCTTGCCCCGCACAGAAACTTAAATTAATTTGGAATTTGGACAACAATTCATCGACCTTTTGTCGTCAGTTTGGTTCGCTAAAAATACTTAGCCAAGTGTAAAAAAGGGTATACGCTATTTTAATTTCCCATGCGGCTGCTTTTCAATTCGTGGCCATATATTGCACATAAAAAATTTCAATCTCGGATGAACAACTGAGGCATCCATCATTTCTTGGCACTTGGCATCCTTTCCGGACGTAGTTTTTAATAAACTGACCAACTGATTAGATTATCAAAGAGCGGAAAAAGAAACGTTTTTTCGGTATTTCTAAAACATTTTATTGGTGTTCCTATAAATCATTGTGATAAAAAGTGGGTTCGTGCTGAAACTTTGGCAGAATTCCTGACCAATCCATCATATCTCCTAATACCTATACATGCAATATTTCAACAGAACCAATTTTTGATAAAGTACGGTAGATATTTCAATTTAGGTGGCCCCATTTAGATAGCAGCGTTTGAACAGCTTAACGCCTAACAATAATTCTGTTTAATCATAGCGCTGGCTAGTTCTGGCAGCCCCTTTTTCTCGCACACAAAAACTTTTCGGTGTTTGGAATTTATCCGGGATACTATTAGTAAACCGTCACGGCCAGATCAACGAGTGGCAAAATTTAATGGCAGAACGTGCTTGGTCAGCTGAGCTTTCTCGTCAATATGCCTCTCAAAGTAATGTTTGTCAACGTTTCCACAACAAACACTGCCAATAATATTTATGTGTGCAAATATTAATATAATTTTCCCCCTGTTGACATTGTGCAAGATATGCCATATTATTGGAAACATGTTGCCTTGTTATACATTTGCAACAAGATACTGCATTTTAGTACATCTATGGCTGTGGATGTTGAAAATAGGAAAGGTTGACAGTGCATTATAACGTGCAGTTATTGTTGAAGTGCAACTTTTACAGTTGGGTGAATTTTCGCGGAGGAGCTTGCCACTGTCCTAAAAACGGAAAATACGTAATTTAATTGCTAGTCAAACGAAACTGGTAGATTTTTAAATAAATAAAGTAAAATAAAGTAAAGAATTTAGGTTTTCCTTTGTGAGCTGCAGCATCATTAGAGGTGTCTAGATAACAAATTATTAGGAAACTCCGAACATTTAGGTATTTTTAGCAGTGAGATGTTGACTGTTCTTAACTTCATTGGGAGGATAAGATTTTCACAAATCTGGATAGTTTCACCGATCAATCAACGGCGAAAAATTCAAGATCAAGAAATTTCAACAACCTTGAGCACAAGACAAGAAATGCCAAGACTCTTGTCGAGACGAGTGAATTTCAATATTGATTTTAAATGCAAGGCAAGACAAAAAATTACCCTCAAGGCAAGATTTCTTGTCTTGGTGAAACACTAATAGAATCATCTTCTAAAGAACACAGGGGCAGTGTGAGTCAGGTTTCTTTCATGTGTCATTGTTAAAGGGGCTTTCATTAACGCGTCTTCAGTTGCCGGATAAAGGGGATGCCAATACTGCGTCTAATCTCTCAACATGAATAAGATTATAATGCACGCGCGTCAAAATTGAATAAAACATTGTTCTGTATAAACCACGTGTGAGTTAAGAATGTTTCTCGCTCGAAGAACGAAGAATTAGCCCACTTAATCTGAGGATTCGCACGTTAAACATTTTTCTTCACTTGGTGCATAAATCGCTATTAATTTAGAAGAAAAAACGCCTGACTCACACTGCTCCTGCGTCCCTTAGTATAGGTGTAATCCCATTATGAGTATTATGAGTAACTTAAGAATAAATTATTGAAGATCTTGGTGTAAAAACCGGTCAAGTCCATATTTGAGTCAAATTGAGTTTGTATACATTTCAAACGATAGCCGATCGGTAAGTAAAAAAATCAGAGAAGCCGAGGGAAAAGTAACGTTGTGATAACCGGAAACCGGTGTTCATTTGAAAAAGTTAAGTTGACGTTTATTGATATTATCTTTGTTCATCTGTAAATAACTATTAAATAAACCTATAACTATTAAAAAAATGTATTGGCCTGATTCCAGAACCATGTTAAAGTCTGGTTAGTTTTTATCGTCTTCCCCATACATACATTCAAAATTGCGACTTTTTTACACCAGTCTTCAATTATAAACAGAGCTTTGAAATTTGGAAGTTCGCCGTTTACTTAAATTATGAGATACAGAGAGTGGTTCCTTTTTCACTGCTCACCATCATTGGCATCTCCTAAACGGTAAAAGATACAAAGTCGGTTAAATTAGAGAAATGTTGCACTATTTCTCGGTGACTACGCATCTGAAGAGAATTCCCCGATATCTTGATTCGTTCCTGAGTTATTTCGAAAAATCTGAAAATTGCGATTTTAAATAAAAGTTAGTATCTCCGAACGTGAAACTTGGAATATTTATATTTTTGACAGCTGTCAATCAAATGGCATCGGCAGAAATTTTCTAGGCCTTCTAGATTTTGAGCCATATGTTGAATTTTGGCACCTTCGGACGTACAAAAAAATTTGTTTTACAGAAATGTAATCAGTAAGAAGTTTTTTGAAAAAAACATCTCAAAGTTTGAGTCACACGACTTCAAAATCTATTTTGTTGAATTTTCAATTGTTTTAAACATCAAAAGGATTTAAAAAATTGGTGTATCCACTATTTTATACTTTTTTCTCAAAAAGTTTTATACTAATTTTATAAACTATCCATATTGATTACATTCTCGAAAAGTTAACTTTTTTCTATATTTCATGGTGTAAAACTGTGATATGGCGGCCATAAGAGAATCAAAAGTTGACGTCATTGCTCAAAATCTAGAAGTCCCAGAAAATTTCTGCTCGTTCGTGCTTCTATGTGCACTTTATGCCGATGCCAGATATGAAGGTTTGTAATTTGTGGGAGTGATATTTCTAAACTGTTATATTATGTATGTAATAGGAAAAATAAAAATATTGGTTAACATTATTCAGAAAAATCCACAGAAAAAACAACTATTTCAGAAACACATACGACTTTGTTACACCAAAATTTAACACTTAATTTATTTAACGTTGATACACCATTGTAATTCCTAAACTTACTGCAGAATAAATACAACAGATTCTAACGAACGGGGGGTTGTGTGACTCAGCTTTTTTTCTGTTGGTTTCTAACCGGGTCGCACTCTTCAGTTCCGTCAAAATGATTGTCATTGTCAAAAGTAAAAACGAAGACAATAATTAACAATTACTCCTAGCAACCTCCATATTGTTACTTTTGATTGACACTGGCAAGAGTTTTGACGGAGCTGAAAACCCGTTTATATACCAACAGAAAAAAGCCTGACTCACGCTAACGCCGCGTTCGTTAGAAAGTGCTACGACTTTATTTTTTTGATCCAAGTTCAACTGCGCAATTACATTTTCCAAAAATCATTTTTGAAATTTTGTCAGTTTGTGGGAATTAGGTTTGAAAAAAGCATAAACAAATAAAGAGAAATGTAATTGCACAGTTCAAAACGTCAATATAATAAATTTGTGAAATGCGAAATGCCCTGATTTCTTTATTTTCTCAACACAGATTGTAACTACATACGACTATGTTAACTCAACAAAAATTATATACATACGATTATATGCATATGATTTTGTAATTTCTCAATTTAATTAAAAAGTATTTTTAACAGTTTAAACCATTATACTTTTCTTGTGCCTCAGCTCCCAGGGAAGATATTTTACGTCTTAGGCAAAAAATTGTAAAAATGCTGCTTACGACGTTGTAATTCTAAACGAACGAGCTGTCAAAAATACAAGAGTTCCAAAGCTTTCATTTAAATGCCTTCAATCGTTAGGGAGATATTAATTTTTATTTGAAATAGCAGATTTTTCGGAATAACTCAGGAATTAATCAAGATATCGCGGACCTCTCTTCAGATTCTTAATTGCAAAGAAATAGCGCAACTTTTCTCTAATTTAACCGACTTCGTATCTCTTACCGTTTAGGAGATGCCAATGGTGAGCGGTGAAAAACAAACCACCCTGTATACTAGCAGATAGACTAAGGCCGAATTCAATTCAGGTTTGAAAATGATAGGATGTTAAATATTTGCGTCAATAGTGATAGGTATTTGCAGAATAAAGAGAATTTTTAATGTCTAAACTTTGAGCTGGGATGTAAAAATAATACATACAAATTGCCAAAAATTTAAAAATGCCCATCAAATTTCAAATTACAACTTCACCTGTCGCAACATTCAATAAGAAATAGTGCCCATCTCGGTTAGGGTTGTACATGTACAACCATAGGCGCCGAAACTTGGAAATTGCGAGGGGGGCACGGCTCCAAAGTGGATAATAATAATTGTAATAATTTTGGCAAATTCTGGGTGAGCTATTTGTGGCGAATTCAACATAGAAAAAGGCAAATTATTATTCTAAACGTAATTTATAACAAAAATAATTGTACAAAAAAGTGCAATAAACAAAGAAGACACGAAACAAAATTTGAAAGGTACAAATTACAAATTAAAGAGAAAATGTATTTTTTCTTTGAGCCGTTCTGGAAATATATATTCATCTTTATTCTGTTTAACGAATAATTAAAACGTTAATCGGAGTAGAAAATGTCCACGGGTGAGATGTTTAAAAAATATATAGATATACAGGGTCCTCGAATTCGACCACGAAAATTTATGGACATATTCTCTGGTCAGAAATAAAATTAAAAACACCTATAAAAATTTTTCGATTTTCCTTTCCCTAGGGAACTGCAGCCCCCTAAAATAGGGGCTATGTTCGAGTTATTTGCGGATAACTTCTGAACCGTTTAAGCTACGACAACCAAATTTGGGTCACTTATTTAGCGTACTGAACTACATAACCTGTTGTAATTTTACCAAAATCGAACTAAGAGAACCCTGATATAGCCCATACTTTAGGGGCCTGCAGCTCCCTTAGGAGGCGGAAATCGAAAAAGATTTATAGGTGTTTTTAATTTTATTTTTGACCAGAAAATGGGCCCATAAATTTTCGTGGTCGATTTCGAGGACGCCCTGTATAGAAATTTTCCGGTAAATTTTCAATTCATGGCTAGGGGGGCATTGCCCCACTTGCAAACCTGAACCAACAGTTGAGATATCAAATGATACCGAATTACATGTACCTAAATAACCAATAATTCGTCACAAAAAGACTTCTAGGTGATACTAGACGTTGCAATTATTTTAATTTTTTGACAACGCAATTTAAATAAATTCTCGATGATGGATATCACCTAGAATCACCTGGATGCCCGTGAAAATTTCCCTCGAAATTTCCTAAAAAAAAAAAAATCATAACGTCTAATATCATCTTGAAAAAAGCTGGTCCTCTGGAATTGAAACTCACACTTTGCTCATTTCTTTTTCTTTGAGATATGACAATAATTTTGCAAAACAATGATATTTTGGCAAAAGCCGACAGAGGTTGAATTGTTTTGTATTCCGTGATAAATTGATTGAATAACCACCTACACATTTTCTCTGTGAGATGAATTAAATAGTTGCCTAACTTTTAGTTGCAGCTTTAATTCACCTGAAATGCGTCTAAATTAGCATCAAAGAGCCACTTGAATTTCGAGGGTGTTTTGTGGGCATGCAAAAAAATTCAGCAAACGACAAGGAATCTCGTAGCCTGGCCTTTGGGTCACGATTTAGAGAAATGAACAAGAATTTCAGGAATGCAACAGATAGCTAATTTTAATTCGGTATTTTTTATGGATCTTAAAATGTACTTCTCAGAATAGGTAGGTATTAAAGTAATTTTTTTGCGGCTAGAGGGCAATAATCGCCGGAAATTTGTCTGAAACCTCGTAAATTTTAGATTAAAACCGTAAATGTTTGTCTTTCCTTCATTAAACCGACGTCGGGTGGATAATTCAATTACAATTAGGGAGATGAGGAGGGCACTTACCTCGTTAACTGGAAGACGACGACGTTAGATCAGACAAATGTGCAAGAAACACCACAACTCCACGAAAGTGACGGGTGAGTGAAGCAAAATGAAGATGAGATGAGAGTGGAGGATACTGAGAGCGTTCCGCGATCGTGCCGAGAGAACAGAGCACAGAAGAGACGTCTATTGATCACTGTACAGGCGAGAACAGCGGGCGGGGATCCAGGATATCCCGCCGCCACCGCCGCTCGTCCCTCTGCGCGCGACAGGACCCCAGGACCGACTGAAGCAGACTCCTGGTTGCGGTCTCTCAAAATGTTAACAACAGCTCAAATCGGACCAGAGATATCGAAGATGCTTACCCCTGTCGACCATTGTTTTGTGGCAACTGATAGGATTATGTTTTTGTAAAGGGGCCTCGTTAACATTTTTAAATTTTTTTGACTAATAACAAAGTTATGAACATTTCTAATCGCCGCTGCAGGTGTGCGTGACGTCACGTTAGTTCCACCCCGGCCGACCGCCTATTGAACACATTGACTTCGGACGGATTAAATTATGGTTCATTGTTGTTTTGTGGGATGCCATAACAAAACAAAAACCCGCCCTGCAGTAAGTTTTCATCGTTTTCCTGATAAAACAAGAAAAACTAAATTGTTTAAACAATGGATGGCAAAAATCAGCAGGAGGAACTTCTTTCCGAACAAATACACGTCTGTGTGTTCCGTACACTTTACGCAAGATTACTATTCTCTTAGATCATTCCGAGATTATTCTTAAAGGAAAAATTCACACTACTAAAAGAAATGTGATTTGTTTATTCATGGACTATTTTCGCGAAGTTGATCAAGTCAAGATCAAGCATTCTCGATCCCTGGCAACAAAAGCTCTTGGTATCCGTGTTCATTATGGTACAGTTTTCATAGGAGCACCACTGCAGAGTCCCAGCTCGACCAACTAAAGTTTTCTCGCGGTTTTCTTCAGCTGCAGTAGGGTGGAGAGTAACCGAGGAACTTATTTTGGGTTCAGACATGTACGGTTGAACACCTGACATCGTAAAATCCATTATTCAACACGATTTATTTTTTAAATTTGCTTTTACAGTGGTGGGTAATAGGCTGCGTTCATGCGGTGGGACAAACGTGACGTCACGGCTATTATTTCGCGGTCTTATGTCTTATTAACTGTTACGAATTTCAATCTAATATTTTGCCTGTGTGTTGATATGGTACTAATAAGTTTGAATCAATAAAAAAAATTACTTTCATCTCGTGACGCCTTTAAAGGACCCCGCACTTTTCTTATGGAAATTGGGTTTGAGTCAAATATTTTTCAAAAAAATCTATGTTATGTTGTAAAGCACATCTCCCTGAGTAATTGTTACCATTGCGCCAAATTTGTGGACCTCGCCGTTTCTTAAATATGGAGGGTTGAAGATGAGAGGGTGGTAATGCATAGAGTTAAAATGAATGTGAAGGCCGCCATGGTCAACGCTACATATTGTCGTAACATTAACCGGGGCATCATTTATAACTCATTGAAGATGGCCATTGTTGGTATTTCTTCAGTATATTCAATGCTGTTTTAACACCTTCTGGATAGTCGTTAATTTGGGTCAGATTTCTTTTATTTTTTAATATATCATGCCTGTACATATACCCACATCTAGTTTCTCGAGAATTTTTCAAAAGTTTTGTCGTCCTAACCTGTTGGAATAATTAGGGCGTAGAGTGAAGGTGTGACCTACATACAAAGTGTGGGACTTTTTTCGTGGTACGCGAATTGAGCTTAAGAAAGGAAATATTTTTGAAATTACTATCATAACATATTACGTCTTATTAAACCATGCCCAAGCATAGATGTGTTTGAAATCGATGAAACTTTGCTTAGTTGAAGATTTTCTCCAAGCACAACAAATGTAGAATTTGCGCCCTATACTCCTTCGAATAAGTAAGGGCGAAGTAACTTTTGAAAAATCATTGAGAGACTACATGCATTTAGGTGTCGTATATTAAAAAATAAAAGAAATCTGACCCAAATTAACGACAGTCCAGAAGGTGTTAAAATGGCATTGAATATACCGAAGAAATAATAAGAATGACGATCTTCAATGACTTTTAATAAAGATGCCCTGCTTATAATTGTTCTGAAAAAAATCTAACTCAAACCCAATTTCCATAAGAAAAGTGCGGGGTCCTTTCCACTGACGAGGAACCTAGAGCATGGCTTTTCTAGTTGTCTGTTTTATTTTTCGGGGGAGCTTTAATGAGTTGTAAGCTGCTTTGACGGCTTGCCTCCGCAACATTATCAAGCGGGAAAATATAATCGCTTTTTGGCGAGCTCTGCAAAATGGTCATGGGCGTTAAGTACAAACCGACCTCTAAATTTATCCAGTTTCATGTTTCACATCATATTATCGGAGATTTTATTAATAATTAAAATTTTGCTCATTTCAGTCATTTCTAGATAGAGCAATTTGTTTTACGTTTTAGTGTCGTGGCAGAATGTGGAGGAACTCTTGTCTTTTATTATTCCTTCGCTCCCTCCCTCGTCTAGTCTGTTCGTCGGATAACTTGAGAACGGATTGATATAACGAGCTGAAACTTGGCGTGCAGTTGTGTTTCCCTAAATACTCGGCAGAGATTGCCTTTGGGCCATATCGGACCAAGGGGGTGGGAGTTAGGGGTGAAAAACCGAAAAATTATTAATTGCAATAACTCGAGAACTAACAGCTCAATTCACACCAGAGATATCGAGGATACCCCTGCTGATCATTGTTTTGTGGCTGTTTTTCCATGCACTGACGAGGAACTTAGAGCGGTGGCTTTTCTAATTGTCTGTTTTTTTTATTCTTCGGGGAAGCGTTAATGAGTTGTAAGCTGCTTTGAAGGCTTGCCTCCGCAACATTATCACGCGGGAAATAATCGCTTTGGCGAGCTCTGCAAAATGGTCATGGGTGTTAAGTACAACTCGACTTCTGAATTTATCCAATTTCTTGTTTCACATCATATTATCGGAGATTTTATTAATAATTAAAAGTTTACTCATTTCAGTCATTTCTGGATAGAGCAATTTGTTTTACATTTTATTTTTTTGATAATTATGAGTACAACTACAACGGCAATGCAAATAGTTGACCCATAAAATTATTATTTACGCCTCTTCAAATGGATAAACATACAAATTCAATAGATGAGCTAAATTAGTAACTATTTTAATTGCAAAACATACATAAGTATACAGGGTGGTCCTTTTTTCAGTGCTCATCACTGGCATCTCCTAAACGGTAAGAGATACAATGTCGGTTAAATTAAAGAAAAGTTACGATTAAGAATCTGAAGAGAATTCTCCGATATCTTGATTCGTTCCTGAGTTATACCGAAAAATCTGAAAAAGGCAATTTTAAAGAAAAAAAATTGGCAGCAGAGAACTGGAGGTTCCAGCCGCTTCTCTGCTGCCCATCTCGTCGGTCTTTGATTTCCATGTCTTGTATTTAAAATTTTAAAGTTGATATGCGTCATTGGCACTTCCCGTTGACCAATTGCTCCCAAAAGCCTTTCAGATCTTCAACGGGTCATCTATTCTTCATGTATAAAATTTCAGGCAAATCGATTTAGTAGTTTGGGCATATAACGTGGTTTTAGTGTTATTACAAAATTTCGATTTTTATACCTAACTACTGGGCCGATCTGGCTGAAATTTGGAACGTTTTGAGCCAAATCGACCCACCAGGAAGTGCCATTTTGGGTGGTACATCAACTCTAAAAATTTAAATGCAAATACCCATTTTTAGCATCACCATATGAAAGCTCTTCGAATTCTGCTTCTGAAAATATTCACACATGGAGCCAAAAAACTGTGACGGGAAAAAAACTTATGAATAACTGTATATTTTTGTTACCTGATGTCAAAAACCTTAGTGCCATTTTTTCGAAAAAGGGCCCTTTTTGAATTTATTTTACAAAAAAGCATAGCTCTTGCATTGCTGAATCAAAAACCTGGTGCTATTTTTTCGAAAATTGCAATTTTGGAAGCAAAAAGGCCTCTTTTTGAGTTTTTCTTAGCAAAAGAGCGATTATTATTATCAAATTCGACAGCTTCAATGTGGTGGCCATAAGAAAGAGAAAAGTTGACTGTCGTTGCTCAAAATCTAGAAGGCCTAGAAAATTTCAGTCGGTGCCATTCTATCGGCAGCTGTCAAAATAGTATATTAAAAAACACGTTTCATAAGGCCGATTATTATCGCACGAAGATGTTTGATCAACGAGGGCGAAAAGCCCGAGTTTCACAAAATCCGAGAGAGCCTTATGTAACACGTTTTTTATAAATTTTTTTCTATTTCGTATACACAACTTGTTAATATTTTCAAAAAAATTCAGATTATCATTTTCAAAGACAGGTTTGGCAGTTAATTATCGATTGTTAGACACAATAGTTGTCTAGGTTACGATGTAAACAAAAGTCGTGCCATAATAGAGCACATTAGAGAACGCGTTTGGGTGCTATAAAGTGTTCATTAGGAAACCGAAATAGAAATATGTACTTAATAGTTCTAACCATCCTCTACAGGTGTTCCTAAATTTATAGTCTTTACTCACAGACGTTATTCATTGCATAGTACTAGGAAGAAAAGCTCCCTCCTATGAACATGAACATGAAGTCCGTAACTGCTTCATAAGGGAGCTACGCTCCTTCAAAGTGTACTCACAAAGTCACTTTTATTAAAATTATTCGAAAAATACAAGTGCTAGAATTTTGAAATTTGGGGCAAAATGGTTAGTGTTATAAAAATTTTTCTTTACAATTTTTTTCAGATTTTTTCCTCCCCCATGAAGCATTTTCAGACACGTGTCTATATGAACTTTTCTCCCTATAATGATAACAATAATAATAATGTGAGGAATAACTTAATATAATAACCTCCTGGAATTAGGACTATGAATTTAGGAACAGCCCTGTATTCATATACAGAACGCTCGACTCCAGTTTTAATGGAGGCATAAAATTCTAATAGTTTAAGAGTTAAATCATTCTTAAGTTATAAATATGAGATTGTGGACCAGAGGTTAGTTCTGAATTTCTTTGTATAATGAAAAAAAGTGTCCATAGAGATTTACGTGGGGAATTCGACTTTATTTTTTTCCTGCTTCCCTAATTAATTTAATGGAAATTTTAGGCCATCAGGTTTTAGATACCGATAGCCTCTACCTCTGGAAAAATGCTGAGCGAACAGTTCCCTGGGGTTAGTTCATAAACGAAAGTAAAAACGTTATTCGAAATTCCCGCGAATATGTTGCTATGGAACACAAAACTACCGCAAATCAGAGCGCGGTACACAAATATCCTTGATGACGACATATCAGCTCGAGATTTAACGAAGTGTCGACCGTGCTCGTTCGTCTTCGCGGGAAATTAAAATAACGGACTTTTTTGCTTTCGTTTATGAACTAACACCAGCTGTTCCCTCAGAATTTTTCTACAGGTAGAGGCTATCAGTATGTAAAACCTGATAGCATAAACTTTCCAATACATTAATTAGGGAAGCAGGAAAAAAATAAAATCGGAATTTCCCACGTAAATCCCTATGGACAGTTGGACTTGGATACCTTGGAGAATAAACTGTAGATTTCGATATCTACACCTGGAATAATTAGTTAGGTACCTACTAGAAGAAAATCTATAATACGCTGTTTCCAAATTAAAATCAAATGCCAAAAGAACCAAGATTTTACGTGTCGCCCATGTGAAATTCAATGGTTCTTTCTATAAAATGTGCAAAATAATTGTAAAAACCTAATCTTGCTATGAATAATGTAATAATTGTTCTATTTTAACAATAAGGGAGAATCCATCACTGTCACAGGCGTGCTATAAATAAGACGTTATCTCTCTGAAACAGAATTTGGAAACTTCTTAGCTGCAGTTAACAATTGTATCCTGTTGTTATGTTAGAACGTTTATCTCGTCGATTGGTGAAATTATTAGAATTACAGTCATCCTATTTGCCTCTGCTGAACAAGAAATATCAACTATTGGAAATTAGTTTCTGCTACATTGCTTATAAGTACAATACGAGAGTTTTCACTGACTTATAAATCCTTTACTATTGCAATGTTTATGTGCAAGTTCAGAATATCGAAGTCTGTATTTATGGTAATTTTTTGCGGAATTGAATAGAATCGTAGGATACCTACGCGCGGTATGCATTTATATTGCGTTTAAGACATTTCACTCGGAATATCAACGATAAACGAAGCTCGTTTTAAGTACCTATAGGAAATTATTTCAGTTTCGTTTATCTTGTCGATGCAGTGACTTCTATTCATTGCTATTCATTTGCTAGTCTTGTTTTGCATCTCATACCTAAAAGCTTTTTGTAAACTTTTCTGAAAAAGCAGTACCTACTTTAGAGCTTTAGCTTGAACCCTTTGAAGGTCTGGAATTGATTCTTAATATTTTTACTGTTCATTATTTGTCAATCCTTTTGTGCCCCGTTGCGCTTAAAGCTCCTTAAAACAGCGAAAGGTAAATTCTGTTTTCGTCCAACAGGTTTCTCAGACCTTATAATACCGACAGAGGGAGACTTTGAATTCGTTTTGCTCTAATTTATTTTCTTATTCCACTTTCCTATGACCCCTGTTGAATTATTATTATTATCGTTGTCATTTGGAACGATAACAGTGCTATATCACCTTCAAAAGCTCTTTAATTAAGTTAATACCTATTAATATGTATTACAGAATGCGTAATAAGAAAGATACAGGTTGCTAATACTTCTTATTTTATTTTTGCGCATTTACATGAATAGCAAAGCAAAGAATAAATTTGTAATAACTGAAAACCTCGATTTTGTCTCTTTTGTGCTCACACTCAGCTCAGGCGAACGTGCCAGGTATTCGTATTTTCCCCCGAGAGAGTTTTCTATTCACGATAAAATAAATAATGCATTTTAGGTGTGCAGTGTTAGGCATATGTATGCCTACACTTCAAGAGCAATATAATGAACGTGATTATAGATATTAGATATTCAAATCAAACTGCATTTCATTAGTTTTCTCCTATAGCAAATCATATAAAAATTAAGAGGTCCTGTAAAAACAATAAAAAGGACAAATGGACGAAAAAATCATTATTATTATTAATTTTATTATAAAAATGAAGAGGTTACTGTAAAATCAATAAAAAGAACAAATATACGAAAAAAAGCCGCTGTGCAACTACAAAAATTTATCAGCGTGACGCATATTATAATCTATACATAAATAGGTAGATATACAGGGTGATTCACGAAGACCGTTCATTAGAAACTTTTGGGGATCCACTTGCAGTAAAATTTTGAAATTTGGTACTATACCATAATCGCCCACGCACACCAAAAATAAAATATTTCCGACTCCTGGCACTTCCTGTTTTACCGGAAGTAGCCGCCACCTTTGTTATCTTAAATGGAAAGCCCTCGTTTTGATTTTAGATTCGGATTCGTCTCTTATTTGTGAGTTTATCGCACCCACTTTTTGCCTACCCAACTGTCACTCTTTTTGACATATGTATAGAAAAATTGAAAAATGTACGTTTTCCGAACGGTTGAAGATTAAGGAACCAAACTGGGAGGGTTGAAATTATAAGGTTTGAGCTTTCTTTTGATTACTCAGGTGTTCTTGTTGACGCAACAATATTAGTCCAGTCAAGTTAGGTTTTTTTAGAAGAAATAATTTATATATTTTTGAAATTTTGGCTGCGGACTCCTGATGGCACCTGAAATGAAATGCCGAAAAGTTTCCACCCCCCAAGTGTGCGCTTCATCCCTTATTTGGCGAAAACCACTACCAAACGTGACATGACGCTAGTTTTTAGCATTTTTCGGCGAAACTATCCATCTGACAAAAATTTTATTCTTATTAAAAACATTCCCTATGAAATTCTGTATTAAAAAGGTCCTTATTATTTTGCTTATCCCCACCTAATTCTCGCAAACGACGTCCGAAGTTGTAGAACAGTCAGAATAGATTTTTGAGTAGAACTTACTTATACAGGGTGTTCCAACGAAAAGTATCCACCCCAAATATTTCGTAAACCAAATAAAATATGAAAATTCGCTTGGACATGTCAATTTTTATTTGGAGGGGGACACTTAAATCCATGCTTGGCGAAATTTCAAAACTCACTCCCTAACCCCCACCTACCCCCACTTCAAAATTTTAAATGGCAACCCCCCACTTGTGATACATCATTTGAAAGCTAATTTCATTGCCAATCTAACGTCGCAAAATCTTATAGGCCAGGAGTTTAAGGTTTTGACCTGCACAAAAATAAGGCAGGACTCCGGGAGTTTTCGCACGTCATTCAGGCCTCTCATCTTGAAAGCTAATTTCATTGCCAATCTAACGCTGTACAATTTTTGATATTTGTTCAACTCTAGCGCCCTCTATGGTTAAATTTAAAATTACATTAGGGCCCTTTGTGATACATCATTTGAAAGGGTTTGAAATTCTCTGTAAACTGATGCAAGAATTTTTGAAATCCACCCACTCGTTCAAAAGTTACATTGAAAGACATGAGCTGGTTCTGGGCCTAGGTATCCTTCAAGATTAGGCTGTAACTTTTGAACGAATGGATATATTCAAAAAATTCTTGCATTAGTTTACAGATAATTTCAATCCCTTTCAAATGATGTATCACAAAGGGCCCTAATGTAATTTAAAATTTGACCAAAGAGGGCGCTAAAGTTCAACAAATATAAAAAATTGTACAGCGTTAGATTGGCAATGAAATTAGCTTTCAAATGATGTATCACAAGTGGGGGGTTGCCATTTAAAATTTTGAAGTGAGGGTAGATGGGGGTGAAGGGGTGAGTTTTGAAATTTCGCCAAGCATGGATTTAAGTGTCCCCCTCCAAATAAAAATCGACCTGTCCGAGAGAATTTTCATATTTTATTTGGTTTACGAAATATTTAGGGTGGATACTTTTCATTGGAACACCCTGTATATTTATGAAATTTTGGCTACGGACTGCTGATGGGCCCTGAAATGTAACTTAACACCCCCCAAGTGTAAGCTTCATCCCTCGTTGGTGAAAACCTACTTTCAGACGTGGACATGGCGCTAGTTTTTAGCATTTTTCGGCTAAACTATCAAAATTACAAAAAATTAGTCTAACCAAGAATATTCCTCGTGAAATTCTGCATTAAAAAGCCCTTTTCATCATTTTGCTCATTTTCACCTAATTCTTGCAAACGACGTCCGAAATTGGAGGTAGTTTTTCGCTCGCACCGAAAATCAAACTAGCGGTACCCTCAACTTCGGACGTCGTTTGCAAGAATTAGGTGGGGATAAGCAAAATGATGAAAAGGACTTTTTAATGCAGAATTTCACGAGGAATATTTCTAATTCGAGTAATTTTTTGTCCGTTTGATAGTAGAGCCGAAAAATGCTAAAAACTAGCGCCATGTCCACGTCTGAAAGTAGGTTGTTGGGAGGTGTTAAGTTTACAGCCTTTCATTTCAGGGCCGATCAGCAGTCCGTAGCAAAAATTTCATAAATATATAAATACGTTCTACTAAAAAATATAATTTGACTGTTCTACAACTTCGGACGTCGTTTGCGAGAATTAGGTGGGGATAAGCAAAATAATCAAAAGGACTTTTTTAATGCAGAATTTCATAAGAAATACTTTTGATTAGAATAAATTTTTTGTCAGATGGATAGTTTCGCCGTAAAAAGGCTAAAAACTAGCGCCATGTCACGTTTGGGTGTGGTTTTCGCCAAATAAGGGATGAAGCGCACACTTAGGGGGTGGGAACTTTTCGGCCCTTCATTTCAAGTGCCAACAGGAGTCTGTAGCCAAAATTTCAAAAATATATAAATTTTTTAGATCTAATATGACGACTATAATATGGCGGAAATTAATTTTCAAAAATGACGGAAAGAAATTGTCCTCAACTCCATTTTTCAAATGCGAGTATAAATTTTATGCAGTCAAAAGATGCAAAATTGAATTTTCTTTAGACTACATCATTTTCAGTTGTAATTCGGAAAGTATAAAGTGTAATTCAGATTAATTGAATGTATTTCAGAAACGGTGATTTGTAATTCAGAATAATAAATGATTTTCAAATATAATAAATTTTAATTCAGAAAACATCATTTTGCAACTAGTCAAATGAAATTCAGAATAATAAATTGAAAATCAGAAAACGTAAAATGTTATTCGGACTAGCGAGTTGATACTCAGAAAACGTAAATTGTACATTAGAATTGTAGGTTGAATTTCAGAAATCGTTACTTGTAATTCGGAATAGTAAATTGTGAATCAGAAACCGTTAAATGTAATTCAGAAAGAGTAATTTAATTTTCCGAAATCGTAAATTGTAATTCTGTAATGTTTTCTGAATTTCAAATGATGCTTTCGAAATTACAAATGATGTTTTCTAATTACAAGTTACGCTTTCTGAAATACTCTTTACTAATCTGAATTACAAATAACGATTTCTGAAAATCATTTTATAATTCTGAATTACAAATTACCTCGCAAATTACCGTTTCTGAAATACATTTAACTAATCTGAATTACACTTTATACTTTCCGAATTACAACTGAAAATGGTGTAATTTTGAATTACAATTTACGAGTTCTGAAAATCATATTACGCTTTCTGAATTACATTTGACGGTTTCTGGCTAACAATTTACTATTCCGAATTACTACATACATAATTCTGAATTTACGATTTCCGAAAATCAAATTAAGCTTTTTGAATTACCTAAATTTGACTGTTTCTGCTTAACAATTTACTATTCCGAATTACAAAGTAACGATTTCTGAAATTCAACTTACAATTCTAATTTACAATTTACGTTTTCTGAATAACAACCGCTATTCCGAATTACATTTTACGTTTTCTGAATTTCAATTTATTATTCCAAATTTCATTTGACAGTTTCTGAAATTAATATTATACTTTCCGAATTACAACTGACAATTTGTGCATCCTATAATCATATTTTCAAAGATATTAAAAATTAACTCGTTTTTAAGGTCTAAACAACTTTAGGAGGCGAAGAAATGTTCAAAAACACTGTCCCATATCTTTCAAAAATTCGTTTTTCTTCACTTCTGGCAATTTTTAGGAAAGGTAAGCCCCCTTGGACACCTAATTATTTCATAGTGGCTGAACGCATGTACAAAAAATTGAAAAACAAACTATACCTTATGTTGTCGATCTGTGATTCGACGCTCGTAAATTATTCAACGAATTTTATTTGGTATTCCTATTTAAGAAAATGAAGTTGTGGACAATTTCTCTTTGCCACAAAAAAAATATTTTCTGCCATATTGTTAAATCAACATGATCAACTGAGACATCAAACGAAAGCTCAAAGCTTCTAGTTTCACCCCTCCAAGTTTAGTTCCTTAATCTTCAATCGTTTGGAAGATACAGCTTTTTCTATTACGCATTGCAAATCAATTTTTGGATACAAATTTGTCAAAAACGCTTAAAGGTTGTAACTGTGTTTAGGCTCGGACTGTATTTATCTACCTGACTAGAATATTTACTTTTTGGTAAAAACAGAATAAGATTGCTTTAGAAAGAAAATATAAATTTTTTGCAATGCTTTGCAAGTTCAATAAGGGTTGACTTACTTACTGAAGGGACAAAGACGTGTCGAAGGCACTTAAAAAAGTATTAGAGCAGTGGATGTCCTCACATTTTGTCACCATATGGATGGTTGGCTGGGTTGAAAGCAATAACATCTGCATTTAGGCGGCCAGTGGGGCACATATGTGCCTCACCGATTTCATTTTATCAAACAATCTCAAAGCACATCTTGTATGCGGGCAACGCGGTAAATAGGGCGCTATTCCATTATCAATTTCAAGTTCTCTGTTATGATAATCAGACTGATCTTGTAGATTTATAGAACTGTGAGGGAGGCAGTATTTGTGGGCCAGGGCGTGTCATAAGTGTTGGAGTTATTGCCTGGATTTTAACGATACCGCAGTATAGAAGGGTGGCTGAAGGCGGAAATGGCACTCTAAATTATAATGTGATGGATGGAAATTACCCGGTTTATATAAACAACATTTTAATTAATTGACGAAAAGAACACACATATTTTATTCTCCGAGTCAATTCAATCCCTTGATTTGTGACTGATACGAGAGAAGAAATATCTGTAGCACTGCTATACTTACTTGAAAGTTTAAGAATATTTTAGAGCCAGGCGGATCATAAACTTTTAAATGTGATGTAATTTAAAAAATTGCCGAGCCATGATACAACTTCCCCTCGCGACGCGGTGACAGAACATGATTTATGAATAAATTGGCAGAAATCTCAAATTCCGAATTTAAATAACTGCTAAAACATTTCTAATTTTCCCTTTGTTCCGTTTTAGTGCCGCAGCAGAATGCGAGGCACTCTTGTTTTAGCTTATTCGCTCGCTCACTAATCAGTCTGTCCGTCGCATAGCTTGAGAACGGATTGAGATATCGAGCTCAAACTTGGTAGGCAGCTTCGTCTCCCGAAAAGTAAGGCGGGAATTGCGAAAAACTATTAATTGCAATAATTCGAGAACTAGTGGAGGTATCTTGCTGAAACCTGGCATGTACGTTCGACCCTCAAGTCTGTTGAAGGTGAAGGGGTGCCAATTTCGGGGGGTGAAATTTAGGGGATGAAAACCACAAAAAATATGATAACTCCGCAAGGGTTGCCCGCAGCTGTTGGAAACTCAACGTACACACATATACCGGGTGATTCAATTTAGTATTCGCCCCCCTGTAACTATTTTATTGCAACAGGAAAATATATAAAACCATATACTTATATTTGTAAATTGCATGACAAACTCCATGAAGTGACGTCAATAAATCGTCAATATGATGACATTATGTCAAAATGACGATTGTCAACTTTTTTTCTTCAAATGACATGCTGTATATTTCTTAGCGGATTCTTGTAGACGTTTTTTTTCTACATTTAATTATGTAAAAAAAGTTCACAGTCTCACTAGAAAAATTCCGAAAAAAAATTTATTTTATTAGGCATAATTTGAAAGTTTCTTGTCAATAAACGTAGTGAGCCGTGGAAAAAATTGAATTATGGTGTTGCCTAATGTCGCCCTCACACGAAGGGTCCTGTTTTTCAAAAATTATAATTGATTTACCTGTTAAATCGTTAATAGTAATAATGTTATTGTTATTCACTAGTTATAAGGTAAATGGGGTATTATTGTTATTAAAAGGGTAAGTAATAATAATTCTTTGAGAAACTACGGTCCTTGCGATGTGAGTGACTTAGACTACACTATAATTCAATTTTTTCCATGGCTAACTACTTTTATTGACAAGATACTTTCAAATTATGCCGAATCAAATCAATTTTTTTTTCGGAATTTTTCTAGTAGAAGTGTAGACTTTTTTTACATAATTGAATGTAGAAAACAAATGTCTACAAGAATCCGCTAAGAAATATACAGCATGTCATTTGAAGAAAAAAAATTGACTATCGTCATTTTGACATATGTCATCATATTGAAGATTTAATTACGTCATTTAATAGAGTTTGTCATGCGATTAACAAATATATATGGTTTTATAAATTTTTCTGTTGAAATAAAAAAGTTACAGGGGGGCGAATACCAAACTGAATCACCCGGTATATCAGTGAAATTTTGCGGGGGATGCGTTTCACGTAAAATCGAACAGAGGAGGTGGAAATTAGGGGTGCATCTTGAAATTCCGCTCAATAAATATTGGTCGAAATTGACGTCATTCGATAGCTTTCCATTAATGATTCAAAAAAGGTGTCATTTGTATTGTCATTCTGTTTACTTTTCAACCTTCAAAATGTTTGTGTTTTTTCTGTTCATTTTCTGTAACAACAATTTTTTAACATTTCGCCTTTTTGACACATCTGTGCGTCTGCGGAGGCACTACTACTAGGTGCAGATTGATAAAATCTGCACCCGATTCCACCAGTAAGACCAGCCGCCCCTGCATACACATTAACGTGATAAACATCTACAGGTATACACATCGCTTTTAATATAGGTACCTCCAAAAGTTGCGTAAAACCGAGATAAAACCATTCCCTTTTTTGCATATTTACAATGAAAGTCGTCTTTTTTTAATGAAAAATCGTAATGAAAGTACCACTTTTTTAACGAAAATATCGTAATGAAAGTATCACTTTTTTTAACGATTTTAACATATTTTTCTTCTTTATCTTGTTAGGTACATTATATTATCACACCAGGGAAGTAAAGGGCTACCCAGTGTTGCCAATCATTACTCTCCCATATAGAAAAGAATTATTTTCCACTTTTTTGCGTACCTATGGGGGAATATACAAAAAAATTACGTGTACAACACGTAATTAAAATATCTTTTTTTCACTCGCTTGACTTCAGACACGCATGAAAAAAAGTATTACTTTCATTACTAGTTGTACGAATAACTATTTTTATTTAATAATAGCATAAACTTTGGGTTCTTAACAATAAAAACAGGACTTATTTCATGTGTACACTTCGTTAAACTATTAGTAAAGCGTTTCTCCTACGAAGAGGGATAATGTGGAGTTAATAACAAGAGCAAGAGTTTAATCTTGAAACAAGACATTTCTTACGCGAATATTCTAGTTTTAGGTATGTGTTCATTAGTGAGCTCCGGTCTATCTCCGTACATGTTTCAAGTTGCCATCACTCGACCTAAAAGCTCCTGAAACATTTTCTTTTAACACCTTTCGGATGAGGTAAGTCGTTATTTAGACACGCTACATGAACGAGAATGTGCAAGAAGAGCAATAAAGCTGTGTTTGAATTACCTACCTTTCAGAATACTGAAACAAAGTCAATCTTGTTAAGTAAGGGCTAGTTTTATAGCCTGAAGCCTGTGCCTGAAATTATCTGGAACTATGTTTTAATTTTCTGTCCAATCGTGGGAGATGACGTAAGTGAGTAAGCGATAAGGTAATTAATTGGCATCATCAAATTGAGGTTCAAAAACTTTTTTTAAGTTGAATTTTTGTTACGAAGAGCATTAATAATTATAATTGTATTTTAAAGAAGAGCTATTAAAAGCCAACGGAAGATGTATATCAATGCGATGGGTATCCCTGTAGATGTTTATTCACCGTGAATGATTCATTATATTGAGTTGGACTTGGTGGTTTTGGGTTTAGTTGCAATCTGCACCTAGTAGTAGTGCATATGCTCATGATAAAGGAATCGTGAGAGTGTATCAGCACGTGACGAATTTTTTTGCGTTCAATTAGTATCTTCCGGTTGTAAGTATAGGTCAAGCATCAAATTTCCACCAAGTCAATTTTTCGTGTTGGGAGTTGAAGGGGGTGCAATTTATATTTCGAAAGATTTTTTTGCCCCCTTACCGCGATTAGGTACACCTAGTTTTCAGAGCTTCAGCGTTCTAACCTTTTCGGCCTAACGGGAAATCCGGCCCTGATTAAAAGGAGCTATGTACATTGTACATACTTGCAATCGATAAAACTTCATTGTTTTGTCGTACAGAGGAGGCTCAAGTTATTAAACGAACCATAATAATCAGTTACATACAAATTTACAATCATTTGCAATTACCCCTAATGTAGGTAGGTAGATGTGTAGCAGGTAGGTAGTAGGTACATCATATACATACAGTATATGTATAGGTACAGTGCATTGTTAGAAAATTGATGGAATACTCAATAAGTACTCTCTTGTTGACACCACTGGTTGGTGCAAGGGAAGATTACATATTTAACACTAAAAACAGACAACGTGCGCAACCGATTCTGTATAGACGACTTCTACTACTATACGACTTAAATAATCGATATAAAACCTCTGCAATTTTAAAATAAATCCATAAATTATTGTATTTTAGGCAAGGAAAAAAGTAGGGGAAGGTTTATGTACAAAAAAACATATTAATGCCTGCACCCGGCTCTTTTAATATAGATTCTATACAAAATATGAGAGAATCGTTTAAACGCCATGGCATATAATGGAACTGAAAGGTCGTCATTTCATAGCTTTCATGAACACATGACACAGGGCACCCAAGCCCGAGTAAAACGTAATAGAATACTGGAGCGTTTACTAATTAATGTCCATTTACAAAGAAAGCACTAAATGGCATCGCATTTCAGTCCTGCCCTCTAAACAATGTATTGAGCTCCCTCATGGTGGTTGTTCACAAAGAGATTAGGTACGGGTAAAAAAAGGGATGATGTGGTTGAGTACAAGCACTCCTTTGGATATGAATGAAACATTAATGAGATGATTATAGATAAATGTACTTTTAAAAGACCAGGTGGTGAGCAAATGGGCTATGGATTAATAATTTAATTCGAAAAGTGCTGCGGTAGGTATAGGTAGTGATTTGTTATCTTTTCTGCTTGGCTGGATCATCTGGGGAATTCGCCAATTAGTCCACTTGCTAACAAGAACATTCGCAAAGTCAAGAAACTGGAAGTAACATATTTAAGGCAATTAGCAAGAAAAGCCGCGATGTTATTCTTGGGTTAATCAGAGAGCAACAGGACAGGAGACATAAATAATATAGCTTTGTGGGAACTTGATGTTGAGATCGTTTCACGAAAGCTCCTCATTTATTTACAGACTGCGTCTAATCATCGTTTCTTTTCGCCAAAATAGAGTCGAATTTAGCTTAAATTAGCAATTAGTGAACTCGTAGATGAATTTGTTAAATCTTGTACATCACAGTTGCTCTATTAATAATTTATATAAATCGGTTTAAATGCGATCTACTACTCTATTGTAGAAGCTACAACACGGCTTATATCATTGTTATGCTGTAATTAACAACACTATGCAAATTCCACAGATTGTCTGCAGTCTATGCATTATGTAACGTGTAGAATTAATTAATCAGCGATGTAATTTTTGAAATGGTCTATAGTGAGCACTCAGCGGCATTTCTATAAGCAATCTTTGAATGACGGGTTTACATGTGGGCTTCGTTCGATCTACTGCAAGATTTTGACGGCTTTTCTGGTGTTAAATGGGCTTTCAGTTTGATTAAAGTTACTGTTAGTCACTGAACAAACAGTAACAATAACAATGGAGGTTGAATGGAATAATTGTTTCTATAATGGTTTCTGATGTTTCTTGACATTTACAGAAATTTTGGCAGAACTGAGAGCACTTTTAACAAATCAACAGGAACAAAACCTGACTCACGCGGCTTTTGCGTCCGTTGCAGAGAATGATTCTATAAATACATGTTTTAAATAGCAAACTGTCTTTTAGTGCCGTAGCAGAATGCGGAGGTCCTCTAATTGTCTTTGATTATTCGCTCGCTCGCTCGTCCGCTCGCCTAGTCTGTCACTGTCCGTCGGATAACTTGAGAACGGGTTGACAAGTCGAGCTGAAATTTTGTACACAGATATGTATACCCTAAAAATTTCGGCGGGGATTGATTTTGGGCCAAATCGGAGCACTGTGGTATAGGCTAGGTTTTATAGTGAAAGTATAACGTTTTCTTTAAACTATGTAAATAGAAATATAAACATTTATGCTTAAAAATTAAGTTAGAAGCTTATTTTTATGGATATTTCTTTAATTGGAATGGTTTTCATTTTTGTCATTAACAGTGACATAGGTACCTCTGTTTTGGTTTCAATTAAATAAGGATTCTGAGATCTAGGTCTTAGGTCGAAACTAAGTGCATTAATTGCTTCTTATTTAAGATAAATTGATTTATCAATATTTTTAAATTGCAAATTTAATGTTAGTTTAACTATTATCCTATTTTGTTCAATTTAGTGCACCTTGTTTTCATTCATGAAGGAGGCCTAGGATTAGGATTGCGACAAATAGGGATCAAATTATAAAGATGGAATATGAGTTAGAAGATTTCACTAGGTGGATTAATGGTATAATTAGTGTAATTTCTAGGTCGAAGATTACTGCTAGGTTAGGGGTGAAAGACCGAAAAATTATTAATTGCAATAACTCGAGAACTACTGAAAGTATCCTTCTGAAACTTCCTATGCACTTTCGACCTTCAAGTCTATTGAATATGAGGGGGTGTCAATTTCGGGAGATGAAATTTAAGGGATGAAAACCACAACAAATATTGCAACTCCGCAAGTGTTGCTCACAGCTTTTAGGACCGGAAAATCAACTTTCCCGGACTAGTCCGGGAAAGTGAAATTTCACTGGAATATTCTGGAAAGTGTAATTTCACCGGAATATTATGGATTTTGTTATCGTGTTAATTTTTAGTAGGCGCCTCTAGGAAGGCGTAGAGGGGCCACATTTTTAACATTCGCTTCTTAATACAAAATTGTCGCCTCGCACTCGACAATTGTCGACCCGATCGACAATTGTCGACTCGCAATCGACAATTGTTGACCCGATCGACAATTGTCGACTCACACCCGACAATTGTCGCCCCGATCGACAATTGTCGACTCGCAATCGACAATTGTCGACCCGATCGACAATTCACGTCCCGATCGACAATTGATGACCCGATCGACAATTGTCGAGTGGTCAATTGTCGATCGGGTCGACAATTGCGAGTGCGAGTCGACAATTTTCCATCCGGTCGACAATTGTTGAGCTAAAAATCGACAATTTTGGATTAAAAAGCTATGTTAAAAATGTGGCCCCTCTATACGAAGGCGTAGAGGGGCTACATTTTTAAGATTCGCTTCTTAATACAAAATTGTCGCCTCGCACTCGACAATTGTCGACCCGATCGACAATTGACCACTCGACAATTGTCGATCGGGACGTCAATTATTACAATAACCGGGGCATACTCAAAATGTCATTTGTATTCTTGATTCAGTATTTGTGTTTATTGTTTAAAGTCATTCTGTTCAAAAACCCAAACCTAATCGTTGGTGTTGCCTCTAAGTGTTTCGCGCATTGGCTTGATCTACGTTGACTTCCTTGTTCTGTTTGGGGCCGCCCCCATGTCTTCGATTCTATCAACTATATTTTGCGAGGGAGCAGGAGGTTCCCATTATTTTTTTTTAATTTTCTTTCTCTAAATCTAATCGTTGGCGTTGCCTCTAAGTGTTTCGCGCATTGCCTTGATCTACGTTGAACTCCTTGTCCTGTTTGGGGCCGCCCCCATGTCTTCGACTCTATCAACTATATTTTTCGAGGGAGCAGGAGGTTCCCATTATTTTTTTTAAATTTTCTTTCTCTAAATGTCATCGTAGGCGTTGTCTCTAAGTGTCTCGCGCATTGGCTTGACCTACGTTGACCTCCTTGTCCTGTTTGGGGCCGCCCCCATGTCTTCGACTCTATCAACACATTTTGCGAGGGAGCAGGAGGTTCCCATTATTTTTTTTAAATTTCCTTTCTCTAAATGTCATCGTAGGCGTTGTCTCTAAGTGTTTCGCGTATTGCCTTGATCTACGTTGACCTCCTTGTCCTGTTTGGGGCCGCCCCCATGTCTTCAACTCTATCAACTATATTTTTCGAGGGAGCAGGAGGTTCCCCTTATTTTTTTTAAATTTTCTTTCTCTAAATCTAATCGTTGGTGTTGCCTCTAAGTGTTTCGCGCATTGGCTTGATCTACGTTGACTTCCTTGTTCTGTTTGGGGCCGCCCCCATGTCTTCGATTCTATCAACTATATTTTGCGAGAGAGCAGGAGGTTCCCATTATTTTTTTTTAATTTTCTTTCTGTAAATCTAATCGTTGGCATTGCCTCTAAGCGTTTCGCGCATTGCTTTGATCTACGTTGACCTCCTTGACCTGTTTGGGGCCGCCCCCATGTCTCGATTCTATCAACTATATTTTGCGAAGGAGCAGACGGTTCCCATATTTTTTTTGTAAATTTCTTTATGAAAATGCCATCATAGGCAATGCACCTAAATGTTTTGGACATTGGTTTGATCTACGTTGACCTTATTACGCAGATTTGGGGCCCTGACACGAGCAACTTTAAGCAGTGATTTTGTTAAGTAATTTTTGCAAGACACCTACGAAAGTGGACGTGGTATGATCCATAATGTTCAAATGGAACCATTTTCAGTGAGGTAATTGCCTAAAAGTCCTCTATATCGTGATAAATTGCGTTTTTAATTTTGACATTTAATTGTCATCTTGGTTTACAACAATCAGGCAGGTGAATTTGCTGCGTTGCCGGACGTAAACGGCATCCATTTTTCGGAGCAATTTAGCGGAGCAAACTTCACATCCACAAATATGTTGCGAGCACCTAAATAATTTAATACGTATTTTATTAATTTGTTCTGGCATTTTTGTGCTTCTTCTGTAATTCAAATTCATTTTGATTAACTTTTAACCTATCCACAATTTTCAACCCCTCTCACCCTCAAAACCTTCAAAAAGCTAAATTTACGCAGACCGCTGTTTTTTCGTGTAATTTTTGCTAGTTCTATTTAATTACACTTAATTTTCACCCTCCTTGACTTTTCATCCCCTTTCATAATTTTTCAACTCCTCGAGCGTTAATTGTGTAAAATTCGAGCAATTTTGTCCGTCTGCAGTAATAATTTTTTTTCAATTATACTATGTTTTGCCTTTTTCACTTTTTCGGCCCCTTTCGCAATATTTCAAGCCCCCAAACGCTGAATTTGCATAATTGGGTTATTTTTGTGTTGTTTTCTGTAATTCTTCTACTACAACAACAACAACTACTACTACCTACAGTTAATTTTCATACCCTTTGACTTTTCATCCCCATTTACGATTTTTCAATCCCCTAAGTGTTAATTTTGCAAAATTGGCGTAATTTCGTTTTTCTTCGGTAATAAATTGAACTCAATGGGTGGTATTAATAAAACGCTAGCATGTGTTGATGCTACAAGTTTGTAAGCAAATGCTACCAAATCCTGAGATCTTATTGGCCGGTTCAACGATATCTACTAGCATATGCTTATAGAATTGGTAGTATTAGCATATGCTATATTTTATTAATATGACCCATTGGGATGATTTTTACCTTTTTCACTTTTTTCAACCCCCTTCGCAATATTTCGACTCTTCAAACACTAAATTTACATAATTGGATTATTTTCTGTAATTTTACTTAACCACGGTTAGGTAATTCTCATGCCCTTTGACTTTTCATCCCCCTTTACGAATTTTCAACGCCCTAAATGTTAATTTTGCAAGATTCGCGTAATTTCGTTTTTGGTCGGTAATAAATTGAACTCATTTGGGATTTAGTTTACCTTTTACAATTTTCCAGTTTCCCTCACAATAGGTAGATATAAGTAGGTAAACTGCTCAGCAAACGAAGTGGAACACCTGAAATTTTTTTAATTTTTCAAATTGTTGTAACTCTTGAACGAATTGTTTGAGTTTGATGCGGTTTTCGACGTTTGATAGATCGATTGTTTCGTTGGCTATAGGCGGTGTATCAAACAGCGAGGGCGCGTGGTCCTCGTGGCCTGCAGAAAAAAACCATGAGCCTCCTGCAGAAATGGTTAACACTTAGTCCGCCCCCAAACCCGAGACAATTTTTTTAAAATTTTTTTATCCCATGGCACAGATGGACGAAGTCACCATCTCGAGACGTTTTTGCCAATTTTTGCCAACAACACTTCTTCGTCTCGTGGTCGCAGAAAAGCAGTTTTTCTCTTTGCTTGATGAGGGCGGTTTTGCTTGCAGCTCGAATTTAATCCAGTGAGGTTTCTTAAACCCCTAAAGGATGGAGTTAAACAACGACATTAAAATGATCGACGCCATCACAAAATGGCGGGGTCGTCTAGGGGGCTGAACTTTGTGCATTTCTTTTTCACCTTGGAATTTCGCGACTAAAGGCGAGATTTTTTATTGGCGAACAGGATTTGAAAAGCTTGAACTTAACGAACATCTTCCTATGTTTTGTTGGCGAGGAAAACTTGAAATCAGTCACTTCTTTCAAAAAATTGCGCTTGTTACGGTTCCTACAAAATTGCAAACTGCTGCATTAATGATAAGGTTTCATGTCGAAACTTTTATACCCAGACGTACGTAAAGAAAATCTGATTTTGTCGAAACAAGCAAAAATCGTATTTCTTCATCTTTTAAAACTTCGCCGAACTGGATGCAGAAGAGGAATGGCCCCACTTTTTATCAATACGGCCCCCGGCATGGTTTCCATGAAAACGATTCACCGCACACTGACATCTCGATAGTTCAATGTGACAACTGTCAAGTAAACCGTTTTCATGGAAACCATGCGGGGGCCGTATTGATAAAAAGTGGGGCCATTCCTCTTCTGCATCCAGTTTGGCGAAGTTTTTAAAGATGAAGAAATACTATTTTTGCTTGTTTCGACAAAATCTGATTTTCTTTCCGTACGTCTGGGTATAAAAGTTTCGACATGAAACCTTATCATTAATGCAGCAGTTTGCAATTTTGTAGGAACCGTAACAAGCGCAATTTTTTGAAAGAAGTGACTAATTTCAAGTTTTCCTCGCCAACAAAACATAGGAAGATGTTCGTTAAGTTCAAGCTTTTGAAATTTTGTTCGCCAATTAAAAATCTCGCCTTTAGTCGCGAAATTCCAAGATGAAAAAGAAATGCATAAAGTTCACCCCCTAGACGACTCCGCCATTTTGTGATGGCGTCGATCATTTTAATGTCGTTGTTTAACTCCATCCTTTAGGGGTTTAAGAAACCTCACTGGATTAAATTCGAGCTGAAAGCAAAACCGCCCTCATCAAGCAGAGAGAAAAACTGCTTTTCTGCGACCACGGCACGAAGAAGTGTTGTTGGCAAAAAATGGCAAAAACGCCTCGAGATGGTGACTTCGTCCATCGTCCATCTGTGCCATGGGATAAAAAACTTCTAAGAAAATTGTCTCGGGTTTGGGGGGGGTCTAAGTTTTAACCATTTCTGCAGGAGGCTCATGGTTTTTTTTCTGCAGGCCACGAGGACCACGCGCCCTCGCTGTTTGATACACCGCCTATAGCCAACGAAATAATCTATCTAACGTCGAAAACCGCATCAAAATCAAACAATTCGTTCAGGAGTTACAACAATTTGAAAAATGAAAACAATTTCAGGTGTTCCACTTCGTTTGCTGAGCAGTTTATTTCAACCCCCACGAAAGTTTGAATTGCATAACGGGGTGATTTTCAACAACAAATTTTTTATATTTCGCCTTTTTAACACATCTGTGCTTCTGCGGAGGCAGATTGATAAAATCTGCACCCGATTCAACCAGTAAGACCAGCCGCCCCTACATACACATTAACGTGATAAACATCTACAGGGATCAGTGATGTGAGCCGGTCATATGACCGTGTTATGACGTTCGGTCATGACGGTCATGACCGTCACGTCACAATACAAAATGACCGTGACCAATAATAATAATAATAATATTAATAATAAATTTTATTCTTTATAACTAAATAGGTAATTGCATTAAACGCAACCCTTTAGCCTGTTAATAACAATATACTTACATGGACGGAGAAACAGAGTAACCAACAAAAGTTTCGACATTCGTGATAATTTGGTAAAAAAACAAAATTATTCTGACATGCACGCCTGGCAGTGTGAATAAGTAGCAATTTTCATATAAATTTAAGCCCGTTTAAGAAAATAAAAAACTAGACTCGATCACACGCCCCTGTGCCCCTAAGAAAATGATTCGACTTTAATATCAAGTATTTAACAATTCTGACTGAAAATTTTTATAGGTAAGTACATACCTACTTCCCATTAATTAATTTTATTATTATTAACTATGGTCATTTATTACTGTCATATGACCTGGTCATGACCGGTCATGACGTCACGATGTTACGTGACCGTCATTTTACATCACTGACAGGGATACACATCGCATTGATATACATCTTCCGAGGGCTTTTTTAACTTACTTGGGAAATTATGGAAAATTCAGCTGGCCACTTCTTAATTGTTCTGATTTTTTGCAATTAGCATTTTCAGCATATTTAACTGTTTTTAATTGTTGCTGTTAAATATGCGCCAAACCATAAACAAAAACCTAAATAAGAGTTTTTTGCAGTCGATATAATCTACCTACCATGAACTCGTCTGTATCACAGATGTGTGCAATAACCTCATACTCATACAGAAATATTGTTATTTTATTAATATATTCAGTTTTACTACAGATAGTTAGTGGTTGCAACGAAGGGGTGTGCATTAGTGTAGTGAGTAAGTGTTTATTGTTAAAATCGTGCATGTGCACTTCAGACGACCACGGATGCCACAAAAACTGCTTTGAATGCTTGGATAAGCAGAACTTTGAATGTTGTCCTTGTTTTGGTAACTTTAATTATTTCAGTCATTCCCGTGCAATATTTTATTAGTTCCTTTTGCAGAGTTTTGTCCGAAACCCAAACCCAGCGTTTTACAGGATCAGTCCACTGTTGAACGTTTTTCTGAGACTGTTCCCGGGTTGTTTAGAGCTTTGACCGAATACCCAGACGATCGTTGGGTGGTATCAACACATTCTTTGAAGGTACATTTTCCTGAAGCTTCTAGCAGGAATGACATCGCATTTTTTAGGGGTGAAAT
The DNA here is from genome assembly GCA_963924575.1 of Pycnomerus fuliginosus. Classification (NCBI taxonomy): domain Eukaryota; kingdom Metazoa; phylum Arthropoda; class Insecta; order Coleoptera; family Zopheridae; genus Pycnomerus; species Pycnomerus fuliginosus. The sequence goes on along the minus strand of OZ004618.1, from coordinate 33,226,384 downwards.
TTACTAGTATTGTTATCTAATGAAATTAAGGTTAATTTTTTACAGAACCGAGTAAAGAATTTAAAAATAATGTTGCGCAAATACAACTGAATTGCACTGTAGTGTACTTACAGAATTGCTTGTCTTGGAGCAAATGCAGGAAAAATTGTTTGACAATGGGTGCCAGCAGTTGTAGATGGTTTCACGACGGATGTTGTCAATGTGTTGGTGATCAATGTCCTGACTATGGACTTGCAGAAGGCAGGTGAGTTTATCATGGTAATGAAGACTAAATAACAAAAGGGATTTGCCTTTTTTGCATTATACCCATATTTCTTTTGGGGGAGAGAAATTTTCATTAAGAAAATGAATAAGAAATATGTATTAGACCCCGATGACCTGTAATCTCAGCCCATAATTCTTAAGGTTCGCCTCATTTCCTTCGTCAGGTTGACGGGTTATAACATCTTAATATGCATGAATGCTTCTAATCCCAATGAAAGGAAAGGCGGATTAGGGTATATCTTGCTTAATCACGAGTAAAAGCAAATTTGTGTTGTCGGTTTTCCAAGTAATGTTCTTGGTATTTTTCTTTTAATAAGTAATTTGCATCTCGTTCTCGTTTTCACCGTCCCAGTTTTTAGGTGTGAAAATTGCCCTGCCGAAGAGTTTAGCGAAAATATGGAAATAGAAGAAGACGATGATTATGACTATGATTACAACGAGTAATAGATACTTAATATGATCAGTGCTTTTAAATATACATAATATAACAATAAGGTGTATTAGGTGTAAGTATGTACACTTATCTTTGTTTTAATAAATGATAAGACAAAACTCTTTAATTTCCAAGATTTCTTAGATATTATTTCTCTTTATTATTATACAGTATGCGTGTGATGTTTTGCTCGATCGATTGTTACGTAACTGAAAACTTTGCATTTGACAAGGGGGTTAGGTATAACCTGGAGGTGGTCTGATTAGATTTTGGTGACATGTCAATTTCGAAAGGACCCTATACAATAAGGCAACCGCTTGGGCCAATCTTTACCAAATTTTAGATTGTAGTAAGCGAGGGAGAGATGAATGTTTTATCGAGAAATGGAAGTGCAGTATCTTCTAGTTTCTGAGAAAAAAATTGGTGAAAATTGCATTTCCGAGGCCTAAAAATGTTTAGAGCCACATAAAAATATGACCGCCTGGTAGAATTTCTATATTTTTGTATTCAATGATGTAAGTACACTCTATTATACCACCACACCAGAAATCGAAGTTCAATATCGCCATTTTATTTAAGCTGTTTTCACGCTATTGACAAAACACGTTATATGTATAATAATCAATAGTAATACGACGAGTAGTCTCTTGATTGCCGCGGGTTTTGACGTCCGAATGGCTGTCACTACGAGTCAAAATGGTAGATTTTTTTAGGCTAAAAAGAGGACGAGAGCTCGCTCGAGTCCTCTTTGGCCGAAAAAAATCTACCATTTGACAAGTAGTGCATCCATGAGGACTCAACAAGGCAACCAAGAGACTACGAATCGTATTTTGCAGATTATTTTATGAATTAAAGTATTGAGTAAGTAGTGTCAAGTTGACGTTGTAGTCTTATCACTGTAATCAGGATTACTGGTATGCTAAATGCCCCTTTGGATTGGTTCAATACTTAATGAATAAAATAATCAGTCTTATTCTGGATGACATTGAAATCTTTTCATTATTGACAAGTTTTAAGAGATCCGATTGGATTGGTGATCTTTTCTGCTGCTATCAATCCGACTGGTCACCTTTTCGGTTGCTATAGCGATTCTTAATAAAATAGCGACTGCAATTGAAAACTCAAGCAACTGCTTTGACCTGTTGCAGAGATTTTCAATTGAATTTGACATAATTTATCAATCACCCATGACAACACCTGTAAAGATTGCTAACTAACCAATCGTATGTCTTAAAAGTCTTCAATATTGAAAAGTTTTCTGTCATCCAGAATAAGACTTTTGAACGAATGGATGCATTTAAAAAATCCTTGCATTGATTTATAGATAATTTCAAACCCTTTCAAATGATGTATCACAACGGGCCCTAATGTAATGTAAAATTTGACCAAAGAGGGCGCTGGAGTTGAATAAAAATCAAAAATTATTAAAGCGTTGGATTGGCAATGAAATTAGCTTTCAAATGATGTATCACAAGTGGGGGTTGCCATATTTAAAATTTTGAAGTGGGGGTAGGTTAGGGGGTGAGTTTTGAAATTTCGCCAAGCATGGATTTAAGTGTCCTCCTCCAAATAAAAATCGACCTGTCCGAGCGAATTTTCATATTTTATTTGGTTTACGATATATTTGGGGTGGCTCGTTTTCATTGGAACGATCTTTATAAAGTTTTCTTAAAAATCGTTATTTATTCGACGAGTTTCTTTGATTACAGAAAATATATTGCAGGAAGAGAAGAAAAATCGTTATTTACCTATATAAAGGTTCTTCGTATTTTGCTGGTAGAAGATTTATAACTTTTTTATATCGGGTGTTTCATTCCAGGCGCCGTATAGGAAAAAGTAATTTTATTTTCAGTTTGCTCATGGAACTGGATCCGGCCAAATCCGAGTGATTCGGTGAATGGCCCTCAGTGTCCTCTATGCATAAAAAAAAATGGCCCTGAAATATGTAATATAAACATCCGATTTTCAATACATTTCCCCCGTTTTAACAAGGGGGCATTTCAAGGCCAATTTTTTTTCATGCATAGAGGACACTGAGGCCCATTGACCTAATCACTCGAATTAGGCCTGAACCAGTTCCATGAGCAAACTAAAAATAAAATAACTTTTCACGTGCTATTTCCCTATGCGGCTCCTGGAATGAAACACCTGGTATTAGAACGTGTTTTGTTTTGTTACATAGTGTGGATCCATTTTTAGGGTATGAAAGTCCTTCAAATTCTGTTTTCAAAAACATATTAACCATACTTAGAGCGCTTTTGACAAAAAATCCAACATTAAATAACGCGCTACAACCCGAACTACTTGGACGTGTTAGCTGAGATTTTGTATAAGTAAAGATGCCATATAGATTGCCGGTCGATGAGCTAACATATCCCTTAAGTAACACTCCACCGTCTTTTATGCGAAAAACTGGTATAAAAATGGTTATAGTATTTGATAAATTAAATTAAAACGTATTTAATAAATCTAATCTAAACGCCAACCATTTATAGACGAGAAAAATACGTCCTTATCATTCTGAAGTAGGTAATACGAATTTGGCTATACACAAAAAAAACGTATATAGACGACCTAATTTTGGCAAATTAAAGTGTTTATACGGATAGAATACGTAATTGATACAACAATAAGACGTATAAATAACTAATTATACTAAATGCTCTCAAATACTTTGATAATACTTATTTCATTTGATGCGAAACATATGCCTATAACAACTTGAAATAGATTGAAGCGGCATAATAAACATCCTTTACGGCTTTACGTCTATTAATAAGACGAATTTCGTATCACACTTAAAGACGTATGAGTTCGTTATTATGGCAGAAGCCACAAGAAGATAGCAAATTGCTATCTAGGATTCGAAGAATGCTAATGGAAGTGCTTATAGGTATTAAATAACGATGCGGATTTATTCAGTAGATTCGTAACGTATAATTCTGGTAACATAAATACGTTTATGGACTACATTAAATTTACGGATTTACTCCTCAGTAGATTCGTAACGTATAATTTTGGTAGCATCAAATACCTTTATGAACTAGATTATATAAATATACGTCTTTCCGGCGGACATTATTTTAAATGGGTCGGCGCATACGTAGGTATGTTATATACAAAAAGGTGACATGTTTATTATACGTCTTTTATACCACTTGTGCTACTTGGGATTGATTTTGGTGGCAATCGGCGAACAGCCAGTGCATTTTTGGCGCATCAACTGTAAAATTTTAATGATAACTCCCATTTGCTTTATCAGCACAGGAAATGTAACCAAATTTTTGATTGGATGGTTCACAGGTAACTCGGAATGTTTCTCCATTGTAGTGTCCTGAAGAAGCCTACAACAATGAAGCCGAAACGTCGACTCTGAATTAACTCTTGATTTTTACTTCCGAGTTACATAAGTATACCTTACCCTGTGAACCTTTCAATCAAAAAGCAGTAAAACGGAAATTAATTCAATAACAAACTGAGTAGGTACTTCATCAAATTCTGGTTCCAAAAATGTATTCGAACCAATTCAAACTTGGTGCCCTCGTTTGCACCTGATGGTTTTATAGTATTTTCAGCGAGCACTGAAATAATTAAAATAATTCCTGAGTCCCTGGTAATAAAATTTTTGGTTAGATCTGATTATTCTAAACAAAGTTTTGTATAGCAATATAGCATACTATAGCACTAATTCTAACCGTTTGGCTGGAATTTTGAAATTTGTAGCGCGAACGTTGCCACTTTGATGGGCTAGTAGGTACGGGTTAACCACTTTGAGATCTTCTTTAACCCTTTCGCTCACGACTTTTTTTAGTTCGGCCGAAAATTCTGAAATTTGGCAGCATAAAAGTATGATTTTTTAGTGATTTTTTGACAGTGTCCAAAATTTTTTGTAATGCCCCAATTTTGAATTATGGCTTGTATTCACATGAATGCATTGTGAATGAAAGAAAAAATAGATGGCCAGGCTTTTTTGTTAGTTTTATTTTATATTACATAGTAATCCAGGAAACTATTTTGTTTTTACTTAAGCATAAGGGCACATTGCGACGTGCTGTTGGAGCTGATTTATTCACACACTAGTCACTTGTAGCCTCCATCGAGTCCATCTTTTCGAGAGGTACACCTACCTCCAGATCGGTCCATATTTCCACCTATACTTTTACACCGTCTATTTTTCTCGAGATTTTCAAATGAAACAGCCTGTATATTTTGATGGCAATAACAAATATTACGTGCTTCTCAGCAGGTTAAGCTTTTACTACCGGATTTGATAGCTGATTTTTTTTCAAGCCAAGAATCTTACAATTTTTTCGAAAAATGTCATTTTAGTGGCAAAAGGGCCCTAGTTTGAATTTATTTGGTTTATTTGGTATACAAAAGCATATTCTTACTATCGGATTGGATAGCTGATGTATTGCCGGATCAAAAACCCAGAGCTCGGAAAGTTACTTTTAAAAAGTAACTATGTGTTACAGTTATACAAGTTACTTCGTTGAAATTATAACTGTGTTACAGTTACTAGTTACTTTTTGAATTACTAACGACGGTTACTTTCGCAGTTACTTTTTCAGTTATAAGTATTTAGTATTTACCGTTTGCACAGCATGATTTTTTCTATAATTTTGTGCAACATTTTCCATCGTCTAGGTAGGAAATGGATGGTCATAATCAAATCATAAGAAAAGGCTCCTAATATTTTACACTGATAATTAAAAATAATTAAATTACTAAGGTACATCCCAAAAATAACACGGATTCTTAGGTACAACCATCAGAACTTTCCTTTATTAACGAATTTGTCAGGAAAAAATGAAAATGCCAATAACTCTAAAAATGTTTAATTTACAAAATTAAAACAGGCTCGCTCATCATGTAAATAGTTGTCAACGCAATAGACTATGAATTACTAATAAAATTCAGCAAGATGGGGGTTTTAAATAATTAAAGGACAGGGTGTGATTACTGCTCTTCTGGGTAAAAACCCTAGTAAAAGTCATATTTGGATATTCGTTAATCCTACTCAGTACAGGGTCGTAAAATTTATGGCAGGATAAATGCTTCATCCCTGCAGGTATAATTATCTAATTACACAAGGTAGTTTCACAGTCTCGTTCCACAAAATTTACTTACTGTTTAGGACGCGTTTCGGAGTGTTACTCCATCTTCAGCTATAAAAGAAATTAACACAAAATACAAAACAGTTGCCTGGAAGATGAAAAAACGTTTGGGTCAAAGAAAAATAACAGCTTTTGGGTCGCACTGTAAATCGATCGAAAGACGCTCAAACATTGAATTGAATGTTTGAGCGTCTTTCGATCGATTTACAGTGCGACCCAAAAGCTGTTATTTTTCTTTGACCCAAACGTTTTTTCATTTTCCAGGCAACTGTTTTGTATTTTGTGTTAATTTCTTTTATAGCTGAAGATGGAGTAACACTCCGAAACGCGTCCTAAACAGTAAGTAAATTTTGTGGAACGAGACCTTGTGTAATCAAACATCAGTTCCTCTTTGAAAAATGGACCAAGCTTTCAACCAACTATAATTATCTAGTCATTAACCAGGTAGAAGATCAACTTTCTCCTAAAAATGATAAGAAAAATTCGTCGACGGGCTCGATCCGTTTTGGAATGAAATTTCCTTTAGACATAAATTTTTTTATCTGACCGAAAAAAGTAACTGTGAATGTAACAGTAATTTTTCAGTTATAGTTACTCAAAAAAGTAACTGTGTTACAGTTACAAGTTACTCTAATTTAAAAGTAACTAATTATACAGTTACAAGTTACTTGAAAAAGTAATACCCAGTTACAGTAACTAGTTACTTGTAACTCAGTTACTTCCCACCACTGCAAAAACCTTAGTGCAATTTTGTCGAAAATTTCCATTTTAGGCGCAAAAAAGCCCCTTTTTGAATTTTTCTTAACAAATGAGCATATTATTATTATTATTAACGAATTCGATAGCTGTTACACTGTCGAATCGAAAACCTTATTAATACCATTTTTTCGAAAAATGTCATTTTAGGGGTGAAAAACATTTATATTGATTCTAGCGAAGATTCTAGTTAATGAGCGCCGGGTGCAATGCGCGCGACAGCATCAGCGATCGACAACCGCCTGCACGCGCGACCTTGGTTAAAGCTAAATGCTGCATTTACAAATTCTCTGAAAAACTGAAATACACGTCTTCAGTTTGTAAGATAAAGAACATGCTAACACAGCGTCTAATGTGTCAACATGAATAAGAATATAATGCACCCGTAGGTTGGTTTCCAAGTTTCCATCGAAACACACAGGTAAAAAAGATCTCATTGGGTAAAAATCAGCTGTGAGAGACCTCCGGCCAACGAGTGAGCACGCAAGGGAACTAACATGCGCGCGCCGCTCAGGTAAAACTGAAAACGTTAATTGCTTCCAAATGCGACGTATCTACATTCATACATCGGCAGCCAGTAAAACACAGGGGTTGTATGGTCAGTTGTCAACCACAGAACTTTCAGCTGTCAGTTGCAGCCAATCAGCCATCAACAATGGGAATCTGGTCTCTCTTCTCTAACCTCAAATTCTTCAAAATTTTGTTTTTTTAATTGTGAAATGACTTTTATCAGTAACCCAGATCCTTCCAACGACAAAGAGACGTCTGAAGGCAAAAGCGGCGCAGCTAAAGAACGCTCGCCATGGGGCTACGATCTTTACCCCGAACGCCGGCAACCTAACGTGACCACCGGCGTTGCCGCCCTACTCGACGGCAAGGGGCGCGAAAATGTGGACAAAATACGTTGCGAACGTAATGTATACAAATGTGTAAAGCGAAGCCCCTTAGTCAAATTAATGGTCGGGGCCCTGAAAAGGTCAGGTTGTCCCTTTGACATCCGAAGAAATATTGCATGTGAAGAATGTTCTCCGACTGTAACTGGCGGTTATGATCCGGTCCTCAACCAGATAGTGGTTTGCCAAAACATGGCGAAGAAGGAGGGACTAGTACAAGGAGTTCTAACGCACGAATTGATTCACATGTTCGATTATTGCGAGAATGAACTGGATTTTAAGAATTTGGACCATTTGGCGTGTACAGAGATTCGTGCTGCCAATTTGGCACATTGCAGTTTTACTTCAGCTTGGACCCAAGGGGATGTTTCTATTTTTGATTTCAAAGAAGCCCACCAGGACTGCGTAAAAAGCATTGCACTGAGGTCAATAATGGCTGCAAGGGATGTTAAGCAGGAAGATGCAGTGAATGCTGTGAAAAGGGTGTTCACAAGGTGTTATGCAGATCTGGAACCAATTGGGAGGCGGATTCGAAGAAATTCTGATGATGTGTACAAAGCGCATGCAGAAGGTTTTTATTATGGGTATGATAATTAACTCCAGTTGATACCGAGGTTGATACATAGTGATAAAAATTATTTAGTGTTGTTAATAAAACTTGAAAATTTAACTAAGATAGCTTTTTCTATACCTACTACAAAAAGGATTGAGTTGTGGATGAAACAATTTATTTGAAGGATTTAAATTACTATGAACAGTTAAATTTAATTTATTTGACATCAAAATTTTACTTATTATATGTATTCAGGGCCGGATTAAACAATAGTGAGGCCCGGGGGCTGATCAATATGAGGGGGCCCTTTGGTTGTGGGCCAGCTAGGGTGTGCTGCGTATTTCGTACTGTCAGGAGACTCTAAAAAGACTAACTGCCATTAATTTTTCACGTGAAAAACCGAAAATGCCAATTTCAGCAAGAGGTATACACTGGAAGGTGATTTTTTTAAAAACCGTTAGCGACCTAAAGTGTGACCCATCTTGCTTCCTCCAATTTGAGGGAGAATCAATTGGCACAAACTTCGAACTTCTAAGAGCCACCCACTTCGAGAAAAGTAGATTTTCATTGGTTTAGAACTTCAAGATTCAATAAAATCAATCAATCATGGCAAGTTTTAATTAAAACCGGATTTTGTATTATAAGAGATGCTAGTAAAACCACCAGTTTTTCTAAGAAAAAACTTTAAGACGCCGAAATTCAGTAGAAACTACACATTTTTACATTTTCTAAAAGCTTTTTTCGACCGCAAGTGTGACCCATCTTATTTCCTCAAATTTGAAGCAGAATCGATTGGTGCAAATTTCAAACTTCTAGGACTCACACATTTCGAGAAAAGCAGGTTTTCTTTCATTAAAAATTCCAAAATAGAATAAAACTAAAAATTGCATTTTGTATTATCAAAGGCTCTAGTGAAATCAATTTCCAGCAATTTTCCTGATAAATACTTTAAAACACGAAATTCACTAGAAAGCATAAGGCCCATCGAATGAAAATATTGTCAGCTCTGACGCACTTCCGTTTATACCGGAAGTGGCCGCCATCTTTGTTATTTTAAATGGGAGGCGTACGTTTTGACTCTAGATTTGGATTGGCCTCTTAATTGTGAGCTTATTGCACCCCCACTTTGCCTACCTAACTGTCATAGTTTTTGACATAATGTCAAAATTTGCCTAGAAAAATTGATTTTTAGCCGGCAATAGAAAAATTTGTATCTTCCAAACGGTTGAACATTAAGGAACCAAACTCGGAGGGTTGAAAGTACAAGGTTTCAGCTTTCTTTTGAGGTCTCACCTGATCATGTTGATCCAACATGGCGGAAAATAATTTTTTTAAATGGCGTAACGAAATTGTCCAAACTCAATTTTTTCCGATTTTTTCAAATGCGGGTACATACCATAATTTTATGTATCCAAAAGAGGCAAAATTAAATTCTCTTTAATACCTATTTTCAATATTTTTGAAATAAATGTATTTGTGCAAATTAAAAAAATTGATCACAGCAAGCTTTAAGAAAATTTTTGAAGGTGTAGAATGAACTGTTACTCATTTTTGATCCAAAGCTTGCTGAGATCAATTTTTTTAATTCGCACAATGTACCTATATTTATTTCAAATATTTTCAAAAATATTGAAAATAGGTATAGGCAATGTTAATACTAGCCTAAAGAGAATTTCATTTTGCATCTTTTGGATACACCCTGTAGTTAGTATTAGGTACCATCGTGATCAGAAAAAACGAGTAAAGCGAATGACTTTAGACACAAGCATTTTCAACATTTTAGATGGAAATACGTGTGTCTAAAGTCACGTCACTGTACTCGTTTTTTTTGATCACGATGGTACCTACACCTACTTCAGAGCAGTGTCCATAAATTGTGGTGCATCAAGCCAGTCTTGGAATATTGCCTGCTCATTTTGTTTCAAACAAACAATAGGTATGTATTCCAAAATTCAAAGCTGGCTTGATAAATCTATATATTATTTTGACGTGCATGTTTATTGCTCTTTATTGCTCACAGTGTACTGGTATGGATTCTCACTTAACACAAGCTGAAAGCCAATTGCCTAGCAACTAGCGTTCTGATTTGCTACAATCTGTCAGTAGAACATAGCGTAGGTTAAAGTAATAAAACAAGAAGAAACAGTAAAACATATTACATTTATTTACAATAATAAGATTGAAAACAGAGTTTACTGTTTCAAAAATGCAATAAAAAATCAGCCAAGTAGGTAACTATCTTTATGCTTTGACTACCTATGCATTTATAAACATAGATGGTATAAGATAAATACAATCAAAACTAAGGTTCCGCCTTGAATTAACTACAAAATGTGCTTTTTTAAATTTCACTTATTCCACTTTCTCCTTTGGTAAATTCTGGTTTTGACTAGTATACATCGACAATTGTATTGACTAGTAAAATGTATGTAACAGTTTCTTGGAATGATTCGAGACTTTCCAAAACTAAAATCTTCAACTAAATACGTGATCTCAATTTATTGTCCTCAAAAGCATTTGAAATTACGTGACATTTTTTAAATTCTAATTAGGGTTGGCCGTGCGCGGAGTGACGTATGTTTTCAATTTTGTGCAGATATCAAAGTCTGTCAACTATTGTTTTACATAACTTAAGTTTCAACATGAATCACCCAGGGCACCGCCAACTGCAATTAGAAATTTAAAAAACGTCACATTACATACTTATATTACATTCAATAAACTCCCCAAGTGTGACGTCACTCAGGCATTTCCAACTGTTTCAAATAAAATAAATCGAGGCAAGAAAGGGTTGCGATTATAGTGATTATTTTATACATTAAGTATTAAATCAATCCAAAGCAGCATTTAATGTACCAGTAACCAATCAAATCCTGATTACAGTGATAATACTAGAACGTCAACTTGACACTACTTACTCAATACTTTAATTTATAAAATAATCTGCAAAATACGATTTGTAGTCTCTTTTTGCCTTGTTGAGTTCCATGGATGCACTACTTGTCAAATGGTAGATTTTTTTTACCATTTTGACTCGTAGCTGACAACCAGAGACTACTTGTCGTGTTACTATTGATTATTCTTAAAGTAAAAACATATACCTGAATTTATCGTTTCGTGATAAGTACTGACACTTGATTGGCAAATAAATTTTCTAACTTAACAAACGTCACATCTTGCGGAGTCTATAATGTGAGAGTGTGAAAATTATTTTATGCATATATAGATATACGACTAAGTAACAAGCATATGTATAGTTAACGCCTGTGTAGATAATTTTTAAATCTACTTTGTAAAAAATAGAACGTATTCATGCATTAACATTTTTATTTACTGTATAATTTATTAATCTTATCACATAAAATTGTTGCCAGTAAAGAATTACACTAGATTAAACAGCCACAGGTATAGCGTCTCAGGAATTAATTGTCCCTACTGAGCATATCGGCGACTTGCCGAATAGTAGCAAGATTTCTGTACATATAAGCCTTAGTTTCCCAAAGCATTTTGCATAATTTTTCGTCAGACGTTTCGTTCATAGCTACTTCCTCAGACATTTGGGGGGAAAATCGGAAATATGGCACGCCAATGGTAGAACACCAGGCCCTTGCTCTATCCACTACTCTTCCATCACTTGCAGTGGCCTACTCATGAAAATAGGCTTAACATCTCAGCTTAAAATATTTTAAGTACCTGATCCACGAGAAGAGTACCAAGTGTAGAAATTCCAGTGTACAATTTCACGCCGTCAAAAAAACTTCCGGGCAAGAAAACGTCAATTTCCTTAACAGGTGTGACTGGAATAAGACCAGTGCCTAGACTTACCACGACAGACACTGGGGACGACTCCCCCTCTCTATTGACTGCTCTCAAGGCCAAGTTGTGCTCGTGGATTTCAGACAGGGCATCCAGGGTGGGATTATTTGCAATCAGGCCTCCGTCAAGGAAACGTTCAAAGGCCCTAAGTTCAACATGCTTAATTCGTAATGCTATAACAGTGTGGTTCCTTTTTCACGCTCACCATTGGCATCTCCTAAATGGTAAGAGTTACGGGGTCGGTTAAATTAGAAAAAAGTTGCGTTATTTTTTGGAAAATTGCAGTTTTAAATTGAAATTTCTGTCTCTCTAAAAGTGTGTTTACGCTACATGATTTTTCATATGATTTTCGCTTTGATAAATCATTTGGTAATAATACAAAATGCGAAAAGTCATGCGGTTTGTTTAAATGTGTTTACACTGCTATGACTGGGCTTATGATTTTGCACTTGACTCTACTGTCAAATGTGCGTGTACATAACCTAAAAGCTACGTAAAATTACCTAAACTGCAGTACAGTGTGAATTTCAGTGGTCAAGGTTAGTTATTTATTTCAAATGCACTTTTTTGTAACAACGTAGGTCGTTTGTTAATGTGCTAAATTTTTTATATAGTCAAAAAATAATGCGATATAAGCATATAACACGCTTCAATGAAAAAATAAGTAAATTAAGTCACAACAGGGTTGCCTCTGCACACCAGGGGAAATAAATTCGCGAGAAATCGCAGGCGATTCAAGAAAATCATATGAATTATCATGGCGAAATAGACACCGTCCTATTCCCTAATTTTCATAATATTTTGCTATTATTGATGCTTTGACTTACTTATGACTGGAGTAATAGCAAAAATAATGCAGTGTAAACACAAAAATATTACCTTGACTTTTCATTTGCAAAATCAATTGATAAATCATGTAGTGTAAACACACTTTAACGATTGATGCTATTTAAATAAAACTTGGAACTTTTTGATTTTCTTATGGCCGCCATGTTGAATTTTGCCACCATCCATAGCTTTTCAAAAATGTAACTAGGAAGAACTTTTTTGAAAAAACATCTTAAAGTTTGAGTCGACGACTTCAAAATCTATTTTATTGAATTTTGAATTCAATTGTACTAAACGTCAAAAGAGATTAAAACAGCTTGGTACTGATTTTATAAATTAATCACAAATTTTAAAATTTTGACGATTTTTCGGAAAAGTCCATATTGATTACGTTTTTAAAAAGCTAATTTTTTTCCGTAATAGATTGTATCAAAATTGAAAATGGCGGCCATAAGAGAATCAAAAGTTGACTGTCATTGCTCTAAATCTAGAAGGCCTAGAAAATTTCTGTGAATTCGATTGACAGCTGTCAAAAATATAAAAGTTCCAAGTTTTATTTAAACAGCGTTAATCGTTAGGGAGATATTAGTTTTTATTTTAAATCGCAAGTTTCAGATTTTTCGTAACAAATCAAGATATCGGGAAATTCTCTTCAGGTTCTTAATCACAAAGAAATAACGCAACTTTTCTCTAATTTAACCAACTCCGTATCTCTTACCGTTTAGGTGATGCCAAGGTGAGCTGTTAAAAAGGAACGACCCTGTATAGTACAGTAAAAAACGCTCTCTATCTTAAAAAAAATTTTTTGCCGGTATAACAAGATGCGTCCCACCCAATATTGAATTTAAGCATGTTATTGTGCATCGAAAATGGACAGTTACGACTTTTTTAACAACTGCAGACTTTTTTTGAGAAAACTAGAAAAATCGGTAAAATGGACAGCTTTTTGCATAAAGGAACCAACCTAAAAATTTCAAATTTTTAAACTGAAGTCATAATCACATCATTTGCGCTATAGTTTTTCATTAAAAAACTGCTGATCCATGAACTATTGTCTTTACATAGGCTAAAACTAGGTGGAACCAATCCACATCTTTATAATCATTATTTCGGCAGAAAGGAATCAACCCTGTGGATTTTTTCGCGGTGTAAAACGGAGATATCGACCTCGGAAGGTAGCGAAGCTCCATTAAGCCCAATGCATTTTGAAAATGAAAATATTTTTTTGTGACTAAAGGGCTACAGATAACTTTTTGAAGTTTGCGCAGGATGTTTAGCTTGATGAGAGCTGTCAGGGAACAAAATATCTAAAAAATTTTGGATATTGCCCTTTTGCACCGGACAATTTCTTGACGACTTTGGGAATAAGATTCTAGGGTCTTAAGCTTTCGTTTCCCAAAGTTTCAGCTTTTAGAATTAAAAGGCCCACAAAATCACTTTTTAGAGAGCTTTTTCAGCGCGGAGAACTCTACTATACATAAATTTGATATCGTACAAAGCACCCAAAAGTCTGCTTCCATTTAAAATAAAAATCAGGATTTTATCATTACCCGTTTAAGAGAAATCGCAAGTTAAATGTTAAAAAACACGATTTCATGATTTTACAGCTTTTTCTAGTTTTTTTTAAAACATAAAGTCTGTAGTTGTTAAAAAATATGCTGAGTGCATCTTGTTATACCGCCGAAAAATATTTCTCATAAAATAAGCTTCTTTGGAGCACTATTTCATTGTAGGTACTAATGCAGGGTGTCACAGGCTCATGGTACGCCTCCATTTTCTCTTTAATTTTTTTGCAGCATAATTTTGAAATCTGGAACATCGAATTCTTTGACACATAAAGTGTCACTTATGTGCTATCAATGGTTGCATTCAGCCGACGGATCTAAAGCGGTTGTCACTCCAACAGTTGTGCATTGGCTGACAGTGCTATGTAGCGCACAATTTCAGCAGAATTATGTCCACAACAGTTGTGTCGGCTGAATACGACCATTGCAACTCCAAAAAACGAGAGATAAATGGGGATGTACCATCAGCCTGTGACACCCAGTATACGTTTTCTTTTTTTTTAAGAACAATTTATTCCTAGCGTTCTAATAGTTTAGTTACTTAACGAACAAGTGTTAATAAACGCGATGATAGCCTTCAACATACATGCCTGTTCTAGGCTATAATAATCGCTTTATGCCCGTGGGAAGAAAAAATATTAAGGTTACACTTCATTGTAATTTACAAATACGTTATATTAACTATACATACAGCAGCCTATCTTTCCCATGAGTTGTGGTTTAAGGAAACACAGTCATGAGTGGGAAAAAGATACCCTATCATGCCTCTCGCTCAAAGCGTTGTTGCATGTTTTGCGCCTGATCCGACGAAGGCCTCGAACTGGAGGATTTGTCTAATTTTTTTGGTTTTTGACCGTAAATGCGCCTTGTACGCCTTTTATTGTCAATTTTCAATGAAAAACACAGCGAGAACATACAAAACACCACTTTAGGAGTTTCTTCGGGTTTGAGGTTATGACAAACACATGGTAAATGTCAAATAAAAAGCACCAAAACCAAGACGTACAACCTGAAATCCCTAAAATCAAATCGAAAACACCAATCAGGAGTGTGCATCATGTTGACATGCGCAAATGAAAGCATTAAACACATGAGACATTTTCTGTCCTTATGTTTGCTTCACTCTTTTTCCCCTCGCTAACAGTATAGTATTCTAATATAACGTGTTTGGCAATTTAGTGGTTGAGCACTCAAACAACTAGAGATGTGAGCTTGGAAAGTTTCAAAAACTTTTCATTTCATTGAAAAGTTTCAGCCTATGTTGAAACTTTTCACTTTTTCTTGAAAAGTTGTTGAAAGTATCAATGCGGTAATAATAAACTTCCACCGACAGCGCCGCAAATTCTAGTCGTTCTAAGTAGTATCAGTAGCAGTGAAATGAAGTGAAATACTACTTAAAAGATAAAAACAACGATTAATTTTAATGTATAATGCTTTTATTTTGACTTATTAACTTGTTTACCTATGCATTTACTATTTTTGTCATTTAATATTATATTATGTTCCCTATTCAGCTGTTGTAGATTTATTTAATTCTCCAGAATACTTTATACTACAGTTTTGAAACTTTTCAAACTTTTCAAAAGTTTCAACAAATGTACTTTTCATGAAAACTCACATCTCTACAAACAACACGATATAAATTACCTGAAATATGTAGGGGCTGCTCCAGTCGCCCTCCCAACCTGCCATACATATTGCTCCTCGGGTGGCAAAGGCAACTCATAAGGGGAGTCGTGTTTAACCCCCAAAATATCACTGGGACTTTGATAACTTCTAAATAAATGAAGTTCCACAGGCTTCCTATCGGCCAGAACTCCCGTCACCATCACTTTAGGGTGCTGAATGTCCGCCATCACAGTTTCCGGTCCAAAAGTTTCTTTCAAAACATTTTCCAGAGGTTCACTGGCGTAAGGCCTCATACCGACGAAAGTGTGTTCTTTAATTCGAAAATACAAACACAGACATTCCCTCATTGTCTTGCCCGTTGCGATGCCAAGAGCTAAGATACCTCCCGTACTGGTGCCCGCCACCCAATCGAAGCAATTATGGATTGGTCTTCGCAGTAAATTCTCTATTTCCAGTAACATTTCGACGAGGATTAGTCCTCGAATTCCACCCCCATCAAGGCAAAGTAAGCGTCCCTTCTGGGGAAATTTCTCTTTTTTGTGTTTATGAGAAGCAACCTCCATGGCGGCCACGTCTAACATTTGGTTTAAAACGTCTCTATTGGTCGAACTCATGACTGGAGGGGGAGGAATTCCATCAAAAGTGCCTCCATATACACAACCCTCTGTACAGTAAGGAGTACCAGGAGGGCACCTCTTTGCCCCTACGGCATGTAAAAAATATAAAATTTTCGCCTCCTGTTCTTTAGTGACCAAATGCCGAGGAGTATTTCCTGCATTATTCAAGATATTTAGATCCACCCCAAAGATAATGAGACATTGTATGATAGGAATGTTGCCTTCTTTCACGGCCAAATGAATGGGGCGGTTTCCATCCGCGTCTCCTATATTGGGATCTGCTTGTCTGCTGAGCAGGGCCACAGCGCATTCAAGGCGATTTCTCATGACCATAATGTGCAGGGCTGTTTTTTTGTCGAAATTAAGAGCGTTTATATGGCAATTCATATCAATCAGAGCTTCAATTACGGGCCTTGAATTGGCCCAATGCAAGGGGGTGCCTCCCATTTTCATGTCTTCTTTATAGAGACTGTTGGGGTGGCTTTGCAAAAAATCTCCAACGTAACCGGGTTGAACGTCATCACGCAATTCTGAGGTTTTATTCACGTCGGCTCCAGCTAATAAGAGGGCTCTTACGCAATCTGGCTTATCGGCTTGACAGGCTAAGTGCAGGGGGGTGTACCCGTTTTTGTTTCTTGCGTTTAAACAGTTTGGGGGGCTTCCCTGAGTTAACGCCTGAAATATATCTTGTATTATTTATTTTACTAAACTTGAAGCTAACTACATACCGGCTCTCCCGTTTCCCACTTAACTTATTTTAAGAACTAAATACCAACGTTTCTATACCTACTTAAAATGCTTGGCAAATGGAAACTAAACATTTTACTTTGGGAAATTAATTAGCTCCAAGTCTTGCCACCAATATTAAAACTTTTAATGTTTTTCTAATTTACATGTTTCGGCCGTTAAGCCATCATCAGGTACAAAACGAAGGGGACTGAAATACATGTAAAATATGTAAAACACGAGAAACACATATCCTTGTTTAAGGCATGTGACTAGAAGTGAGGTTATGTTACATCGATTTTAAATTTTTAAATTAAGACATTATCAACATTGATTAATATTATAAATATTGTTAATATTAACAATTTTAACTTACGCTTGGATCGAAAGATGTGAATTTATAACAACGATGGGTAAAAATTTGGAAATTATTGCATGTAAATTAGAAAACATTAAAAGTTTTAATATTGGTGGCAAGACTTGGACCTAATTAATTTCCCAAACTAAATTAATGTCACTTCAAGAGATGGACCTCTTTAAACATTACTTTGTTTGAAAATTTTACTTTATAAACCAATCAAAAGTGACCGCTTCAGCCAATCACAGCGTGATTAATATGGCAATTTGTAGATGTGATTGTCAGGCAGTTGTCAAAAACGAGAAACTTCAAGTCGTTGAATTGTCTTGCCGAATACGACTCATCGCGCAAGCGCTCGTGATAATTTTCGTCCTAACGCCTGCTCGCTGTATCGAAGTGACAAAAATTGCCGGCAATATTGAGACCATTTGTTGTATTATACAGGGTATCCCTCGACGAGCGTCCGTTAGCCGTATTTGGAGAACTGTTTCTACCATCGCAAAAACGGCCAAAAATTTGAAACTTCCGATGTTGAACGGAAGCATATGTCAACAGTGACGGGAAAAATATTGAAAAAAATCAAATATATTTCTGGGCCAAATGAGGGGCTCTGAAATAATGTTTTTTTTTCTAAAATTATGAAACTTGTAGGTTTTGTCAATCAAGTGACGGCTAAACCGAAAATTTTTTTTTATAAATCAAATCGATTTTGGGAGTCAATAGGGGATATTCACGGCATCTTCTGCGCATGTGCAAAAGACGTGATGTATGCACCATGACATCCCTATCCTTTTTCAATAAATTATAAAAAAATAAGAAAAGCGCCTTATGCCCTGAAATTGCATTTAAAGAAAACTGCAATATTTTTTCTTCAAATGACTAAATTATGGTTATCATTATGCTTCAAGGTAGCTGCCTAAGAGTAACACAAATTTTATTTCCAATTTCAGTGCGTGATTTTAAAATTACCGCCAATAGTTTAATTTGACGCGTCAAGGTTGACACATGACTTATAAGGCTATCTTTCTCTAACGCATATAGATAAGGGATACGCAAAAATGAGGCGTATTTCGGAAGTCCTACCAGCTAGATATCAGCTTCTCAGATTCTTCGGCAAATACGTCTTAATACGCATGCGTGAGCGATGAATATCGTCAATTAGAGAGACTGAAAAGATTGTTTTTCTCCTAAAATTATGAAACTTGGGGGTTTTGTCAATCTAGTGGCGGACAGGCCGGGAAAAATATTGAAAAAAATTAAATCGATTTGGGGAGTGAACGAGAGATGAATATACAAAAAATTGTGTGTGCAACTCGTAATGAAATTATCTTTTTTTCACTCGTTTGATTGATACACTCCGCCTTCGGCGGCATGAAAAAAAGTCAGGATAGGTACTTTCACCACAAGCAGTACAAATAATAACTCTTAAATTCCTATTTTGGACGTATCCCTATTCGTACTTCTTTATTTAAGTATAGCCCATCAGCAAAAGGGGGCAGCTAACTTTAATTCAAGATTTAAATACTCAATTATACTCAATTATACTCTGCATTGTTGACAACAATGATTCTTGGTCGTGTGGATCCCGGACAGACCATAGTGCTATCATCAGGGTCTAAAATTTTTGTCCGGAAACACCCCGCACTTGGCTAAAAGTCAAGGTAAAGGTTGGTTTCATAATATAAACTTAATTGTATCGTAAGGAAAGAAAATGAATGTTGATGAATGTTAAAAAATATACGGAAGGTACAGACAACGGTGCATAAAATTGATTTTTTAAAAAACTTTCGCCGCATTCATCTTTCAATTTCAAAAAAATATGTATATTTGTTGGTAACTAGAAATCGACTTTTGAAGAAAGTCCACAGTTGAAACTTAGTTATCAAACTCGCCTGCACTTGACATAAAAAAGCGAAATTCTTGATTTTCTCGAAAACGGTTGATTTTAGGCATAGCAATTCTTAGTAAAAGTTCACCTAGAATTCAAAGTAGAATCCAAAAATATCATAATATACAGGCTGGTCCATTTAAAATAAGGAAATTAGTACCTATTTCCGGTATAACCGAAAGTGCGCCATTGATGAAAACATTTTACGTCGACTCAAAATTAATTAAAAGCCCTGTGTACAAATTTTAATGACGATGCTAGAAACAGTTCTCCAGATACGGCTAACTGACGCTCGTCGAGGGATACCCTGTATACGAAAATTCTATGGCGACATGATTAGGTCTTTTAATAAATTTAAAGAGAGATGTAGACTCAGGGCAGCCGTTTAAGTCAAGTAGGTGATCTAACAGAAAAGCGAATTAAAGTGGGCCATGATTCATGGGAGCCTTTCGGGTCGCTTTTAAGTTGAACCAGCGTTTAAAATAACGCGAATGACGTTTAAACGATAGAAAAAACTGTCATTCTTGTTATTTTAATCATTTTTTTTTGTTCTACAAAACTGCAGTTTTAGAAATTTTTGAGTTAGGAAATTTTCATCGGGTAGTTCGCAAATTTATGCAACTCCATATGGCAACTCGTCCCAAAGATGTTGTAATATATAAAATGCTTTTCAAAAGTAAGGAATAACTTCAAGAATTTTTTCATTAAGTATAATATAACGAGTGGTGTGCTTATTATCGATAATTTTTTTACAAAAACGAATTTTAATCCGAACGACGAAAATACATTGACCCCGGAAGTCGGGGAGTTGTATTTTCAAAGATTGGGATTAAAATAAGTTGATTTGTAAAAAAATTATCGATTTTTAAACATACCATAATTGATAAGAAAATACAATTTTCAAGTGGATTTGAAAATAATTGACGTTAGTTTTTGATTGTTTATAACAATAGTAACTATGAAAATTGGACCTGCAGCGACAATAAAAATATTAGCGCTTTGCTACCCTCGTCAATAGTTACAACAAGTATGGAAAAGTATTACTTTTCCATGCGAGTGAGTGTTTAATGCCCGAGGCGAAGCCGAGTTTCTGCCCTCTGTGGCTTCACTGTCAAAAAGTGACAGATCAAAATTTATTCCCATTTTTACATGAACGTCACTCCGTTTAGAAAACGTAATGGACTATTCCATGACCAACTTTATTTCGTTTTTATTAGATCTGACGGTATATGATCAAAAAAAAAATTTAACTTCATGAGGCTTTGAAACTGAAGTCAGAACATTATTATTTTACAAAATTATTGACACATGTCAAAGATAAAGAAGCAATCAAAGCCTGAGTTCCAATTCCATAGCCCACTGAGGATATCATCATAGTAAACCTGTAGGTGGAACCTAAAGGCGTTTTTTTCTCGATTTTATGGTTTTCAATACAAATTAATACATATAGGCTCTCGTGATTGGTCAGCTTACTATTTTTTAAAATTTGTATTGAAATACTGTCACTTTTGCTGTCAGTTTCAAATGTTTCTCGGAAGGACGATTCGATTCTGACATTATTTTGAAGGTATTTCAATACAAAACAAGATTATTTCCTATGCTTTCAAATGCAGGTTTGTATCTCAATACATAAAGCCGAGAAAAAACGCCTCAAAAAATAATTCCTCACCCCAATTATTTCCTTTGTGGTGCTAGCAGCATAGTGAAAAACAGAATCCTGGTTATAATCTAAATGCTCTAGAGAGCAGTTGGCTGCAACAAGAATCTGGACAGTTTTCAAATTTTTCGTGGTAATGGCAACTTGAAGGGGTGAAATTCCTGTTTCATCATCTGTGCTATTGAGGTAATTGTTGATCTGAGGATCCTTGAATGAGTCATACAATCCGAAATATGCAGCTAAGTGTGCCAGGTTCCAAGAAGGATGATCAACAAGGACATCGCAAATTTTTTGCAATCCCTGCACATTGTACATCTAAAAAAAAACATTACAATAATTGCAAGTGAGATGAAAATCGCAATTACTTCCTTGTTGATTTCAATGAATACTGATAATTTATCTTTGATCACGCAAAATTTTCCTTCCGCATCATCTAGATTAGTTGTGCGATATAAGCTGTAAAATTTTAAATAACACATTCATTAAATTACCATTAAAAACAAAACCTGTAAGTCTGATGTAAAGTTTCTGTATAAGGTCGGTGCAGAACTATCTCAAACGGCGATCCCTTTTTGTTACTTAAATTATTAGCTGGCAGATAAAGTACTAAAGCATCTTCTCGAAGATGAATTGCTCTATCACTAAAAGTATCTGACCGTGCCTCAATAACTTTGTCTGGGGGAGGTTCTGAGCTGAGAAAACTGCGAAGGACTGCAAGAAAGAATTATTTTTAAATCAATACCAAAAAAAGGAAAATCAAGATACCCACCGTTGAAACCTTGGGTAAACATTTTTATATTGCAATTATAAGTAAACCAATACTGACAAGTGACTAATTATGTAGAAATTGGGTAAAATCCACAATTTCCTGTTCCATAGTTCAAGGTTTCGATCATTACTTAACTGTCACAAAGTGAGGTTAACAACGGTGGTTGTCTCGCCGTGAAGTGTCAACTGTCTTTACAGATTCCTGTAAAACTAGAGATCTGTAAGTGCAACAACTGTCAACTATGTCAAATAAACGTCATTAACGTCAAAATTGACAGGATTGCAGATTCAGATTATTTGTTGGTTAGCTTGAGGCATATGAACTGCATATTTGTGGATAAAGTGGCGTAAAGAAAAGATTTTCCCAAAATGTTGGAGGAATATGAGCAGGTAAGTTAAACAGCGCAACTTATTTTAAAATTTTCTCCCTCAATTTGAATCAAAATGTAAAGTACTGATAGCATGGCCCAGAAATGTAAATGAAACTACATACCCACATGTTTCGCATGCACCATTCCCATTATAAGCAAAATTCATGATAAAAATGTCACATTTAACACTTTCATTGATTAACTTTTGTTTTCAGACCTACGAGTACAGCAACTTTGATGAATACGGGGCTCATACTGGAGACCCAAATCTCGACAATGAATACAACAAGCAGCATTCAAAAATGCCCGAGATTGTTAAAAATTTTTTGGTTTATTTCCGCAACTGTGTCAATGAGGGGTTGGTATTTGAGCTGCAGACATTATACGAACAGTCTTGGCCGAAGCTAACTGAGGACTATTTTGAGAAGCGGCCATGGCCGGAAGAATCTGAAGTGTCAGCGTTGGTCGACAATGATCCTGTAAGTTAAAGAAAAAGTAAGACAGGTCCTACCTCCTGTTCCTATTTCATGGACATCCTTGATTTTCTCTTTGACTTGGTCACCAAAGTGAATCCCTGTGTCTTTTATTTCTTCCGTTAATTTGTCTTTTAATTCTTCACCTTTGCGGAGGAGCTGTTTTCGGTAATGCTCCATTTTGATTAGTGCAGCAATCAGCAAAACTGGTGGGAAAAATTCAATGATAGAATTGAAGGTTGATAAGATTATCCCTAGGACACGTCATGCTAGCTAACCTACTTTATGTTTCTTTGATGTTCTCATTAGTGCTCTATCGATTTTATTGTTCTTAATAATTTAAAGAATTGCAATGGCTGCAGTAGGCCATTATTACTTATTGATTTGTAGTAGTCTTTCTGCCAGTTTCTAATAATAGAATTAATTGAGGGTCAATATCAAGATCCAAAAAGCTATCGTTATTGAGCCTTGGAACCAACACATGTTGATTGTTGATTGAAAATGAAGTAGTCAAAGACATAAGTTTCAATTTCGAAGCGCAAACTGAGGACGAGATGTTTTTGGAATGATTGATATGTAAATTAAAGATAATTATTAATAATTTGATTTTTTTGTACCAATGGTAGGTACAAAATGGGTGGGATGAATAAAGGGTTACAAGATGCTCATATATTTGTGTACAAATTGGGGTGCATATTTCAAGTAGGAACGAACACTTGAAAATTAATTTTCAGAAAATACAGATTGTGATAACAGGTGGCTATAGAAAGATAAAACGCAATCTATCGAAAGGACTTCTGTCCAAAGTTAGTTCATACAGGATATGTCATCTTGTCATTCTATCAAGACTGTGCCAACTAATTTTCGTATATAATACAACAAGTGGTCTCAATATTGCCGGCAATTTTTGTCACTTTGATGCAACGAGCAGGCGTTGGGACGAAAATTATCACGAGCGCTTGCGCGAGTGATAATTTTCCAAAAACAACGCCTGCGAGTCATAATCAAAGTGACAAAAATTACCAAGATATTGAGACCATGAGTTGTGTTCGACAAGACAATTCAACGACTTGACGTTTCTCGTTTTTGACAACTGCCTGGCAATCACCACATGTACAAATTGCCAAATTAGTCACGCTGTGATTGGCTTAAACGGTTAATTCATATTGGTTTATAAAGTAAAAGTTGAATTGTCGACAAGCGTCCTTTCGGCAGATTACGATTCACTTTCGTTCGGAAATGTGAAAAATAGGGGTTTATAATTCAAATTTCAAAGTTGATGTGCCAAAAAGACAGTAAATATCGTCCGATCTTCACCAAAAGCTGTTCAGCTCATGAGGGGCCGGTACTATGCCTTCGTCCAAATTTCAGACAAATCGGTTCGGTAGTTTTCGCGGAATCGTGTTTACATACAACGACAATACAATTGCAGCAACCCTCCCTTTTTTAATTTGGAAGGGGGGGGGGGAGATTAACAGATAAAATTGGCGTGGTTTTCCGTTTTTCAAAAATCTTCATTTTTCAGCGATTTCTTCGATGTTTTTGAAAATCTAGGGTGTGCAATTCCGATCAAGTGTTGTGTTTCCATTCAAAAAAACAATGGTGACGTCATTATGCCAAAAACGATTGCACCAAAAAAATAGACAGGCACACTATCGGACACAAAAAACCGCTACACCTCTTCGAGGCTTTTGCTGAACTTATGATTCAAGAATTATGAGCATTATTCCATACTTTTGCCCAATCCTGTATATCAAGTGATGCAATCCTACTATTTCAAAACACACAGTTTCTACACATGTTACATAATTAACTATATTTATACATCTGATTTCCTGGGTTTTCTATAATAGTAGTAAGGAATAAATTCAAGAACTTTTTCGAGAGGAATATTTCGGAAATAACCTCCGGTTTAACCGGAAATGGTCCTAATTTATATTTTTCAAATACGATCTTACCTTTTTCTCAACGGATTCGGAATCTACGATTTGTTCTGAATTAGAAAGATATGTCATATCTGGCTGGAAGTGGAGTCACGGCCACCCTAGATTTTCAAAAACATCGAAGAAATCGGTGAAAATTGAGATTTTTGAAAAACACAAAAACACGTTAAATTCAATTGAGTAATTACTTTTTTTTAAACTCTTTATTTATTTTAACTTTATGAGTGTTCAAAACCTGTCAAAGTTGTAAAAAAAATATGTAAGTAAATGTAATCAGGCATTTGGATTGGCATTATAAAAATAAAGTTGTGTATTTTCGTTTTTCAAAAACCTTAATTTTTCACCGATTTGTTCGATGTTTTTGAAAATGTAGAGTGAAGGTGAGTCTACTTCCGGTCAGGTATGACACATGTTTCTAGCTCAGAAAAAATCGATTCCGAACCCTTCAAGAAAAAGGTATGATCCCGTTCGAAAAAAGAAAATTAGGATCATTTCCGGTTAAACCGGAAGTGCAAAAAAATATAAGGGTACACCATCGAATGCACCTCAAAAAAATAAGGTTGCCCTGTCCGACGATATTTCCGAAATATTCTTCTCGAAAAATTTCTTGAATTTATTTCTTACTTTTGAAAAGTACTGTATACAGGGTGATTCACGAAGACCTTTGATGATTAGAAACTTTTGGGGATCCACTTGTACTAGAATTTTGAAATTTGGTAGTATACCATAATCATCCACGCACACCATAAATGAAATATTCCCAAGCCCCCAGCAGATCCGATTTTACCGGAAGTGGCCGCCATCTTTGTTATTTTAAATGGAAAGCTCTCGTTTTCAATAGAGATTCGGATTCATCTCTTAATTGTGAGTTTATCGCACCGATGTTTTGTCTACCTAACTGCCACCGTTTTTGACATATTTTAAAATTTGTATCCAAAAATTGATTTGCAATGCGTAATAGAAAAACTTGTATCTTCCAAGCGATTGAAGATTAAGGAACTAAGCTTGGAGGGTTGAAACTAGAAGCTTTGAGCTTTCTTTTAATGTCTCACTTGACCATGTTGAATTAACAATATGGCGGAAAATAAATTTTTTAAATGGTAAAGAGAAATCGTCCACAACTTAATTTTTTTTAACTAGGAATACCATAATTTTATATGGTCAAAAGATGCAAACTTAAATTTCCTTTAGACTAGTATTAGCATTCCCTATACAGGGTACGAGATTGAAACTCCAAAATGCTATAACTTTCTTATTTGTCGTCCTATTTAAGCAAACGAAGAACCAGATGAAATGGCTCATAAAACGCTACAAACTCAGAGTAGTTTTGATTTTATCAACTTCAACTTGAATGTCAACTGGTTGTCAACTTTTCATTTTCAAATGGACATACCCAGTTTTTTCCCTCAGTCTGAAAGCTAATTTTTTTCTGCATCTTTTGATGTGAAACAAAGCGAGTTTGGTTTACAATTAGTTTAGAAAATAATTGTAACTTTTTGTTAAAATTTGAAAATTTTTTACTCAAAATTTTCGAATGTGCTGTGGATCTGTTAGAAACTTAACAAGACAGTTAAAATATGTTATATTCTAACATGTAAAATGCATTTCGAGAATTTTTTCGCGGCACATTTGAAAATTTAGCATAAAAAGATTGAAATGTTGACAATAATTTTAATTATTTTCAAAATTTATTATAAACCAAAGTCAAGTTATTGCACATCAAAAGACGCAGAATAAAATATTAGCTTTCAGACTGAGTAAAGAAAACTGGGTATGTCCATTTGAAAATGAAAAGTTGACAACCAGTTGACATTCAAGTTGAAGTTGATAAAAATCAGAGCTACTCTGAGTTTGTAGCGCTTTATAAGCCATTTCATCTGGTTTTTTGTTTACTTAAATCGGACTACAAATAACAAAGTTATAGCATTTTGGAGTTTCAATCTCGCACCCTGTATACCTATTTTCAATATTTTTTTAAATATTTGAAATACATTTATTTGTGCTATTTAAAAAATATATTCCCAGCAAGCTTTGGATCAACCGCTAGTAGCAATTCGTTCTACACCTTCAAAAATTTGTGTCAAGCTAATTTTGAAAAATTAAATTCGTTGAATAATGTACGAGCGTCAAATTACAGATCGACAACATAAGCAATAATTTGTTTTTCGATTTGTACGTGCGTTCAGCAACTCTGAAAGAATTAGGTGTCCAAGGGGGGTTTACATTTCCTAAAAATTGCCAGAAGGGGAGAAAACCGAATTTTTCAAAGATGGGAAAGTCTTTTTGAACATTTCGTCTTTTCCAGGGCTCCTAAAGTTACATTGTTTAAACTAGAGATGCAACGGATAGTGATTTTGGCCGGATACCGGATATCCGGCCGAGGCTCTGGCCGGATAGCCGAATATCCGGCCGCCGGATATCCGGCCAACTATACGGCTTGAATTAAGCGCGCAAAAATATATGAACTCGAGGCATGAGTAGGTAGAATCGAGGAAAAAAAGCCCCCAGAAAAAAAAGCCCCCAGGAAAAAAAGCCCCCGGAAAAAAGCCCCATACTGTTCTGTGATGCATCAGAAGATTGAAATTTTGTGTCTTAATCAAGTCAGTTTTCACGAGTAGTTCGTATTACCTAGATTTAAAATTAAAATGCAATTAATTAAGCCAGAGTTTCATTTTATTGTACCTACTGTAATTTTCAACGATTATAATATGCTATGTATAGAAATAAAACATCTTATAATCTAATAGTTACTAAAAAGGAATGATTCCCAAAATGAAGGATTAGCTCCAGGTAAACAACAGCAACTCTCCTAATCACAATAACTATAATCATAATATTCGTTTATATCCGACTCATATCATCACTTTTATTCACAATAACAAACGAACCTAAAATCAAAACACAACAAAAAGAAAGAATACTATCAACACCCTGGAACATCATCAACATTCTAGGACTTATTCTATGTACAATAACTCTGAACTCGACTTAAGGCAAGGATTTAAGTTAAAAACCCAAACTAGTAACCTTCAAAGTTAAAAATAGGAAAATCTAAGCCTTAAGCTTTAGAAACACGTTCACCCTCAAATTTGCAATTTGATTGTTCTTAAGGGGGAAATATTTTTACTATGGGTCTATTTAAGTAGTTTAGTTAAAATTCTGATTTGTGGATCTCTTATTAATTAATTATTATATATTCTATAATTACAAGTAAACATAATTATACCTACATGTTGGCTTTGTTACAGGCATTCAGGTAGGTACTGCATGTAATGAATGATCGAAGTTCGATTTTTAAATATAGTTATGGACAAATCCAAAAATCTCAATCTTTTGGTGCATAACGGAGCACTAGGGGGCTTTTTTTCCAGGGGCGTTTTTTCCTGGGGGCTTTTTTCCCGGGGGCTTTTTTTCCGGTTACCGAGTAGGTAGAGTACAGACGGCGCAGCGCGAGATAACACGATGCAACTCGATCAGGTGAATCGTGTGTGGTGAGCGGGTTAAGCGGGTAATCCCAGCCCAATAATTGTCCCTGAAAAGGAAATGCTAACAGGTGATAAAGAGAGTAATGGACGTGCGTGGTGGTGTACAATACAATTTTTTCTAAAAACTCCAGAAAAGTGTATACAAGTGTCCAATGGCATCGCTGAATCATAAAAATTTTATCCATCATAATTTGCCACTATTAAATTTCAAACTTGTAAAATAAAAAATAAAAATTAGATTTTCTAACCTTCTTTATTTTTGAAGTAAGTATCCGGCTTCGGCCGGATATCAGGTCACTATCCGGTATCCGGCCGGATAGTAAAAAAGGGGCCGGATAGGCCGGATACCGGATAGTAACCGGATATCCGTTTCATCTCTAGTTTAAACCCGAAAAACGGCTTAATTTTTAATGTCTGAAAATATTGAAAATAGGTATAGGGAATGTTAATGGCATGGCAGTCAGGAAATTTCATTTTGCATCTTTTCACTGCATAAAATTGTGGTACTCGCATTTGGAAAAATGGAGTTGTGGATAATTTTTTTCTGCAGTTTTTGAAAATTAATTTTCGCCATATTGTTACGTCAACAAAAACGAAGCCCAAACCTTCTAGTTTCAAACGTCTCAGTTTGGTTTCTTAATCTTCAACCGCTCGGAGGATATAAATTTTTCTATTGCAGATTGCAAATCAATTTCTTGATATTTTGACATATGTCAAAAACGGTGACAGTTAGGTAGGCAAAAGTTGGGTGCGATAAACTCGCAATTAAGAGATGAGTCCGAATCCAAAATCAAAACGAGGGTCTTCCATTTAAAATAACAAAAATGGCGGCAACTTCCGGTTGGAAATATTTTATTTTTGGTGTGCGTGGGCGATTATGGTGTAGTACCAAATTTGAAAATTCTACTATGTAGAAGTGGACCCTCAAAAATTTCCTAATGAACGGTGTTCGTGAATCACCCTGTATATAATATGTATAGCTTCAGGGTATTTATTTTACAACGCAACGCCCTTACCTATTTTTTGCGTTCATGTAGGCCGTTGCCAACACCCACCTCATTAAATCAGGCCTGTAATTTTCGTAAAGCATGTTATTACACACTTCTGCGTAGTAAAATCGTGGCCACAGGGTAAACAAGTGCAGAAGACCAGTCTGCGTAATCAGCAATCAATCTTCATTTACATTGTGTTTAATTTTGGTGCATTTACACATAATAACAAAAACAATAATTTCCAGGTCTTCATGATCCTCTACAAGGAATTGTACTTCCGTCACATCTACGACCGGATCCAGGGGGGCCCCACCCTGGAGCAGCGCTTCAATTCCTTTTACAACTACTGCGATTTGTTCAATTATATTTTGAGTGCCGACGTCCCTGTGCCTCTGGAATTACCCGACCTATGGTTGTGGGAATTGATCGATGAATTCGTCTATCAGTTTCAGTCTTTCGCCCAGTACAGGGCTCGCCTGCAAAAAAAAACACCCCAAGAGCTTGAAACTCTTAATTCCAGTAACAAAGTTTGGAATGTGCTTTGCGTTTTGAATGTTTTGCATTCACTAGTAGATAAAAGCAATATAAAGCAGCAATTGGAGGTGAGCGCAAGTGGGGGAGATCCCGATTCTGTCGCTGGGGAATTTGGCAGTCACTCCCTGTATAAAATGTTGGGGTATTTTTCTTTGATTGGACTTTTACGTTTGCACTCCTTACTCGGAGACTATTACCAATCCATCAAAGTTTTGGAAAATATCGAGTTGCACAAGAAATCGCAATATGCCCATATTCCCGCCTGCTTGATTTCCACCTCGTACTATGTTGGTTTCGGGTACATGATGATGAGACGTTACTCAGACTCGATTCGTACTTTCTCCTCCATTTTGTTGTACATTCAACGAACCAAGCAACTATTTGCGTCAAAAAGTTACCAACATGACCAAATCAAGAAACAAACGGATCAGATGTACCATCTGCTTGCGATTTGTTTGATTTTGCACCCCCAATGCATCGACGAATCCATTCAACAAACCCTCCGAGAAAAAACCTACCAAGACAAAATTTATAAACTGCAAAGCGGCGACCTTCAGGAATTCGAAAGCTGTTTCGTTTTTGCATGTCCAAAATTCCTGTCCCCTTGCCCGCCACCTGTCGATTCGACTCCGGACGATTATTCAAAGGAGGCGATACGTCATCAGACGCAAGTTTTCATGGACGAGGTTAAGCAGCAGAACATGCTGCCCACCATTCGAAGTTACTTGAAGCTGTACACCACGCTGCCGATTGCTAAGCTGGCGACGTTCATGGCTCAGAATAAGACGAATGATGTGGATATCGACAAGGAGACGCAGCATTTGTTGGTGCATTTGTTGTGCTTTAAGCATAAAATGAAGAATATTGTGTGGTCGAAAGGTTCGTCGGGGTTGGAAGGGAAATTGGAGAGCGGCTCCGAGGTAAGAAAATTTATGTTTACAAAAGTGTACAGAGCAAAAATAAGAAAAATAGTTTTTCACATTGCAAAAGTCTTGAATTTTTGGGGTATGCTAGGGTAAGGTGTGAAAAGAATAGTGTCATTTTGCACCCTCCGAGTTCCACAACATTATGTACCAAAAATTCGGTGAACGTAATTTCCTTATAATTTGTTCGAAAACATACAAGAGGGTTGCAAACTGGCGAGAAAGCTTTTACCATTGTTCTGAAGATCCGTACAAATTTTAATTTACAACCTTTTCTATCACCCTTAATATGTTTTAGTGCCGTAGCAGAATACGGAGGTACTTTCGTCTTTGGTTATTCGCTCGCTCGCTCGTCTAGTCTCTCCGTCGGATAACTTGAGAACGGGTTGACAAATCGAGCTGAAATTTTGTACACAGATGTATACCCTGAAAATCTCGGCGCGGATTGCTTTTAGGCCAAATCGGACCAAGGGGGTAGGAGTTAGGGGTGAAAAACCGAAAAACTATTAATTGCAATAACTCGAGAACTAGTGGAGGTATCTTCTGAAACTTGGTATGCACCTTCGACCTTCAAGTCTGTTGAAGGGGAGGGGGTGTCAATTTCGGGGGATGAAATTTAAGGGATGAAAACCACAACAAATTTGATAACTCCGCAAGGGTTGCTCGCAGCTATTTGAAACTCAAACTACACATATATTTCGATTAAATCTTACGGGGGATGGTTTTTCCGCAAAATCGGGCACATGGGGTGAAAATTAGGGGTTGCAACTCGAAATTTCGCCTAATAAGCATTGCTCGAAATTTGCATCATTCGATAGCTTTCCATTAAGGATTCAAAAAAGGTGTTATACTTATTTTGCGAATAAACCACCCTTACAAACCCTAACATACAGAAACACAAAAATGCGAGAACTCAGAAACTTCTCAGAGTATCAAGGCAGAATTTGGTGTGATAATTTCCAGTAACACTGTAGACGGATGGACATAGTTCTTCAAATAAATGGTGATCAACCATTTTTCAACATAAAGCCAACCCCTAAACCACTAACAACCCTTAATGCTTTGCAAGCGGATAAGTACATTTTATTTATTTTTTCTGCAATCTTATTGATTTATTTATGAACAACCGAAGTAAATAAATACGCAAGAAGTTATGCAACACCATAGAAATAAACTCACCCCTGTAAATCATAAAGGGGTACATTCATGAGGGGGTGAAAAGATGAATTTCTGAATTGCCGCAATTTTTCAATGAATTGGATTAAGGTGGTAAAATTTAAAACACAGCTTTCTTAGAAGCATGTGCGGGTGGTGAAATAGGGGGTTGGAGTTTAGGGGTGAAACGTTCATGAAGCTTTATAACTTTACACAGAGAAACAATATCTGCTGTGAAACATTGTATCCTAGAGAAAGGAGGAGTGAATTTTAGGACAAATTTATCTAAGAGGATGAAGGTTAGGCGTGGAAACTCAAATTTTCACCGAATAATGCAGGGTTGAAATAAATACCATTCGATACATTTCTATTGATGGTATAAAAAAAGTCTTAACCATAATTCGCGAAAAAACACCCTTAAAGGCGTTACAACCTCTAACATGTATAGAAACACATAAATACAATCAGAAATCAAAAACTGCTCAACATATCAAGGCTGAATTTGGTGCGTCAATTTACAGTGATACTGTAGCCAGATTGGCAAATTTTCATTATGCAATTTAATGGTTAAACTGGGAAAATTTTCCAGTAAATCGTAGAATAAAATTATGGGGTTCCATTTGAAAAAAGTCTTATGAGTCTTCAACCTAATACCAACCCCTAGGCTGCTAACAACCCCTAACCCTTAGCAAGCTGAGTAAATTAATTTTTTATTTATTTCTTTGGGCTTTTTTGTGTGTTTTTTCTGTAATTCAAATTCGTTTTGATTAACTTTTAACCTATCCACAATTTTCAACCCCTCTAACACTCAAAAAGCTAAATTTACGCAAACCGCTTCTTTTTCGTGTAATTTTCGCTGGTTTTACTTTTAACTACAGTTAATTTTCACCCCCCTTGACTTTTCATCTCCCTTCATAATTTTTCAACCCCTCGAGTGTTAATTTCGTAAAATTCGCGCAATTTTATGCTTCTGCGGTAATAATTTTTTTCAATTAGACTATGTTTTGCCATTTTCACTTTTTCGACTCCCTTCGCATTATAACTTTTCATCTCCCTTTACGATTTTTCAACCCCCTAAGCCCCAATTGCACCGCTCTCCCTTAACTTTAAGTGACCCTTTAAAAACTGTGGAAACGATTGTCTCAATAATTGTTTCCAAGACTTTTAAGGGTCACTTAAAGTTAAGGGAGAGCGTTGCAATCGGGCCTAAGTGTTAATTTTGCAA
This sequence comes from Pycnomerus fuliginosus, assembly GCA_963924575.1. NCBI lineage: Eukaryota > Metazoa > Arthropoda > Insecta > Coleoptera > Zopheridae > Pycnomerus > Pycnomerus fuliginosus. The sequence goes on along the minus strand of OZ004618.1, from coordinate 33,193,415 downwards.
AAATCGCGTAATTTAGTTTTTCTTCGGTAATAAATTGAACTCATTAATTTCGTTTTTCGTCGGTAAAAAGTTGAACTAGTTTGGGATTCAGTTCACTTTTTACAATTTCCCAGTTTTTCTCGCAATAGGTAGATATAAGTAGGTATTTCCACCCCCACAAAAGTTTTAGGGTGATTTTGAACAGATTTTTAACATTTCGCCTTTTTAACACATCTGTGCGTCTGCGGAGGCACTACTACTAGGTGCAGATTGATAAAATCCCGATTCCAACAGTAAGACCAGCCGCCCCTACATACACATTAGCGTGATAAACATCTACAGGGATAGGTACACATCGCATTGATATACATCTTCCGGGGTTTTTTTAACCTCCCCAACCCCATCACAATTTTAAAAAAATGGGAGGTTACTGCAATCACTAAAATTTTCGAATTTGAGATAGCACCAGATCTCCACGTTTTGAGGTCTCAGGAACCCAGAAAAGTGGTTTATAAAATGTGTCTGTGTGTATGTTCGTACGTACGTTCGTACGTACGTTCGTACGTACGTACGTACGTTTGTAAACACGCCACAGCCAAAACTACTGGGCCGATTTGGCTGCAATTTGGTACGTAGGCATCTCATAACCCAACTTAGATCTGAAAAGCTTTTGGAGCCAATCGTGCAACCGGAAATGCCATTTTGGCACATCAACTTTTAAATTTTAAATGCAAACCCCCATTTTTCACGTCACCATAAGAAAGACCTTCAAATTCTGCTTCTAAAAATGTATTCATTCTTAGTGTCCTTTTGACCAAAAATTTTAAAAAAAATTGATTTTTATCAAACTTTAAAATCGCGGTACAGCCCAAGCCCCTGAATCGATTTGGCTGAAATTTTGCACATAGGGATTGTATTACACCTCGAAAAGCTGAACAAATTTTGAATTCCATCGACTCACGGAAAGTGTCCTTTTGGCACACCAATTTCCAAATTTAAAATTATTCAATCATTAAACCATTAAAAACAAGTTTTTGAAAGATTTATTGTCACCATCAGAAGGGTCTTCAAATCTTGGTTTTAAATAGGACAAAATTAATTCGCATTTAGCGCTGTTTGGTTCAAAAAATCGAAATTTTATAATAACAGTAAAAACACATTATAGCCCAAATTACTGAATCGATTTGGCTGAAATTTGGTACATGGAGATTAGGTGACCCGTTGAAGACCTGAAAGGCTTTTGGGAGCAATTGGCCCACGCGAACTGCCATTTAAGCATATCAACTTAAAATTTTAATTACAAGGCCTCTTTTTTATGTCGCCATTAGAAAGACGATCAAATTCTGGTTCTAAAAATGTATTCACAGTTTCTGCCATTTCAGTGGAAAATATTGAAAAAATTCTTTCTCATTAAAAGGGAGCAGGCTGACAGTGGATGACATAAAGTGGCAGATATTGTCAAAAAGTTGGCAAAAGATTAACCTTAAAAGGAACATATTGTCAAATGTGATGGGTGATGTACGAGGTGATGTCGGTATTTGTCAGAAAATTGCGAAATTAGTCACAGACGTCAGACGATAAGGATAAAAAAAAATCTGTTGAATTGACTACTATCTACACAGAATACAAAGATCCACGCGATGGGGAGGTTCCAGCCGCTTCTCTGCTGCATTTTTTTACTTAAAACAGAGATTGAAGATTGAGACTTATTGCTTTGTTGAAGCTGTCAATGCAACATTGTTGGTAATCTACTGCTTTAAAATAAAAAATAACTTACAACGGTTTTGCATTTTTCCCTGGCAAGTTAAAAAAAATGTTAATTTTCGAGAAAAAAACAGTATGCAGACTTACGAATTGGGTGCTTTAAACTATAAGGAAATTACACGGTTTCTACGTTTTTGGTAATGTTGCGGACCTCCGAGGTTATAAATGACGCTTATTGTTTTCAAACCTCAAAAATATAGGACTTCTGCAAACGGCTCATATAACCGGCCTATCGGACGTAATCATAAAAATTATTTAGTTTATTCACTACTAGCTTTAAAACGTACCATTATTGACTTATGTTTGAACTGAGAATTCGGTTTTTTTGCTAATAAGTGAAAAAAGTAGTAGGTATATTCCCCACGGTAGTTAGAAGACTATTTTAGCCCAAGCGGCAAGATTGTAACCCCGAGGTCGCTTTATTTTGAACGCCTATTTTGAATTAAACCAGTGTCAAAATAATGTCATTTTGCATACAATTCCGAGATGAATTTGAAACTGACAAGTATATTAATTAAAAACAAGAGTTTATCCTATGCTTCCAAATGCAAGTTTGTATTTAAAAAAAAACATAGCCACCTCCAGAAAACGGCTCTATATAAAATGTTGACATTTTTTACCTCCTGACAGATGCTGAAACGTCACATTTTACCTCGCACTTTATCCTTTGGAGGTTGAAGTAAATTATTTCCCTAATAAAATTGCTAAAACATGGCGTAACCTGTTGTTTATACAAATTAATAAAATTTCTAATGTTTCACAGCGGTTATACAAAAAAATATTGTAATGTATTATTACACGGGGGAGAAATCTCTTTTAGCGTTCGGTTATATCAGTTATAAACTTTGACCGCGGTCTACAAGAGAGCACTTGTGACTTTGGTTTGAAATATACTATTTTTCTATAACATATATGAAATGTCAACATTTTCTACCAATTGACAGTTGTTGAAACGTCACATTTTACCCTTTGAGGCTGAAGTACATTATTTCCCTTGGGCCTTGGGGTAGAAATGCGTATTTCTCCCCCACAGATGTAACAATCTAGTAGTCACTCTTATTATCACCAAGGCAACGGACCTCAAATTAAACTGCTAAAACATGGCGGAATCTGCTATTTATATAAATTCATAAAATTTTTAATGTTTCACAACTTCACACCTCAGGTAGAAATGCGTATTTCTCCCCCGCAGATTTGAGAATCTCGTAGTCATTTTGTAAAAATTTTTTTTTGCAGCTGGACTTCTTCATTGACAATGATATGATTCACATCGCAGACACCAAGGTGGCCCATAGATATGGAGACTTCTTCATTAGAAAAATCTTGAAATTCGAAGATCTCAACAGAAAACTTCACAATCTTAAAATTTGAGAATTTCTGTTTTGTGACAGGTGTGGAATTAAAAGTGTTTACTGAATCTGATCGTGTGTTAATTAACAAGTTTTATTACAGTTTAAACATTAATATTTTTTGCGCTTAGTCGATGTTTTAACTTTAAACAATGACAAGTGTTTAGCCTTAAACCTGCTTGACCTATCTTTGTACCTCCTTACATCAGTTTCAGTATTTTGTCTAAACTGTGTCCAAGGGTGAGTTTCTTCGGTTTCGTCGACTTCTACTTGTTGGGACCACGTTTTATACCTTAACAAGAATATTTTAAGGCCCTTTTGAAACGATATTTTCTTGGATAATTCGTTTTTCTGCAAAAAAAGTGGATTATTTTTGAAAATATGCGGTTTGTTAAATAATTACAGGATCGTTTGAAATCTCTTTGCAATGATTTTTGAAAGTGGACAAACACTCCATGAACTTTTTGCATGGTTTAATATCTTCTCTCAGGCAGATTTCCATTATTTCTAAAACGTATCCAAAATTTTCGTGGTAGCAAGCTTGGCGCAGCATTGCTCCCAGAATTTGCACATTTAACCTAAAATAAACAATTTCAAAATAGTTCATTGGCAGAACCAAAATAGCTTGAAGTGCCTACATGGTAATGAACATCAGGGATCAAGCTGTTCTGGTCACTTGAAAATATTTTGCCATACTCTCTTACCTGTAAGCGTGGAGTTTCATCTCGGAAATCAGCTCCAAAGCCTGTACTTTGTTTTTGCATCCAAGTGCTAAAACACCATAAGTCATCAAGTTTGGTCTATGTCCCAGTTCTTGCATAAAAACAAGAACTTCTTTGGCCTTTTCATATTCAAATCTCATGCTGCGTTTTTTAAGCAACATATTACAAAAATCTACGTCTGGCTTTAAATTCAGTTTTTTCATAGTTCTCAATAGCTCTTCTTCAGCTGCCATTGATCCCGGAAGGCAGTCTAGCAGTTGTGTAAATGTTTTAATGTCTGGTTTACATTGATGCTCTTCCATAATAGCTAGAAATCCTTTCATTCCTCCAACCAACAATAATCTATCTTCAGGTTTATTAACTTCCGACAAGGAAATTATATTCCCCAAGTGAGGTACCATAGCCATCAAATTTGGTCTAAGCTTGTCTATGACATCGCATTCGCTTAAATTGCTATTTTCTTGTTGAACTTCAATGCTGTTCTCATTATTTTCAGAGGCATCTGTTAGCAGCTTTGTTTTACCACCCTCTTTCAGACTTTTTTGACTAAGAATGGTATTAATTGCATCAGTCATTACATCAAGATTGCCAATGCCACAATCTCTAACACAACGCAGCATTAAATTGAAAGTATAAATGCTTGGTTTAATTCGTTTAGTCATCATTTTCCTCCAGATCATCAACGCATGTCTAAACCCAGCATCTTTATCACTAATACAACTTTGTAGCAAAAAGTTTATTGTGTCATCTTTTGTTGGAAGCTTTTTTGAAGTCATTTCATCTACTAAACCAAAAGCTGTTTGCATATCACCACATCTTCCAAAAGCTTTAATCATTGCATTGTAATTCACTAAATTGGGTTCGTACATTTTTTCAATCATAATACCCCGCAGATGTGTTGCTCGAGCTAAGCCATCTTCAGGCCAAGGGCTATTGGCACAGGCATTAAATAAAGCGGTATAAGTACTGGAGTGTACCTCTAAACCTCGTTTTTTCATGTTATTGTAGAGAGAAAAAGCCTTTTTTGTATAACCAACTCTACCGCATGCGCCCATTAATAAACAGTAAATGTAATTTTCTGGTTTCACCCTATCCTCCTTTAACATTCTTACTTCCAAGACATCGAGGGCTTCTTTTATCTTCCGTTTTTTAATAAGATCTTTTATCATGTCCGCATATTGTTTTGTTCGTAATTTATTAGACGGATGTGGTTGTTGCTCAAAGTACTTCTCCTCCTGTAAATCTCCCTCATCAGCAATTTCGTCTTTTTCTTGTACGCCGAAAAGGTCTGGATCGTTTTTTAGACGCACTAAAAACTGCTGTTCATTGAGCCTTGGTGGATTTGTTTTGTTCAAATTTGAAGTCTCGTTCCCTTCGCTAACTGCTCTGGAATTTATTTTCGATTTATTTGTAACGGTATTAAAACACCTGCAGTGGTTTTGTGACATAAATACATTAAAAGATGGCCTTATAATTATAAAATTTTTCAAAATTCGTAAATTAAGCATGTTTGTTTTCGTTATAACCTCACTTTCTTCTGTCACTGTCACGCATTTGTCAATGGTCGCATTCAGAAGACTCGACGGACCGCCCCCTGGATGACATTGGTTGCATTCAGCGGACGGATCTATGGTCTGTCCGGGATCCACACGACCGGGATTCACCCTATTTCCATGGTGAATCATTGTTGTCAACAATGAATCGCCATGGAAATCGGGTGAATCTCGGTCGTGTGGATCCCGGACAGAGTATAAAACGGTTGTCGCTCCAACCGTTGTGACGCAACAGTTGCGCATTGGCTATGTTGTGCTATGTAGGGCACAATTTCAGCCAAATTATGTCAACTGTTGCACAACAGTTGTGTCGGCTGAACACGACCGTTGAAAACTTATCAATATTGAAAACTTTTAAGATATCCGATTGGTGATCTTTTCTGTTGCTATAGCGACTCTTAATAAAACAGCGATTTTAATAAACGTTTTCAGTTTTACCTGACCGGCGCGCGCATGTTGGTTCCCTTGTCTGCTCACTCATTGGCTGGAGGTCTGTCATAGAGCTGATTTTTACCCAATGAGATATTTTTTACCTGTGTGTTTCGATGGAAACTTGGAATCGAACCTACGCGTGCATTATAAGCAAATTGCTGAGATTCACTGAGGTTCCTCAGATAAATGTGTAAATGGAAAGCGCCTTTTATTAAGTTAAAAAAATGGAATATGCAAAATTCAACAAAAAAGTTCTATATTCCCCTTGTTTTCCGAAGAATAACAGATAAAACATTAATTAATTTGTTGTGAAGGGAAATTCTCACAAATACTTAGTTAAAAATTGTATAATTTGTTGCAGTATCAGGAGAGTTACTATCTCTCCATCCCAAAATTAGAGGATAACATCTTAAGGGCGCATTCTACTATCAAAAATATGAAAAAAAAATGCAGCAGAGAAGCGGCTGGAACCTCCCCATCGCGTGAGTCTTTGATTTCTGTGTCTTGTATTTTAAATTTGAAATGCCTAAGTGGCACTTCTTGTTCGCCAACTGCTTTCAAAAACCTTTCAGCTCTTCAACTGGTCACTCAATGACCATGGACCTACCAAATTTCAGCCAAATCGATCTAGTAGTTAATTGGGCTATAATGGTGTTTTTAGTGTTATTACAAAATTTCGATTTTTTACCCAAAGGGCATAAGTATGAATGAATTTCGTCTTATTTAAAACCAGAATTTGAAGACCTTTCTAATGGTGACAATAAATTTTTCACAAACTTGTAGATGATGGTTAAATGAGCATAATTTTAAATTCGAAAATTGGTGTGCCAAAACGGCACTTGTCGTTTGTCGATTGCCTCCAAAAAAATGTCTGCTCTTCGACGTGCGATACCATCTAAATGTGCAAAATTTCAGCCAAATCGGTTCAGGGAAACAGAATCTGAAATCCTTTCTTATGGTGACCTGAAAAATGTGGGGGTTTGTATTTAAAATTTCAAAGTTGATGTGCCAAAATGGCACTTCCGGTTCCACGATGGGCTCCAAAAGCTTTTCAGATCTAAGTTAGGCCTATGAACCAAATTTCATCCAAATCGCTCCAGTAGTTTGGGCGGTAGAGCTTTTACAAACGCACGTACGTACATACATACAGACAGATTTTAGAAACCATTCTTTTGGCTCTCAACTTCGAAAATTTTAGTGATTGCAGTAATAGGTACCTATACCTACCATTTTTTAAAATTGTGCTTTGAATTGGGGAGGTTAAAAAGTTTTAATAAACATGGGTCGAAAAATGTAGTCAAAATACAATCACTGATAAAGATGGACAACAGCTTTTATCACAGTACCTAGTCACAAGACATCGCCAAGGCCAACGGCGAAATCATCGCAATATCTCAAATCACAGGTGTGGTTAACATTAAGGTACCTATGTCACCGTCATAAGGTATCTAAATAATAATAATAAAAATAATTTAATAACTGAAGAATATTATTAAGAAAGAGCTTGCAATAAGCGTCTTTTAAAAACATCGTGTCATACAAAGAATATGTCAATATCACTAACACTATTATACTCTAATTATAGACGACAAATTGGAGTATAGTAGCTCGTCGTATTTGTTGCGCGAGGCCCAATGTAAAATGTATTTTTCCGTGTACTAGTCTGAAATATATTAAATTTCCAAGGATTTTTTCATTTAGAAAAGTTAAACTTAAATAAGTCTTTTCATCGGCAGCAAAAATTATGATTGTGTTAATTTGTATTTTTTTGTTTTCCGTTACCATGTAAATGAAGTTTCATCAGTAAGTATTTGAACCTTTACCTCGCCCTGAACCAGTGGTCGGAACATTACTTTTAAAAAGTAATTCATTACCATTACACATTACTTCGTCGAAATTGTAATGCATTACAATTACTAATTACTTTTTTCAAAAAGTAATGCATTACAATTACTCATTACTTAATAAATGTAATGCATTACTTTATACATTACTTTTAACGTGACGTTTCTTAAATTTCTAATTGTAGCTGACAGATTTTGAAATCTGCAGTAAATTGAAACATACATCATTCCAGACTCGGCCAACTCGAATTGGAATTTTAAAAAATGCCACGTTATAAAAAAACTGTAGGTGTATTATTTTAAAACAGTATATTTATTATTTAATTTAAATTTAATTTGAATAATAATTGCGTTTCAAAATTCACCACTGCTTGAGATGGCTTAAGTTAGTTTTATTTTCTTCAGCTAGGAAATTATTTCAATTCTATAGAAATATTTAATCCGGAGTAATTGTAGAGAATATCGCTACTTAAAAAAAATAGCAGGAAAACCTCTTCAGAATGCATCAATGTTTGCTTATGAGGCGGTAGGTAAACAGAACCCCGCTGGGTTTGGGTTAACACTGATACCAGTAGTACTTAGCTACTTCCTGTGGTGGTTATTTCATTTCACAGAATTACATTTTTCATAAAAGTTTTATTTTTGCGTTTATCAATTAAGGGTAAAAAAAGTAATGGAAAAAGTAATGGTTTTCCATTACAATTACTAAAAAAATGTAATGCATTATATATTACCAGCTAAAGTAATTTCATTACAGTAATGCATTACTTGTAATGCATTACTTCCGACCACTGCCCTGAACAAACAATTTTTGATTTCTCATATTTGATCTTAAATGTTAACGCCATTTCAGGACAGTACACGGAAAAATAATGTGTACAACTCGTGGAAAAGTCATACTTTTCCTTACTTGTGTACAAATAACTATTGACATCTGCTTTTATTCCCCGCCCATATCAAAGCAAAGTAAATACAACAATTCTGACAATTCTCAAAAACATGTAGGTACCTACCTATGTTTGCATAAAAAGACATAGATCAGACTGAATTGTACGAATCTTCAAAGGTAGATGCCAAATTCAAAAATTTTAACATATTGGAGTAACTATAGATCCTACTCACAAGATGCAGCACCAAATCGAAATGAGCATTATTTTAAAAACCTTTTCTGAACTCCTTCAATCGAGTCAATGTGAACCTGATATGTAGTATGGAGACCAATGAGGTCATACTACAGCGATAGTCGCATATTCCAAACCAGAACGGACGATAGAGCAAAAAAGCACCATGAATATGTGCCCAAAGAAAATAAATTCCCCAGTAAAACGATTAATGAGCCCCAAATTCTTTTTTGTAAGTACCTATTTAAGAGAAAGGCAAACAAGAGGTTACAATAAAAAGGCGACGTAGCTCTAAAGGAATAGATTTATTGCGTGAATTAATCAGCTCTAAAGCTAATTATTAATTTTTCATGGATTTCCAATCTCCATCCAGCTTTGTGGTCATATTTCTGTGCTTGATGGTAAAATCTTAACCGCAGATCTTCTAGGAGTTAACTTTTAAGCACGTAGCACTGGCTGGTCAAAAATGACTCCCTGCCTTTCTAAGAGTTGCTCCCTGTTTTCATGGTCGTAACTTTGAGTATTTCTTGCAATTTTCTCCTATAATATCAGATAATATCTAATATTTGCAATACCAAATGTTTTTCAGAACAATTTCAAACAAAGTATTTCGAAAAATGGGCCAAAGAGGGTTATGGATGCACTAGGTACTTCATTTGAAAACTTTTTGACACTATGAATGGCACTTCTCACTTCATCCTCGCTGTCTCGGCAGAACAAAATTGCCTTCTGTCTCGAGATGAATGAATGACTATAATTATTTCGACAAACTACCTACTGTTTCTATTTCCCGATCGAAAGTAACCGCTAATATTTTTAGGTGACGTTGGTAGAACTGTGACGTCTTGCGTCGATATTTAGCTCGACGTCGGCGTCGGTCTTACCGTGTTGCTTCTATTAATAAATCCGAGAATATGAGTTGATTTACCTTTTCGTCGTTATCTGATGGCTTATGTCTGCTATAATTTTGACAAGTCATTTCAGTATTTTGCACTTTGCATCTTTGCAAGTTTATCCTGCATATCAACCAGACAAATTCTAATTTACCACAAGCAGCCGATGGGTAAGAGACATTGATGATGACTTTATTCCTCTTCAAGGTAACATAATGTAAATGTAAGTCGGTCACGCTGCAAGTTTTTAGTACGTATTTATACAGGGTGTCCCAGAACGCTCGCACCACCTTTTAATGGAGTTCAGTATTAAATTCTGAGTCCATTTGCTTTTTGAAATTTTCCAGGGTCCAATAGTTCGCTCCAGTTATAAGAGATTTAAGAGAACCAATCAGATTATAAGCTCTGGGGGGTTCGATAGATTTCTGTGAGATTTATTTATGGGCCACCCAAGCAAGTAGATACGTTGTGTAGCACCATATACATAAACTCACCCCTGTAAATTATAAAGGGGTGAAATCATGAGGGGTTGAATCTCTAATATTGACCGCAATTTTTCAACTAATTGGATTAGGGTGTTGAAATTGAAAACACAACATTCTTCAACTTCATGAAGCCCTGTGAATTTACACTGAGAAGCAGTGTTTGCTGTGAAACTGTCACACATTGTATCTTCGAGAAAGGAGGAGTGAATTTTAGAAGAAATTTATCGAAGGCGATGAAATTTAGGGGTGGTAACTCGAATTTTCACTGAAAAATTAATACAGTTCAATAGCTTTCTATTGATGGTATTCAAAAGAGATCTTAATCATCATTCGCGAAAAACCACCCTTAAAGACGCTACAAACTCTAACAATGCACTCTAACTGCTGAACGTATCGATGCTGAATTTGGTGTGATAATTTACAGTGACACTGGAGGCGGATGGATAAATTTTCATTATGATCTAATCAGGGGGAAGAAATCTAAGGGTTAAAACTTGAAATTTTTAATACACTTTGGTCAGCCATTAGTCTACTAAACACCCCTAACACCTATCAAGCGGAGTAAATACATTTTATTTATTTTTTCTGATTTTTCGGCAATTCAAAGTCATGTTCATGAACTCTTAACCCATCCACAATTTTCCAACCTCTTGAACCCTCAAAAAGCAAAATTTACTTAGACCGCTTCTTTTTCGGGTAATTTTCGCCAGTTCTACTTACGTATAGTAAATTTTCACCCCTCTTGAATTTTCATCCTTCTTCACAATTTTTCTCCCCGATAGCGAATTAACGAATTTTTATAAAATTTGCGCTGTCTTCTTTCGGTAATAAATAAAAGCTAAATGTGAGTAGGTAATTGGTTTATTTTCGTGTTAATGTCTGTAATTCAACTTCACTACGACTAATTCTCATCCCCTTTGACTTTTCATCCCACTTTATAATTTTTCAACCACCCCCTAAGCGTTATAGACAAGGCCGGAATTTCAAAAAACTCTTTCTATATTATGCTAGAAGCAAATCGGATAACATTTTGGCGACAAGTATTTCTAGACTAATTGGACCCTGCTGAATCCGAAAATCACTGTCAACACTTCGAAATCTTAACAGGAAGTCCGTAATTCTATAGTTGGCGCTCAAGGCAGATCGTTATATCCAAAATAGCATGAAAATGACACAATCTTCGGACAAAGACGCAAAACTTCGTTTACCTTTTACAATTTTTAGCCCACTAGCAATAGGAATAAGTATTTTAACCCCCCCAGAAGTCTAATTTGCATAATTGGATTACTTTTGTGTCATATTTTGTAATTCTACTTAACCACAGTTAATCTTCACCCCTCTTGACTTTTCATCCCCCTTAGCAATTTCTATTCATTTACTACATTTCTAATCATTTACTCATTTGGGCATTTTCTACCCACAATATTTCAACATCTCCAAAACATAAATTTGCAAAATTGGCTTTCTTCCGTGTTACTTTTGGTGCCTATTTTTCCTTAAATGTTTTCAGTAAATTTGCATTGCTTTGGTCTTTTCGTGGTAACTCGTATTTTCACTGAATAATGTAGTGTTCAAATTAATACCATTCGATAGCTCTCTATTGATGGTACAAAAAAGGTCTCAGTTCTCAGTCGTGAAAAACCACCGTTAAAGGCGCTACAACCCTTAACATGCAGGAGCACAAAAATGCGAGAACTCAAAAACTGCTCGACGTATCATGGCTAGATTTGGTGTGTTAATTTACAGCGACACTGTAGGCGGATGGGCAAATTTTTGTTATGATCTAACAATGGGGATGCAATTTAAGGGTTGAAACTAATAATAACTAATAGTCATCGGCATTTACATATTAAAATTGCGTTGTCAAAAATGATTTGTGAGAAAATAACGTTTTAATCACCTTAAGAGCGCAAACAAGTGAATCATCGAGTGAGAAATATTTAATAAAGCAATATATACATAGGTAGTGCGAGACTCTAAAGACAAACAATGCTTTTATGGGTAAGCACACCTAAATTACCTAGTAATTAATAATAAATAACTAATCATAGGATCTTACAACTTCTTAATTCGTTTACCTTCATTATATTTTATGTATGTATGTCATTTTTCCTTTGAATTGTTTATCTGAATAAGCAAATTTTGCAAGAGATTGTATTTCACGTGACCTGAAGGAAGGGATTGCTGAAAGATTTCTCAGGTGTTGGTCAGAAGAGGACGGCAGAATCAACCCCTATACTGTAAAAATCTTTTAAAAGGGTCTAGCAATAAAGATTATGGCTCATTAGTAGGGTATTGTACTTATTGTGCGGCAAGGCTCTGACAATGGGCCATAAACTTTATTGCTAGACACTTTAAAAAGATTTTTACAGTACAATCCAATACAGTTTATAGAAAATGAACAGCATGTAGGTACATGTGTACCTACGGGTATCAAATAGAAAATGGGCAGCAACGGAAGCAGCAGGAACCTTCCCACTTGGTGAAGGGGCTTCCTTTTGGATTTTTTTCAGATTTTTAGCAAAATCATAACGACATTCGCTCCAGGGGGGCTTTCACATTTTTTACAAATTTTCTTTGTAATGGGCATTTTTTGCACCAAGTAATAAAGAAATCGTAACCTGTAACCTGGTTTTCACAAAAAAACGCTCTTGTTAAATGTCTCTTAGACACATCGTTTCCGAATAAAATGGCTCTAACTGATTTTGAGCGAGAAGTTTTGTCCAGGAAGGTATTATTTTAACTATACGTAATGAGTGAAAATAAGTTCAGAGCATAACATAACAAAAAGAAATTGCAAGAAATGTGAAACCCTCCCTAGTTTCCACCCTTCAAGTTTGGTTTCTTAATTTTCAACCGTTCGGAAGATACAAATTTTTCTGTTGCGGATTCCAGATCACATTTCAAAAATTTACTACAAGCAGTGAATCCCCAAAAGTTTCTAGTGAACGGAATTTAATTATTATTAATCTAGCGATACTCGCGCGTGGCGTCAGCGATTTTTTCGCCGCCACAAGGAATATCAATTCACTTCACCCAATTTTTGTCATTTCTGAATACATAATTATTCATTTTGTTTACTGATGATCGTAATTTACTTTCGTAAGGTAGATATACCTAATGTAAAATTACATGTAGACAGATAAAAGTCTAATCAATCGAAGAATGACGAGTTAGGTACTCTTTTAAGAGCATACGTCTGCGAAACTCTTGAACTACGCCGTTGTTGAGGCTATAGAGTGCTCTCACGGTTATCAACTTTAGAAAGATAAAAATGGAAATGGGCGTTAGGTATTTCCTTTCGAGCGAAACATTCAGTTTTAGATAAACCGTTGCAAAATGTTGCTCTCACTATTTTGTCTTTTGTGTATAACTTGCATAAATGCTTCAGAAACGCCAGTCATAGGAATCCTGTCTCAAGAAGCTTATTTAGTGGAAAAAGCGTATCCAGATGCCCACAGTTTCATAGCAGCCTCCTACGTCAAACTTCTGGAAAGCAGCGGTGCTCGGGTCATTCCCATTTGGTAATTATGATCCTGCAATTAGCTTCAAGCCTCAACCTTTGATAATTTGCTTCCAGGATTGGTCAGGATAATGCCTATTATGAACGGGTGGTAAATTACACCAACGGGTAAGTTAATAATCTCAATAATGTTCATACACACTTATTAATTACATATCACAGCATTCTATTTCCCGGCGGAGGGACTTATTTTAACGAAACTGGAGGTTATGGAGAAGCCGCAAAGCAAATTTATAATTTAGCCATCCGAGCTAATGAAGATCAGGTTCATTATCCTTTATGGGGCATCTGCTTGGGGTTGCAAGTTTTAATGTTCGCTGCTGCTGGAGATGATATAAGGACGGATTGCAGTTCTAAGGATGTATCGATACCTCTGGAATTCGTTGAAGGTATTACTAGCTTTAAAGATATCGATGTTGAGGCTATGGCTGATTCTAGTGTAGCAGGAGCGTCTGAGTCCAATGGTGTTATCAGAATTTAAAAATTCTTTACCGTTTTGAAGATATTCTGAAAAAACAGCGGGAAAGATGACGTCATCTTTCCACGATTCCATCTTGAGGATATTTCCAGGCGTCGGCTGAGTAATGGTTTGTCCTAACTCCTACGTGTTTCCTATGGAGCTAGGACAACCGACGTCTGGAATTATCCTCAAGATGGCCAAGATATCGTGGAAAGATGACGTCATATTTCCCGCTGTTTTTTCTGAATATCTTCAAAACGGTAAAGAATTTTCAAATTCTGATAACACCATTGGACTCACGCTCCCTTGTTACTAGAATCAGCCTTAGCCTCAACATCGATTTCTTGAGTTGAATCTTCCTTTAAAGCAAATAACAGAAGGCTATTCTTAGGATTCGATAAAAGCAGACTATTTTCCAAGGCCCCCACCAGACTCATTGAAAATTTAAAAACCAAAAATATAACATACAACTATCATCGATACTGCGTCCTGGAGGAAGTGATGAGAGAAAATAATTTGCTGGAATCCTGGACGATTCTATCGAAAAACAGGGATTCTAGTGGAATAGCGTTTGTGTCAGCGATGGAACATAAAACCTACCCCTTTTACGGAACTCAATTTCATCCAGAAAAAAATCCCTTTGAGTTTAAGAGCACGGCACATATAGCTCACAGTGTTGAGGCGGTGGAAGCGGCGCAATATTTTAGCAATTTTTTTGTAGCTGAGGCTAGAAAAAATAATCACTCATTTCCTGATCCAGGCGTAGAAACAACAGCTTTAATTTATAACTACAACCCAGTCTACAGTGTTACTAATACCTCTTATGAACAGTTGTACCTATTCAAACCTGAAAGCTATGTTAAAAATTTATTATTGTAAATAAATTGCTCGTTAAATACGGAATGACATCTTTCCAAGACGAAACACGAGGACGAGAATTCCAGAACGGAAAAGCGTGTTCTGAATCGTGCTCAGGAGAATGCCTGTGGGTGTTTATTGTACACGGTGTAGACATGTGATTGCTTTGATTCTTCCTTAACTGATGTTGTTCATATTTAGTCTAAATTGTTGGTAGAACTAAGCGGATATCAAATTCAAATCAAGTAGAAAGATATGATAATTGATAAATATAACTGTTTAGGTAGTTGAAGTGAAGAACTCTGATAAATTATGATAATTCAGAAATAAGTTTTAATTCAATAGAGTGACAATAATGGATTAGATCGAAACTTTGTTATAAATTAAAGTTTATAAGTTAAAACTGTAAGTTTCTTAATTATATCGATCTATTAATATCGGGTGGTCATAAATGAATGGCCGCTAAATGTCAACTTTGCACAAAAATATAGGGGACTCTGCACAAAAATATAGGGGATTCTGCGTGCTTCAGTTAAACAGTCAATAAACTGACACTGATGGATCTACCAAATTCAAATAATTTCAAAAAGGAGTGTCGTCCAGTGTTAGGTATATCGTGCCATTCAGCGGTCAATAATTTATGACCACCCGACACTAATCAAATAACGTTTGGGTTGTTGTAGATCTGGTTTTTTAAAAGTTTTAATTTGACAAGTACTTGCATAGAGGGCTTTCACTCAACACTTAACTTTAACTTTTAACATCCCAACGAATTTCATTGGTTGATAGTCTAGTCAACTAATATTACCCGTGGTTAGGTAATTATTATAAAACGAATTTTTGATTCAATCATATATATAGGGTGCGAGATTAAAACCCCACATAGGCTATAACTTTGCTATTTGTTGTCCGATTTTAGTGAACCAAAAACCAAATGAAATTGCTCGTATAACATTACTCAAGGTAGTCTTGATTTTTTCCAACTTCAACTCGAATGTCAACTGGATGTCAACTTTTAATTTTCAAATGGACATAAAGTCCGTTCATTTTCTATAGCAAAACTAAAATTTTTCTGAAACTGTACAACCCTAATTTGTAAGGGCCTGTAGTTGCGACAGTTTCATCGAAATTTAGCGGGAAAGCAAAAACATTACATAACCCAAATCTTCTAGGGTTTATTTTGATTGTTAGCAGCAGTGTCACAGATAAACGTATCTGAGGTTTTTTCGTGAATAGTTTTCTTTGCACTTTACTCAAAACTGCACGCACACAAAGGCCATTTTGGGCCAATTCAGAGCAATTGCAAAATCTTGACATTTGTCGCATGTTTTCTGACGTATCGCATTGAAATCGCTTCTACCAACTCACCTGTTAGTAAAATTCTTTGCAAAATTTCCTCATACCAACCTAAAATTCAAATTTTGACATTCTGTCACTTCAATAGAAAATGAATGGAAAGTACCCAATTTTTTAATTCAGTCTAACAGCTAATTTTTCCTGCATCTTTTGATAAGTTGTTTTGAATTTTGAAAATAAAGAAAAAATTGTCAACATGTCAACATTTCAATCTTCTAATGCTAAATTTTCAACTGTGCCGTGAAAAAATTCTATAAATGCTTTTTGTGTTAAAATAGTATATTAAAACACTAGTTACATAATAAGGCAACCTATTCAAGCACGAGTTCGAAAGCTGGACAAGAGGCGCGCTTGAAGCGGTGAGTGGCTGAACGAACGAGTGCTTCAAGCACTCTTCAAGCCTTTTGTAACGAGTGTTTTATACTATTTTCTCTGTTTTGGCTTTCATTTTCGTTTCTTATTCAGATTTTTGAAAAAAGTTTTGACAAAGTAACATTTAGGGAGCTGCTCGTTTTAATGCAAATAGTTAGATTGGTTACATCAGTGATTTGTTTGTCTAGATTTGTGTTTGAGTTTCTAGAAAACATTGACGACTGAAACATATCCCATTACACCCAACGTCCGCCCCTAATTTTCCGAACACTTGACCAACCTTTCTTGCCCTCACATATGTTTCCTATTCACTTGTTCCTTTTCAACATAATTTTAAACCTTAAAACAGTCTCGTTTTAGTCGTCCTCAGTAAAAGAGTCTCCTTTTTCGTCTTTAATCGTAACTAACCCCCGTCGAGAGACTCATATTTCAAATTCAATTAATAATTATCATTTCGTATTCGTGTACTCGTTCATCATTCTTTTCAATATACATGGATTTAAATGCTTTACATGTGTATCATTTCATCAAAACTATCAAAAAATACTCGCATTACATGAAAGTGCAGTGCGGGAGTTCACGACAGTGAACAGTTTTCTAATGTAAATAATGCGGGCATACAATTGCTCAAAAAAACAAAATATCTCTAAAAATCGTTTAATAATGCAGCTCATTCTAGCAATAAAATGCGTGCTTGAATGGTGAGATTCAAATGCCAAAACATAGAAAATAACATATTTTAATTGTTTTGCTAGTTTTCTACCAGATCCACAGCACATTCGAAAATGTTGAGTAAAAAAATGTTCAAATAACAAAAAGTTATAATTAATTTCAGAACTAATTATAAACCAAACCCGCCTTATTGCACATCAAAAGATGCAGAAAAAAATTAGCTTTTAGACTAAGCAAAAAAACAGGGTCCGTCCATTTGAAGTTGATAAAATCGAAGTTACCTTGGCTTTGTATAGGGTTTTATGAGCAATTTCATTTGAGGCGTTTTTTCTCGATTTTATGTATTGAAATACAAAACTTGCATTTGAAAGCATAGGAAATAATCTTGTTTTGTATTGAAATACCTTCAAAATAATGTCAGATTTGAATCGTCCTTCCGAAAAAATTGAAACTGACCGCAAAAGTGACAGTATTTCAATACAAATTTAAAAAAATAGTAAGCTGACCAATCATGAACACCCATTTGTATTAATTTGTATTGAAAAACATAATATCGAGAAAAAATGCCTTTGGTTTTTAGCTATTGTTATACCGGGTGATTCAATTTGGTATTCGCCCCCCCGTAACTATTTTATTGCAACAGTAAAATATATAAAACCATATATATTTGTAAATTGCATGACAAACTCCATGAAGTGACGTCAATAAATCGTCAATATGATGACATTATGTCAAAATGACGATTGTCAACTTTGTTTCTTCAAATGACATGCTGTATATTTCTTAGCGGATTCTTGTAGACGTTTTTTTTCTACATTTAATTATGTAAAAAAAGTTCACAGTTTCACTAGAAAAATTCCGAAAAAAAATTTATTTTATTAGGCATAATTTGAAAGTTTCTTGTCAATAAACGTAGTGAGCCGTGGAAAAAATTGAATTATGGTGTTGCCTAATGTCGCCCTCACACGAAGGGTCCTGTTTTTCAAAAATTATAATTGATTTACCTGTTAGATCGTTAATAGTAATAATGTTATTGTTATTCACTAGTTATAAGGTAAATGGGGTATTATTGTTATTAAAAGGGTAAGTAATAATAATTCTTTGAGAAACTACGGTCCTTGCGATGTGAGTGACTTAGACTACACTATAATTCAATTTTTTCCATGGCTAACTACTTTTATTGACAAGATACTTTCAAATTATGCCTAATCAAATCAATTTTTTTTTCGGAATTTTTCTAGTAAAAGTGTAGACTTTTTTTACATAATTGAATGTAGAAAACAAATGTCTACAAGAATCCGCTAAGAAATATACAGCATGTCATTTGGAGAAAAAAAATTGACTATCGTCATTTTGACATATGTCATCATATTGAAGATTTAATTACGTCATTTAATAGAGTTTGTCATGCGATTAACAAATATATATGGTTTCATAAATTTTTCTGTTGAAATAAAAAAGTTACAGGGGGGCGAATACCAAACTGAATCACCCGGTATAGCGTTGTGGAGTATTAATCTCGCACCCTGTGTATAGAAGAACCACGAAAGACTTAATGACCTTTATAATCACTGAAGTCTAGTCGAACTAGCCGAAGTAAAATTGGGACACTTAAATTTTTTGTACAGTTAATTAACTTGCTCCGTTTTCTTAGGTATTTGATATTTGACAATTTCATCAGCTTTCGGAAAGCAATAACACTGAGACCATTATGAATTGGGGGTTTTTCTTAGACCGCACTATTCTGTAAAATATTGTTAATTTGCAGATGTATTTGTTACACAAATAGAGGCTGTAAACAAAGATGCATTTTCGTAATTTATTTGAACAGCAAACAAGAAGAAAATGGATGGCAACAAGTAATCTTTTAATGGCTCCATATTTGCCATGCTGTTTACCACGGATTAATTATTATGGAATTTTGTCAGAAATAGCTCGCCTCCCTGTAGACTATAGAGTTTCATGATGTTAGCCTCATAAGTTGTTTACATTCTCATTGTGAGACATGTTAACCCTGGTCGGGGGTTATTATTCTGTAGGGATCGATACAGTCAGCGCTAATTCACCTCTATTGTATGAAAACTTGTTATTACTCGGATATCTGTCCATCATTTATTATTTATAAATTCGTCGGTATCAAAATAGATCTTTATGGTGTAACAGCTGAAATAAAGTAGATTATTCTAGTAAAGGTGAAAGGTACACGTGATGATAGTAAGCTCCATGTGACTATTGATAAAGTTAGAACTAAAAATACTACCTATACGTGCTTTGTGCTTAATTAGGGCTAATTTTGTACTGTTACACAAGAATTTTATGTTATAGCTGAAAATCTTTATTTGGAATAACCTAACAATATCCTCTTCCGTGCTAGTGTGTCGGTTCTGTTGGCTACTTGTTTTTAATCATTATGCAAATTGCAGTGTTTTGAAACACCAAAGACTGTCTGAACATCACTAGCGATTAAAATATGGGAAGTTGGAAAGCTCAAGGCTCTGAATTGCTAAGTTTGTCGGGAACTTGAATAAGGTTTTAAGCTTAAGTTTAATACAAGTAAAGTTCTTATTAGATTAACGTTGCTATAGAATTCAGTAGATAAACTAACCGAAGTATTGTTTTTTTATTTTTTTGGCCTTAACGTACCTACCCCTAATTTTCACACCCAATTTAGTTGTGTACAGTATTTTTGTCTTCCTGCATCTAGTAGTTATTTTTGTAACCTGGAATTCTTTGGAAACGTCGGCCCTCCGGCCTCGATTTGCTAAATGCGTTTGTCGACCACAAAATTTACTCACTTATTTATTTAAGTTTATTTATCTGTTTATCTATTTATTTTAACATAGGAAATCTAATAATTTATCTTTCGTTGCACTGTTGGCGTTGCCGCTGCAAGTTTAATAACAATGCTATTTCTGATCTACGTGATTTTATGAGCGGAATAATCTTAAGCGGGTTTTTTTGAATCGATAATGTACTTATAATGGCAATTACGACGTCCTTGTTAAATGTGAATTAAAGGCGTCACGTTTTCCTTCAACTACGAGTTCTTCATACGAACAAAACAGTTTCTCCTACTCCAAGCAACGTGATATTTGAAATTATTGTTGGTTTAGATTAAATTTTGATTGAGCTTTGCTGCAATCGTTTGCGTAGGTACTAATTTTCAGTCCGTAGGTACATCTTTTGTTGCAGATGGCTTGCAGTTGAGAACAACTTGGATCGAATTGGAGGTTTGTAATTGTTTCAAAAGCCTACAAGAATTAAAAAATAGACGGACGGCCGAGCGAGCGGACGGTCGAGCGAGCGAGCGAGCGAGCGAATTCACTAAAACTATAGTGCCTCGCATTTTGCTCCTGCACTAAAAATAAAATCGAACACGAAAAGAAAGACAAATTAGGGGAGACTAGGGACGGTTGATACATCTAAAGTTTAATCCAAAATTCAGACAAACTGTTAACTTTATAATTACCATTTAGTTTTCCTTCAGAAGCCCATATTATATTTAACATTTTAAACTGACAGTTAAAATATATTAGTTAATAGTATAAATTAGAGATATTAAGGTTACAAAAAAAAATTGCAAACTGTACCAGTCCTATCACAGTGGGGGAGGTATGATACCATATAAGGGAGCTTTGATACACGGCAAAGAAAATCAAAATAACGAAATGTTGCAAAATCAATAACATTGAAAAAGTGCACATAATTATATTGTTATTTATTAACATTATCATATTTTTCAAATTTTACAGTAAAACTACAATTTTGTTTCGTGACTCCTTTCAGTACCTACCTCCTACCTACCATCTACAAATCTTGCAATCTTGCAAATCTTAGTCGAAAAAGTCAGGATAAACCTGTCCGGCTTTTTAGTTCTAGTGAAGTTTATTAAATATTCGTTATTCCTTAAAATCTCAATAACAGATACCTACATGCAAGCCTTCCTGGTATGACACATTCATTAAATTGTTGTGTTAAGGGAAACTCAACGTATAATGAGGCAATGATTTATATATTAAATTGTAGCTAAAAGCGGCACCACATGCCATCATAGGGCGCATTCCACGTCAAATCGATAAAGAAAATACGAATTGCAGGGATTTTTGAAACTAATATAATATGTTGTAGTCCACCCTAATAGTATATTATGAAATTAGTTTATAATGCAAGGGATTATGGCATGAGTGAATGTTTAGCGTATGAGCGTAGCGAATACGCTAATTTCACGAATACCATAATTCCGCATTGTAAACGTATTTCATATACTATTTTGTCGTCGAACTAGCGTTATAATAAATCGGCAATTGATTTTTTAGCATTTATATACGAAATATAATTATTTGTAGTAGGTAACCTGCTAAAACCAACCCTTGATAAATGTGGTTGCTAAGTTTAATTAGAAATGTCAATTCAACTTTTTTAAACAAACTTTAAAATAAGATGAATTCTGATGAAGATTTGTTATTATGTGACCAAATACTCAAAAAAGCTGAAGAAGCTGAACAAAGTCTTATTCCTAAAAAGTCGGAAGTGAGTTACAAGAAGGAGTACGACAAAGTTTTGGCAATGGATGAGAGCCAACAATGCGGAGGCAGTCACAGAAAAAGTTCTGCTTGCTTATTTTTAGATCAGGTAAATAGCTCGCATAGTGTTTGATTTATTAATAGGTATTTTTTTATTAGTCGAAGGTTTACAAATCTTCATCGTTGTGGTGTTTGTTCTCGAAGTTGAAATGCATGTTACGAATTAAAGACAACGTTGATGTTACAAATTTTCCCAAACTTACGGCGTTCCTGAAGAGCTGTTCAGTTGGTTACTCGCCAGAGAAGTCTGCTGTGTTTTCAAAGGAACAATTGACAAGTTTCTTTGTAAATGCGCCGAATGACAAGTACTTACTTATGAAGGTTCTATTGTCAAAAGCTATTATAGATCTTGTCTAAAAATAATGGGATTTTGCAGGTGGTTGCAATTTTTGGTTTGTTTGGAGCTTGCAGGCGTGTTGAGTTCTAGTATAATTTATGTACGGGTGATGTCAAGGAGGAAGGCTCTGTACTAGTCATTTACATCAGAGATACCAAGACGCACAGGCCTAGGACATTTACCATTTTAAATGATGATGGGAGAGTGAATTATACAGGGTGTTTTGCAACCGCGTGTAAGTTTTTTAACATTAGATTGCCCATCAAAAATGGTGACGATTGCCACAAAATTGTTTAGGTCGAAGTCGTCTCCTAAGGAAGTTAGGGCTTTACCACAGGGAGCAGTTTTCCTTATTTGGATATCTCTAAAACCACTCATTAAATAAAAAAATACCAAGAATAGTAAAAGTTGCAGTTTAAGCTGCTCTTTACAATAGGCACCACCATTTTTAAAATGCGTGACCTTGAAAAATTTTCCAGTTACCTCAGGTACAGATATCTCTAAAACTACGCATTAAATCAAAAAATACCAAGTATAGTAAAAGTTGCAGTTTGAATTGCCCTTTCTAATGGACACCACCATTTTTAAAAGGCGTGACCTTCAATCATTTTCCGGAAGAAAAATGTCAAAGGTGTCTCCGTTTTCTGGGGATCCCGTGGTCATAATCCAACGAAATTCCCCATGTAGATGTATATTCACTGGCTACTAGTGTCCACCAAATTTCATTCAAATCCGTTCATCCGTTCCTGAGATAACTAAGAAAAACTGCTCCCGATGGCTGACTTTAAAGCCCTATAACTTCCTTAGGAGACGACTTCGACCTAAACAATTTTGTGCCAATTGTTACCATTTTCGATGGGCAATCTGAGGTTAAAAAACTTACACGCGGTTGCAAAACACCCTGTATTGACCTCATTAAGAAGTATATGAGCTTAAGACCAAAGCATGTCAAAATTGACAAGTTTTTTTTATTTTATAATTCCGGTAAATGTAGGTACCTGTAATCCAGTTTCAATTAACACGTTCGGTCAAATGCCTCGAAACATCGCCAAGTATTTGGAAATTTCTAATTTTGCTCAGTATGCTGGTCACTCATTTCGAAGAACGTCTGCTACAATTTTGGCAGATAGTGGTGCCGATATTAGAACTCTCAAAAGACACGGTGACTGGAAGAGCGATGTAGTTTGTGAAGGATACATTGCGAATTCACTAGAAAACAAAAACAAGATTGCCCGAACCCTCGGATCTACCAGTGAACAAGTTTGTATTTCTGCTTCAACAAGCGAATGTGTCCTTAGAACATCATCGACATCGGGTATTTCAATATCTGGAAATTCAAACTGTACTATTCATATTAATATAAATATATAATTAACTTGTGGGTTTATTTTGTTGTTATGGCAACTTATGGCACGGTATTATGGCATGCGTGCCGTAATGTGGTTGATTATAAACAATTTTGGCAGTAGTAAAGTTACGATTATTAGAGCTTAAAGCTCATTCACAACCACTTTACGTACGTGACATAACAAAGTTTAACAATCGTCAACAATTAGTAGAAAAGTCAGAAGCTGACATGAACAATTGTTGACCATTGTTAAAGTTTGTTACGTTACGTACGTAAAGTGATTGTGAATAAGCTCTTATTCACAACCACTTTACATACGTAACGTAACAAACTTTAACAATGGTTAACAATTATTCATGACAGTTTCTGACTTTTCTCGCTATTGTTGACGATTGTTAAACTTTGTTATGTCATGTACGTAAAGTGGTTGTGAATGAGGTTATGCTAGTCGACGACAATAGTTATTTATGATATACGTGTTAAAAGTGGTATTTTATTTTGTAAGAAGGGAAGTTTGGGACACGACGCGCAGCGGAGTGGCCCATCCCTTCGAACAAAATAAAATCACTTTTAACACGCATATCATACACTATTTTTTCTACAAACACGATTGAAAGCAGAAGTTTTCAAATTATTAATTGAAAACGTCCATGAAATTCGCCGTAACTAAGGTATAGTGACAATTTGTTGCCGCGGCTTGTTTAATTGTTGTTGCATTGTCACTTTTATCTCTGAGTGTTAAAAGTAAATCACTTTTAACATAAATGTTAAAAGTAAATGACTTTTAATACTGGTATCATAAAATGTCATTTTTAACAATTGTCAACAAACGTTAAAACAAGTGTTTTTAATAGTGGTCGTAGAAAAAATAGTTTATAGGTGGTGTTCGGGCGTTTCGCTGCCTAACGTCTATTTCTTAAAATACGGCCACTTTAATTTTTACAGAATTCTGGTGCACGCTTTCAATAACGTTTTCATAAACTCCTGAAATAATTGTCCTATTTGCGTAATTTTAACTTCTACGCTTCGCGAAGCAAGTTAGTAAAATCAATCGAAAAATCGAATCGTCAAAAACATCAAATCTCTACATTTCAGGGAATCCGAAAATGTGGTCTTTGAAAAATGTCTGTCTGTTTGTCAGTCTGTCTGTCTGTCTGGGTGTGTCTGTCTGTCTGGGTGTGTCTGTCTGTCTGGGTGTGTCTGTCTGTCTGGGTGTGTCTGTCTGTCTGACTGTGTCTGTCTGTCTGTCTGTGATCACGCTGCAGCTCACACACATCAGCAGCACACATATTCAGTGGGAGATTTGTAGCTGCTGATTAGAATTTGGGCCACATCGGTTCACGGAAAGTGCCTTTTTGGCACATCAACTTTAAAAATTTAAATGCAAACCCTCATTTTAGCGTTACCATATGAATATTCTTCGAATTCTGCTTCTAAAAATTTATTCACACTTGTGCCCTTTTGGCCAAAAAATAGTGCCGTGAAAAAAACTATGCATAACTGTATATTTTTATTACCGGATTTGATAGTTGATTCTTTTTCAAGCCGAAAACCTTAGTGCTATTTTTTCGAAAAATGTCATTTTAGTGGCAAAAGGGCCCTTGTTTCAATTTATTTTACAAAAAAGCATATTCTTACTATCGGATCAAAAACCTTAGTGCAATTTTTTAGAAAATTTCCATTTTAGGAGCAAAAAGGCCCCTTTTTGAGTTTTCCTTAGCAAAATGGCATATTATCATTATTGAATTCGATAGCTGTTGCAATGCCGGATCGAAAATCTTAGTGCCATTTTTTCGAAAAATGTCATTTTAGGGGTGAAAAACGTTTGTATTTTAGATTTTAGTAAATGGGCGTCAGGCGCATCAGCCCGCACGGCCGACCTTGGTTAAATAAAGTTAAATGATATGTACATTTACATATTCTGTGAAAAAGTTTCTACCGTCTCCGAGACTACCAATTTTTTTTTAAAACTCTTGCAACAGTGTCATTCTAATTTTTACCGCCCACGGTTTCAAAGTTATAATAACCATTTTTCCAAATTACTGTTTTACGTATGGATCTTTTTTTTTAAACGTAAAAAAATCTAGGCGGTTGGTGCAAGCAAGTTAGGTACATACTAGGCTTAATTTGTCTTCCTCTATCCGAATTTGCAATAGTCGGAATTGCTATTCAAAATTTTAAAGTTGAACCCCGTTTCCGGTAAGCGATAATTGTCCTATGATTGGCAATAATTTACATTTATTACGAATATGCCAGTTTCTGTAGGTAAATACGAAATATTAAATATTCATTTTGCTCAAAGATACTGACATTGTTTCATATTTGTAAGACCCTGTATAATGAAAATGCAAAGTTTTAAATAATATAGAGCTTAGATATTAAAACGCACATCTGGTACTATGTAATTGAATTAGGTAGGTAGGACATGGATAGGTTTGTAAGTGCATACAAAATCACATAAAAACATTTTTTCATAAATTAATCTATCGTAAACAAATCCTATTTTTGAGTCTACCGTTTAACTTCCCTAACACGCTGAGACCGAAGGGCGCACAGCGGGATAGGAAAAAAATTGCAGACGTCCACCTTAAAATTTATACAACCCATAAAACATATTCGAGGCATGACCCGGGAATTTTTTCAGATTTTTAAAATCATGCCCACGAGGTTTTTCATGACCTTGAAAAGTTTACGAGCAGTTTCCAAGCTGTATAATGATTTTCACAAAAACATAATCCCTTGTCCATAAACAGCAATTCCTTCGGAGTGATTAAAAAAAAATTGTGAAAATTGATCTGTTATTTCGGGAGTTATGAGTGATTTATTGAGACCTGCAAGCTATTTTAGGGTGGACTACGACATACAGGGTGAGTCTGAAAGACTTCACATCCTTTATACCACAAAATCTACTGTTCAAATGATGAAGCTTGGTGCAAAAATTATTGGTCAATTGTGATTCCTGTTGATGTTATAAGCCGTCAAGGATCTTCATTTTTAAACGTTCTTTTTAAATATCTTTCGAAAGGTGTATCGTAGGATTTTGAATTTTTGCACAGCATTGTTACAGAGCAAGATGCAACTACTGATGGTACTTGAGACATTACCCAAAAAGCGGATCCCTGTTATACATCAGGCGGGCCCCGATGTTATTTGCCCTTGAACTTTTTTATGTTTGAAAATATTGCTAATTTGCATATGCGGCCGTATTCCCCGTTCAATTCTAAAACTTTTTTGTCTCTTAAAATTTTTCGAAAAAACTAACCACTCACGAGGAAAATTGAAAAAACCAAAAACATGATCATCGTGATAAACCTACAATTTCAATAAAAATCAAAGTGTACGTTGACACGCATCACATTTCAACTGTTTTTTTGCATTGCACATCTGCGCCCAGAACCATTGCTCACAATTGAAGAAAAAACATTGATGGTAATTTCACTTTTTTGTGAGGTAGACTGATCATTGGTTTTAAGGTGATTACCTGCATCACGTTTACGGTTTCTTCAATTTTAAAAGTTTTAGAATTGAACGGGGAATACGGCCGCATAGGCAACTTAGCAATATTTTCAAACATAAAAAAGTTCAAGGGCAAATAACATCGGGGTCACCCTGTATAACAGAGATCCGCTTTTTGGATAATGCCTTAAGTACCATCAGCAGTTGCACCTTCGTCTGTAACAATGCTGTGCAAAAATTCAAAATCCTACGGTACACCTTTCGAAAGATATTTAAAAATAACGTTTAAAAATGAAGATCTTTGGCGGCTTATAACATATCATGAGGAATCACAATTGACCAATAATTTTTGCACCAAGCTTCATCATTTGAACAGTAGATTCTGTGGTATAAAGGATGTGGAGTCTTTCAGACTCACCCTGTATATTAATCCCAACAAAATCCCTGCAATTCGTATTTTTTTTGATTAATGAAAGTTGTGGGAGTTTGTACCATTCATTTAATTTATCGAGAGATCTTAGAAAAGCGTCGATATTTTCATTGAAAAGTGTGTACCCTGTTTCAGGCCTGTAAGATGAGCAAGAACTGGCAAGAATGACGTTGTGCCCTAGTTTCCTGAAGCTCCTGCGTAAAACCTATATCTGGGTCGACGAACCTGCATATTTGGCTTTAGATTTCGAGCCATGGGTCAGAGAGCTTTGCTTTAACTTACTTAATTACAAGAAGCACGAGGAAAGCGTTTATATTTTAGGTTCTTTCATAATTAATGCTCTTGGGGTTTTCAACTACCTACCTACCTTTTGTTTACCGCCACGGTTTTAATAAGATTTTTTAGGAAATTTAATAACAGCATAGCAGCTTTCTGAGAAAATTTTCATTTGTAAATGAGTATAAGGATAGGAGCTTGATGATTTTTATTAATGGCCTTCCTTGAATTTCTTTGCAAGACACACCAATATGATTATCGTAATTAACGATACAACGTTGGTAAGTGCATGATTGGTGCATGTTAACAGAATCGAGGAATAATTTGCAAAAACGAGGCGGAGCCGACTAAACCGTGTATCGTAGATAATTTTTCGCACAATCGAATTTTCCTACTAGGTAATGACAAACTTTTTGAAGCCGATCCGAAGAGAAATTTGAAGCAAAATGGCAGTTGGCAATCACAGGAAACCTAAGCTTTATTAAATTAAAACGTTTTTGATACCTATTTGACATCTCACGCGCTATTTACGATTTTCATTTGTTTCACTTACCGCGCATGTATGCCGTTATGGTTCATAACGGCACTGTTACTTTTTTGTTTCTATGGAAACCACACCGTTTTTGGTAAGGTCAACTTTCCGCTCATTATGGTAACTATCGAAACGATTGTGTGAAAAAAATTATATTGCTGCACTTTGAATGTTGAGGATTCAATTTGCTGCAGGTTACGAATTACACTTTATTTCAGCTTCAGCAGTATCTATATTGCGGTATCATTAAAATTGGTAAGTGCAGAACTAGGAACACTATCGAAATCCGAAAATAGAAAGAAAATAAGTGACTTTGTCAGGGGTGAAATGCGCCAGCAAAAATCGATTTTTATCGAAATCCAACTACTTGTTTTCATTGGCAGTGCCGGTAAGTTACAATAAAGTGGATCCATTAAAGGGTTTTTTATTCACATCATCGATGACGACCTGAACAAACCACCCCAAACGCAACAGGAATATAAATAGATTTGTGGATTCTGTGCTGTCGTTATGCTTCCTGTTGGAAGGGGTGCAGGATAGATCAGGATTGTTGACCCAATTCCCAAGTTCGTTGACTCGAGCTAAATATAACCCGGGAATGGCCGGGTGCGGTAAACTCCAGGACTTGAATGAGCGTGGTGGGGAGAAATTTTGGGGTCACTAGGTCGCGTGTTTGTTTTCAGCTCTGAATGATGCTTGCGTCATGGTTGCATGAGTCGTTAAGATTTGCTAATAAATGACATAAAATGCAATTTTAAATCTCTTTACTTAAGTGACGTTGAATTTGTTTAAATTAAGTTTTTAGGTTTATTCAGTTAGTCTTGATGCAATATGGAATTTTAAGCTGTTAATTAATTTTTAAATAACTATTGTGTTATTTCCATTTTTTTTCAAAATGTGAGCTTTCAGTGACAGTATTTTAAGACTTCAAACGGTTACAGTAACCCCTGCAAGTGGATTGAACTGAATGACGTCAGAAGGGGAATGTAATGACGTCATCATGCCACGTGGGGCATCTTTCAAATAGGTCAGCCCTTAGAAATTAGGACGGTGACCGGGGCGAGGTCACTGGTATTTTGTTTGTTTGCATTTCATTATAATTTTAAAAATGATTAATGAGACCGTAAGAAATTTTTATTATGGGTATTACAGTTTGTTGGCCTTTTAAGACTTCGTTCATCAAATCTGACACAATATGTCCCAAACTTGTGAGAAAACTCCCCGATGAAACTCTAAACAAAAGCAATTAGTTGAGAAGCATTAAATTTTACCTGTAGTCATTGAACTCACTTTGGAGTGCCGTAAAAATGGTGAAGGCGCCGGGATAGAAACTTGTTAGAAGTGTATAATTCGACAAAATGATGGGGGAGTCTTTAATTAATTAACATCTGTGTTCACGCTCATTGGTAAAGTTTTAAAATAATACAAATATATTAAATACTTTATCGAAATTTGTATCGTTATAGTGTCTTAATGTTGTTGCTTAGTTGCCTGTTAAATACATCATAATATTACAGGAGTATTGTCAAGGTAAACAAATCATAACATCATAGTTACCGAATCTTAATAGCATAGTTACCGGTCCATAATAACATAGTTACCAATAACCCAAAGATAATAATGCAAATATTTATTTTTTTCAAAACTTAAAGAATAGCCACCTAGTAGGTAACAATTAATAAAAATTCAATACATACAAAATAAGATCAAGTACAACTTTCTCCCGGCTTCATATTGATCGTAACATGGCAGTTACTAAAGTTGAAATTAATTGGATCGTTTTTGGTCGAGCAAAGTGTCATCCCCTTGGTATCTATAGTAGAATTCATAGTTTCTTCAGCCATCAATGAACCTGAAGCAGCGGCATTGTCAAACACACCAAATCTTGTAGAATCCGAAGTGGTTAACGTAATTGCTTTGGTAGAGGTCATCCTTTCAACAATGTGTCCAGAATTTATAGATACATCATCAACTAAGATGTTTCTGGTAGTTTTAATCTTCTCGGCAATGCTATCTTCCACATATGACTCGGCAACTTTGCTGCTTTTCCAGCCGCCAAGCCGTTTTAGTCGCATAATATCTGCTCCGGAGTTTGCCAGCAACGTGGCAGATGACCTACGCATGCTATGCCCAGTATATTTTTCTGCTTCTGGAAGATTCAGAAATTTCGCAATTCGCTGCGGAATACTTGCAAAGAAATGCTCTCCGCATACTTGTCTAGTACATTTTCCATTTCTAAATGACACGAAGAATCTTCGATTTTCCATATTTGGAGGACGTAATGCAATGTACTTTCGGTACAACTCGACAGCATTAACATTGCCTTCAGAAATTACTGTGAATACACGTTTGACGTGTGTTTTTGACTTCGAGATAGTAACCACAAGCAGAGTATCCTTATCCTCAATGTCGTCAATAGTTATATACGCCAACTCCTTTCCACGCAAAGCGCCAGAAATGGCGAAAAGAAAAGCAACCTGCAAACAATACAAGAACCAAGGCTCAATAATCTCATTGAGTGCATTTCTAAATCTATACCTACCTTTATCATCAAAAATGATTCATCTGACGCAACGCGCAGAAATTCATTTATTTCGTCCCTTGTCAACACCTTTGCCTTCTTTCCCTCATAACCAACATTCTTCTGCTTGATGAATGCAATAAGACTGCCATATTCACTTATCTTGACCCTCTCCTTTATCTCTAAACAAGATCTTAGCATGGAGTACTTAGTCCATAGCGAAGACGCAGCATAATTTTCTGCCTAGGTAATAACAAAATGTCACCAACAACAATAATTGGTAATAGCTAAATTAAAATTACCTTCTTCTTGAAATACGCGAGTACTATTGGCTCTGCAGTTCCTTTTACAGCTCGCGATTCCCGCCACTTACAAAATTCGAGGTACTCCTTCTCGTACAATGTTCTTGATTGTACTGGCAACAAATTCGAAGTAACTTCGTTGGCTTCCATCAAAATATCCTCAGGAATAATATCAGAATCCATTACGTTTGAAAATTCAAAACGGCAGAAAATTTAACGTCAAAATTTCACACTTTTACCATTTGTCAAACAAAGGCAACCTGCGATTTCGATAAAGCCTTGTATTCAATTCGGATATTAACAATTCATAATAGACTCGGACGTTACTAAGGCGACTCGGCTTTCGCCTCGTCGTCGTTAGGTAACGTCCTCGTCAATTATGAATATCTTAATATCCTTCTTAAATAAATAGCTATTACCGGTTTCAGGCGATTAAAGCGTTCTTAACATGCATAAAAATAGGCTGGTAAGCAGATCATAACTTTATCTAATGGTTTCTAGACAACAAGCCCATTAACCATTCATGACAACAATGACCCCATTCAAATGCTGTCATCTCGATTGTCAAAATGACGCGAATTCACGCAACATTTTTTTAATTTTGGCTTTAATCACTTTAAACCGATAAACTATTGAACAAACCTCGGATGTTATGAATCATAACAGACTTAGATGTCTTAAAATCCTCGCTCTCCGAGCTCGGATTTCAATTGACATCTGCGTCTGTTATGATAGTCATAACATTCCTAGGTATGTTAATAGCTATAAGTTTTATTTTCATATTTCATTTATTGTTTACCGCTAAATGTACTGAGGGCCAGATCAAATTTGAAACAATATTGTTTACTCCAGTCGTGTTAGATCTAAAAAAGACGAATAGAAGAAATAATTTATATATTTTTGAAATTTTGGCTATGGACTCCTGATGGCACCTGAAATGAAATGCCGAAAACCACCCCCAAACGTGACATGGCGCTAGTTTTTAGCATTTTTCGGTGAAACTATCCATCTGACAAAAAATTTATTCTAATCAAAAACATTCCATATAAAATTCTGTATTAAGAAAGCCCTTATGATTATTTACTTATCCCCACCTAATTCTCGCAAACGACGTCCGAAGTTGTAGAACAGTCAAAACAGATTTTTGAGTAGAACTTATTTACATATTTATGAAATTTTGGCTACGGACTGTTGATGGGCCCTGAAATGAAAGGCCGCAAACTTAACACCCCCCAAATGTAAGCTTAACCCCTCTTTTGACTAAAACCTACTCCCAAACGTGACCACGGCGCTAGTTTTTAGCATTTTTCGGCTAAACTATCAAACAGACAAAAAATTACTCTAATCAGGAATATTCCTTTTGAAATTCTGCATTAAAAAGTCCTTTTCATCATTTTGCGTATCGTCACCTAATTCTTGCAAACGACGTCCGAAGTTGAGGGTTGTTTTTCGCTCACACCGAAAATCACTCTAGCGGTACCCTCAACTTCGAGCGTCGTTTGCAAGAATTAGGTGGGGATAAGCAAAATTATGAAAAGGACTTTTTAATGCAAAATTTCACGAGGAATATTCCTGATTGGAGTAATTTTTGTTCGTTCTATAGTTTAGCCGAAAAATGCTAAAAACTAGCGCCATATCCACGTCTGGTAGTAGGTTTTCGCCAAAAGAGGGATAAAGCTTACACTTGGGGAGTGTTAAGTTTGCGGTTCTTCATTTCAGGGCCCATCAGCAGTCCGTAGTAAAAATTTTATAAATATATAAATATGTTCTACTAAAAAATCTAATTTGACTGTTCTATAAATTCGGACGTAGTTTGCGAGGTGGGGATAAGAAAAATAATCAAAAGGACTTTTTTAATGCAGAATTTTATTAGAAATACTTTTGATTAGAATAAATTTTTTGTCAGTTTCGCCGAAAAATGCTAAAAACTACCGTCATGTCACGTTTGGGAAATACTTAAGTATTATTTTGATATTTAATTTATTGTTTACCGCTAAATGTACTGAGGGCCAGATCAAAATTTGAAACATTATTGTTATTAGTCTTTAATCGAAGTTTTAAGGATTTTCCCAATTATTCCTGTAAAACGTGTTCGTTATATTCGTGTTCCCATGTTAGATAATGGTTTGTCAGGTTGACACAATTTGCTTTGCCGGCCCGGAATTGACGCGGACCATTATGTTTGATCCGATTCATGTCATTTTGCAACTTTGCAGACATATAATGAATATAAAGGAATGGAGAGGACAATGCCTTTTCAAAAGCTATCAGAACATTTCCATTTATATGAAATCTCATTACACCCACATATTGCAGACAACAAATGGCTTGCTTCGGTTTACATAGGAAAACGTCTAAAGACAGAATATGTCCGCATTTTTTCAGTATGTATACAGAGTCGTTCCTTTTTTACTGCTCACCAGTCACTATTGGCATCTGTTAAACTTAAATAATTGAATTGAAAATTCAATAAAACATATTTTGATATCGCGTGATTTAAACTTTTCACATGGTTAAATTTTTGAAAAACTTATTTTTTTGTGTGCCAGATGGTGCCAAATTCAACATGGCGGGCTATAAGAGAATCAAAAGTTGATCGTCGTTGCTCTAGAAGGCTTAGAAAAAATTTTTCGACGCCATTTCATTGACAGCTGTCAAAAATATCAAAACACCAAGTTTCATTTAAACAGCACCAGTTAGGGAGATTTAATTTTTATTTAAAATCGAAATTTTCAGATTTTTTGGAATAACTCAGGAACGAATCAAGATATCGGCGAATTCTCTTCAGATTCTTATGCACGATTCCACCGACCTTACTTAACTTTAGAAGAGCCCTAAAACGACAACAATGACGTTTATACCATAAAACAAACGTCATTCTTCATTTTTAAGTCTAACTTAAGTGATAAGTTTGGTCCGTGGGATCGGCCATTAGCCTCCAAAAAAAAAGCGCAACTTTTCTCTAATTTAACCGACTTCGTAACTCTTACCTACCATTTAAGAGATGCCAATGGTGAGCAGTGAAAAAGAAACGACCATCATGTATACGTTGTTCCTAATTAATGAAATAAAGCAAGCTATTCAACTTTTCTTTGAACCGTTTTAAGCAGCTTTGTCTTTTGGACGATTGGGAATATAAGTACATATTTCAAAATATCTGAGGCCATTTTCCTAAGATCTTAAAGGACACCCACTCGAGAGAATCGCGTTTAGTTTTTCTCTCTTGCCATTGTATATTGATACCTAGTAACCTACTGATGTTTTAATGGCACGTCGACACTTTACTGATTTTCACATATTTACATACAGGCTGTTCCACTGAAAAGTAATCGCCCCAAATATTCCGTAAACCAAATAAAATAGGAATATTCGCTCGGACAGGTCGATTTTTATTTGGAGGGGGACACTTAAATCCACCCTTGGCGAAATTTTAAAACTCACCCCCTAACCCCCACCTACCCCCACTTCAAAACTTTAAATAGCAACCCCCCACTTGTGATAGATCATTTGAAAGCTAATTTCATTGCCAATCTAACGCTGTAACAATTTTTGATATTTGTTAAACTCTAGCGCCCTCTCTGTTCAAATTTTAAATTATATTAGGGCCCTTTGTGATACATCATTTGAAAGGATTTCAAATTCTCTGTAAACTGATGCAAGAATTTTTGAAATCCACCCACTCGTTCAAAAGTTACATTGAAAGACATGAGCTGGTTCTGGGCCTAGAAAACCTTCAAGTTTAGGCTGTAACTTTTGAACGAATGTATGGATTAAAAAAATCCTTCATTAGTTTACAAATAATTTCAAACCCTTTCAAATGATGTATCACAAAGGGCCCTACTGTAATTTAAAATTTCAACATAGAGGGCGATAGAGTTTAACAAATATCAAAGATTGTTACAGCCATTGTTACAGCGTTAGATTGGCAATGAAATTAGCTTTCAAATGATGTATCACAAGTGGGGGGTTGCCATTTAAAATTTTGAAGTGGGGGTGTTAGGGGGTGTTAGGCGGTGAATTTTGAATTTTCGCCAAGCGTGGATTTAAGTGTCCCCCTCCAAATAAAATCGACCTGTACTCCACTCAATTGTAAGTTGTAAACCCAGCCTACTGCAACCTAGCAAGTAGGGTCGTTGTTCAATATTTTGCTTCGCGAGTAAGATATATCGAAAAACTGTAAATAAATTGTTCTGAACCCAATTTTGACTCCCTATGCCGAGTTTGAATTTTCCAAAAAATTTCTTTAAAGCTCGATCTATTATAATAATAATAATTTGTTATAATAATACCCATAATTTATTTCCAACAGCCTGACGCCCAATTACAAGAATTTAAAGTAGAATGCAGAGCAGAAACAGAAACCAAAAAGAAAATAAGCATTTACATATGCAGGATTAATATCAAATCATAAACCAAAAGTACATACAATTAAATCAGAGGTATAGGCTTGATGCCTGTAAAATAAATATCACAATCAATCGGCAATTTGTAAAAATAACTACACATTAGTGATATTAGTCCGGGAGGCAGTGAACATTTTTGGTATTTTTGGTCATTTCAGCGAGTTTGGTTTAGCACTTTTTTAGTTATATTCATGCTGGAGATTACTAAAACGGAAGTCTGCCATAAATCTTGTGAGACAGGGGCTAATGGCTGCCATTTTAATTTTTCAAAAATTGACATCTCGAAAACGGTAACAGATTACGAAATTTTATTAAATTAGAAAAAAGTTGTATCTTTTGATGTAGATTAAGAATCTGAAAAGAAATCTAAGATATCCAGATTGATCACTGAAATATACTGAAAAGACTAAAAATATTGACAACGTGTTATAACTTGGTTACTAATCGGCATTTCATTATGAAATTTGCTTTAATTACATTACCTTGCACGAAGAATAAAAGGAGGCGACGAATACTTTTCTAAGCCTTCTAGATTAAAATATGACGTTTTTCAGTTTTTTCAGCATATTTCAGGAACCAAACCAGATATCTTCAATTTCTTTCCAGATTTTTAATCCACACTGGAAAACACAACTTTTTTCTAATTTAATAAAATTTCGTACCTTTTACGGTATTCGAGTTGTCAATTTTTGAGGAGTTAAAATAGCTGCCATTAACCCCTGTCCCGCAAGATTTACGGCAGACTTCTGTTTTACTAATCCACCGCATGAAAATAACTAGAAAATTGTTAAACCAACTTCGCTGAAATGACATACCAAAAATTTTCACTGCCTCTCGGACTATATTGCATATTTCAGAAGGGCATTAGTTTTATGTGGCATACAATAGAAGGTAAAACAATGGCGAGCATTACCTCTTGGAACTAGGAAATTAATCTTCCCGAGGAACATGGGACAATCTATATCATTACTTAAAAGATTAAATAAAAATCTAATAATTAAAATGACACATCTGGCGCTAAGTGAGTTAACACCAAAACGGCTCAAAAGCAAAGACTGACAAGTACCCCTTACGGGATACTGACCATCCATAACGTAAGAAACGAATTTCAAAAATTTCCTTTGAATGAATTCTAGATAGCTAACATTAACTTGATGAATGACAAACCATATCAAACAGTCATATTCAAGGCGAGATCGAATAAGTGAGAAAAATTAAGTAAGCAACGTCTTAGATGAAAAATTTTTACAATTTCTGTAAATAAAGCCAAAAGACTGAAATAACTTAGTGACAATGTGTGCCAAATGACTAGTAAAAGATAGGCAATCAAACAAAATTCCTAGATCCTGAAATGCATCATCTAATTTTTTGAAAACGACATGACAAAACATTTTGAAATGTTTAAATACAACTTATTGTCCAGTTGCGTTAACGGTATCGAAAAGAGTTGTAAGGAGAAGTCGTTCAGGATTCAATTTTGACCACATATAACCACTTTAACGCAAAATTCGCAATTTAAACTTTTTAAAATTAGTTTTCCCCGGATTTTTCTGAAATGAAAGATTAGAATTTTGAATTGAAAGTTGGCATATGAGGTCAAAACGAATTTATTCTTCTGAATTTTTTCGATATCTTGACCGGGAAGCAAAATCTTCAAAAATATGATCCTATTTGCCAGGTCACAGGTCGACTTGAGGTCGAATTGAGA
Organism: Pycnomerus fuliginosus; assembly: GCA_963924575.1. Taxonomy (NCBI): domain Eukaryota; kingdom Metazoa; phylum Arthropoda; class Insecta; order Coleoptera; family Zopheridae; genus Pycnomerus; species Pycnomerus fuliginosus. The sequence continues at coordinate 33,156,136 of OZ004618.1, read as the reverse complement.
GCCCTAGCCCTCAACTGCGCCTTGCATAAGACTGAAAGATATCCTCACAAAAATTGACGAAGAAACAGAGCGAATTAATATGACCGGTTTTGTCGGACCATTTATTATGTAACAGGTGCAGGAATTAAGGAATGGGACGAATTTTTTTAAAGAATGAATAAGTAATTTCTTAAACGATATGAAGGAGCGTTATCCTAAATTAAAGCTAAGGAATTAGGCTTTTCTTCTGTGCATAAGTCTACGACCGATGACGCTACCGTATGTAGCCTTGATAGGTACTTATTTTAAAGAGGCGAATTTTAGGAGCATAGGGATTGGTCAGAACAACCACCCGTTATGAGACTTACATAACTTTGACTTATTGAGTTAACTAGTTATCATTAAAATATAAAATATTTTATTCATGATCTAGTAATTTGGATAAATAATGTCCCATTAATAAATAATTAAAACTGGAAGGAAGTCATACAAATAAGGCGAGACACTAATCATGATTAATAATCATTTATTAAGGATAAACACCTACAAGGCACTAATCAGGGAAATGTGTACTTCAAATGTTCAGTGCTTTATAAACAGTAGTAATCACTTGTAAAAGTGGAATCTAGTAATGATTAAATTTAGGCTGATATAAATGACATTTGTACCATAAACCGGTATTGGTGCAATTGAGTTCAATATTTCTAAAGTAAGAATACAGTAATAATTACATTAACTATGATTTTTGAGTCCCTTAACAGTAAGTAGTATACATAGTTCATATAATTTGAACAACACTAATGCATATAAAAATGTTGATTTATTTACAAGTTAAAAAGTTCAGTCCAGTCTTAGATAAATAAGAAGTTCATTGGGAAATATTCCCACAGTCGATTAATTAACTATCGATTTAAAGCAGCGGTATACTGCATCGTGCAGCCACAAGGATTGTTCAAACGGGTCCTGGACTGATGTTTTGGAACTCTTCTGGTAGGCAGTCCTGACAGTCCTCTCACGTAAGTATAGGTAACTGGAGATCTTAATATTGTCTTTGGGGCGGTTTTTTTACTTTTCCTCTTCGCCGCTTCTTTAGTATTGTTGCAGCTTTGAGACCGTGCGTTTAGGTTTAAATTTTGAAACACTTTCCTGATACTTTCCGCAGAGGTGGAGTGGTGGTGCCTCTTTCGAACTTGAATATCACTTCCAGCATCGCTAGAACTGCTCGACAAATGATTCGGAGAGATGGATCTGAATCCTGAATCGGCGGAAGAGTTCTCCTTTTTCGTCGAAGAACACGATTCGGAACTCGAGGATCTGCTGTCCACGTCCGCGTGTGAAAAAAACTCTGCGGAAGAGCGTCGAGCCAATTTCTTGCTGATGGCCCGGAACAGTCTTATCCCTCTCATTTCTCTGGAAGGCGAAGGGGTCATCGGGGAGACACTACTGTCCTCTGATGGAGTTAAAGTTATCACCATGACTGAGTTTTCTTTTGAAGACATTACTAGAAGTTTTGCACTAGGCGATAGTGTTGATACTGAGGATTGCGTGTTTACAACTCCGCTTTATAACCCCCACAACGTGGGGTTGAAATCTGAGCGCAGGTCTTCTGGAAGAGGGGATGAAAGCACGTGGACCCGCCAATAAACGCCGCACCGCTACCGATAGGAATGCTCCAGGCAATTAGCAAGGAACAATTTATTCGACAGGTGATGTATTTCGTGCGATTTCCTTCCTGCTGCTACGTCAGTGATTTTGGAAATCGCGCACGTTTCGGTGTTTTCTCAGATAAAACGTTTTCTTATCAATGCACGTTACGTGTCACGGGTGCGGTATGCATTTCAACGTTTTAATCGATGTGGCTTTGTCTTGAATTCTACGTCAAGAATGGCGGAGGCGCCTGGAAAGTTCCTCATAAATACTAAAGGATTCACAGTCACCTTTCTTTCGTAAAATAACAAACTTTAACAATCGTTAACAATTGTCAGAAACGTCATGAATCATTGTTAAAAATTGTTATAGTTGGTTACGTTGCGTATGTTAAGGGATGATTCAACTCAAGAAATCGATGTTGAGGTTTATGGTTGATTCTAGTAAGTCTGAGCCCAATGGTGTTATCAGAATTTAAAAATTCTTTACCGTTTCGAAGATATTCGGAAAAAACAGCGGGAAAGATGACGTCATCTTTCCACGATTTCTTGACCATCTTGAAGATATTTCCAGACGTTGCCTGTCCTAACTCCATAGGAAACAAGTAGGAGTTAAGACAGAACAATACTCAGCCGACGTCTGGAAAGATCCATAAGGGTGCGCACGGATTCAACGAAATGCAACCAATTATACATTCTTCTTTCATTTGGGCAAGAAATCCCGGAAAGATGACGTCATCTTTCCCGCTGTTTCCTCTGAATATCTTCAAAACGGTAAAGAATTTTTAAATTCTGTTAACACCATTGGACTCAGACGCTCTTTTCTCACTAGAATCAGCCATAACCTCAACTGAGTTGAATCCTCCTTTAAGTAGAGTGAATAGGCTTTAAAGCTTTCACTTTGTTTTCAGCTTAAATCCGAGACCAATTTCATAAATGTCGAATAAAATGTAAAATGTCAGAAACGCTTTTACACATATTGCATTCATTTCATGCTTGACGTAGGTTCGTAATCGAAGGAATCTTTATATTCAAATGCACTCCCACATTCCATTTCTTGCATCGTTTCGCTAAGCTGCTACATACTTTCTGTGCTTAAAGGACAGGAAGATCATACTTCACATGAATGAAACCGTAACAATGCACGTGCAAGCGTGTACGTCTTTATTGGCAATTCTTATTGCACTTTTCCACAAATATCTTTAGAGGAATCTGCAACTAAATGTTAGGATTTTATGTCGTAGGCAAATAATTGTAAAATAAGTCGTTTTATGAAGCGGCTATCTTGTTCCAGACTTTATAGAAACAATTGTTGCAAGTGTTTGTTGCTGTGAAAGGATTGACGCTTTTTGGGATTGACTACACAAATAAATTGACTATAAAACAGGACTATAATCCGTCCTGAGTAGCTTATCGGGTCTTTTGTAGTAGGATTCCTGTTGCCGCTTCAGTCGAATTAATTGTCAAATGCATTTAGAAGTGAATCGTGCATTCGTTAATCGTGAGGTTCTTTATCCAAAATCTAATCAGCTCCTACGAATATCTTAATGGTTGGCTCAAAAAAATGGATCAAATGTTCTTAACGATAACTTTTTGCTTTCGATCATGCGAGAAACCTTAAAGTTATAGCGGGTAATTTTTCTGTTGTATCCTCGTACATTACAGTTTTTTTTAGAAAATTGTACAAAAATAATCTCTCAACTAAGTTAATTATTCCTTCAAAAGAAGCAGCATTAAGAGTGCAATAGCAGCGCCATTTGTGATCATTTGCATCATATCCTGAGAACCGGATTCCTTAGCTTTCACTTAAACCTACGTTGGGCCAAATCGGTCAAGAAATGAAAAAGATATTGCAAAAAATATTTTGTCGGTTTTTTTTGAGCCACCGTTACAATGGGCAGATCGGTCCGTTAATTTGGGTTGTAGCATGCACCCAGACAGGCAGACACACACACAGAGAGAGGTAGATAGGCATTGTCCAAAAACTACTTTTTTGGATTCCCAGGACGCTAAAACGTAAAGATTTCATGTTTTTGACTATTCGGAAGTTAAAAAATTGGCAATCTTGGGGATGATAGAAACTTCTACTTTGTCCCAGAATTTGTAAATATAGAAATTGCAAGAAAATAATACGTAAAGATTTGATGTTTTTGGCTATTCGATTTTTCGATCGATTTAAATACCTATCTGTTCAAGTTCAAAACACACGTCTTTTCCCAATCAGCGCGCTCCACCAAACACAGCCAGCGATCCTTTGGTGAAACGTATGTGAAAGAGCTACTTGAATACGTCCTACTCCCTTCACGGAATTTACTGGCACTAAATTTTTGGAAGCAAAATTCGAAGAGATTTCCGATAGTGATGTGAAAAATGGGGGTTTGCATTTAAAATTTTGAACTTGATGTGCCAAAATGGCACTTTCTGTGGAACGATTTGGTCCAAAGTCTAATCAGCTCTTCCTTAAGTCATACACTGTGCACATACCAAACTTCGACCAGATCGGTTAAGTAGTTTGAGCTGTAGCCGAGTCGAGGGCATTGGCAACACCTTTATAGAATTAAATGGACGAGGGTTTTGTCAAAAATAATGATTGCAAAATGAGTGTCAAATACTTTTGATTGGGACATAACTATCGCGAAGTGAAAGCTACCAATATTTTTAAACGAGTTTTCAGCATTAAATTCTGAGTCGATCCATGCTTTTAAAAATTTCCAGCGTCCAATAGATTTCCAGTTATAAGAGATTTGAGAGGATCAATCAGATTTCAGCTCTAAATTGCTTCATTAGGTAATTTAATCTTAGATGCAGTATTTCCTAGGTACTATCAATAAAAATTTATATTGTTGTTTATATTGTTGTAAAGATGATCAAATAAAAAAATCGATCAAAGGGGCAGGGGGTCATGAATTTTGGAAAATATTAATTAGGTACTGCTAGAACTTTTTGAAGTTCTATTACTTCTATCAGCTGTCAGTCAACCCTTACTTTCACAAGGCAAATTAAAAAAATTGAAAAAATGGCACTAAGGTTTTCGATCCGGTAATGCAACACCTATCGAATTCGATAATAATAATAATCGCTCTTTTGTTAAGAAAAACACAAAAGGGACCTTTTTGTCTTTAAAATGGCACTAAGATTTTTGATCCGGCAATGCAGCAGCTATCGAATACGATAGTAAGAATATACTTTCTTCTAAAATAAATTCAAAAAATCTCCCTTTTGCAACTAAAATGACAGTTTTCGAAAAAATGGCACTAAGGTTCTCGATTAGAAAAAAAAATCGCCCATCACATCCGGTAATGAAAATATACAGTTATACATAGTAGCCCAGGCGTTTTAGATTTTGACCTCGGAAAAAATAATGTAAATCTGAAACTTGGCAGATCAGCTCTATTTGAAGTGCTTAACAACATACTAAAACTCCCAAAACCTCCGGTGCCGGCTTCATGGAATTCCAGTCGCTGGAACTTCTGGAACACTGAAGAAGTGCAGGTTTACGCTGAAAAAAAAAATGTAAATCTGAAACTTGGCAGTTCAGCTCTATTTGAACTGCTTAACAATATATTACAACTCCCAAAACCTGGGCTATAGGTTTTTCCCCCGACAACGTTTTTTGGCCAAAAGGGCACTAAGTGTGAATACATTTTCAGAAGCAGAATTCGAAGAGCTTTCATATGATGGCGCTAAAAATGGTGGTTTGCATTTAAAATTGTAAAGTCTATGTACCAAAAAGGCACTTTCCGTGAACCGATGTGCATCCACAAATTGCCCACTGAATATGTGTGCCAAATTTCAGACAGACAGACAGGCAGACACATAGACATTTTTCAAAAACCACTTTTTCGGATTCCGAGGATCCTAAAACGTAAAGATTTTATGGGGGGCATTTCACACCCCAAAAATTTGTACACCACTGCCGAATTTTCAGGGCACTGCCGTAAATTTGTACACCACTGCCGACTGTGAAGTCCCCCGACAGCCTAAAAATTCAGGGACCACTGCCGAATTTGCTCAATTTTTGCAACCACTGCCTAACATTTCCCACTAACACTGCCGAAAATTTGTACACCACTGCCGATTGTGAAATCCCCCCCAAGATTTTATATTTTTGGCAATTCGACTTTTCGATCGATTTTATTAACTTGCTCCGCCAAGCGTAGAAGTTGAAATGGGAGGTTACTGCAATCCCTCAAAAATTCGAAATTGAGATAACACCAGATCTTTCAAGCTCCCAGGATCACGAAAAAGTGGTTTTCAAGAAATGTCTGTATGTGCATACGTACGTACTCTCTATTCATTTTCTATTGAAGTGGCAGAACGTCAAAATTTGAATTTTAGGTTGGTATGAGGAAATTTTGCAAGGAATTTTACTAACAGATGAGTTGGTAGAAGCGATTTCAATGCGATACGTCAAAAAACATGACAAATGTCAAAATTTTGCAATAAGGTGAATTGGCCCAATATGGCCTTTGTGTGCTTGCAGTTTTTAGTAAAGTGCAAAGAAAGATTTTCACGAAAAAGCCTCAGGTTATGTAATGTTTTTCCTTTTCCGCTAAATTTCGATGAAATTGTCAAAAATACACGTTCTTACAAATTAGGGTTGTACAGTTCCAGAAAAAATTTAGTTCTGCCATAGTAAATTAACGGATTTTATGTACGTACGTATCTCCGTAGGTGAGCAAGATTTCTCGAAAACTGCCCCGTGGATTTTAATGAAATTTGGAATGGGGATTAGTGTTGGCCTTCTGGTGAGCCCAGTTAATTTTATTGCCAATCCGCAAGTGATAAGTGCCTTTTTGGCATATCAACCATGAAATTTGATTGATGAACACCAATTTTTTGATCAGCATGTGAAATAACACGCAACAGACTAAACTACTGGATCGATTTTGCCGAAATTTGATAGTTAGAGATACTTATACCATTATCAGCCGAAGGGCTGATTTAATTTTGGTGGCAATGAAATATCTTCAAATGTCGTTTCCAAAAATGTTCTCAAACTAAGTGCTCTTTTATCAAAAAATCATAAAATTTAGAAAAATACCAGAAAACGCTTTAAGGTTGGTGGTGTGAAATTTAGAAATAGCAAGTAGGATAATTTACTTAATTTTCGTGGCAAGCGACTAATAACAAGTGCCTTTTTGGCATGTCATCTATGAAATTTGAGAGATGACCACCATTTGTTTTATCAGCACATGAAAAGTCTTCAAATTTAGTTTCCAAAAATTCAATTAAACTTAGCGCCCTTTTGGCAATAAGTAATAAAAATTTTAAGAGAGACTGGATTGAAATTTATAGGTGATAGGATTGGATCATTGACCAAATGGGGAGGTTTCAGTGTTGCCGTGTATTTTAATTAACGCACTGAGCAAGAGATGCTAAAGCTATGGTTTCACAAATTAAGTACGACACTGATACTAGTTGTGCGGGGTTAATTACGAAAAGATGTAATTCAATATTGGGTAATAACAATAAAGCTCCCCAAACACCAACTTTTAGTGACGCTGTTAAGACAAGCATCATGAGACCGGGATGACTGCAAGCTGCATCATATAATAACGTGATACTTCACGTTGATTTAATAATTTACTGCGTTTTAGAGTTTAACCATCACGTGCCGTGTTTACGTGAATGTACGTTAAGATTCTGGAAGCGACACAATGTTTTCGTAGAAAAATTTTTGGCGGTTTGTGAAACTTTTATAAGAGAACCTCAAATTAATCACAACAGCACGTGCGAATTAACTGTCAGAAGCAAGTAATCTGTGCAATAATTAGTGTATTAAATCCACCGCTTAATTATTCAGGAAATATCCAAGGACTATGCTGTGATTGAATTTTATTTGCCATTACTGTATGAAAGAAAAAGACAGGTATTTACTTTAAAGAGGATATTAGTCTTTGCACGAATGAATCCAGCAGACATACAAACAGTTTTTTTTAGAATAAAAGTCATAAGTTCAATACACTTGCGTTTAGGATGAGCTCTGATTGTGAGCGTTGGCGATGGAAATTCTGGTGGATGCGCCGGGAGAATTCCAACGTTTACAAGTAAAATTTTCCTACCTCGTTTCATTCGCTGATTATCAGTTGATTTATTTCCTTTGACTCTTTTTATAGTCGTTTTTAATATAATATGTATCATTAAAAATACTATAAATTCTTGAAGAAATTACAGTGCGGGGTTGAATAACAAACAGCCCCTGAAATACCCAATTTACGTAGACCCATTACAGGATTGAGACAACAATGAAAAAATTGTGTAATAATTATATAATGATCTTGTCCTTGGGCAATGAAACAAACATTGAATTACTGAAATGGTGACGTTATTTTCAATAGGTCTTTTGCGTATTATAAGAGAGCCAATTTGCTCTCAAGGGAAAACAGAAACAATGAATCATAATGAACTCGTCGGCTACGCTCCGAAAAGCAACTTCGTCGATCCGTTGTCGCAGGTCGCGGATAAACAACAGAAAAACATTTAATAATACCTAAATAAGTATACGTTGATTTTCCATAAATTTTAATATTTTATACGAAGTGACTGTAAATCAAGGATTCATGTAGGAAGGGACACTTCTCTGAAAATAAAAGCTAAATCGTTCCTATTACTGTTCCAAACCTCGACTGGAGAGCAGCGACCGCTTGCCCCAATTTATTTTCAGTCTGATTGTTTTCCTGATAAATGTCACTTCTAATCCTTGGAAAGCTCGAGGACGAAACCAACACATCAAATCAAATCAAAAAGAGGTATAAAAATGGGGGTCGGTGAATGAATAATAGGTTATTCATATTTAATGTTCTGTTGAATTTCTGATCGTCTGGTTTCCGATCTTTTAGTTAAAAACGAACATGATTAAGGGCCGATTCCATTATAAAAGTTAATGGTCCTTTACAGTTAATGTCGACTATAAAGGGAATTTTTACCAATCAGGAGCAGCCCTTTTGAAATTTTGCTAAGCAAATATTCAAATGACACTTTCATTTTAGTGCCGTAGCAGAATGCGGAGGTACTCTTGTCTTAGCTTATTCGCTCGCTCGATCGCTCCTCAGTCTGTCCGTCGGATAACTTGAGAACGGATTGAGATATCGAGCTGAAACTTGGTAGGCAGCTTCGTCTCCCGAAAAGTAAGGCGGGGATTGCTTTTGGGCCATATCGGACCAAGGGGGTGGGAGCTAGGGGTGAAAAACCGAAAAACTACTAATTTCAATAACTTGAGAACTAGTGGAGATATCTTGCTGAAAATTAGTATGCACGTTCGACCTTCAAGTCTGTTGAAAGTGAGGGGGTGCCAATTTCGGGGGATGAAATTTAGGGGATGAAAACCACAAAAAATATGATAACTCCGCAAGGGTTGCACGCAGCTGTCGGAAACTCAACGTACACACATATATCGGTGAAATCTTGTGGGGGATGCGTTTTTTCGTAAAATCGAACAAATGGGGTGGAAATTAGGGGTAGCAACTCGAAATTCCGCTTAATAAGTACTAGTCGAAATTGGCGTCATTCGATAGCTTTCCATTAATTATTCAAAAAAGGTGTCATTCATATTTTGCGAAAAACCACCCTTATAGGCGCTACAACCCCTAACATGCAGAAACACAAAAATACGAGAACTCAAAAACTACTCAACGTATCAAGGCAGAATTTGGTTTGTGAATTTCCAGTGACATTATAGGTGGATGGACAAATTTTCAAAAATATCTAACAAAGGGGATGAAATTTAAGGGTTGAAACTTGAAATTTCTTCAAGTAAATGGTAGGCTAAAATTAAGGGGTTCGATAGATTTCGGTCAACTATTGAAAAAAGGTCTTATGAGTTTTCAATCTACAACCAACCCCTGGGCCATTAACCACCCCTAACTCTTTGCAAGTCGATAATTATATTTTATTTATTTTTTCTGAAACCCTATTGGTTTATTTATGAACAACTGAAGTCAGTAAATACGCAAGGAGTTATGTCACACCGGAAAAATAAACTCACCCCTGTAAATCATAAAGGGGTGAAATCATGAGGTGTTGAAAACATGAATCTACAAATTACCTTAATTTTTAAACGAATTGGGTTAGGGTGGTGAAACTGAAAACACAACTTCCTTTAGGGCATGTGGGGGTGGTGAAATAGGGGGTTGGAGTTTAGGGGTTGGAACGTCCATAAAGCCCTGTAATTTGACACAGAGAAGCAATATCTTCTGCGAAACTGTGACATCTTACACACTGCATCTACGAGAAGGGAAGATCGAATTTTAGGAGAAAATTATCGAAGGGGATGAAAGTTAGGGGTGGAAACTCGAATTTTCAATGAAGAATGTATAGTTGAAAATATTACCATTCGATAGCTTTCTATTGATGGTACAAAAAAGGTCTTATTCATCATTCGCGAAAAACGACCCTTAAAGGCGGTACAACCCCCTAACATGCCGAAACAAAAAAATGCGAGAACTCAAAAACTGCTCAACGTATCAGGGCTAAATTTGATGTGGTAATTTACAGCGCCACTGTAGGCGGATGGGCAAATTTTCATTAATATCTAACAAGGGGGATGAAATTTAAGGGTTGAAACTGGAAATTTTTTCATGTAAGTGGTGGAATAAAATTATGGGGTTCAATAGATTTCGGTCAACCATTGAAAAAAGTCTTATGAGTCTTCATCCTAAAACCAACCCCTACGCTACTAACAACCCCTAAGCCCTAGCAAGCGGAGTAAATATATTTCATTTATTTTTTTTTTTGCTTTCTTCTAATTTGTTATTAATTTAAAGTGATTTTCATTAATTTTTGACCCATCCACAATTTTTCAACCCCTTTCATGATATGTGAACCCTCAAAGAGCAAAATTTACCCAGACCGCTTCTTTTTCGGGTGATTTCCGCTGGTTAATTTTGTAAAATTCGCGCAGTTTTGCCTTATGAATTGTTCTTGCCTTTTTCACTTTTTCGACCCCTTCGCAATGTTTCAACCCCCAAAAGTCAAATTTGCATAATTGGCTTATTTTCGTGTTATTTTCTGTAATTCTACTTAATTACGATTAATTCTCATCCCTTTTAACTTTTCATCCCCCTTTACAATTTTTCAACCCCCTAAGTGTTTATTTTGCAAAATTCACATAATTTAGTTTTCCTTCGGTAATAAATTGAACTCAATTGGATTATGTTTATCTTTTTCACTTTTCCAACCCCCTTCGCAACATTTCAACCCCCAAAATCTAAATTTGCATAATTGGTTTACTTTCGTGTTATTTTCTGTAATTCTGCTTAATTACGATTAATTCTCATCCACTTTGACGTTTCATCCCCCTTTACAATTTTTCAACCCCCTAGGTGTTAGTTTTGCCAAATTCGGATATTTTCGTTTTTCTTCTGTAATAAATTGAACCCATTTGGATGATGATTAAATTTTTCACTTTTTTCATCCCCCTTCGCAATGTTTCAAGTCTTCAAATGCTAAATTTACATAATTGGGTTAATTTGGTGTTATTTTCCGTAATTTTACTTAGCCACGGTTAATCCTGATACCTTTTGATTTTTCATCCACCTTTACGATTTTTCAACCCCCTAAGTGCTAATTTTGCAGAATTCGCATAATTTCGTTTTTCGACGGTTATAAAATTGAACGCATTTGGGATTCAGTTTACCTTTTACAATTTTTCAGTTTCCTTCGCAATAGGTAGGTATAAGTGCTTATTTCAACCCCCACAAAAGTTTTAATTGCATAATTTGGTTATTTTAGTGTTTTATTTCGTAATTCTACTTAATCCACACTTCATTTTCATTCCTCTTGACTTTTCATCACCTTTTTTCATTACCTTGGACTTCTCATTCCCTTTTTCAACCCCCTTAGTGCTAATTCTACATACCTACTTCGCAAATATGATGTTTTTTTGTTAACTCTCTACTGTTTAATTATGTACGGCCAATTTTCATAATTTCGTCTTTTTAACACCACTGTGCGTCTGCGGAGGCACTACTACTAGGTGCAGATTTATAAAATCTGCACCCGACTCCACCAGTAAATTCAGCTCGCCCCTACATACACATTAACAAGGTAAACATCTACAGGGACACACATCGCATTGATATACATCTTTCGTTGGCTTTTGATTATGAAATCGGCCCTAAGCTGACTTCCATAATATACTGTATGTAGATATGTAAGGCGCTTTCCTTTTACACATTTATCTGAGGAGCCTCAGTTAATCTCGCAATTTGATTAAGGTCAACATTCAAATGAAACAATCAAATTGTATGTATGTAATTGTGAGAGTGTCAATTTATTGTGCAGGAAATTCCGAGAAAACATCTAACTAAATGCAGATTTATTTTTCTTGAAACTGTCTGCTGTCTAAAAATAGTCCCATTTCAAGAGAATGAAGCAAGACTTTTTTGAGGCTTCAGTCGATGTACGGACAGTTTTCATGCGTTTAGATTGAAAAGACCGAATGATAAATAATGTGACAAGAAAAGCTGTGATTGTATGACTTCAGTCTGATGAATTAGTTTCAAAATTGTAGTTTTTCTAAAGGGCTGAAATATTAGATACGTGGCTGAATAGGATGGATATCTATCATTTTTAACTTCTACGCTTCAGCGCAGCAAGTTAATAAAATCGATCGAAAAATTGAATCGCCAAAAACATGAAATCTTTACGTTTTAGGGTCCTGGGAATACGAAATAATACATTAAAACAGTAATTTTTAAAAAATGTCTGTCTGTAATCACGTGCCAGCTCAAACTAGTGAACGCATCGAGATGAAATTTGGCACACATATTCAGTGGACAATTTGTAGGTGCTGATTAGATTCTGGGCCACATCGGTTCATGAATAATGCCTTTTTGGCACATCAATTTAAAAAAATTAAATTCGAATCCTCATTTTTCGCGTCACCATATGAAAGCTCTTCGAATTCTGCTTCCGAAAATGTATTTACACATGGTGCCCTTTTGGCCAAAAAACGGTGCCGTGAAATAACCTATGTATGACTGTATATTAGGGTGTACCGAAAAAAACGAATTTTACTATTCTAAGAAGAAAGTTTATTTAAGGATTTCCGATAGTTGAACATCTTCAGTCCTCTACCGTCCTTCAAATATTGGTTATTTTGAAATTCCAAGTTTACAACGAAAATTTTTTTAAATGCAATATTTACTGTTTTTCTATCACTAGTAGACTCGGAGTAGATTCTAAAGACCACTAAGGGCGGTTTTTTTCATCTCTAGTTAAACTTAGCTACCTACTAGATGTCCACTAGTCCACTGCCATATAGTTTCAACGACAATTAACTGTAATTAATCAAGTTGCTGGTGCATTCATGACAGAACTAATGACAGTAGGTACTGGTTGACGTGTAAAGTTCAAACGTTATATTTTCGTACGTTTTTTAATCGAGTTTCTGTGCACCCTACTGTATATTTTTACTACCGGATTTGATAGCAGATTTTTTTTCAAGTTAAAAACCTTAGTGCCATTTTTTCGAAAAACGTCATTTTAGTGGCAAGAGGGCCCTTGTTTGAATTTTTCTCAGCAAAAGGGCACTTTAGTGCCATTTTTTCGAAAAATGTCAATTTAGGTGTGAAAAATATTAGTATTTTAGATTTTAGTAAATGAGCGCCGGACGCAATGCGCACGACAGCATCAGCGATCGACAGTCGCCCGCACGCCCGACCTCTGACTCACAGATTCTGACTTGGTTAAAGTTAAATGATACATTTACAAATTCTGTGAACAAGTAGAAGTTTCTACCATCTCCGAGGCTACTAATTATTTACACTCGCATTATTTATTGTACTGTATGATTATAGGCAGCAGAATATACACAACACAGGCGATCAGACGTAATCGAAAACGAAAACTTCTACATACAGAGGGTCCAGGTTTCTTACATATTTTTAACTTTTTCTTTTGATTGTTTCATCTCAAAAGAATCGCAGACTAAGAAGAGCACCATTCACATTTTTTTTGCAGTAGGTCACACCTGCCTCCCTACACATGTTATTAATGATTTGAGTTTTTCAAAAGAAAAAAATGTTTGTGTCATCCGACTTGTTGATCCTGTTCCTGTGAACACAACAAAATCTGAATTGAATTTATGCCCTATTTTTAAGCAAAGGCACGACAATAAAAATGTCGAAAAATAAGGAACAACTCAACTTAAAAAAATTTCAACTGTAATAATGTAGGCATCACGAACGGAATCGAAGTTTTTTAATATGCACAACACACAATTAGCGACACAAATATTTGTCAACAAATAAAACGGCCTTGGAAAATGCGACCCTTGCATACGAATTTAAAGATTGATCTTTCCTTTCTTCTACTCACGACGTTTTAAGGTACCTACTTACTTATTATTAGGTCAATTTTTAAAGGTCGGTTTGGAATTACTTTAGCTTGAATAATTTGTCCAAACAAGAAGAGATTTGCTAATGCTCGTAAACTCGTAAATTAAGCATGGAGTGGAAGCTAACTGGAAGGATTTATTAAAGTTAAGATTGATTGGGTGACATAATCTTGTTTGGTTTTTGCGTCTATTTTGCAGCACCCGAAATTCTTTTCTTAGGTTGAATGCCAAGGTCGTATTTAAAGGTATTTAATCAGCGAGCATTTGTGTACCTAATTAATAGGTATCATCATCATCTTTCATGTCACTGTTCAACTTTAATTTTCCAAAAATGAATTTTCGTACATATTTAGTAGGTATTTATTTATGAAAGGCTGTTGTTGTCATATTCATCATGTCTAAATGTAAAAAATTGTTCAAAAAGAAAAAAAGACGTTTCATTTCAGGTGGATTGAATTCCATGCCTGCTCGAATTTTTTACAGACTCCACGGTCAACTGCTCCTTCGTTTATTTCACCACTTTTTATACAAAGGCAGGTGCCACGATAGACGTCCAATTGTTCTAATCGGTGATTTGTTTTCCAATTATCCGTATATAGGGCTATTAATCATCTATAAATTACGCAATATTAGAGTGATGAGTGATGAGTTAATACTTTAAATTCTGCATTTTAATGCGAGCTGTGATTGGTTTTTTATTTTCGCTGTTAAAACAACATTAAAACAGCATTTTCTTAGCGAACGAAAAAATTGGTTAATGAATTTTAGCAGTTCACGTTGAAATTGGAGAGTATATCCTACTGGCAACTAAATTTTAAAACATATTAATAAACGAATGAGGCTGCAAAAATTAACAAAGGGAGGTCTCAATTAAAAAACATTTCTCTTTTAAATGTTCCTGTCAAGTTGCTAAATTCGGCTGATGTTATCGTCAAAACAATCATATAAACGTGTTAAAACAATGGACCTTGATAATATCTAACCTTGCTCTTACTAAATACTCACGAGACAAATGTTTGATTTAAATGAATAATGACACATATTACAATATCGGAAGATTACCATAATAATTACTTTCATCTGTCCTGTTCTAAATATGCACAGATCCTGGTTCCTACAGACCCACATTTTATTTTACGTTTTACAATATGCAAATGTTGGAATGACGGATGTTGATCGGGTCTTTTGTATGCAATATTTTTGTATGCGGAGCATCGTTTTAGAATAACAATCATTAAAACATTAATATTCAGGAAATTGGTATAAAAGGTACATCTTCACTTGCTTCCCACACAGTGAAATAACTGCAGTCTTAAAGTGCCATAATGTGGAAGCAGGTAAGTTTCAATAAATATTGCAAGTAATTGCAATTTGCTCATTAAAGGTAAATAATTTCAGGTTATTGTAATGGCTATTTTCATGGTAGCCGCATCATTTGCGGCACCTTTCCCGTTGCCGAACCCAGGACCTCAACCACAACCACAACCACAATATTATTATGGTTCTTATCCATATTCCTATGGATACAGTCCTTACAGTTATGGATCATATTACTACTGAATCGTTTTGGTCCTTTTGAAGGGCTCAGCAAATATTATTAACTGTATATTTAGTTAAGTATATGTAGATATTATTTCTTAATAAAAGTGGGCAGGTTTGAAATCATAGTAGTTACTGAAATAGTCCATCCAAAAATAGAAGCAAAAGTTTCGATGGAAATAATTGTCCGAGATGCTTCTCGAAAAGTCGGTTTTCTTAAAATTATTCGGAAAGTATAACTACCAGGGTTGTGAAATTTGGAGCAAGGGTTGGTGCTATAAAGGGCTTTCTCTTCAGTTTTTTTTAGATTTCAATTTCTATCGCAAGCGTATGTTCTCGAGGAGTAATTACGCATTTCTTAAAAAAAATTTGATGCGGTCACATCTCAAACCAAACAACAATAAAATCTTAATCTGTGATTTATTCATGTCGCTTGGACAACCCGTTTTCGAATAAAATGACTGAATAGTTTAGAGCGCGAAAATTTGTGACGGAAAATGTAGGGGAAAGGGGGGCAGATTCAGCCAAGGGGTACATTAAGTCACCTTAAGATTTCGCTTTAATCTTCGCGCTAAAATTCTGAAATAATTCTCACAAGAGGACGACTTCATGTTAAGCCTTTGTGCGCGAAAGATCTTTGCAGTGTATAACCTCTACGGTAATTAATGAAAAAAACATCGATTTTTCAGTAGGTAACCGTTGTAAAATATTGCGGAAGAAAACCTGCGTCAAGTGCATTTTGTATTTAAAATAGATTTGTTGTTAAATGTTTTGATGGTAGTTTAAAATATTGCAAAACTATCGTGTAGAACCAATATAACCTAAAAAGCTACACGTTTTGTTGTCAAAAAATATTTGTCAAAAAACTTCAACCTCTGGGGCAGTTTAAGCCTATACCTACGGTTTGGGGCAAAGTACCCCATAACTACATGTTGGTCCGGCCCAAAGTACCCCTTACCTACTTTCTGCTTAATATTTGAGAAAGCACTCATTTTTTACAGGCTGAAGAACATCATCATGGTGCCAACGTACCTGCGGAAGACCGAAACGGCTTCAATTTCAGATTTTTTTTGTTTACTTTACTTTTTGCTTATTTTCAATATAGCGTTTCAAAAAGTATGCAACATATTTATTTAGACGTTGAAAATTACAATTTTAGATAGTTATGGAACACGGCCCAAACTGCCTCATGGGGTCGCCCAATCTACAACACCCCTGGGGTAGTTTGGGTCATTTGCACTTTTTTTAAATCGGTAACAAATATAGCCACTCTCTATTAGTAATACTTTGAGAATATTTTTCAATGACGAAATGTAAGGGCGCTTTAATTTAAAAAATAAAATAAAAGAAAATATCCATAAATAAACTTTACAGGTCAACTTAACGCACTGATATTATTTCAATCAATTTTGCACAGTGAATAATTAAAGTTGGTTTTGGTGACGCGGTTAGGGGGTGCATTGAAAAATTTCACCATGCACGGATTTAGGTGCCCCCTCGAAATAAAAATCGACCTGTTCGAGCGATTTTTATATCTTTTGTAGTTCCAGAGAAAAGTCAAATTGTAGCTTTTAAACAAGCCAAAAGAGCACTAAGTTTTCACTGATTGGGTAGGTTGTCGTTATTGTTTTTGAGAAGTCACCACATCAAAAAATTTTGAAAGCAATGCGTAATGGCCCGTCAAAAACACACGTTTCTGATTAAAACTAAATTCTGAAACAAATTGAAGAGAAAGTCCTTTACTTATAGCACCAACCTTAGCTCCAAATATGAAAATCCCAGCGTTTATACTTTCCGAATAATTTTAAGAAAATCGACTTATTGAGCAGCCCTTAAATTGGGCTTCTATTTTTAGATGGACTATAACCCATTTTCACTACTTTTTTCAACTACTATGATTTCATCAGACTACTCTGTATATTTATTAACGTGCCATATTTATGCCTCGAAAGATAGATGGGTATTATTAAGATTCTTTGCTTTCTTCTGTTGTTTTTCCTAAAAAAAGTTAGGAACATTCTGCCCTGAATCAAAAGCAGTAGGTACCACCTGCCTAATTAGGTGAACAAAATAAAAACTTCTGTGAAAAATGTTTGATCTATGTAAGGCCCTAACCTAACATACTATGTACGGTATACGACAAAAGGCCGCGCCCGAAATGCCGCGAGACAAAATGCCGCGACCGAAACGCCGCGGAGACGGAACGCCGCGGGGACAGAACGCCGCGGGGACGAAACGCCGCGGTTCCAAAATAACGCCGGGACATAACGCCGCCGGGACAGAATGCCGCTGCGACAAAAAGCCGCCTCCCATATTTTTATTATTTCTACTGATATTTTTTATCTACTCCGCGTCTGTTAGCATTGTGTTTTGATTTACGAAAGTGTTAGATAATTTAAAGGTGTCGGGCCGACACTTGCGACTGACATGTTTTTGCGATCCCAACCAAGTTTTGATCTGTAACCCATATGGAGTCAATTGCGACTGGTTTCGGTCTCCGTTGCATGAATTTGATAATAATATTTATTAAATTAGTAGGAACAAGTAGATCTTATTTTTTACAAAATCGAGCGTAATAAAATTTAGAACAATTTGTTTTCCACATTTCTTCCCAACAATAAATTTTTTGAAAAGCGATAATTTATCGGTGGCTTGTTTACTCATAGCTTAGAATAATAAAGGTATTAAAAACATTGAAACTGTGGTTGCTGGGGTCTCCAATAAAAATATTTTTTCTTGGAAAATCAATTTACAAAGGAAGGGTGTTCACTAGGGTGGTTCTTATCCGGTAGAAAAAAAAAATTATCTGAATTTTTCAGGTGACACCCCCCCATTATGTTCTAAGTCATAAAAAACTACCACTGATTTTTTTTCAAATTTTTTGTTCAACTTTTAGGGGTCGCTACCACTTGAAGAAAACCGAAATTTTTGATGAGAAACAAGTAACATCCAATTACCGGTAAATATTTTTTTATTTCGAATAATCAAATCTAATAACCACTTTTGGTATTGTAAAAAATTAAAAACAAAGTTTATAGTAATAACAAAGAAGATTAAGCTAAATTTGAACTGATCACAGCCAGCACTTTTGAGTGCAGGTATTAGAACGACAGCTGCTTTTCAATCACTCAACTTGGCCACAAAGGCTAACAGCTAAACAATCATGTGTAATTTCTTTTCTGTCGCGTTTCGATGGTGGTGATCCAAAAGAAGGACCTGGCTGTGGTGAAACTGGAAAGCTCTCCTCACTGCCACTGTTCATTGAAGGCGACGAAGAAGATTCAAGAATGCATTTTTCTGCATTTTTTGTTTAATCTTTCAACACTTGCACACTTGCCTCCTTTCGCTGTTGTAAGATTTTCAATCGCTCTTCTGTGTATTCTATTTCTGCCACTTTCTTTGCGTGTTTTTTATCTAAACATTCAATTTTCCCTGATCGATTCTGTCTTTGCGCTAGCAGAAAATTCTTGTCTTCTTGTATTGTTAACATTTCCAAAGCTCTAGCATGAGCTATGTCGAGAAGTCCTTCGATTTCAATTTGCCATCTTGCCTCTGTTTGTTGCATTGTTTTAGTCTGCTTAGCTTTATTTTCTTTATTCTTTTTCAAGGACTGCCATTGCTTAAAGTGTTTAAGTATTTTCTCCTTTGCGTGTTGTTTTTTCCTGGTAGGTATGCTTGCTTTTCCCCATACAAGCAAGACGTCTCGAGTAGTAAAATCCGCTGAAGCATTATTGTTTTGTGTTTTCTCTCACTTTTTATATTAAAAAAAACAATTTTAAAACTTCTTTTATCGATGGAAGCTTTGTTTCATTTAGAATTGGTGATATCTGTCCGATTAACCACACGTCTGTTTTACTCCTTGTAAATGTTACGCCACTACTGGTAGATGCCATAATGGTAAGAAGAAACTGAACACTAGAATAATAAAAACGCGAAGTCAAAAAATCAAATGCGGGCAGGGTCCAAACGTGTTTTCGTCACTGAGTAGGCGACTAGGCGAGCGAATACCATGCGAGTACTGACTACTGACGTACTAGCGGCGACGGTAGTGCGGTAAGCGGGGGCTGTATAGTGTATCTTTAAGGGTAACTTTATGATAGTACTATGTTTTTGTTAATATTTTGATATAAAAATACGGTCGAATAATTAAATTTTCAAAATCCAGTAGCGACCCCTAAACCTTCTTCAAAAATTAAAAAAAAAATCGCATGTCCATTTTTTAGATGGGAGAACAAAATAACAGGGTGTCCCACTAACATTTCGAATCTTCAATTTTAAGAACCACCCTAGTGTTCACTGTTCAGCAGGATGTACAGATATTTCATATCGTTAAAGTGCCATTAGAGGGACATGAAAAAATTACGTCATGAGTTTGGTGGATGTGAAGTTTGCTCCGCTAAATTGCTCCGAAAAATGGATGCCGTTTACGTCCGGCAACGCAGCAAATTCACCTGCCTGATTGTTGTAAACCAAGATGACAATTAAATGTCAAAATTAAAAACGCAATTTATCACGATATAAAGGATTTTAGGTAATTACCTTTGAACATTATGGATCATACCACGTCCACTTTCGTAGGTGTCTTGCAAAAATTACTTAACAAAATCACTGCTTAAAGTTGCTCGTGTCAGGGCCCCAAATCTGCGTAATAAGGTCAACGTAGATCAAACCAATGTCCAAAACATTTAGGTGCATTGCCTATGACGGCATTTTCATAAAGAAAATTACAAAAAAAATATGGGAACCATCTGCTCCCTGGCAAAATATGTTCATAGAATCGAGAGTATGGGGGCGGCCCCAAACAGGATACGGAAGTCAACGTAGATCAAACCAATGCGCGGAACACTTAGAGGCAACGCCTACGATTAGATTTAGAGAAAGAAAATAAAAAAAATATAATGGGAACCTCCTGCTCCCTCGCAAAATGTGTTGATAGAGTCGAAGACATGGGGGCGGCCCCAAACAGGACAAGGAGGTCAACGTAGGTCAAGTCAATGCGCGAAACACTTAGAGGCAACACCAACGATTAGATTTAGAGAAAGAAAATTTAAAAAAAATAATGGGAACCTCCTGCTCCATCGCAAAATATAGTTGATAGAATCGAGACATGGGAGCGGCCCCAAACAGGACAAGGAGGTCAACGTAGATCAAGGCAATGCGTGAAACACTTAGAGGCAACGCCAACGATTAGATTTAGAGAAAGAAAACTAAAAAAAATTAATGGGAACCTCCTGCTCCCTCGCAAAATATAGTTGATAGAATCCAGACATGGGGGCGGCCCCAAACAGGACAAGGAGGTCAACGTAGATCAAGGCAATGCGCGAAACACTTAGAGGCAACGCCAACGATTAGATTTAGAGAAAGAAAATTTTAAAAAAATAATGGGAACCTCCTGCTCCCTCGCAAAATGTGTTGATAGAGTCGAAGACATGGGGGCGGCCCCAAACAGGACAAGGAGGTCAACGTAGATCAAGGCAATGCGTGAAACACTTAGAGGCAACGCCAACGATTAGATTTAGAGTAAGAAAATTAAAAAAAATTAATGGGAATCTCCTGCTCCCTCGCAAAATATAGTTGATAGAATCGGAGACATGGGGGCGGTTCCAAACCAGGATAAGGAGGTCAACGTAGATCAAACCGATGCGCGAAACACTTGAGGCAATGCCTACGATGGGATTGAGGTAAGGAAAATTTAAAAAAATTAAAGGCAACCATCTGCTCCCTCGCAAAATATGCCACCCCCATCTCTCAATTTTATTAACATATTTTGCGAGGGAGCAGGTGGTTCCCATTATTTTTTTTTAATTTTCTTTAAGTCAATCTCATCGTAGGTGTTGCCTCTAAGTGTTTCGTGCATTAGTTTGATCTAAGTTGACCTCATTTGTCCTGTTTGGGACCACCCCCATGTTTAAATCCTATCAACATATTTTGAGAGGGAGCAGGCGGTTCCCATTATTTTTTTTAAATTTTCTTCCTCTAAATCTAATCGTAGGTGTTGCCTCTAAGTGTTCTGTGCATTGGTTTGATCTACGTTGACCTCCTTATCCTGTTTTGGGGCCGCCCCCATGTCTTCGATTTTATCGACAAATTTTGCGAGGGAGCAGGTGGTTCCCATTATTTTTTTTAAGTAAATCTAATCGTTGGCATTGCCTCTAAGTGTTTCACGCATTGCCTTGATCTACGTTGACCTCCTTGACCTGTTTGGGGCCGCCCCCATGTCTCGATTCTATCAACTATATTTTGCGAGGGAGCAGGAGGTTCCCATTATTTTTTTTAAATTTTCTTTCTCTAAATCTAATCGTTGGCGTTGCCTCTAAGTGTTTCGCGCATTGCCTTGATCTACGTTGACCTCCTTGTCCTGTTTGGGGCCGCCCCCATGTCTCGATTCTATCAACTATATTTTGCGAGGGAGCAGGAGGTTCCCATTATTTTTTTAAAATTTTCTTTCTCTAAATCTAATCGTTGGCGTTGCCTCCAAGTGTTTCGCGCATTGCCTTGATCTACGTTGACCTCCTTGTCCTGTTTGGGGCCGCCCCCATGTCTTCGACTCTATCAACTATATTTTGCGAGGGAGCAGGAGGTTCCCATTATTTTTTTTAAATTTTCTTTCTCTAAATCTAATCGTTGGCGTTGCCTCTAAGTGTTTCGCGCATTGCCTTGATCTACGTTGACCTCCTTGTCCTGTTTGGGGCCGCCCCCATGTCTCGATTCTATCAACTATATTTTGCGAGGGAGCAGGAGGTTCCCATTATTTTTTTAAAATTTTCTTTCTCTAAATCTAATCGTTGGCGTTGCCTCCAAGTGTTTCGCGCATTGCCTTGATCTACGTTGACCTCCTTGTCCTGTTTGGGGCCGCCCCCATGTCTTCGACTCTATCAACTATATTTTGCGAGGGAGCAGGAGGTTCCCATTATTTTTTTTAAATTTTCTTTCTCTAAATCTAATCGTTGGCGTTGCCTCTAAGTGTTTCGCGCATTGCCTTGATCTACGTTGACCTCCTTGTCCTGTTTGGGACCGCCCCATGTCTCGATTCTATCAACTATATTTTGCGAGGGAGCAGGAGGTTCCCATTATTTTTTTTTAATTTTCTTTCTCTAAATCTATTCGTTGGCGTTGCCTCCAAGTGTTTCGCGCATTGCCTTGATCTACGTTGACCTCCTTGTCCTGTTTGGGGCCGCCCCCATGTCTTCGACTCTATCAACACATTTTGCGAGGGAGCAGGAGGTTCCCATTATTTTTTTTTAATTTTCTTTCTCTAAATCTAATTGTAGGCGTTGCCTCTAAGTGTTCCGCGCATTGGTTTGATCTACGTTGACCTCCGTATCCTGTTTGGGGCCGCCCCCATACTCTCGATTCTATGAACATATTTTGCCAGGGAGCAGATGGTTCCCATATTTTTTTTGTAATTTTCTTTATGAAAATGCCGTCATAGGCAATGCACCTAAATGTTTTGGACATTGGTTTGATCTACGTTGACCTTATTACGCAGATTTGGGGCCCTGACACGAGCAACTTTAAGCAGTGATTTTGTTAAGTAATTTTTGCAAGACACCTACGAAAGTGGACGTGGTATGATCCATAATGTTCAAATGGAACCATTTTCAGTGAGGTAATTGCCTAAAAGTCCTCTATATCGTGATAAATTGCGTTTTTAATTTTGACATTTAATTGTCATCTTGGTTTACAACAATCAGGCAGGTGAATTTGCTGCGTTGCCGGACGTAAACGGCATCCATTTTTCGGAGCAATTTAGCGGAGCAAACTTCACATCCACATGAGTTTGAAGCCTGGCTTTAATTTGCTTGTTTAGTTCACCTGCCATTCCAGGTAAAGAAAGGATTAACAACTGATCTTTTTTCAATTACCCTAGTTAAATTTTTATTTTGAATTGAGCCGTTAGTTTAAAATTTCCCAGCATTGAAAAATTGAATAGGCGGGTTTCTAACCCCCCGGGCATACTTGCACCACCGCTACACATTTTTCTTAATAATTATACCTGCATCCTGTCCTTAAACTGGAAAAATTCCCGAACATTACGACTTCTTAGAAATTGCCGTACCTACCGGATAGAATATCTCGTCGCTGTGGTTAAGAAGATTATAAACAACCCTTAATTTACAAACCATAAATATGATAATATTTAATAATGAGTTTGCTGCTAATTTTAATTAGATTGTTTAATTCAACTGCCTTTCAAGATATTCATCACTTTATTACGATAAATAAAAACAATGTTCCAGCGGCATTCTGTCCCGGCGGCGTTATGTCCCGGCGGTTTTATGTCCCGGCGGCGTTATGTCCCGGCGGCATTATGTCCCGGCGGCATTCTGTCCCCGCGGCGTTTCGGCCGTGGCATTTCGGCCGCGGCATTTCGGCCGCGGCATTTTGTCCCATAGTACCTATACTGGCGTACTAGCGACATTTTATAAGTGCATCTTTTTATGTATCTATGTATGTGACGTGCTATGCAAGTACGGTTTTTTAAATTAATTAATTAATAAAATTGGCGACTTTAACCAAGTCAGAATCGGTGAGACGGCGTCGGCGCGTGGGCCGGGTGTCGACCGCTGACGCTGTGTTGCGCATTGTGCCCGGCGTTTAAAATTTAAAATACAAATGTTTTTCACCCCTAAAATGACATTTTTCGAAAATATGGCACTAAGGTTTTCGATCCGGCAATACAACCGCTATCGAACTCGATAATAATAGTAGGGCATATGCTAAAAAAATTCAAAAACGGGAACTTATGCCCCTAAAATGTCAATGTTAGAAAAAATGGCACTGAGATTTTTGATCCGTCAATGCAACAGCTATCGAATCCAATAGTAAGAAAATGCTTTTTGCTAAGAAAATTTCACAAAACGGCCCTTTTGCCACTAAAATTACATTTTTCGAAAAAATGATACTAAGGGTTCCGGCTTAATCAGCTATTAAATCCGGTGTTAAAAATATACAGTTAGGTATACATAGGTTTTTTTCACGGCAGCCATTTTTGACCAAAAGGGCACCAAGTGTGAGTATATTTTTAGAAGCAGAATTTCAAGAGCTTTCATATCGTAACACGGTTTGCATTAAAATTTTTAAAGTTGATGTTCCAAAAAGGCACTTTCCTTGAACCGATGTGGGTCAAATTCTAATCAGTACCTACAAATCTACCACTGAATATGTGTGATAAATTTCATCTCGACACGTTCACTAGTTTGAGATGCAGCGTGCTTACAGACACACAGACAGAGACAGACAGACATTTTTCAAAAACCACTTTTTCGGATCCCTTGGACCCTAAAACGTACGTAAAGATTTGATGTTTTTGACGATTCTATTTTTCGATCGATTTTATTAACTTGCTCCTCGGAGCGTAGGTGTTAAAAATAGACTTTTCAGCTACAACTTGACTTTTGAGGGGGGCTCTTCTACTTTGTTGACCATTTTAAGCCCTGTGTTCATATCAAATTTTCATTCGAGAATAAGGCGAACAATCAGCCCTTAATGTTTTTTGTACAATTTTGTACAATATTTACATAGTGATTCAAGAGATACACAAAAGAGAAAAAAAACATTTTTTTCTAAAGCGATTTTATTGATGGTAATATTTTTGCAGATGAACCGCATTGAAAGGCAAAATCGTCTTAGGGGCACTAGTAGACATAACTTCCATAACCACTGTATGCGTAAGGAGAGTATCCATATCCGGCATATCCCAAACCATATCCGCCATAAAGGACTTGTGGGCCTGGAGCTGGAGCTGGACCTGCAACAGGAGCAGGAGCAGGTCTTGGAGCTGGCGCTGGAGCAGGAGAAGCGAAGGCACCAACGGCCAAAAGAGCCATGACAAAGATCTAAGGGAAAATGGTAATAAATATAAAATTATTTTTATTCATTAGTAGGTACTTACAGTTTTCAACATTTTGAGGGTAGAACTTGTGTTAGCTGCGTAAACAACACTGAAGCTACTGTTGGAAAAATCAATATTTATATTGTGATTCAAATGATTTAATGGGGGGTGTGCCTGGCATAAAAACTTAAGCAGGAAGTCAATCAATCCTACGAATTGTTAATTCTGATAAGTGGGTTAAATCCGAAAACTGGTTCTTCGTACTTTGACCAGGAAAAATCTGTATCCTTAAAATAATACAAAACATTTTCATTTTTAACTTATTCCTATTTATTAGGTACCTTCAAGAAATCATACCTATTTAGGGTGGATCGGTAGAATAAAAGATCATAGGTCGAAGTTCTGGAAGCTCTATCCTTGTTCGACCTAATCTTTTCAGTTTTCTTTGTTTCCAATGGAAAATTTGTACCCGTTCCTGAAACTAAATGTTAACGAATTCATTAACAACAATAATAAAGTTTCACGTTTATGAAAAAACTTGATCTACTCCGGATTATTTTAATTCCTCGAAATGACAATGGGTATACATAGAGGCTAGCAACACCTGGCAAGGTAACTAATACAGAGCGATCAAGAAAAAACTTCGTCAAGTTTGATTTGGCGGCAACAAATTTTCAGTTTTCGCCCGTCGAACCTTGTACATTTTATAAAACGACAGTGTAAGATCAGATTTTTGATAAAATCATTGTTTCCAGATATTGTTTTTTAATGAGCTTTGAAGAAAAACAAAAGAAAAGAAGCACAGAAGCACAGAACTAGTATTACCTTTTTCTTAGTTTTGTTTCATTATCGTTCACATTTTTCAAAACCGTTTCATACTCCGAAGTACCATCAGATCTAATAAAAACCAAATTAAAGTTGGCCATGGAATAATCGTTTAAAAAGGATCGAAATTATTTCTACTGTCACATGAATGCCACCCTTAGTTTAGCCAACGTAAGGGACTAAAGTCCGTTCATTGTATATAGCAGAAGTAACATTTTTCTGGAACTGTACAACACTAAGGGCGTGTACTTTTGACAATTTGACCAAAATTTTGCGGGAAGCCAAAAACATTACATAACTCAAATTTTCTAGGGTTTATTTTTATTGTTAGCAGCAGTGTCACAGATAAACGTACCTGAGGCTTTTTCGAGAATATTTTTCTTTGCATTTTACTCAAAAAATGTTGACATTTGTCATGTTTTCTGATCTGACGTATCGTATTGAAATCGCTTCTACTAACTCACCTGTTAGTAAAATTCCTTGCAAAATTTCCTCATACCAACTTAAAATTCGAATTTTGACGTCACTTAAATAGAAAATGAATGGAGAATACCTACTAAAAGTGGCCAACTCTAATTCGGTTTTTATTAGATCTCGCGGTACCGCTTACCTATATCAAAACAGTAATTTTTTTTTCTCTAACCTATTCGAAATGTTGTCGGGTGACAATTTCACACTTCACGCTAAAATCTGTAACTTCTCCCCCTTGTATAATAAATAACTATTATTTTATCCTATTTTGTTATAATATGAATAACTCCTTAGTAACGGGTTGTGTTAAGATACATTTAGTAACATTGAGTGTTGTAGTAAATTTCACAACATAAAACAAGAAACAAAGGTAAATAAAAATAAACAAGTTCCTAGGATACCGGAGCGTATCCATTACTTCGTCATAATAAAAATTAGAATACCTATGTCATGAAACTTTATTCTTCACATTTTTTCAAGTATTTAGGATAAAATAAAACGTATTACAATAAACGTGACGTTATTAGGTTTCTATATTACTCACTCTCTCCTTCATCGCTCGTTCTTCAAACCTATTCCATTGTAATATAAAAACCTTCATAACGTTAATAATCATGTAAATTACTATACTATAAGTCAAATTATGTAAATCGTTTTACCTATTCGTCACACGTTTGATGAACCAGTTTTGATCAGATAACCCACTTATAAGATATTAACATTTTATAGACAGACTTCCTGTTTAGGTTTTTTTGGCAGGCACACCCCCATTAAATCAAAATATAAATATTCGCTTGGCCGACAGAAGAATCAGTATTGTTTACACAGTTAACAAGACATCTTCAACATGTTCAAAGCTGTAAGTACATAGAATCTTAATTATTATTATAAAATTGTTGTAAATTGTTATAAATTATAGATTCTTGTATTCGCCCTCTTGGCCGTCGCTGCCTTCGCTTCCCCCGTTCCTGGACCAGCCCCAGGACCTGCTCCAGGCCCAGCTCCAGTTGCCGGTCCAGCTCCAGGACCACAAGTGCTCTATGGTGGATACGGTTTGGGATATGCCGGATATGGTTACAGTCCCTACGCCTACTCCGGTTATGGATCTTACGTGTATTAGAATCTTCAAAATCAGTCCCTGTTCAAATTGTATCGCTCGTAATATATCGCCAATAAAATAATTTAAATTTTACTCAAATTTCTTTCAATTTACTACAAATGGTTTCTTCTGGGGTGCTAAGTAACAATTTCTAAGGTGTTTAGCGTCTTCGACATTTTCTGCCTCGGCCAAACATTGTCTCAGTTCGTTGAGCAATCATTTAGCGTCCTAGATAAACAAATAAGTACGCAATAAACTTTATTATTATTATTATTATTATTATTAAGTCTCTAGGACCACAAAACGTTATTTCAAATTCGAAAATTTTACTGATTGCAGAAGGCTCCATTTTTTAAATAAAACAATTTGCCCCCTTCAAAAGTTTTTGTGTAAGGGCCGGTTTACTACTTATCAATGCTCAGCTAACTTCAAACTGACAGATTGAAGCCAATCAGAAGGCTAGTCGCTAGGCTTTCAGTAGGGGTGCCGGCCTTTTGAGTAGAGTATTTTATAATTTCCTGAAAAATGCGAGTAACTGGAGGAATTAAAAGAAAACTGTCAGTCATATTTCGGTTTTTAGCTTGCTTGAGCATGCATCGATAGCACTGGGTACTTAATTAATAAGTAGTAGTTAGGTACTTTAAAGCTGGTTTAATGTAAAATAATAGAATACAAGTACTTCAGTTTAGTATCAAAATCGGTTATTTTGATAGAAATCTATACATAATTCTGTATTTCCATTTTGAAGGAGTATACAGGGCGTTTGAATGAAAAGGAGCCACCCCGAATATCTTGTAAGCCAAATAAAACATGAAAGTTCGCTTAGATAGGTCGATTTTTATTTCGAGGGGTGAAATTTCACAATTTCAAAATTTCAAATACAACCTCTCACTTCTGATACATTATTTGAAAGTTAGTTTCGTTGTGAATTCAACTTTGCAAAACTCGTTGAAATAAGTTCACCCCCAGCGCCCTATGAGGTCAATTTTAAATTGCATTAAGGCCACTTGTGAGGCATCATTTTAAAGAGCATGAAATCACCTGTTAACTGAACCAAATATTTTTAAAATCCATCCACTTCCAAAAGCTACACTGAAGAAATAATTATTGTTTATATTTTTTACAGTAACTTTTGAAAGAGTGAACGGATTTCAAAAACTTTTGCGTAGGTCTACAGAGGATTTTATGCGCTTTAAAATGATGCCTCACAAAGGGACTTAATGCAATTTCAAATTAATTTGTGTTAACGAATATTAAAAATAGTTCCAAAATTGAATGCACAACGAAATTAGCTTTCAAATGAAATACACGGTTGGTAATTTTTCGACGCTCACCATTGGGATCTCCTAAACGGTAAAAGACACGGGGTCGGTTAAATTAGAGAAAAGTTGCGCTATTTCTTGGCGATTAAGAATCTGAAGAGAATTCCCCGATATTTTGATTCGTTCCTGAGTTATCCCAAAAAATCTGAAAATTGACAATTTAAAGAAAAATAGAAGGCCTAGAAAATGTCTGTCAATGCCATTCAATTGACAGCTGACAAAAATATAAAAGTTCCAAGTTTAATTTAAATAAGATCACACTTTAGGAAGACATTAATTTTTCTTTAAATTGTCAATTTTTACATTTTTTGTGATAACTCAGCAACGAATCAAAATATCGGGGAATTCTCTTCAGAATCTTAATCACCAAGAAATAATGCAACTTTTCTCCGATTTAATCTATACTCTCCATCTATTATGGTTTCCGAGATACTGATGGTGACCATCGAAAAATTACCCACTCTGTATTATTCTGAAGTCACAGACGTAAAGGTCAATGCAACATAAATAATAATAATAATTATCACAAGTGGGGAGTTGCCGTTAGAAATTTTGAAGTGGTGGATGATGGAGATCAGGGGGTCCGTTTCGAAATTTCGTCGAACATCAAGCAAATTTTCATATTAACCTCCCCACTCCACTTCACCACTTAATAAAAGGGAGGTTATTGCAATCACTAAAATTTCCGAATTTGAGATCTTCACGTTTCGAGGTCTCAAAAACCCAAACAAGTGGTTTTAAAAATGTGTCTGTGTGTATGTACGTACGTGCGTACGTTTGCAAACACGCCACAGCCAAAACTACTAGACCGATTTGGCTGAAAATTGGTACGTAGGCATCTCATAACTCAACTATGACTTGAAGTTTTAAATGCAAACCCTCATTTTTCACGTCACCATAAGAAAGGCCTTCAAATTTTACTTCCAAAGATGTATCACTCTCAGTGCCTTTTTGACCAAATGCAGTTATGCAGTTTTTCCGACAATGAATAATCCCCCTAAACAGCATCAGATCTTCGACAATTTATTTAGCAATGTTTCAGACAAGGTACTGCGAGAGAGAGAGACGTTATGGGTTTTTGTACCCACTGATGGGAATGGAAAAGGTTATGCAGGCATTTATTGTGGAGAAAAACAATGTTTTCTAAAGCAAATCTATTGATGGACAAAAATTTCAGCTAAAGGACACTGAAAGGCAGAATGTTGAGTGACACTAATACAGGTAACTTCCGTAAGCACCGATTGGGCTGAAATTATGTGCCATTTCGTAGCCAAACTCAGAGCAGAAAGGCTTTTGAAGCAAATCGTGCCATTTTAGCACGTACTTTGAAATTATATCAAAGATCTACGCGGTGGGGAGGTTCCAGCCGCTTCTCTGCTGCCTTTTTTTGTACAATATTTAATACATAGTGATTCAAGAGATACACAAAAGAGAAAAAAAACTATTTTTTTTAGAGCGATTTTATTGATGGTAATATTTTTGCAGATGAACCGCATTGAAAGGCAAAATTATTTTAAGGGCACTAGTAGACATAACTTCCATAACCACTGTATGCGTAAGGAGAGTATCCATATCCGGCATATCCCAAACCATATCCGCCATAAAGAACTTGTGGTGCTGGAGCTGGGCCTGCAACAGGAGCAGGGCCAGGAGCAGGTCTTGGAGCTGGTGCTGGAGCAGGGGAAGCGAAGGCACCAACGGCCAAAAGAGCGACGACAAGAATCTGTGAAAAACACGAACACGGTAATAATGATCACCATAAAAATGTAAACACCATAAAAATGTAAAATTACTTACAGTTTTCAACATTTTGAAGATAGAGCTTGTGTTAGATGCAGAACGAACACTGATGCTACTGTTACAGAAACCAATATTTATATTGTGATTTAATGGGGGTGTGTCTAGCAAAAACTGTAGCAGGAAGTTTATCAATCTTATGCTAATTCTGAAGTGGGTTAAGTCCAAAAACTTGTTCTTCATACATTGTCAAACAGTGAAAAAAAATCGGCAGCTACGAAAGCAGCTAGAACCTTCCCAATTGGTACATGACCCAATCAGTCACCTATTTTCAATCCACTGTCCCTAAGTGTTTCGGGAGATTTAAAAAAATAGTTATTTAACGAACAAGGGTGTTAATGAATGCGATTAATAATCGAGAGATTTTAACGCGTGAGCGCAGCGAACGCGTTAATGATAGAGATTATTAATCGCCTATTAACACTCGCGTCAGTTACAATATTTTTCCGTGGATTGTATTATCATTAAATTGGCGAAATTTGTTTTTCAAAATTGCGTTTGATAAACGGTTATGCAACCAAACATGCATCCAATTTAAAAAGTGCCGAAGCTCGATGAACAAAACATGAGAAATTAAATGTCAATTGCCTTGCCAAAGTAGGCCAAAAGCACAGATTCTGAGTGTCGCAGTGCATTTTTCTTCTCGCACCATGAAATGAAATCGGCATAAGTTTTTTCATAAATTTTACAGCTTTTTTCTGGAAGCAAACTTAAGCTCGCAAGATTTGCACTTACTAGCACTTCAGGTGGTGTTAAATTAAGATTCTGAGTATCCATTGATGGGACTTTTATTTAAATTTGCAATTTTGAAAATTTGACAGATGTCACTTAAATTCTTGTTTAATGTCAGAACATGTATAGTTGATTGCCTATACTAAAATCGTTGATTAATAGAAAATCGTGCATTAATAGGGTCTATTAATGCACGATTTTGTATACATTAACGAAACCCATAAATGAACAATTCACGGAAAAATATATTTTTAACCTACCCGCTCCACTTCACCACTTAAAAAAGGGAGGTTACTGCAATCACTAAAATTTTCGAATTTGAGATAACACCAGATCTTCACGTTTTGACGTCTCAGGACCTCACGTGTCTGTGTGTATGTTCGTACGTTTGTAAATACGTCACAACCAAAACTGCTAGACCGATTCGGCTGAAATTTGGTACGAAGGCATCTCATAACCCAACTTAGATCTGAAAAGCTTCTGGAGCCCATCGTACAACCAGAAATGCCATTTTGGCACATCAATTTTTAAATTTTAAATACAAACCCCCATTTTTCACGTCACCATAAGAAAGGCCTTCAAATTCTGCTTTCAAAGATGTATTCACTCGCAGTGTCCTTTTGACTGAAAACCAAAAAAATCGAGATTTATATCGTATATAATATAACGAGTGGTACTGATTTTTTAACCTCCCCAACCCCATCACAATTTAAAAAAAATGGGAGGTTACTGCAATCACTAAAATTTTCGAATTTGAGATAGCACCAGATCTTCACGTTTTGAGGTCTCAGGAACCCAAAAAAGGGGTTTTTAAAATGTGTCTGTGTGTATGTACGTACGTACGTACGTTCGTTTGTAATCACGCCACAGCCAAAACTACTAGACCGATTTGGCTGCAATTTGGAACATAGGCATTTCGTTACCCAACTTAGATCTGAAAAGCTTTTGGAGCCAATCGTGCAACCGGAAATGCCATTTTGGCACATCAACTTTTAAATTTGAAATGCAAACCCCTATTTTTCACGTCACCATAAGGAAGAACTTCAAATTCTGCTTCTAAAAGTGTATTCATTCTTAGTGCCCTTTTGACCGAAAATAAAAAAAAATTGATTTTTATCGGACTTTAAAATCGCGGTACAGCCCAAGCCCCTGAACCGATTTGGCTGAAATTTTGTACATAGGGATTGTATTACACGTCGAAGAGCTGAACAAATTTTGAATTCAATCGACTCACGGAAAGTGCCGTTTTGGCACACCAATTTCCAAATTTAAAATTATTCTCTCATTTGACCATTAAAAACAAGTTTTTGAAAGATTTATTGTCACCATCAGAAAGGTCTTCAAATTCTGGTTTTAAATAGGACAAAATTAATGCTCATTTAGCGCTGTTTGGTTGAAAAAATCGAAATTTTGTAATAACAGTAAAAATACATTATAGCCCAAATTACTGAATCGATTTGGCTGAAATTTGGTACATGGAGATTGGGTGACCCGTTAAAGACCTGAAAGGCTTTTGAAAGCAATTGGCTCACGGGAAGTTCCATTTAAGCATATCAACTTAAAATTTTAAATACGAGACCTCCTTTTTTATGTCGCCATTAGAAAGATCATCAAATTCTGGTTCTAAAAATGTATTTACAATTTCTGCCATTTCAGTGGAAAATAGAGAAAGAATTATTTCTCATTAAAAGGGAGCGGGCTGACAGTGGATGACATAAAGTGGCAGTTATTGTCAAAAAAGTGGCAAAAGATTAACCTTAAAAGGGACATATTGTCAAATATGTGATGGGTGATTTCCGAGGTGATGTCGGTATTTGTCAGAAAATCGCGAAATTAGTCACAGACGATAAGGATAAAAAAAAATGTTGAATTGCCCACTATCTACACAGAATAGAAAGATCCACGCGATGGGGAGGTTCCAGCCGCTTCTCTGCTGCATTTTTCCGACAAAATTTGCGAAACAAATAAATGAGTAGCTTTTGCAACGAAAATCGTCACGAGCGCTTTAGCGCGAGTGGCGATTTTCCAAAAGCAAAAGCTACGAATGTATTTGTAAGAAAATTTTGCAGAAAAAATCAGACCACGGAACATATTCGGATGATTAAACAACAAAAGAAACTTCAATGAAAACAATAAGGTTGCCATGCTCGTTGCCATGACATTGCATTTGACAGAAATTTTTTCGCTGGAAAACCGTCCTACTTTTCACTCGTGGTGTTTTTCAGTTCAAAACCATGGTGATTGGTCGACTGTCTATAAATTCTGATGTTTGATTGGTTTAAAATTCTTGAGTTGGTTAATCGAACTTTAAAATCGTGGTACATCCCAAACCTCTGAACGGATTTGGCTGAAATTTTGCACATGGTCATTGTATTACACGTCGAAGAGCTGAAAATGTTTTGGATTCAATCGACTTAAAAGTGCCGTTTTGGACACCAATTTCCAAATTTAAAATTATTCTCTTCAGATTCTGGTTTTAAATAAGACAAAATTGAGTCGGTAGAAAAATCGAAATTTTGTATAACACTAAAACTACGTTCGTTATAGCCCAAACTACTGGATCGATTTGGCTGAAGTTTGGTACAAGGAGGCTACGTGACCGTTGAAGAGCTGAAATGCTTTTGGGAGCAATGGGTACCCGGGAAGGTGCCATTTAAGCATATCAACTTTAAAATTTTAAACACAAGACCCGGAAATAAAAATCCACGCGATGGGGAATTTCCAGCCGCTTGTCTGCTGCCAATTTTTTATTGCCAAAAGGGTAACTTTGAATACATTTTTGGAAACCACATTTGAAGACATTTCATGTGCTGATGAAGAAAATGGAAGTTTTTCATTTAAATTTCAAAGTTGATATGCCAAAATGGCACTTGCCGTTCGCCGAATGCTATCAAAATTAAATCAGCTCTTCAGCGCGGGTAATGGTATCTCTAACTAATAATTTTTAATCAAATCGGTCCATTAGTTTTGGGCTGTAGCGTGTTATTTAATGTTTCTCCAAAACGATTTTTTTCATTTTATGCCAAAAAGGCGCTAAGTGTGGATACATTTTTAGATAAGTCCTTTCATGTAAATACTTTCAGAATTTTATGATTTTTTG
Organism: Pycnomerus fuliginosus; assembly: GCA_963924575.1. Taxonomy (NCBI): domain Eukaryota; kingdom Metazoa; phylum Arthropoda; class Insecta; order Coleoptera; family Zopheridae; genus Pycnomerus; species Pycnomerus fuliginosus. The sequence continues at coordinate 33,121,451 of OZ004618.1, read as the reverse complement.
ACAAAAGAGCACCAAGTTTGAGGACATTTTTGGAAACGACATTTGAAGACATTTCATGTGCTGATAAAGAAAATGGGAGCTGATATGCCAAAATGGCACTTGCCATTAGCCGATTGCCACCAAAATTAAATCGGCTCTTCGGCTGGTAATTATATCTCTAAATATCAAATTTCAGCCAAATCGATTCAGTAGTTTGGGCTGTAGCGTGTTATTTGAAGTTTCCAATTTTCTGATTTTATGCCAAAAAGGCGCTACGTAAGTGTGAATACATTTTCAGGTACAGAATTTAAAGAACTTTCACATGCTGATAAAAAAATTGGTGTTTATCAGTCAAAGGGCCCTAGTCATTAGTGACCGCTTGGGAGAATTTTCTATTTTTTTTTTGTTTTTGGAAAGAGGAAAGCTCATCAATGAGTAGTTGAAAAATCAACGTAGAGCAATTTCTAGTTTTTTAAAGACAAATTTTCAAAAAATATTAATGTAAGGGTGGTTTAGTTTTAAAAAAAATGGATTTCTTTCCGTGGTATTAGGAATCGACAATCACAGTGTGAATTTACAGTGATTTTACACCATGTTGTTTCATATATGACACAGAACATCCTGATTTCAACAATAGTAGGCCCATCCTGGTTATACTACTTTATTTTGCGGGCGTCATTTTGAAAAACAGGTTCGATTAAAAGTATAAGTGCTTGGGCCAATTTTTTACAATCAGCCTCAATCGTCTTAGGAAATCACATTTTGTGTCCACAAGAACAGTTAAGGAAGAGCAATTTTTTGTTTCCGAAATATACAGGTGGTACTTTCTTCGCCACTTTGGTATCTTGGAAACCATAAGAATAGGAAAATCGGTTAAATTATGGTCTGTCCGGGATCCACACGACCGGGATTCACCCTATTTCCATGGCGAATCATTGTTGTCAACAATGAATCGCCATGGAAATCGGGTGAATCTCGGTCGTGTGGATCCCGGACAGATTATAGAAAAAAGTTGCGTTCTTTCGAGCTGATTCAGAGCTTAACTTAGAACATTACCTACTTTACCACCCTTGTGGTCGCGCAAAAAATAATTCGATTATTTTCGACTGGGCCGAGAATTCGGTCTTAACGTATAGGGTCGATATGCCAAAAAGGCACTTGGAGTTTGCGGATTGGCAACAAAGTTAACTGGAGTCACTAGTAGGTCAACACTAACATTCATGAAAGTCCGTTCGACAGTTTTCGAGAAATCTTACTCAAATTCGTAAGTATGTACCTGCTTACGTACATATACACACACAGAGACATAAAACCACTTTTTCGTCATCCTGGGACCTCGAAACGTAACGATCTGGTATTATTTCAATTGCGAATTTTGGAGTGATTGCAGTAACCTCCAATTTTTGTATTGGTTGTGGGGAGGTTAAAATTATATGTTTTCCTCTTACTCCTCTTAAAATGCACCTTCGCCTTTATACCTTCGTTTCGAAAATCTTTGCCTATTTTGCGTTTTCTACAATCTTCCTCGCTTGAATTTGATGGCAACAAGTCACATTATTATAATAAATAAAATCCTGCTCATTTAAAATACCTGGAAATTGGCAGCTCCTATTCTTACGATTATGTTAAACAGTATTCCTTAAAATTGCAGGGATGCTTTTTTTAACTCTATAAGTTGAAAGGCAGACTACGTTTTAGAAATTTATTATCAACAAGTATTTATCATACATATTTAGAAGTAATAACCCCCATATATCGACGGAGAGTAAGCGTAACCACCATTGTATATACTTGGGTAGCCCAATCCATAAAGACCTGGATAGAAAAGTTGCGGTGAAGGTGCAGGCGCTGGTTCAGGTCTTGGAGCGGCGAAGGTGATGGCAAAAACGGCCAACAATACAATCTGAAATTTAAAGAATATTAGAATTTTGTATATTTATTTACCTAATTGCGTTTTGAAAAGTTGGATTTTACGCAATTAGGTAAAATGTTGTACTGAATACGTCATGAAAAACCTAAATTGTTTGACTCGCATAATGTTGCAAAACTCGCTATCGCTCGTGTTGGCAAATATTACGACTCGTCAAACAATATAGGACTTTTCATAACTAATTACGTAAATAACTATTATTAAATTAATTTACTTACGAGGTTTATGAGCTTGAACATGTTGATGCTGTAGGAATTGTCTGAAACAAATCTTGCATTTCCCATATCGTCGATCTGTTTTTATACAAAATGCAAGCATAAAGGGGACCTTCGAGATCGAGGAAAGTAGACGACATAAGGATGCATTTTTGCGAAGATGATGCACTGTTAAGGCAAGGTCAGAATCACGATTTCGTTCTCCTTGTGCGGCTGAGCTGCTTTAACCAGTTTTTAATTCAAACAAATAAAAATCGGTGAATAAATCAACATCTGGTCCGTATGCTAATTCAATAATAATAAATGATGATTAGCATTTTGGTTTAGAAACTTCCTGTTTCGAATTTGCGCGACACACCCCCATTGGGAATATAAATACCGAACCGACAAATGCATGATCAGTGTTTTCACGCAGACAAACTAAAGAAAATCTATTCATCATGTTCAAAGTTGTAAGTACAATAATTATTGTTAATTATAAATGTTGCACTAATTACGTTATATGTTTTCAGCTTTTACTCTTGGCTCTTTTGGCCGTTGTAGCTTTCGCTAATCCTAAGGCCGCCCCTGCTCCAGGTCCAGCACCCCAGGTCTTCTATTCTGGCGGAGTTTATCCTGGATACGCTGGTTTGGGATATGGATATGCTGCTCCCTACGCTTATGGAGGCTACCTGTACGGATAAATAAAAAATAGGCTATGAATTTTGTAAAAAGGGTGTTAAATAAATCGATTAAGAATATTTCAAGCATCATTGTAATATTTTGCAGAATTAAGGTTGAACTAAAAGTTCTGAAAAAAAAAGAACTGGAACTCCCTAGCATATTTTTTGTTTCCTTAAAGTCCTGACTGACTTTAACCATTCCAGGCGAATAGCATCTCTCTTTATGAGGAAATATGTCGTGTCCCGTTTTCTTTTTCTGAATATTTTTGCGCTCCATTGAAATTCTGACCACAAGTGAGATATGACCGAAAAATAACACTCTACATCATGTATTTCCTTATATTCTAGTGTTATTTGGCTACAATTGTAAAATAAAATAACTAAAAAAATTGAAGAGTAGGAATTTCTCAAGTAAAAGAACAATAAAATTAGGTGGAAATTTTTAAGCTTAGCAGGCCTTTGATAAATAAGTTCCTAAGAGTGGTGCACTCCGTCAGTAGTTCAAATAAAAAATCAAAATTCCTTAGAAGCTGAGAAAAATATATAGCTATAACTCCAAATAACGGCCATGGAACCTTTTTCTGTATTGACAGGACTTATTTGTCAAACTGACGGAAGAAAATTTTTAAATTTAAAATAAAATCTAATTGGGGTAAGTCTGCCTTGATTTGCTTCGATTTGGTGTATCGTCCTTTCCCTTTTTAACAGAGAAAAATGTTCTTTTGAGAAGAACTTTAACCTAAAACTTAAACTAAGTAATCAAAAGATATTTTGTTTCAACTTTCAACTGTCTTGTTGCCACGATCTCACCAGGTTTTCATTACCTACTACCGGCGTATAGAATAAGTTTGAATTCATAATACATTATTACATAACTCAACATAATTATAATAAATACGTACCCATTTACGGATCTTCTTTAAAACATTGTTCCCTTAATGGAATGTAGGAGGAGAGCTTAATGCGCCCTTAGCTTTAGGTCGATCATTAATTAGCTCAGGCATTAAAATAGACAAAGCCGTTTATATATCCTCTTGTGCAAGTTCTAGCTTAAGCCTCGCGTCTGAACAGGTAAATTTAGCCTAGACTGCACTTACACAATACACTTATTATAACTAGAATGTTATAGTCTTGTTAAAACGTAAACTTACCTTAATAGACCCTAAAAGAAGTGTGAGATGTGTCACAAAGGAAGATGATATAAAAGTCCTTGATTTTTTCCAGACATTAATATGCAGAATTCAAAGAATCCCTCGTATGCATAACAAATTATTACTAATTTAGTTTTTTCTATTTCGTCAAGAAAGTTAAAAATGAAAAATTTATCGATTCACCTTTGATAATTACGTTCTGGTTCTACCCACCAGTCCTACCACAATAACAAAGGATTGACCAAGTTTGGTATTAATATTGCTGGTAGCTGATCGGAATAGGTAATAAAGTTTTCAAATTATTCAAATTGGTTATTTAGTTCCTGTTGCGATCGTTCTCTCGAAGCTGTACCAGTTCGCTTTCAGGAAACTTACAGTAAACATCATGTTGCACCACAATGTAAGTTATCGTTTTAATATCGTTAAATTTACGATTATTTTTATAGATTTTCCGATTTGTGGTCATTCTATTGTTGATCTGGCTTGCTGGGGGGGCTCCACGGTACAACAGCTTTTACTCTTTGCACAATTCTGAAGCCTTTTTTGGGGATGCAGGAGTGGCCAGATATGATGTCAAATATTTTGGGAGTTTTGGATCACCGAACTCTTTTGGGGAAAATTTTTGATTCTGAAATGGTTATAAATAAGTACATCGTGATATAAAGGCTGTATAGTTTGATAAATAAATTCTTTCTTAAGATATTTTGTGTTTTAATACGAGATTTCTGTAAAAATTAGTAATACAGCAATATTTTAACAACGTATTATCCGCAAAAATACAAGACGAAAATTCCCGAGAAATTTTTTCCTAGGGTCATTAATAATGGAGGTAGGGGGTGGCCATAGTGGAGGGATATGGATAACGGTTTTAGGGTCCCACGTACCACATTGAAGGTGATTTGAAAGGAAAGGAGTGCCCAAAAGAAAAAAAATTAAGAGACAGAAAAGCTTCCAAATGAAATGTATCAAAAATAATTTATTAATTAAAATAATTTCTGGAGTTATTCTAAAAAAACCGTTATCCATCCCTCCACCTTGGCCAGCCCTACCCCCGTTATTAATGACCTTAGGAAAAACTTTCTCGGGAATTTTCGTCTTGTCTTTTTGCGCATAATACGTGGTTAAAATATTGTCGGATCTTTCTGTTACACCCCGTATTTATTTTTAAAAAACTTCATGGATAAATTATTGATTGAAATCTAAGTTGCGCGTAGGTCTTTCATTGTTTCTTGCCCATTCATTTAGGAAATTAACATAAGATATCGGCAAGTTAACGCCTATTAGATCATTATAAATTTATGAACGTAAACATAAGTTTTTTGCTGCTTTGATAATTGCTATTATTAGGTTAGTATAACTAGTCAAATTCCATTCCTCCTTCTCTTTCATATTTTTTGTTTTGATTTACATTTGATTTGTTACAGCTTCCTTGTCTTCTTGCAAAAGGCCAATGCAAACCAGAAATCACTCATTAGTCATGTGCTCAAATTACCAATGAGTTTGCGATATAAAAAGGAGATCAAGACATTAGCCGAACATAAGTTTTAGAACTGTGTACCAGATCAAAACCTAAAATACCCAACATGTTCAAATATGTGAGTATCCACCCTTAATAACAATTTTTATAATTTATTGTGTTATTGTTTTTATTTAGCTCGTCTTCTTCGCCTTGTTGGCTCTTGCTTTGGCTCTTCCCAATCCTGGACCAGCTCCAGGTCCCAACCCTCAACTCATCAGTTATGGCAGTTATGGATATCCTGCTGTGTACTCTGGATATGGTGTTCCATACGCTTACGGGGGATATGGGGGATATGGTGCGGTAGTTTATTAAGAAGAAGGCTTGTGACTTCCACTGGTTGCAGCAGCCCTTACATCTGTCCGAAATTTCAAAAATTTTGTGTTACTGTTTGAGTATTGTATTTTGTGTAAATGAAATAAAAAAACTAAGAAATTTAGTTGCCGTCTTTCAAAAGCACCTAAAGAAAAATCTACAAAGAAAACGAAAGTTTCTCCTATCCCTTAAGTTGGTTTCTTTCTACATTGAACGATTCAACAATTCAACAGAGTTGTACATTTACATCGCTCTTCACTTTTCCAGCCATTTAGGGACTAAATGTTAACCACTCCTTTTTTAGTTACGTCGTGAAAAGTTTGCCAAAAAAAAAGCAAAACACATTGCTACTTTAATTTTTGAGAAATGGGGTCATCGTATTGTAATGTATAGCTAAAGAAGAAGTGAATGTTTTTTGGGTCGAGGCTTGCCATTTCCTCAGACGCGAAAAACACTTTCTCGCTGTGGTTCATTTCATATAACACCTATTCACTTATTCGTTTCCCACGAAAGAGTACATACATGCCTATGCAAAGAATAGTTATTTGCGTAAAGAGTATGGAAAGTGATCTTTCCTGGACGAGTAGGCAGATTTTAGGCTGACGCCGTAGGCGGAAGCCTGAAAGCCTGCGTGTTCAGGAAAGACACTATACATGTGAGTTATATATTAAATTTTTTAGGTGCTCGCAACATTATTTTCTGTGTGAAATTATATATCTTAATTCAAATTATCTAAACTTAAAAATGTGAGGAGCCTAGTAAAAATTAACAGGATAACAAAATCCATAATTATTCCGGTGAAATTTCACTTTCGCGGACTAGTCTGGGAAAGTCGACTTTCCGGTCCTAAAATTGACTGAAAAAATTAATTTTTAGGCGCAATTTTAGGACCGGAAAGTGGCTTTTCCCGGACTAGTCCGGGAAAGAGAAAAATTAATTTTCCCGGTCAATTTTGGGACCGGAAAATCGACTTTCCCGGACAGTCCGGGAAAGTCGAAGTCCGGGAAAGTGACATTTCACCGAAATATTCTAGAAAGTGAAATTTCACCGGAATATTATGGATTTTGTTATCGTGTTAATTTTTACTAGGCTCCTCACATTTTTCAGTGTAGATAATTTGAATTAAAATATTTAATTTCACACAGAAAATATGTTGCGAGCACCTAAAAAATTTAATACGTAACTCACATGTAAAGTGTCTTTCCTGGACTCGCAGGCTTTCAGGCTTCCGCCTACGGCGTCAGCCTGAAATCTGCCTATTCGTCCAGGAAAGATCACTTTCCATACTCTTTACGTAAATAACTATTTTCACTTTTCCGAACTAGTCCGGGAAAGGTTAACTTTCCGGTCGAGCACCTAAAAAATAATTTAATCCAGACTCAAGTTTTGACCGCGCGAGTGACATTAGACCATTTATATGTCAACTGTCTTCTTTCTTATTTTGTTGGCTAGGAGAGAAAGCCGGGAAAATTTTATTCTTACTCACTTATAGGTATTCACACGTAGCGTATTAGGACAATATCTTTTTTACTGTTGTTTAATCTCTGTGGTATCTAGTAAATCGCCAGTAAATGTAATCCAATAAATGACCCAATCTTAATTAACCACCTCACAACCAATTTAAAAAGCCCCCGGAAGATGTATATCAATGCGATGTGTATTATCTCGTTAATGTGTATGTAGGGGCGGCTGGTCTCACTGGTGGAATCGGGTGTAGACTTTATCAATCTGCACTTAGTAGTAATACCTCCGCAGTAATTTAAGACAGAGAAGCAATATCTTCTGCGAAACTGTGATATCTTCTGCATCTTCGAGAAAGGAAGAGTGAATTTTAGGAGAAATTTACCGAAGGGGATGAAAGTTAGTGGTGGAAACTGTAATTTTTACTGAATAATGTAGGGTTGAAATTAATACCATTCGATAGTTTCTATTCATGGTACAAAAAAGGTCTTATTCATCATTCGCGAAAAACGACCCTTAAAGGCGGTACAACCCGCTAACGTGCCGAAAAACAAAAATGTGAGAACTCAAAAACTGCAACGTATCAGGGCTGGATTTGGTGTAGTAACTTACAGCGCCATTGTAAGTGGATGGGCAAATTTTCATTATGATCTAACAAGGGGGATGAAATTTAAGAGTTGAAACTGGAAATTTTTTCATGTAAGTGCGGTGGAATAAAATTATGGGGTTCGATAGATCTCGGGCAACCATTGAAAAAAAAGTCTTATGAGTCTTTAACCTAAAACCAACCCCTACGCTACTGACAACCTCTAAGCCCTATCAAGCGGAATAATACATTTTAATTTTTTTTTGGGCTTTCTTCTGATTTTTCGAAAAGTCAAAGTCATTTTCGTTAATCTTTACTCATCCACAATTTTTCAACCCCTTTCATGATAATGTGAAACCTCAAAGAGCAAAATTTACCCAGACCGTTTCTTTTTCGTGTGATTTTCGCTAGTTTTACTTAACTACAGTTGATTTTCACTCCTCTTGACTTTTCATCCCCCTTAACAATTTTTAAACCCCCCGAGCGTTAATTTTGTAAAATTCGCGCAGTTTTGCCTTTTTTCGGTAATAAATGTATTGTTCTTGCTTTTTCACTTTCTTGACTCCCTTCGCAATATTTAAACCCCCAAAAGCCAAATTTGCATAATTGGCTTATTTTCGTGTTATTCTCTGTAATTCTATTTAATTACGATTAATTTTCATCCCCTTTGCCTTTTCATCCCCCTTTACGATTTTTCAACCCCCTAACTGAGAATTTGGCAAAATTTGCGTACTTAATTTCGTTTTTCTTCGGTAATAAATGAACTCACTTTTTTCATCCCCCTTCGCAATATTTCAACTCTTCAATCGCTAAATTTACAGAATTAGGTTATTTCCCGTAATTTTACTTAACCACGGTTAATCCTCATACCATTTGACTTTTCATTCACCTTTACTATTTCTCAACCCTTAAGTGCCAATTTAGCAAAATTCACATAATTTCGTTTTTCGTCGGTAATAAAATTGAACTCATTTGGCATTCAGTTTACCTACACATTTTACAATTTTCCAGTTTCCTTCGCAATAGGTAGGTATAAGTATGTATTTCAATCCCCACAAAAGTTTTAATTGCATAATTGATTCTTCAAATTTCACCAAATTTTGTTTTAATTCCGGCAATTCTTTTCATTTACGCATTTGTTTTATATTGTCATTTTTTTTATTTTTGAACCCTCAAAATTTTTGTGTTTTTTCTGTTCACTTTCTACCTTTTGCCTTTTTGGCATACTAACTATGAAATTTGACCGATGAACACCAATTTTTCTTACAGCATACGAAAGGTCTTCAAATTCTGCGTCTAACAATGTATTCACACTTAGCGCCTTTTTGGCATAAAATCAAAAAATTTAAATTCTAAATTTCCAAGCAACATTACATAACACGCTACAGTCCAAAATTGTCTTACATGTGCAAGAACATCTTCGGCCTCACGATTAATACTTTCGAAAATTTCCATTTCAACAGCTTGAAAAAATGAATTCTGCACATTCGATTTGGCTGAAATTTGGTAGGTAGAGATACCAGTGAACGTCCAAAAACTGATTTAATTTTGGTGGTAATCGGCCAAACGGCAAGTGCCATTTTGGCATATCAACTTTGAAATTTGAATAATAAACTGAAATCTTCTTTACCAGGACATGAAATGCCTTCAAATGTCATTTCCAAAAATGTATTCAACCTTAGTGCCTTTTTGGCAAAAAATTGTAAAATTCTGAAAAATTCCAGGAAACGCTTTAAGGTTGGTGGAGTAAAATTTAGATATAGCAAGTAGGAAAATTATCTAATTTTGGTGGCAATCGGCCGATTACAAGTGCCTTTTTATCCGGTCATCTCCGAAATTTGAAAGATGACCACCATTTGTTTTATCAGCACATGAAAGGTTTTGAAATTCAGTTTCCAAAGATGCAATCAAACTTAGTGCCCTTTTGGCAATAGAAAATGGGATAGAAAATAAAAATTTTGAAAACTTCCGAAACACTGAAACTGTATGGATTGAAAATAGGTGATAGGATTGGATCATTCACCAAGAGGGGAGGTTCTAGCCGCTTCCGCAGCAGCTATTTTTTTTTGTGAAATGCCGAAATTTTTTAAGTCTGCATCACAAGAAGTCTAAAGCTTAATTAAAGGTATCTGTCAATTGAAAAAACTCTAAAAATTCAGCTTTTAGATCATATCAACGGTTTATTTATAAAGGCCGAGGCGAAGATTTATAACTTACTTATTCTTTTCCGTAATGATTCGTTAATTAGAATTGAAGCTTGGCTTAGAAAATGTATATCATTGAATTTTCATGAATCAAGAGGTGTGGTGGATCGAGCCCACTAACGAAGATTTATTTAATTAAAGATCCATAAACTCAATTAAAACCTTCGCATTTGGAACATGTTTAACTTTTCGACTGGTTTTACAAATAGCTTTTGATAATTAACATAATTTTCTGATAAGACATGCAAAATAGTCTTTTTTATAAATGCTAAATTCATCTCATGATCCAACGGGCTGTCAATGCACGTGATGCAAAATATCTGCACAACTTCCTGCACTCACGGCAACAAGAAATTAACTACCTACCACAATTACGAGTGTAATAAACTCACTTGACTCGTTCAAAAACTAGTTACTGTCATTTTGTTTATTTGCAAAAGAAGGCTAACCGCCTCGTTCATTTATTTTTCAATACGCCAAGGGATGTATATAAAGCCAATGTAACAAAATAACCATCAGGATTGTCTAAGACACGAAGACAAGATGTTCAAATTGGTAAGTCTTTAATTTATTTTTATTATTAATTTAATTTATTTTTATTATCTACAGATTGCATTCTTCGCCCTCCTGGTTGTCGCCTTAGCAGCCCCTAAACCTGATTACTTCTATGCTGCAGCCCCCGGGTATGCGTACCCTTACAACCCCATTTCGTACTCTCCTGGATATGGAATTTCCCCCTATGCCTCCAACTACTATTATGGAAATTATGGATCCTCACTTCCCATCACCTACAGGAACTTATACCTTTAAGAGCACAGGACTGATTATGGAGAATATGGACTTGGCTAGCCTTTAAGCAAATTTCCTCTTTGAAATAGTTCTTAAAAATTATTAAATATTTGTTGGAAATTACTTTGTGTTTCAATGGAAAACATTACAACCTTGATTGAGAGCGCGTGTGAATAATTTAGATTTTTTAATATTTAAAGCATAAATAATTAAACTTGGATTTGGCATATTTATTGCCCTGTTTTCTTGTTATTTATAAAAATTAGTGCTGACTTTTGGGTGGCGATTCTAAAATTAATTATGGTCTATTTCAATTCTTCGAATATAATTTTGAGGAAACGGTTAGTTGTGAGAATAAACTAATAAATAATTAATTTTTTCGTTGGTCAGTTTATTTCTAGATGCTTACATATTTCAGAAAAAATCTTTCCTGTTTTATTTATCAAATTCGATAATTATTTGTTTAGGCGGTGGGTCCAAAAATCGATAGAGAAATGGAAAAAATTCAACCAAGAACTTCTTTTGTTGGAATGGTTAGATTTCAGGGCCAGGAAAAACATACTAAAGACTCGCCCTCCGCCCCAGCCTGGAACCCCCCTAAAATCTGCAAATTATGCGCAACGCGCAAATTCTTGCCCCATAACTCGCTTTTCCTTCATCGTACAAAAAATATACACGTATACAATATTGAAGACTGGTAAATTCTCCACAAGAAAGTATCTATGCACTTTTCACCTGACAGCAACGGTTTGGCCGCAGGAGTCGCTCAAAATTGAGCTAGTTTTTCGAAACGCGACCATAATCCAAGAGGTTACCAAAACAATACTACAAATTTTTATGCCGGATTATCACTTTGCACGATGATAGTGTGAACCATAGAGAAGAATTTGAGATGGGGACCGGCTAGAAATTTCCCTTGGGTTTAAAGATAGCGCTTTCAATGAGGCTCAGGAGAAAAATTTTTTTGAGCTGTCAGTTCCCTAGGAAGCATTTTTCGCCACATGTCCATATGAACTTTTCTTCTTAGAATGATGCAAGGAATCGTTCTATATACTTATTTTCAATAATTAAGCGGATAAAATAAAATCTTTCGTCAAAAATTTTCGCGCTCCAAACAAATCAGAGACGTTTTATTCGAAAACGGTGAACTCTAGCGACTTTGACCAAGAGCACCTTTTTTTGTGTACCATCTCCAGATAATTATGATTTTCATATTATTTTCTGAGGAAAACGATTAAAGAAAAATTGAGGTGGAAAATATGCAAAGCCCTTCCAAGAATGCACGCCTCTGGTGAAAGTAAAAATTTGAAAAAAAATTAGAAAAAAGCCCTTTACATTCGACACTATGTTGTAAATTGCAGGTTCCTATCAATTGTATATTGTGAGTAAATTGGAAAAAACTAATGAATTCTCGGGGGGTGGGTATTTTTGAATAGAAAAATTAAACAGAAGTTTTTTTGTTGGAATGGTCAGAATTCAGGGCCACGAAAAAAATACTAAAAACTCGCCCTCCGCCCCAACCTGGAATACCCCCAAATTTTGCACATTATGCGCAGCGCTTACGTTTATGTCCCATAACTGGCTTCCACTTCATGGTACAAAAAATAGAGGTGCACAGTATAGATAATTGCAGATTCGCATCAATTGTACTTTTTGAATAGATTGAAACAAAAAAAAAATACAAAATTGGCTGCCCCCATCTTCGATCCTAACGGAAATTTCGATGAGTCTGATGGATCTCAAATTTTTCTTTATTTGTGACACTAATCATTTTGCAAAGTATCATTTTATGGTATAAAATACACCCCGAACGTCAATTTTAGGGTTGAAGAACACGTTCTTGTGGAAAACATAAGGATCTATTGGAAAATTTAAAAATAGCAAAGCCGCTTATTGTATTAAAAAAATCTTATTTTAAGCGCCGTTTTTGCGCGGTTTACGTGCTTCTGGATAAGATATTTCATTTGTTTTTTTCCTTCAATCTATGCAAAAAGTACAATTGATGCGAATCTGCAGTTATCTATACTGTGCACCTCCATTTGTTGTACGATTAAGAGTTATGGGACATAAACGTAAGCTTTGCTCATAATGTGCAAAATTTGGGGGTATTCCAGGTTGGGGCGGAGGGCGAGTTTTTAGTATGTTTTTCTATTCGTAGCCCTGAAATCTAACCATTTCAACAAAAAAACTTTTCTGTTTAATGTTTTCTATTCAAAAATACCCACCCCCGATAATTCATTATTTTTTTCAATTTATTCACAAAATACAATTGATGGGAACTTGCAATTTACAACATAGTGTCGTTATGTAAAGGGCTTTCTTCTCTTTTTTTTTCAAATTTTTACTTTTACCAGAGGCGGGATTTTTCATATTTTTCACCTGAGTTTTTCTTTAATCGTTTTCCTCAGAAATAATATGAAAATCATAATTATTTGGCCATTGTACACAAAAAAAAGGCAGCAGAGAAGCAGCTGGAACCTCCCCAACGCGTGGGTCTTTGATTTCAGGGACTTCTGTTTAAGATTCTAAAGTTGATATGCCTAAATGGCACTTCCCGTTGACTAATTGCTCCCAAAAGCCTTTCAGCTCTTCAACGGGTCACCTCACCTCCATTTACCAAATTTCGGGCAAATCGATCCACTAGTTTGGGCTATAAAGTGGTTTCAGTGTTATTACAAAATTTCGATTTTTCTACCCAAAGGGTTCTAAATGCGAATAAATTTTGTCTCATTTAAAACCAGAAATTGAAGACCTTTCTGATGGTGACCTCGATAGTGACAATAAATCTTTCAAAAACTTGTTTTGGATGGGTAAATTAGAGAATAATTTTAAATTTCGAAATTGGTGTGCAAAAACGGCACTTTCCGTGGGCCGATTGAATCCAAAATTTGTTCACCTCTTCGACGTGTAATACAATCCCCTTGTGCAAAATTTCAGCCAAATCGGTTCAGGGGCTTGGGCTGTACCGCGATTTTAAAGTCCGATAAAAATCAATTTTTTCTTATTTTTGGTCAAAAGGGCACTAAGAATGAATACATTTTTAGAAGCAGAATTTGAAGGCCTTTCCTATCGTGACGTGAAAAATGGGGGTTTGCATTTAAAATTTAAAAGTTGATGTGCCAAAATGGCATTTCTGGTTGCACGATTGGCTCCAAAAGCTTTTCAGATCTAAGTTGGGTTATCACATGCACACGTACCAAATTTCAGCTAAATCTGTCGAGTAGTTTGGGCTGTGGCGTGTTTACGAACGTACGTACGTACGAACGTACAAACGTACGAACGTACGTACGAACGTACGTACATACATACAGACACATTTTAAAAACCACTTTTTTGGGCTCCTCAGACCTCAAAACGTATAGATCCGGTCTTATCTCAAATTCGAAAATTTTAGTGATTGCAGTAACCTCCCTTTTTTTTTAAATGGTGAAGTGGAGTGGGGAGGTTAAAAGGTGCTCTTGGTCAAAGTCGCTAGAGCTCACCGTTTTCGAATAAAACGTCTCTGATTTGTTTGAGCGCGAAAATTTTTAAAGATTTTATTTTATCCGCTTAATTATTGAAAATAAGTATACAGAACGATTCCTTGCATTATTCTAAGAAGAAAAGTTCATATGGACATCTGGGGAAAAATGCTTCCTAAGGGAACTGTGGTACCTCAAAAAAATGTTTTCCTGGGCCTCAGTGAAGGGGCTATCTTTAAACCTAAGGGAAATTTTTAGTCGGTCCCCATCTTAAATTATTCTCTATGGTTCACACTATCATCGTGCAAAGCGATAATCCGGGATCAAAATTCGTAGTTTTGTTTTGGTAACCTCTTGGATTATGGTCGCGTTTCGAAAAATTCGCTCAATTTTGAGGGACTCCTGCGGCCAAACCGTTGCTCTCAAGTGAAAAGTGCATGGAAACTTTCTTGTAGAGAATTTATTAGTCTTCAATATTGTATACGAGTATATATTTTGTACGATGAAGGAAAAGCGAGTTATGGAGCAAAAACTTGCGCCTTGCGCACAACTTGCAGATTTTAGGGGGGTTGCAGGCTGGGGCGGAGGGCGAGTTTTTAGTATGTTTTTCGTGACCCTGAAACCTAACCATTCCAATAAAAAAGTTCTTGGTTGAATTTTTTTATTTCCACTATTAAGTAAGTGCAATAATAGATTCAATTTAATTTAATAGTAAATACTTACATTGTTATTGAAGAAAATCTCGAAAAAAACTGATTAATGATGACTACTTAATTAACATTTATTAATAAGATTGAATTTACACTTTAAACACAAAACTGGAACAATGCAGTTTAATAATAAGAGTAAGCAGCAACAGGACGATATCCATATCCATAACCGCCATATCCATATCCAGCAACAGCAGGGGCGGAATAAGCCGAATAACCAGAATAGGCCACAGGTGCCCCCAGGTAAGAGGTCACGTATTGTGGCTTTGGGTTAGGTTCAGGGTTGGGAGCGGCAAAAGCCACGACCAAGAGGGCGAAGAGGACAGCCACCTAGAAAATAAAAGAAGAATTAAGAATAAATATTTTATAAATCACCCCTTACGTATTTGAACATCTTGACAGTTTTTCTTTGATCACTGATAATCAATAATAGAACCAGGGAAAAGACAAAGTCTTTTATATGAAAAATTTGCCGTTTGTTACAGATTTAACGATCGAGTGACTATGTTAGGAACTTGGGTGGGGCTTGAATCATTAAAAACGGATTTTAACGAACGTCCGTGAACTTGCCTTGAGTATAAATTTATATTTAATTGTTAACAGTTTTGAATGTCATGGTTTAATGAAAAAAGTGTCGAGCAAGTGTTACCGATTAGTTGTAGGAGGCCGGATTTAAGAATAAACTACGCCTCGTTTTTTGCAAAAGTTTCTTGTTTCATTTTGGTACACAGTGCCGCGTACAAAATCTGTACATCTAAATATGTACATGTAAACAAACGAATCATAGGTTCAGAGTAGTCAGACGTCGGAAGGCTTATTACTAGGAGCTTTGATTTGAGATTAGAGATGGGCGATTCCAAGGAATTTATTTTTTAGGAAAAATTCCCGATATTTTCCCGGGAAACTATCAAATACGTTTCCGAAAGGCAATTTTCCCCTAGGTCAAGAAACTTTCCTTGGAAATGTTTCTTGGAAATTAGGAAAGATAATGGGCAAATTCCAAGAGAATAAATTTCCAAATATTTGTTTAATAGATTAATGGAGGAAAATTTCTTGGAAATTTCAGTAAACTGACTGATCAACGTTTATTTTTTTATTTTTGTTCACATGTTTCTGGGAAAGTTTCTTTTTAGGGATTGATTTCTTCCCGGAAAGTTTCCAATTTTCCCAATATTTCCTTTCGGAAATATTCCCATCGCCCATCTCTATTTGAGATTGATACAGCTTTCAACCGATCCGGCAAAAAGGTGAATTTCTGAATAGAATGAATTAAAAATGTTTTGTAGGATTAAGTAATTCTTGTAATTATAGTAATTATGATAATAGAGATTTAGCGGCAATAAAAAAGCTCCCGGAAGATGTACATCAATGCGATGTGTATCCCTGTAGATGTTTATCACATTAATGTGTATGTAGGGGTGGCTGGTCTTACAGGTGGAATCGGGTGCAGATTTTATCAATCTGCACCTAGTAGTAGTGCCTCCGCAGACTCACAGATGTGTCAAAAAGGCGAAATGTTAAAAATTTGTTAATATGAATTTAAAAAGTACAAAATGGACAGAACAAACAAAAATTTTGAAGAATGACAATATAAACCAAATGAGTAAATGAAAAGAATTGGCGGAATAAAAAAAAAATTTGGCGAATTTTGAAAAATTAACACTCGTGGCTGAGAAATTGCGAAAGGGGATGAAAAATCAAGAGGATTGAAAATTAAGTGTGATTGAGTATACAATATCGAAATAAATATAACCCGAAAATAACCAAATTATGCAATTAAAACTTTTGTGGGAGTTGAAATACATGCTTATACACACCTATTGCGAAGGAAACTGGAAAATTGTAAAAGGTAAACTGGATTCCAAATGAGTTCAGTTTTATTACCGACGGAAAACAAAATTATGCGAATTTTATAAAATCGTAAAGGTGGATGAAAAGTCAAAGGGGGATTAAAATGAGGATTAACCTTGGTTAAGTAAAATTAGGGAAAATAACCCAATTATGTAAAGCTGAAGTAGAGTTGAAATATTGCGAAGGGGGATATTACCGAAGAAAAACTAAATTAAGCAAAATTTGCCAAATTAGCACTTAGGGGGTTTAAATATCGTAAGAGTGGTGAAAATGAACTGTAACTAAGTAGAACTAGCGAAAATCACACGAAAAAGAAGCGGTTGAAAAATTGTGGATGGGTTAAAAATTAATGAAAATGACTGAATTATCGAAAAATCACAAGACAGCCCGAAAAAATAAATAAAATGTATTTACTCCGCTTGCTAGGGCTTAATAAGGGTTGTTAGTAGCGTAGGGGTTGGCTTTAAATTGAAGACTCATAAGAATTTTTTTCAATGGTTGACCGAAATCTATCGAACCCCATAATTTTATTGCACCACTTACATGAAAAAATTTCCAGTTTCAACCCTTAAATTTCATGCCCCTTGTTAAATTATAATGAAAATTTGCCCATCCGCCTACAGTGTCGTTGTAAATTACCACACAAAATCCAGCCCTGATACGTTGAGCAGTTTTTGAGTTCTCGCATTTTTGTGTTTCGGCATGTTAGGGGGTTGTACAATGTACACTATACAGTCTTTAAGGATCGTTTTTCGCGAATGATGAATAAGAGCTTTTTTGTACCATCAATAGATAGCTATCGAATGGTATTAATTTCAATCCTAACATTATTCAGTGGCAGGCGAGCAAACCGAAAGGTAGTAATAAAGTTTTCTAATCTAATCTTATTCAGTGAAAATGCGAGTTTCCACCCCTAACTTTCCTCCCCTTCGATAAATTTTTATTAAAATTCACTCTTCCTTTCTCCAGATGCAGTGTGTAAGATCTCATAATTTTTGCAGAAGATATTGCTTCTCTGTATCAAATTACAGGGCTTCATGGACGTTTCAACCCTTAAACTCCAACCCCCTATTTCACCACCCCCACATGCTCTCAAAACAAATGGCAATTGCGTTTTCCATTTCACCACCCCAATTCAATTCGTTGAAAAATTGTGATTTATAGATTCAAGTTTTCAACCCCCCATGATTTCAGGGTTTGATAGGGTTTCAGAAGAAATAAATAAAATATATTTATCCGCTTACAAAGAGTTATGGGCGGTTAATAGCCTAGGGGTTGGGTTTAGGTTGAAAGCTCATAATAATACCTTTTTTCAATCGTTGACCGAAATCTGTCTCGCATTTTTGTGTTTCTGCATGTTAGGGGTTGTAGTGCCTTTAAGTGTGGTTTTTCTCAAAATATGGATGACCTCTTTTTTGAATGATTAATGGAAAGCTTCGCAAGATTTTACCTATATATGAGTGTACGTTGAATTTACAACAGCTGCGCGCAACCCTTGCGAAGTTATCATATTTTTTGTGGTTTTCATCCCCTGAATTTCATCCCCCGAAATTAGCCTCCTTCACTTTCAACAGAATTGAGGGTCGAACATGCGTACCAAGTTTCAGCAAGATTCCTCAACTAGTTCTCGAGTTATTGCAATTAATAGTTTTTCGGTTTTTCACCCCTAACTACCACCCCCTTGGTCTAATATGGCTCAAAAGCAATTCCCGCCGAGTATTTAGGGAAACACAACTGCACACCAAGTTTCAGCTCGTTATCTCAATCCGTTCTCAAGTTATCCGACGGAGAGACTAGACAAGCGATAGAACGAGCGAGCGAGTGAATAATCAAAGACCTCCGCGTTCTACTACGGCAATAATAGGTATTGTTCATCTATAATTGTTCATTATATTCACTTGAAGAGAGGCTTTCGTCTTGAACGTTTAACGAAAGTGAAAACAAGAAAGTAAACAAAAATATTTTGATTTTGTACTATACCGTTAAAACTTGTATAATAATTTCTATGTTCGTTGACAAATTAATATTCAGTGAATCGTTATTTCCTACACATTATGCAAATCATGCCATAGGTAAGCCAACAACCAACCTATATTTTCTAACTGCCGTTTCAGGGTCATTGTTAAGGATGTAGACGTGTAAGATTTGTGATCTAGAATTAGCAGACTAATAGCCCCCCCTTGTTAATAATTGCCATATTCTATAGTATAAAAGCCAAAATTTTTTCGAGTTCAGTATCATTTGATTTGAACGAAGTCAAATAAGCTCTACAAAATGAAATACGTAAGTGAAATTTCCGGTATTGCTGTTGCCTTGACACTTTCTTCAACAGGTTGCCGTCGTTTTCACCGCCCTTTTGGCCTTCGCCGCCGCTGCACCATCCCCCAAAGCCAAGCCATCTGGTGTATTTGCCGTACCAGCTGTTAGTTACGCCGCCGCTCCCGTTGTTTCCAGCTACGCCGCCGCTCCCCTTGTTTCTAGCTACGCCGCCGCCCCCGTTGTTTCTGGCTATTCCGCTCAAGTTGTTTCGGGCTATTCCGCCCCCGCTGTTGCTAGCTATGCTGCCCCCGTTGTTTCCAGCTATTCCGCCTATCCTGCCGTGTCCGCTTACGGAGTTCACCCTGTAGGATATTCTGGACTTTACTATTAAACTGTTAATGGCTTTGTTTAAATTTTCAACAATATTTATGGCTTTTTCACAAAATTTGCAATAGTAAATCAATTTTTATAACGAACATGTCTGTCTTTTCATCACACTTAATTATGTAACTAGAAGATTCCTTTTGAGAAAAACGGAAATGGCTAATTCTGCTGACCGAAAATGACAAAAAACTGTTCGGTTACATAGTCGAAATAAATTATATATTGGACGACAAAGAAGTTAGCCAATGGCGATAAAACTGCCCTTCATGCAATGCTTTTAAATCGAATTTTTAGTTCGGGGAGCACCTATAAAATCTCAAATATGTATAAAATGTCTAATTTGGCCTGGCTTGGAACCGGATTCGCACTCTTAAAAAGAATTTGGTGATGCTTTATTATTATTATCTCATATTAACTTGTCATTTGCATAATAACTTTGGCATCATAGTAACGGACACTTTTCCGTTGATTATAGTTGTTTTACTTATTGATCGACTCCATTGAAGTGTAGCAATGTCCAGCAAAAAAAGAACATACTGTTTCTGGAGTGACAAAGAGTTAGAGATGGTGCCAGCATCGCATTAATCGCAAACATTTCAAATTTACTGAAAAAAATTTTACTGCAGACACTTTCAAGAAAGAAATTTCCTGGTTGCCGGTCCATCGAAAAAAAATTTCTAATACAGAATTCTAAATAGAAAAGAGCTATCTTGCAACTGGTCACATGCGCGTTCTGATTGGTTGACAGAGGGGACACGTGCCTAAACAAGCACTAATTTTTAAATATTTGTGGCTACTCTGATGGTGGCGCAGTCTATAATTTATTGCAGCAGCAAAAAAGCACATTCTTTTGTGTATTACCGTGAGGAATAGGCCGAACAATACAAAAGTTGTAGGCAATCAAAAAGTGTCCGGTTTTTTGCACGTCAACCTGTATTTTTCCTCGTATTTTCCGATAGACCCCTAATTAAGTATGGCCATGAAAGTATGGCAGTGTTGCTGCCACAACTGGAAGATTATGATTTATTCTCTTCCTGAAGTCCTAATAAAAAAGCTTAGTACTATTGTAAAAATGATATAGTAGGGGAAGGTGGGGCAAAGTGAAGTAGGGGGGCAAAGTGAAACTAGCAATTTTTTTGGGTCCAAGTATCGGTATCTGTCCTGTGATAGCTGAACTAAGTGGCCAATGAAGTTCTTAATTATCCTGTGTTTCGGTTTGAATCATACCTTATTTGGATGGCGACAGTTTAGAAATTCCTGTTTTTGGCTGTCTTGATGTAAAATTTCATGGTAAGTAAATAATGAAATAAATTGTAAATTAAACCAAATTATTACGTTTAACTTTTATGTGGTGGTAGCTTAGTCCTCTAGCTTTGTCTTGTATGCATTTAAATTTCATTCATAATTCAACTTTTAATTAGCTGGTTGACTTTTTTTCAAAGGTAGTTGTGGGGCAAAGTGAAATGCCATGCTGTGGGGCATAGTGAAGTGATTTCATTTTGCCCCTTTGCTTATTATTGTCTCCATGCTTTCCGTGATTAATGACAGCCTTTCTTATTTCCAACAGTTTCGGTAATGGTAGGAGGAATTATACGAATCAGGAAAATATTTTTGTCTTTCCCCAGTTCCCGATGAAAGTGTCATCGATAAGCAACAAATTGTAGACAATCCATTATTTATTTGCCAAAGACATAGGAGAGTACAATTTTTGTAAAAACCTAAGTAGCATTACCATATTTTTTTGTTCTGTTTTTAAAGTTAAGTAAGATTTTTCTTTAATGCAACTTATTTTGCTTGCCTTTTCATTTTGCCCCGCGCAATATTTCACTTTACCCCACAAGTGGGGCAAAGTGAAAAAAATGCAGGTGGTTAAAACTTAAATTTTTTTGAAAGTGTTTATTTTCCGTTTTTGTTTTCATAAATATTTTTACCAAATAAATATGTTATTCTTTAGCACTAATACTTTTATTTCAAAAAATACTCATTAAACTTCTCATAGTGAGGCGTTCTGTCTTAAGTATACCACTTTGCCCCACCTTCCCCTACCTCCACATAATTTTGAATCCTATGTAAGAGAAATTATTAACTTCCTCACAACCATTAATAAAATGGGAGGCTACTGCAACATCCCAAAATTCGGAATTGAGATAACATCAGATCTTTAAGTTTCGAGGTCTTTGGATCACGAAAAAGTGGTCTTTAAAAGATGTCCTCTTGTATGCGTAGGTACGTATGTATGTGAGGAGGATTTCTCGAAAAGAATAGAACTGATTTTAATGAAATTCGTTATGGGGGTTAACCTCCGTCTGCGAGTGATCCCAGTTAATTTTGTTACCAATCCTCAAACACCCACTGCCTTTTTGGCATGCCCACTGTGAAATTTTAAAGATTACCACCATCACTATCAGCACATCAAAGGTTTTCAAACTATGAATATGCATTCAAAACTTAGTGGCAAAACTCCAGAAACACTTTTAAAAAATTGATGGGGTGGATTGAAATTTATAGGAGACAGAATTGGATTATTTACCAAGTGGGAAGGTTTCAGCCGCTTCCGTAGCTCCCAATTTTTTTATTAGTTTTTTTAACCTCCCCACAACCAACTTAAGGGATGTTACTGCAATCACTTCAAAATTCGAAATTTAGATAACACCAGATCTTTACGTTTCGAAGTCCCAGGATCACGAAAAAGTGGTTTTTAAAAAATGTCTCTCTCTCTCTCTCTCTGTGTGTGTATGTTGGCCCTCTCGTGAGCCAAGTTCATTTTTTGCTAGGCAGATATTATTATTTGAAGTAGGACCTATCTTATAGGGGGAGGTTCATTTTTTGATGCTCATCACCATTAGTATCTCGGAAACCATAAAAGATGATAGAGAGAAGATAATATTAGAGAAAAGTTGCGGTATTTCTTGGTGATTAAAAACCTGAAGAGAATTACCCGATATATTAATTCGTTCCTGAGTTATCACGAAAGAGCAGCCTAGCTGAATCTCGCCAGGACTCAAAAATAAATAAAGACACTATTCTTATTATTATTATTATTATTAAATATCTGAAAATTGCCATTTTGAAGCAAAAAATATCTTCCTAACGATTAATGTTATTTCAATGAATCTTGAAACTTTTATATATTTGAGAGCTGTCAAGTGTCAATTGAGTGGGCATTGGCAGAAGGTTTCTAGGCCTTCTAGATTTTAAATAACGACAGTCAATTTTTGATTCTTTTATGGCCGCCATATTAAATTTTGTCACCACCACATGCACAAAAAAATTGGCTTTTCAAAACTGTGGCCAACATTCGTCTTTTTTGAGAGAATGTAACAATGCAACAATTGCAAAAACCAATGTCTTCGTTTTCCAATAAGAAAAAAAAACATTGGCCGCTTATTAATAATATTACTCTGATGCCTACCATGTCATAGGGGTGCAAAAGCAGGTAAGTATATACAGGGTGTACAAAAAACTAGTCATGTCAGGCTGTGGAACTGCAAAACAGTCCGACCTGCACGTCCCATGTCCTCACAGCTGATTTATGAACAAATGGGAAGGTATGAAATGGGAAGACACCCTATTACCCGTTTATTGTACAAGCCGTAGGCGAGTGCCATAAATGATCTGAGGTAGCAATAATCATTACACACGAATAGAATCCTATTCTTTATCCACGGATTTTAAAATCAAAAATCTCTCACCCATTGTATAATGAGTTCATTCTGCAACACCCGTGTATAAAGACAATTTTTTCAACTCCCATAGCCACCCTTGATTGTTTTGTTTTATTTGATCCCTACGTATTCCGCTTTCGTGAAAACTGGACACTTAATTTATGATACAATATTACTATTCGATTTGTTAGTTATACCGGGTGATTCAATTTGGTATTCGCCCCCCCGTAACTATTTTATTGCAACAGGAAAATATATAAAACCATATATATTTGTAAATTGCATGACAAACTCCATGAAGTGACGTCAATAAATCGTCAATATGATGACATTATGTCAAAATGACGATTGTCAACTTTTTTTCTTCAAATGACATGCTGTATATTTCTTAGCGGATTCTTGTAGACGTTTTTTTTCTACATTTAATTATGTAAAAAAAGTTCACAGTTTCACTAGAAAAATTCCGAAAAAAAATTTATTTTATTAGGCATAATTTGAAAGTTTCTTGTCAATAAACGTAGTGAGCCGTGGAAAAAATTGAATTATGGTGTTGCCTAATGACGCCCTCACACGAAGGGTCCTGTTTTTCAAAAATTATAATTGATTTACCTGTTAGATCGTTAATAGTAATAATGTTATTGTTATTCACTAGTTATAAGGTAAATGGGGTATTATTGTTATTAAAAGGGTAAGTAATAATAATTCTTTGAGAAACTACGGTCCTTGCGATGTGAGTGACTTAGACTACACTATAATTCAATTTTTTCCATGGCTAACTACTTTTATTGACAAGATACTTTCAAATTATGCCTAATCAAATCAATTTTTTTTTCGGAATTTTTCTAGTAAAAGTGTAGACTTTTTTTACATAATTGAATGTAGAAAACAAATGTCTACAAGAATCCGCTAAGCAATATACAGCATGTCATTTGGAGAAAAAAAATTGACTATCGTCATTTTGACATATGTCATCATATTGAAGATTTAATTACGTCATTTAATAGAGTTTGTCATGCGATTAACAAATATATATGGTTTCATAAATTTTTCTGTTGAAATAAAAAAGTTACAGGGGGGCGAATACCAAACTGAATCACCCGGTATTCTCGAAATTACCATAACAACTTAAATTAATCCACGTGTAAGTAATGTTACACAAAATTAAAAGTTTCAAGATAATTTATTATCTATTCCAAATTTTTAATGATGAACTAACCATTGCCTGCATTTTTAAAGCATTTGTCATCCTAAGCATTAGGTGTAGAATATTTAATGATGCTGCTAGTCGGCTTCTTGGATGTTCCTAATTATGTGATTTGTGCAAAAGATAAGTTCACACTTGATACCCAGCTCATTTAATTCTGATAGTCCTCGATCGAATGCTTAACAAAATATGTCATTGATACACCAAGTCATTAATACATAAAACGTAATTGTGTCAAAGCCGCCAGATTTCCAATTTTGTAATTTGGCGATTTAGTATTCGATTCAGGATTTGCTATTAGGTACCCCTCTTCAAATCTGTTAAGTTTTTTACAATAAAAGCCTGCAAAGTTATCAACGGTCAGTTCAATTGTTCGATTTGAAGATAGTACAGCAAAATGTTCAAATTCGTAAGTGGAGAATTGAAAATTAATTATAACTTAAGTTTTTTGTGTTTATTTCCTTGTTACAGTGTGTTTTTTTCGCCGTGGTAGCCATCGCTCTTGCCGATCCAGAACCAGAAGCTAAAGCTGACCCTAAGGCTGATCCTGGATATGTTGCTGCAGCTTACACCGCCCCAGTTGTAGCTGCTCCAGTTGCCTACAGTGCCTACAGTGCCTACACCGCTCCTTTGGCATATTCAGCTGGTTATGTCGCCGCTCCTTCCGTTTACGCCGCCGGTTATAGAGCTTATCCAGCATACAGTGCCTATAGTGCCTACAGTGCCCCTCTTGTTGTTGTGTAAAATAATGAATGATCCAATAAATATTTGTTGAAAAACTGCTGATTTTTCTTTTAAACGATCTATTTCGAAAAACAAATCTTCTGGAAGAAAGTGTCCTATAAGGATGCGACAATCATACGTATACAGAGTGGGTAATTTTTCGATGCTCACCATAATAGATGGAGAGTAGTTTAAATTGGAGAAAAGATGCGCTACTTCTTGATGATTAAGATTCTGAAGAGAATTCCCCGATATTTTGATTCGTTCTTGAGTTATCACAAAAAATCAGAAAATTGCTAATTTAAAGAAAAACCACCGATACTATTTGAATGAAACTTGGAACTTTTATATTTTTGACAGCTGTCTAATCGAATGGGATAGGCCTTCCAGATTTTGAATAACGACAGCTAACTTTTGATTCTTTTATGGCTGCAATATTGAATTTTGACACCATCAAATACAGAAATAAATTGTTTTTTCAACAATGTGTCAACATGACCTTTATTGACAGATGTCAGGATTCGAAAATTGGTATGAATAATTTGTAAAATCAGCATAAACTTAGAGAAAAACATTTGCAAAAAAGTACATACACCAACTTCTTCATACTCTCAGGCTTTCACATATTTTCTCAAAAACGTTAATGTTGGTTACATTTTTGAGGAGCTAATTTTTCTGTGTATTCGGCGGTGTTAAAATTCAACATGGCGCCCATAAGAAAAAGAACAGTTGACTGTCTGTATTCGAAATCTAGAAGGCCAAGAAAATTTCTGTCAATGCCATTCAATTAACAGCTGTCAAAAATAAAAAAGTTCCAAGTTTAGTTTAAATATCATCAATCGTTAGGAAGAAATTATTTTTTCTTAAAATTGGCAATTTTCAGATTTTTTGTGATAACTCAGGAACGAATCAAAATATCGGGAAATTCTCTTTAGATTCTTAATCGCCAGGAAAATAGCGCAACTTTTCTCTAATTTAACCGACCCCGGACCTTTTACCGTTTAAAAGATTCCAATGGTGAACATCGAAAAATTACCCACCCTGTATATGTTTAACTTCAGTGCGCAGGTACCTTAGCTTCCGTAGTTGCTATTTTTTTACTGCTTGGCAACGTACGAAGGACTAGGTTTTGTTTTTAGTGCCGTAGCAGCTTATTCGTCCGCTCGCTCGCTCGTCGTATCGCTCCTCACATTGTCCGAGCGATAACTTGAGAACGGATTGAGATATCGGGCTGAAACTTGCTATACGGCTTTGTCTACCGAAAAGTAAGGCAGGTATTGCTTTTGGGTCATATCGGAGTAAGGGGTGAAAAACGGAAAAACCATTAATTGCAGTAACTCGAGACTACTGGAGGTATCTCACTGAAACTTGGTATGCACGTTCGACTTTCAAGTCTGTTGAAAGTGAGGGGGTGGCAATTTCGGGGGATTAAATTTACGGGATGAAAACCACAAAAAATATGATAACTCCGGAAAGGTTACACGCAGCTACTTAAAACTCAACATACACAAATATTTCGATGAAATCTTACGAGGGATGCATTTTCAATAAAATCGAGCAAATGAGGTGGAAATTAGGGGTTGTAACTCAAAATTCCGCTTAAGGTTTAAGTCTACATCTGAAAAAAAAACGGTAAATTCAAGTTTTATGAAAAAATACCGGGCCATCGTCTCAGTATCAAATTCAGTGTGTCAAATAGTATGAAACCATCCCTAGTTCGCCAAAGTTAATCGGATGCAGCACTCTAGAAACATAAAATTTTAGTACTGAAATTAAAATTTCGGTTTCATAAAAAATTAATATCTTAGTAAACTGATAGGTAAACGCGGATTTTTCTTTACAGAGCGCACGGCAGATGACATTAGCATAATTATAAAAATGAAATTTACGTATTTTGTAAATTTATCATAAAAAATTTAGCATTTTTATATTTCATAATTTTTTTAGAAAAAACTGGAAATTCAATCCCATTAAAAAAAAATGTGGAGGGAGCCTTGCACTTCCAGCAATCAATGAAAAATTTTCAATGAAATCTGGTATACAGTTTTTGAGAAAAAAAATACGCCTTTTTAATCACTTTTAAGTTTTTTTCTAAAAAACTGCATACCAGAATGTTTTCATTCTTTGACATAATGAATTACGTATTGAGACGAAGGTCTGGTATTTTTTTCATGAAGTTTGAATGTACCGTTTTTTTTCTCAACTGTAGTCTTAAACCTTAATAAATATTGTTGGTCGAAAATAGCGTCAGTCGATAGCTTTCCGTTAATGCTTTAAAAAAAGTGTTATTCATATTTTGCGAAAAACCACCCTTAAAGGTCTCCTACAACCCCTAACATATGGAAGCACAAAAACACGAGAACTCAAAAACTACTTAACGTATCAAGACAGAATTTGGCAAGGTAATTTCCAGTGACATTGTAAGCGGATGAACACATTTTCACTAAGATCTAACAAGGGTGATGAAATTTAACTGTAGAAATTGGAAATTTCTTCAAGTAAATGGTGTTCATGAAGCCCTGTAATTTGACGCAGAGAAGCAATATTTTCCGTGAAACTGTGAGGTCTTACACATTTCATCTTCACAAAAAGAGTAGTGAATTTTAGTAGAAATTTATCGAAAAGGATGAAATTTAAGGGTGGAAACTCCAATTTTCACTGAATAACGTAGGGTTGAAATTAATACCAATCGATAGCCTTCTATTGATAGTACGAAAAAGGTCGTGATCATCATTCGCGAAAAACCACCCTTAAAGGCGTTACAACCCCTAACCTGCAAAAACAAAAACACGAGAACTCAAAAACTACTCAGCGTATCAATTCAGGATTTGGTGTGTCAATTTTCAGTGACGCTGTAGCCAGATAGACAATTTTTCACTAAGATCTAACAAGCTCGTTATCTCAATCCGTTCTCAAGTTATCCGACGGACAGACTAGACGAGCGAGCGAATAATGAAAGACAAGAGCAGTGGCGTGCCGTGCCCTTAGGGGCGGGGGGGGCGAGGCATTCTTGGGGCGCAAAATATTGGTAATGCAATTTATTTTTTATTATTATTATCTACATTTAGGTACTACACATTTTAATGAACAATTATTACAAAGCCATTCTTCGCATTTTTAATCCTTTAAATCGGTCTAAAACCGCATTCAGGTCAATATTTTTTACCAAGTCCGCTTCAATTGATAATAGTGCCAAACTATACAGGGTGTATTACGAATATGGAGCAGTATCGATATCTCTGGACATAAGCAAGGTACAGTTCTAAGAGTTAGCATTTACAGAAATTGACACATTCGGAGTCTATTGAAATTATTGGCGACGATGGGGTACTTCCGGTTATACCGGAAGTAGGGGCCAACTTTAAAATTTTAAATGGCAACCCCCATTTTTCATTACAGATTCGGACAGAGGAGGAAAGCCTAAACCTAAAACACCTAACAAGTAACTTGTTTGCACCAGCCGCCTAGATTTTATTAACGTTTTTAGAGAAAAGTTCAGCAAAACAGTGCTATGTAAAAATGGTCATAACTTGTAAACCGCGGGCGATAAAAATAAAAATGACACACCATTGTAAAGTAGAAAGACTGTTTTACATTATGCTTGCCAAAAAGTCATATGAAAGCTGATTCAAAGTCGATTTAAAGAAATTGAAATGTTGGAAATTTAAAAGCCGAATGACATTTTCTTCTTATGGAAAAAACAGCGATTTTAATCGTTTCCTTTTTTGACACTTTATGGGCACCGTTGAAAAGAGAATAAAATTCTGCACCCATCCATGCAGAAAAACTTGTATGCTGCCATTTAAGAAAAAAATGTTATTCGGGTTTGAAATTTCCAGTATTGCAGTTTCTCGAAATCAACTTTCAATTAGTTTTCTTAGGATTTTTGGCAATCATAATGTAAAACAGTCCTTCCGCTTTACAACGGTGTGTCATTTTTATTTTTATCGCCCGCGGTTTACAAGTTATGATCATTTTTACATAGCACTGTTTTGCGGAACTTTTCTCTAAAAACGTTAATAAAGCCTAGGCGGCTGGCGCAAACAAGTTACATGTAGGTGTTTTAAGCTTAATTTTTCTTCCTCTATCCGAATCTGCAATGAAAAATGGGCGTTGCTATTTAAAATTTAAAAGTAGGACCCTACTTCCGGTATAACCGAAAGTGCCCCATGGTCGCCAATAATTTCAATAGATTCCGAATGTGTCAGTTTCTGTAAATGCCAAATCTTACAACTGTACCTTCCTTAAGCCCATCAGAGATATCGATACTGCTCCATATTCGTAAGACCCTGTATAGCCAAAATTATAGCGCACTAAACTTAAAACTTCTTCTGGGAATCACAATCACTGGCACCGTTGAATTTTACTAGGATCAATTCTTTTCCTTACCTAACCATCCTTCATCCTTTTTAAATCTTGAGTGACGGACATTATATCTGTAGATGAGGACTGTCTTCGTGAAATTATGAGTAACTTGGTTTTGTTTAATATGAAATATCAAATAATAGAAAGGTCTGCGATCTGAGGGCGCTGACAATTTATGGAAAAGGTGCTCCAAATCCCCAATACAGGCAAAATCGATACCGCCGAGGTAGCCACGAGCTGCCGTGTTCAAAATTTATAAACAGTTATTTAGTTTCTTCTCTATTTGGGGCGCCCGCCCCCAAGCAACTGTATTATAGTGTAGCTCTTAAATAGCTACATGCTTCGTAGAGAAATAAACCTTTACCTTCAGTTATTTATTACATCAGAATGGCAGAATTCGACCGGCTCTGAGGAACAGCCTTTTTTGCTTGGGCGGAAAGGGCGGCACAGCCTAAAGGGCGGGGGGGGCGGTCGCCCCCCCTAGCCCCCCTGACGGCACGCCACTGGACAAGAGTACCTTAGCATTCTGCTACGGCACTAAAACGCTTCATTACGGGTCTGTCCATAATTTAAAATAACCATTAACTGTAACCATTTGTCTATAACTTCTAATATTTACTTAAAATTCTCTTTGATTTGTGCCTGTCTACCTTCTTGAGATGAGGCTATAAGGCCACTTGCGTTTAATGAAATTTATATTTATTTCCTCATTAAGTAGTCTCAGACTCAGGTAGTTATTATTTTATTTCGGATTCACCACGACATTACCTGCTTAACTAGGTCAATGTTAAGCTTCCAGAAGCGTCTCTTAAGGGACATCAAAAGCAAGCTTAGAATATTAATATCCATTTAAATTTTAAATGGATGAATAAATGTCACATAAACCTTGCCTAAAACAAATCATAAGTATAAAAGCAATGTACGTTTAATTAAAGTCAGTAACTAAGCTACTTTGGCCTAAAGCTGTTAGTGATAAAGATGTTCAAATTTGTAAGTATTGCGTGAGTGATTAAAAAGTGAAACGTTACGAGGATTATACTTTCTTTCAGTGCGTTTTCGTAGTGCTTTTGGCCGTTGCTTTGGCGGCACCAGCTCCTAAGCCAAATCCAGCTCCTAGACCACAACCGAAACCGAAACCCACTTATTATGCAACAGCCTATACGTCTGTTGGAGCACCTGTGTACACTTATTCGGCAGGTTTAGCTGCTCCTATAGTGTACGCGGATGATTATTACGACCATTATTACGAACCTGTATACACTGCATATGCTTCGGCACCTCTTGTATACTATTAATACTCGTTTAAGTTAACTCACATTGAGGTATTTTGTAGGTTTGTGATCATAATAATTATGAACCTATTAATGACAATCCAAATTGATTTTAAAATAAATTTTTTGTAAACGAAACGCAATCCTTTGTGACTTTTTGTTAACAGCTGACCCGAATTTGAAATGTTGGTGACAAAATTGAAATATGTTTTTCAACAATAGTTATTTATTATGTAAGGGGTAGAAGTCACAGATTTTAGCGTGAGGTGTGAAGTTGTCTCCCGACGCGCAGCGGAGGGAGTTATCACACCGAACGCTGAAAGGGGCTCAATAGCAGGAAAATACAGATTTAGAGAAGTTAGTAGACGATTTTTTTCACTTCCGGTTTAACCGAAAATGACCCTAGTGTTATTTTTTCAAGTAGAAACATACATTTTTCTCAACCGATTCGGAATTACCTACCATTTTTTCCGTGTCAGAAACATGTGTCACAATTGCCCGAAAATGCAGTCAGGGCCACCCTAAATTTTGAAAAGCATCGAAGAAATCGCTGAAAAATTAAATTTACTGGGGGGGATTTCACAGTCGGCAGTGGTGTACAAATTTTCGGCAGTGTTAGTGGGAAATGTTAGGCAGTGGTTGCAAATTCGACAGTGGTCTATGAATTTTTAGGCTGTCGGGGGACTTCACAGTCGGCAGTGGTGTACAAATTTACGGCAGTGCCCTGAAAATTCGGCAGTGGTGTACAAATTTTTGGGGTGTGAAATGCCCCCCAAAATTTACCAAAAATTCGAAAGAAAGTCAACTTTATTTTTTTGATACAAATGCAACTGCGCAATTATCTTCCATTTATTTCTATTTCGATTTTCCATATTTCTTAATTTTCCATAATTTGCAAAAATCGAAAACTGAATTGAGAAAAATTAAGTTGAACAGTTGAATTTGCAGCAAAAAATTGAAGCTGAAGTGTTTTTGCGTTTTTCAAAAATCTTCAATTTTCAATGATTTTTTCGATGTTTTTGAAAATGTAGGGTGACCGTAATTGCATTTCCTATCAAGTATGATACATGTTTCTGATTCAGAAAAATTAGTACGCTCCACTCATTTTCTATTGAAGTGACAGATACCTATACGTCATAAAACATGACAAATGTCAAAATTTTGCAATTGCTCTGAATTGGCCCAAAATGTTCTTTGTGTGCGTGCAGTTTTGAGTAAAGTGCAAAGAAAAATATTCAGGAAAAAGCCTAAGGTACGTTAATCTATGACACTGCTGCTAACAATAAAAATAAACCCTAGAAGATTTGGATTATGTAATGTTCTTGCTTTCCCGCTTAATTTCGATCAAATTGTCAAAAGTACACGCCCTTACAAATTAGAGTTGTACAGTTCCAGAAAAATTTTAGTTCTGCTATAGTAAATGAACGGACTTTAGATTCCGAATCCGTTTAGAAAAATTGGGGGGCTATCCACTCGGAATTTTTTCGTACACCACGTTGGAATTGATGGAATTTTTGGAATTTTTGTGGAACTTTTGGAATTTTTTGGAACTTTTGGAATTCTTTGAAATTCCTTGGAATTTTTGGAATTTTTTGGAACTTTTGGAATTATTTCATACAGTGCGCATGCTCATAAGACTATGTCATCTTCGTTAATAAATTCGGAATTATTCGGAACTCGGAACCGACATTTGACACCAGACAGGTGACATTGGTGACACTGATGACAGGTCCTTGCCAGTGCGTGTGAGATGTGACAGTAATCAGCTGTTGTTAGTGGGGTTAGTAATCGTGGGAGTAATAAAATAATCAGAGAGACAGCAATAAAAATAAAAGCTCTTGCGGAAGAAGTCGAATAAAGTTAGTACTGACAGACTGTACAGATACAAACATGCAATAAATAAAAGTTCAATTTTTTCACAATAAATAAATAAAATATATATATATTTTTATGTTCCCCAAAACCAGAATTAGGTACAGGAAAAATTACTCCTAACTTTCCTTCAAAAGTCTAACTCCGGGTTGCTCCGGAAGCTTGTAAAGTAATTTTTTCAGGTATCTATCTTACAGGAAATTCGACCCTGAACTTCTTGAGCCTCCTAGATACCGAACAATCTAATCTACTAACTAGCACCCTCTTCTTAACACAGAGGTCTTATTAATACTCCCCAAATAACTAGGATTCCGTTCCAATCGAATTGGACGAATGTACACTGAATCGCGTCTTTTGACAGTTATTTGACAAATCAGCTGTCAACTTCTATGCAATTTTTAATGCGCATGCGTGAATGCATTGAATTGTCAGATTTCAAGGTTAAAGTCTTGGAATT
This sequence comes from Pycnomerus fuliginosus, assembly GCA_963924575.1. Classification (NCBI taxonomy): domain Eukaryota; kingdom Metazoa; phylum Arthropoda; class Insecta; order Coleoptera; family Zopheridae; genus Pycnomerus; species Pycnomerus fuliginosus. Next base: position 33,088,421 of record OZ004618.1, on the reverse strand, counting down.
TTTGGAACTTTTTTGCACTGTCGTGGAATTTTTGGAATTTTTGGAATTCTCGGAACTTTTGGAAGTTTTTGGAATTTTTGGAATTAATGAGCTGTTTTCTGGAACTTTTTGGAATTGGAATTTTTTCGTACGCTAAAATGTCTAGTGGATAGCCCCCCAAGAAAAATATACATTTCTATTTAAAAAAAATTAAATTTGGTTCATTTTCGGTTAAACCGGAAGTGGAAAAGATATTATATTACTTTCCATAAATCAGAACTTGTCTATCACTGATTTCTGCAAAAATTTCAAATCGGTAACTTTAATATTTTTCAAGATATCAGCCCGCGACATCCATTTTGAAACACCCGGTATAATACAATATTTTTTTCTATAACCGCTGTGAAACGTTAAAATAGTATATTATACTTATATTAAGGGACTGAAGTCAACCATTTAATGCCGAGCGTGAAAGTTTACAATACTAACGAGAGGGAAAAGTGTTGTCAAACCTGACCTTTATTTGTCACTTTGTCAACGATTTTGCCAACATTGTAAAGTTGCCCTGAAATTAAACTAAAAATAAGAAACAGGAATCCAATTTCAGAAATAAAAATTCCCAGCTAGTCAGTCAGGTCAAAAAAACATAGATTATACTTACGGCCCATGGGCTGCAAGTGTTACACTTACAGTGCAAGTTGTGTGCAGTATTTTTCTCTTCCTGCCTCAGGTATTGCAAAAAATACTGTACGCACTTCGGTATGTAGTTTATTTTTGTGATCTCGATTACTTAGGAAACCTCGGCCCTATGGGCCTCGATTTCCTAAACTGCATTCGTCAACCACAAAACTTATACTTACATTCCTTGGTACGTAATATACTATTATTCCAACAAATGCAAGAAAATATACGAGGAGAGTTTCACGAATTTTTGAAGTGGTGTAAGGAAATGGTTAAGGATTCTTCGTCGACGATTAAATTGGCAAAACATCGAGGGTCCACGCTAAGGTCGGATTGTTGTGTTGTCTCGACGACAATAAAGGCATTCAAAAATTGACAAGGAAGCGTCAAAACGCGGCCACCAAAAAGTTTTGTTTTCCTTATTTTTTTCCCCTTAAATTAATAAAATATTGATAGGTTTTTGGCCGGAAGTAGCTGTTTTCCCATCAACCAGGTCAAGAAGATGCACTGAGACGATAGTTCGAATACTGGAATCTCTCACAATAATTGAGGTGGTTAAGGTAGAATTTGATAAAAGCGGAACAAAGACTTTGATAGTATGTACCGACAAATGTATTTCAACAAATGTGTATTTTAATAATAAATGAATTTACGTAACTATGGAGAAATTTAATAATTTTACATTTAATCCCTTATGATTTTTGAAAAAAATTAGTCCCCGGGGATTAAATGTTATACTTCAGTCCCTAAAAAAAGTCAATAAAGTAGTACTTTTAATGTAGGGAGTGTAAAATAGTTATTTGTTTAACAAGGCAAAAAAAATGCAGATATACTGCCGCGGCAGAAGTTTCATCCAGCCAAGGCAGTAAATCTGTTTTTTGCTGTATTGAACACATAATTTTTTCGCCAATTGTCATTAAAAAAGTGCATTTTTTCTGTCTAGGCAGTAAAAGTCGCATTATATTGCCGCAAAAGAGGCAGTAGAAGTGCACTTTTAATGACTACCGGCGAAAATAGTTATTTGTTTAACAAGGCAAAAAAATGGCTTGGCTGGATTCCTAGCCTCGGCTATGAAACTTCAGCCGCGGCAGTAAATCTATTTTTTGCCGTGTTTTTTCACCGATTCCTAATAAAAAAGTGCATTTTTACGTCTAGGCAGTAAAAGTCGCATTTTACTGCCGCAAAACAGGGAGGAAAAATGCACTTTTAATGACTACCGGCGAAAATAGTTATTTGTTTAATATCTACAATATAAACACTAAAATAGTGCAATAATTTAGATCAATGCATTAGGTAAATCGGTGGAATGTGTGGAACATCGCTAATCGCCTTGCCTGCTTGAAAGTTAAAAGAAAGGCAATTAATGAAAAAAGTCAACTCGACTAGACAGTGATCCTTGCTCTTTGTAGAAGAGAATCGATTTTTGTTGTAATTTTCATACAAATGGAGTAGAAGCAGTAGGCTTTTAGTCGCTTTTAGCTACCTACCGACCAGAAATTTTTGCTCAAAGACGAGTCGGTGTGATACGACATAAAATTTGGTCCTAAATTGCATATAATGCAATGCAATTGCATAGGCATTGTATGCAATTTAGGACCAAATACTGTATCGTGTCACACGGCCTTAAATATTTATTTTCTGCATCGTTTAAAGTCTTAATTTTCTTGCGAGTCTGGGCGACAAAAGCATTTAGAGGTCCAAAAAAATGTAGGTCTTGACGGAATCAGAGTTGCGTGCCAAGAAACTGCACTTCTTATAATTTGATTTGATGGTTCTACTTTTTTGCTAGGAATGTGGTTCATAGCTAAAAATGTACATCTCCCTTCTTCTCTTTTCAATAAATTGCGCAGAATTTCTCAGTTCAACCGGAGGTTCAACAGTTGCTAGCCAGTAGCCACATCCTTCTTTAGAGAGGCTCGTCATGCAGCCTTCAAACGGGTGTGGCGGTTCAAGATCCTCAAGGACCAGCATCAAAAAAACTAGTTTCTTCAATCAGGAACTATAAGAAAAATCAAGTGCAAGGTTGGATTCGTTATAAATATGGACAAAAGGAGGGCTGGCACCCATTTATTATCTACACAAAGGAATCCCTCGATTTATAATAAGAATGCTATTGTTGTAACTTTTTTATTCTATCGTAACAATATGCAAAGACAAAAAGTTTACCGAACCATTAATTTGGCGCACAATCCAAGACAATGGCGGATTATTCAATCAATTACGATACAGATTTCGATGAACAGTCTATTCAATGCATACGCATTTAGTCAGGATTCACAAAAGTGAATGCATGGAACATGCAGGGTATTATGTAATGGGAAGCTGTCACAACAAAACACACCTGAATGCTGACAACAATGTGTCTGGCATTTTAATGCTCCTAAATAATTTGATAAATTTGAGTCTAATCCACACATGGAGAAAGTTCGATATTCACGTAACAGTATAAAGCTGAACGAATTCATTGTTGAATAATAAAAGTGAATTTCAAGTTCAATGTTATGGGGACTGACATGTGTAAACAATGGCCTGAAGCTAATAAAAATTGTTTCAGATTTTGGACTTACGAAATATGACATTGATTCCATATTAAGTCGAACAGGTGTCGGTTTCGAGCAATAATTATTAATTAATATACCTACTACCTATTATTATTCACCTACTCCTACACAGAAGGTGTACAAATTAGAGTAAATTATATACCAAAGGACTGAAGTGCATCATTTAATCCCGAGCGTGAAAGTTTACTGCCCGAGCGAAGCGAGAGGGATTAAATATCACTTCAGTCATGTGGTATATACGCTATTTAGTCGGAAAATGTTGAAATGTCACTTTGACGTAGTTTAATCAATACGACGAGTAGTCTCTTGATTGCCGCGGGTTTTGACGTCCGAATGGTTGTCAACTACGAGTCAAAATTTAAAAAAAAATCTACCATTTGACAAGTAGTGCATCCATGAGGACTCAACAAGACAACCAAGAGACTACGAATCGTATTTTGCAGATTATTTTATAAATTAAAGTATTGAGTAAGTAGTGTCAAGTTGACGTTGTAGTATTATCACTGTAATCAGGATTTGATTGGTTACTGGTTTACTAAATGGATTGGTTCAATACTCAATGTATAAAATAATCAATATAATGCAAGAAACAATGGATTCTTTATAAAATACCTAGCAACGGCACTTCAGTCCCATGGGAGGGAATGACCCACTTCAGTCCCTCAAAAGAGTGCCTAAAAGTGCTACTTCATTTCCGGGAGTGCAAAAAAATCTTATTTTCGCACGTCTATACAGAAATTGTACCAAATTGGTACTAATTGTATACTATTCCTTCATGCCTCATAGACGTTGGTAAGTAACCTCGTAGGTAACGGTCAATGATGAAACCTAAATAATACACAGAGTTTGTACTTAGTAGGCATCTTCTTCATAAAATCGTGTAATTCTTCTTAAAACTTGTATCAGGGAAGAAATAGAAAAGAGAACGAAGAACGCTCAATATGACGTCAATTCTTCTAATGAATTTTCCAGATTTTGGCGTCATACTTCCTTGAAATGGGTGCCTACCTATTACCACAGTATTACCTAGTAAACGCTGAACCAAAGGTCCTGATTCTCTTTAAAAACTAAAAATATCGTTAAACTTTTTGATAATTTTAACTTAGGCCTCGACTTAGGCAATAAAATGCTTATTTGTCACAACCTGACGGCATTTCTCCAGTCCTGGAAAAAGTTGATAATGAGTATGACTGAATTTAAGTAACGAGATAGGAACAGTTGCTAATTATTGGAAGAAATTACTACCATTTTACTGGCAATTAATTATTCATCTCCAGCCTCCTATTTCTTTACTCATAATATAATAGGTAACTGAGAAGACGAATACCTATATTTTAGTAAATCCCAAGGCAAATGACTTTCAATTTTTCCAAATTACGTCCCAAAAGCTTGATATGATCTGAAGCACGCGTCCGATTTACATAATTTTGTAGTTTTTTCTTGCATCAATCTAGGATCCGATTAAATAAAACCACATTACAACAGCTTTAGCTGCTATTTAAATTGCTAATTTTTTCTACGTCAAATGTAACGAAAAAAATTCATTTAAACAAATTCCTTTCTCGAATTTACTTAATATGATTGTTGGGTAGTTTCGAATTCAAATTCAGCAAACTTGCATTAACTGACCTCAGTGTATGGTGCAATTGTTAGCTATAAATTGTCTTCCAAAGCTACTGCAAGAATCAGTCGTTTTGTCAACGTCTAAATTAAATTACCAAAATGCTCAGAATTGTAAGTATTTTTTGAAGTATTATTTGAGATGATTAATATCTGTTTTAGGTGACTTTTTTTGCTGTTGTGGCTATCGTTTTTGCAGCCCCTGAACCAAAACCTAAGGCCAAGCCTGCCTTTTTGGCTGCGGCTTACACCTCTCCCGTTGCTGCGGCTTACACCTCTCCCGTTGCTGCGGCTTACACCGCTCCCGTTGCTGCGGCTTACACCGCTCCCGTTGCTGCGGCTTACACCGCTCCTGTTGTTGCAGCCCCTGGAGTGGCTTATGCATCTCCCTTTGGCTATTCCGCAGGATATTATGCCCCTTCAGTTTATACCGCAGGTTATTCGGCTTACTCTGCACCCTATGTAGTCGTTTAAAATTGTTTAAATATGGATAAATAAAAAATTCGTTAAATTATTGTCCCTTTTTTAACCTCCCCACAACCACATAAAAATGGGAGGTTATTGCAATCACTCCAAAATTCGAAATTGAGATAACACCAGATCTTTACGTTTCAAGGTCCCAGGATCACGAAAAAGTGGTTTTTAAAAAATGTCTGTGTGTATGTACGTATGTACGTACGTATGTACGTATGTGAGCACGATTTCTCGGAAACTACCGAACGGATTTTAATGAAATTTGGTATGTATGTTAGGGTTAGCCTTCCGGTGAGCCCAGTTAATTTTCTTGCGAATCCACAGACGCTAAGTGCCTTTTTGGCATGTAAACTATGAAATTTGACAGATGAACACTAATCTTTCTTATCAGCGCATGAAAGGCCTTGAAATTATGTATCTGAAACTGTATTCCCACTTAGTGCCTTTTTGGCACAAAATCTAAAAAATCGAAATTTAGAGGAAACATTAAATAACACGCTACAGCCTAAACTGCTGGATCGATTTGGCTGAAATTTGGTAGGTAGAGATACCGCTACCCGCCGTAGAGCTGATTTAATTTTGGTGACAATCGGCAAACGGCAAGTGCCATTTTGACATATAAACTTTGAAACTTGACTAATGAACTCCCATTTTCTCTACCAGCACATGAAAAGTCTTCAAATTTTGTTTTCAAAATTGTATTCAAGCTTAGTGCCCTTTTGGTAAAAGATCGTAAAATTTAGAAAGATCACAGAGAACACCTTAGGTTTGGTGGAGTAAAACTTAGGTATAGTAAACAGTAAAATTTACTTGATATTGGTGATAAGATTGGATCATTCACCGAAGTGGGGAGGTTCCAGAAGCTTCCGTAGCTGCCCATTTTTTGAACTGATAGTAATTCTACTAGGTTAACGAACCTTGCAGCAGAACGTAAACATTTTATAAAGGGAAACCAGATGTGGATAATTTATATCGATTTATGAATTACATATCACTTTACAAAGAAGAGTGTTTCTGAATTGTATACAAGAATTGATACGGTGGTAAATTAACTTTAAGGTGAATAAACCGCATAAAAGGCGTCAATATTTTTATTTAGCTTATACCAGTTGGATGACCTTAAAAGATATTTCCGCAGGAATCATGGAGCTTCAAGCTTTTTCGAAAATGTTTCGTTGTTTCTCTGGAGGCTAAAATAGAATAATAATAGGGATCTATCTACATCATACCTACCTGATTTTTTGGCTTCTGTAGAATTAAATTTTTAGGCTTTTGCCAGTTGATCTCGTGATTGATGGTTTTTCAGGAAAACAAATTAAATAAGTAATTTAATTCCTATATCTACATAGTAGTACCTACCTATACATTAGTAATGATAATACCTACATAATTATAATGAATTGAGGCAATTCCTGAAAACAATATCTTCTACAAATGCGGAACTAAGAAGAACATAGGTATTGGATGGAGTTGTTTACTTGTTTTGTTTATACTATTTTTCAACATAAATAATTATTATTTACTATACATTATTTACATACATAAATCAAGAATCTCAATCATGATTAGATAACCAGCAATACAAGCCCAGATCGTAACGTGTGGTATACCTTCAAACAATTCAAAGAGAGAATTGCTAAATTAGGTGAGAATTGAGAAGGTTTTATCATTAACGACATTTTGTAGCAAATACAGAACTGTATCTCTCTGAATCTACAGGGTGTCTCAGTTTCAGAGCTCTAGCACTTAATTTTAATGAAGTCTTCAAATTAAGGGAGGTAACTGTCATCGGTTGTCGGAGTTAGAACGGCTCCCACAAATTATGCTCTGAAGATGGGAATTATTTTCTAAAACTAGTCAGAATAAAGTCAAATTTTACCGAAAACTATGGGTTCCAATTTACCTTCCCCTCATATAGAGTATTATGTTATACCGTGTGTATTTTAAAAAATGGACGGAATTTTACCGCGGTTTTAGAAAAAAACTACCTTCCTACAGTAAAGAATAATAAATAACCACAACGTTAATCTAATTAAAAATGCTACAATTTGGTGAGTCAGATGATTTTTTTCAGCCCCAATTACCCCAATTTTGTGTTTTTAAATTTAGACTATCTATCTTTTTTGCAACGAATTCAGCATCAACTTAGAAACATGTATCGTACTTGACCGGAAGTACCTACAGTCACGCTACTCTAGATTTTCTAAAACATCGAAAAAAATCTGTGGGTAAAAAACTGAGATTTTTGAAAAGCGCAAAAACACGTCAACTTCATTTTTTGAGACAAATTCATCTGCGCAATTACATTTTCCTAAATTGTTTTTCAAATGTTATCAATAGTTGTGGAAATTAACAAATTTGAAAACAGCAAAATCCGGGTAAAAGAAAATGTAGTTGCACAGTTGAATTTCCCACAAAAAAATAATGTTGACGTGTTTTTGCGTTTTTAGAAAATCTCAATTTTTCACCGATTTTTTTCGATGTTTCTGAAAATCTAGAGTGGCCGTAGCCGGGCACATTTTGAATTTAGCGACTCGTGGTTCTTCATTAAAATTTATTGATTTACGATCAAAGACACGATTATACTGAAAACACTCCGTTGAACATTTTTATAAAACGTTTCAGTTACTCCGTATACATGCACACACTTAGCTCGAGCTAACTAAGCTCGGTATCATTCAACTTTGATTAATTAATTACAATAAATGTTTAATATAGTCTGACGTATCTAGGAGACCTATAGGCACTATCACTAGAAACACCCCACTACATCGAAACAGTTGATTTTCACTGCTGACGCGTTTCGAACGCAATGTACTCATTATCAAAGCTTAGCTTCGGCTTTGATAATAAGCACATTGTGTTCTAAACGCGTCAGCAGTGAAAATCAAGTGTTTCGGTGTACTGGGGTGTTTCTAGTGATAGTGCATTTTTCTACCGAAGTTGTCCAGTGTTTCCATTGAGACCTGACGGGGAGTAACAAAAATGCACCCTCTCTAGTAAATTTCCTGTTGTTCGCAAAGAACGGCAAGAAGCCATAACATGCGGTGAGAGGGTAACCAATTGATAAATTTAGAGGTAAGCGCGCGGAAACATTTACCTACCTGCCCGCTTAAAACTTTTGGAGATCAGTGTACCTACCCCATTGCACAGCTGTCACCTTTGCCTTTGCTCATACTTAGCACAATTTGGGTACTAAAATCGAATTATTGTATTAATTTCTAGAAACGACACAAAGTGTCGATGCCTATTATTATAAATACAACTAGAGATTTAATAACTTCTATAATTATTTTATGTATTGGGTATTTTTGCCCAGACCAAGAATGATCTATAATGCGGCCCCTAAAAACTGAGATGAGGGTGCTAAATCCTTCAACGTAAATTGATTATAATTAGCATTTATTTTGCGAAACTAGAGATGATGTAACTTGTCTATTTTACAGGGCAAGCATCAGTCTTTCGCAATACCGGGTGTTTCAGAGACCCCGCCGTATAGGCAATATAACATGGGGAAAATGAATTTTATTTTTTTGCTACTCCCGAGAATTTTCTCGAAAACTTTTAGCGTGTGTGGAGGGTAGTCCATACTAGTATGTGCCTATTGAGATTTTTTTCGTTCGTCAGCTCCTGTTAGGTACTTAACGACCCGCTTCGAATGTTTACGTAGTTTGCTGCCTTTGTGGTTTGCAGGACAACGCAAAATAAATTGAAAATTGAATTTTAAATAGAAACGGATTTTTTTTTCCAGCACAATCAAACCGTTTCGAATTATCCCTTTATTTTGCGTTGTCCTGCAAACCATAAAGGTAGCAAACTAGGTAAAAATTCGAAGCGGGTCGTTTGGGCTTGAAAAAATTTTTTGTTTGCGTCTGAACTTCAATTTTCAAAAAATTATTGTCAAGTACCTAAGAGGAGCTGACGAACGAAAAAAATCTCAAGAGGTACAGGCTAGTATGGATTATCCTCACATGCTAAAATTTTTCGAGAAAATTCTCGGGAACTGGAAAAAAATTAAATTCATTTTCCCATGTTATTTGCCTATACGGCGGGGTCGCTGAAACACCCGGTATAAACAATAAGAAAAAATTTGTTGAAAGTTTGGTCCATTTTCAGAAAGGAACTGATGTTTGATTACACAGGGTAGTTTCAAAGTCTTGTTCCACAAAATGTACTTACTGTTTACGACGCGTTTCGGAGTGTTACTCCATCTTCAGCTAGAAAGGAAATTAACACAAAATACAAAACAAAACGCGTCCTAAACAGTAAGCAAATTTTGTGGAACAAGACTTTGAAACTAATTAATTGTATATTTCAATATGGTTTATGATAATCTAAGAGTTTTCTAGACTCTTGTCTTGATTATTGTTGACAATCAAGACAAGACAAGAGTCTAAAAAAGTCAAGTCTAGATGGCAACACTAATTGAAAGCGACTGCTTGGTTTCATAAGAACCGTTTATTGAAATCGAAATTCCCAGATTATACAATGTATCTTTGAGGGAGTATACATATTTTAAAAACTATTGATCACAATACAGTATAGGAATAGGGGGCAACGTAGCGATGTGATGTATAATAATGTGTCTTGTAGCTAACAGGAACTACCTGTGCAACAGAGACAGGGGCGACGGCTGCGGGGGCTACATATTGGGTATAGGTGTGTACAGGGGCCACGTGGTAAGTTGAATATGACACTGGTAGAACATCAACACCGTAGCTGTGATAATAGCTTGGTTTTGGTTCTGGTTTTGGATTTGGATTCGGTCTGGCTGCAGAGAAGACCAAGAGACAAACGAAGACTAGCTGAAAAAATAACGTTCAATTTATAAGAAAATGCCATGTTTATTAAAATTCATCAAAGAAAACAGAGATCTTTGCAGGGCCAGAAGTAATGCATTATCCACTGAAGGATTTGCCCGTAAGAGACTATATGGCCATTTGCACCGACGCGAGGTTGCTTAACTTTAAGCGACACTTAAAATAACAAGAATGACATTTAAACGATGAGAAATATGGCATTCTTGACATTTTAAGTGTCGCTTAAAATTAAGCAACGTCGGTGCAAATGGCTATTAAGGCCGTTTTCTTCGCCCGCAATCGGGACGAATTTTGAAACAGGAGAGTAACTTAAACTGAGAATCTCAGAAAGAAGTACCTTAAGGGTAGCCCATAAAAAACCGGACAGTTTTCTTTTTTGTATATCTTCGTTAGCTTTTATACGATATTTTTAATTTTATACTCGACGTAGCTTAAGGTTGAGGTCGTCGATACCACGCATTGGATTTGAATTCGCACCATCATCATCAGTGTCGTTCCTAAGGACTTTCATTTAACACCATTATTTAGGCCAATGGGGTTTCGTTACCCTTTGACACATGACAGTGGCGTTTAGACAAGATTGGAAGCCGTTCTTTCTTCTTTCCAAAATGTCCTTCAAAATGAAAATTAATCCATCCCTAAATTTTTTGTGAATTTTCTTCCACTGCTCTAAATCGCATAATTTGCAAGAAAAAGTACAGAGACGATGGGCCACCCTTTACTTTGTAATCTATCTATAGTCTACTTATTGAAGACATTTAACTACCAGGGGTTACTACTACCGTTTATGCAACATGCAACTGACTAAGGTTTTTCGGTTTTTCGTCGGTTTTTCATCAATCCCGAAATGTGTTCCAAATGTTGTTTCAGGATTGAAGAAATACGGCACTAAAATTGAACGAGTACAGGGCCGTCACTTCGCAGGACTGATCCCGTGATCCTGAAATAACGTTTGAGACAACATTCCGGGGTGGATGAAAAACCGACGAATACCGAATAACCGAAACGTGTGTAGGCGGTTTGAAGAAAATTAAGCAAAATTTACAAAGGACGATAAAAACACTCACCACTTTAATGAACATCCTGATTTTTTTACTATTCAGTTCGTCACTTCACTAAATTAACTTGCGAAATAAAAAGATCCCTATAGCATCCCATCATTTATATAAATTTGTGAGCCATAAATTAGTTTTTTCAAATCTGAAAGTCAAGGTTGGTGCTTTTTAAAGAATTCCGAATTTTCGCTATTTTATTCGGTGTCGTTGCCCATTTAGAGATGCAAAGTTATTGCCATTTTGCAAAATTTATTTTTAGTCAACAAGATTTTTATTATGAACGTTATGTTTTAGCCATAATTTAATAATCAGCTGAGTAAAACATACAAAATTTCCATAATTCGTAAAAGATCGCTTCAACAGGTAGTCAAGTCATTAATAAAAAATGTTATTTTGAAAACACTGGGAATTCTCAACAGGATGTTCCTAAAAATGCGAGCCATAAATATGACCAAAGTGGCCATAATTTATCTATGATCAATCTGTTGCAAGCAAGTTTCAAGCGAGGCGCCTACAAAATATAAAATAACGGGTATATCCCAAAAAAAATCGAACGATTTATTTTTGGTTATAACTTTATTATTATTTTACCGATTTTCCCAAATTTTGCACAGGATGCAGCTAAAAGATGAGGCTTTTAGAATTGACAATCATTTTCCAGATGGCGCCACTAATAAATTCTTTTGCGGCTTTTTACAAAGCCATTTTTGATTGACTGGAGTTCAATCATTTGTGTACCGATCACAACGAAATTTGTGTAGGATGAAAGCTAATGCTTTCCTTTTCTAAAAGAACCTTATAAAACCTTATAAAATTAATTTTTTTACAATTTTTTTTGCACGGATTTTTTAATGTCTATTTTTTTATGTTGCTAAAAAAGTTATTTTTAATACTCCGTAACTAGAGCACTTGCGTTAAATACCTTGTAAAGCAATGTTGTTTTGTGAAAGATTATAACTAAAGATCCGGAAAATTTTGCCAAGATCGGTAGAGAAATAAATAATAAATTTTAAAAGTTCATGTTTTAGAGCATCACAAAAAAAATTGTAAATTAATCAAGAATAAAATTTTGTAAAGTTGCTGTGGAAGAGAAAAACATAAGCTTTAACCTTACACTATTTTTATTTTGAACGGTTCACAGATGCTTCAACTCCAGCCAATCAAAAAATGGCCTTGTTATTAATACTAACAAAAAATTTGTTGGTGGCACCATCTGGAAAATGATGGTTGACTCTAAAAGCCTCATCTTTTGACTATGTCCGGTACAAAATTGGGCAAAATCGGTTCAATAATAACAAAGTTATAGCCAAAAATAAATCGTTCTGTTTTTTCTGGGACACTTTACCTATAATAATTTAATTAAGTTCTATATCTGTAGGTATAATTGAGCATTTCATACTTAATTTTAAAAAATCAGAATACAAATGGTGAGGAAATGTAACTGGCGGCAAAAGCGGGGGCAGGAGCTGCCACTATTGGTGCTGAATAAGCAGCTAGAGGAGCAACGATTCCGTTAAAATTGCGGGCAATAACTTGTGAACTGGTGGCGGTAACTATCGCAGGAGCAATTGCGGAGGCTGCTACTGCCACGCCGGGGGCGGCGGAAGCTTCGAAGATCCCGACAATCACAAGAAATCCCACCTAAAAATAGACATTATATTAAACAAAATCGAGTTAATTTCTACACTTACAAATAATTTGAACATTTTTTTCTGTTGTCTTTTGATTGACTGTGAATAGAATAATGCTCATACTGTATTTATATTCCATTTCCTCGCACAATGTGATAAGACAATGACGTTGGCGAGGAGTATTCATTCGTATTCAATGAAGAGCGTGGCATTCAAATTTGTAACAGTTATCCTTTTAAGAGTTTTACTTTGTTATATAAGTGGCATTGCACTGGCACTATTGTCTAACAGGTTCGTTTGTAATAATTAATTGTGGCATCGTGTCTATTTACAACCTATACATATCGTAATAAAAATAAAAATTTAAAATTCTCTTCCATATCAAAAGAAGTTGAAAATATATTTTATTTATTTTTTCTGAAGCCTATTGATTTATTTATGAACAACTGAAGTCAGTAAATACGCAAGAAGCTATGTGTAACACCGGAAAAATAAACTCACCCCTGTAAATCATAAAGGGGTGAAATCATGAGGGGTTGAAAACATGCATCTACAAATCACAGCAATTTTTCAACGAATTGGATTAGGGTGGTGAAATTGAATACACAACTTCCTTTAAGGCATGTGGGGGTGGTGAAATAGGGGGTTGGAGTTTAGGGGTTGAAACGTCGACGACCTTTAAAGGCGGTACAACCCCCTAACATGTCGAAACACAAAACTGCGAGAACTCAAAAACTGCTCAACCTATCGGGGCTGGATTTGGTGTGGTAATTTACAGCGCCACTGTAGGCGGATGGGCAAATCTTCATTATGATCTCACAAGGGAGATGAATTAAGGGTTGAAACTGGAAATTTCTTCGTGTAGGTGGTTGAATAAAATTATGGGGTTCGATAGATTTCGGTCAACCATTGAAAAAAAGTCTTAGAGTCTTCAACCTAAAACCAACCCCAACGCTACTAACAACCCCTAAGCTCTAGCAAGCAGAGTAAATACGTTTTATTTATTTTTTGGTCTTTCTTCTGATTTTATGATAATTCAAAGTTATTTTCATCAATTTTTAACCATCCACAATTTTTCAACCCCTTCCATGATATGTGTGAACCTAGTGTTGTGAATTAACATGTTAATTAACCGGATAATTAACACGTCAATTTTTGTTATTTATGAGCCACTTTGAAATGAAGTAAAATGTTTATTTATAAACAAAAAATATATTAGGCTTGAAAATGCTATACCTACCAATGACTATACCACTACTAAAATATTAATTACTTGCACAACTCATTAAAATGTCAATGGTTAATTAACATAAAACTCCAGGGTTAATTAACAGTTTTTATTATTTATATTGGTTATTTAACATTAAATTCCATTTAAATTGGTTAATTAACATAAAATTCCAAGGTTAGTTAACAGTTTTTGTTATTTAAGTTGGTTAATTAACACCCTGTTATTTAACACAATTTTTACGATGATAATTAACTGTTATTTAGCGTTAATTAACGATAATTAACATTTGTTAATTAACCGACTCACAAGTCACAACACTATGTGAACCCTCAAAAAGCTAAAACCCAGACCGCTTCTTTTTCGTGTGATTTTCGCTAGTTCTACTTAACTACAGTTTATTTTCAACCCTCTTAACTTTTTATCCTCCTTAACAATTTTTCAACCCCCCGAGCGTTAATTTTGTAACATTCGCGCAGTTTTGCCTTTCTACCGTAATAAGTATTACTGTAATTCTGTTTAATTACGATTAATTTTAATCCCCTTTGACTTTTCATCCTCCTTTAAGATTTTTTAACCCCCTAAGTGCTAATTTGGCCAAATTTGCGTAATTTCGTTTTTCTTCGGTACAAAATTGAACTCATTTGGATGATGTTTACATTTTTCCCTTTCTTCATTCCCCTTCGCATTATTTCAACTCTTCAAACGCTAAATTTACATAATTGGGTTATTTTGGTGTTATTTTCAGTAATTTTACTTAACTACGGTTAATCCTCATACCTACCTTTTGACTTTTCATTGACCTTTACGATTTTTCAAAATTGAACTCATTTGGGATTCAGTTTACCTTTTACAATTTTACAATTTCCTTCGCAATAGGTAGGTGTAAGTATACAATATTTCAACCCACAAAAGCTTTAATTGCATAATTTGGTTATTTTCGTGTTATATTTCGTTATTCTACTTAATCACACTTAATTTTCATTCCTCTTGATTTTTCATCCCCTTTCGCAATTTTTCAGCCCCCTGAGTGTTAGTTAATTTTTCACAATTCGGCAAATTTTGTTTCAATTCCTGCAATTCTTTTCATTTACTCATTTGGTTTATATTGTCATTCTTTTCACTTTTCAACCCTCCAAATTTTTGTGTTTTTTTTTGTTCATTTTCTACTTTTTAATTCTGTAACAATTTTTTTTGATTTTCAACAAGAAATTTTTTAAATTTCGCATTTTTGATATATCTGTGCGCCTGCGGAGGCATTAACTACTAGGTGCAGATTGATAAAATCTGCACCCGATTCCACCAGTAAGACCAGCCTCCCCTACATACACAATAACGTGATAAACATCTACAGGGATACACATCGCATTGATGTACATCTTCCGGGGGCTTTTCTAAATTGGATATATAAAATGCAGCTGATTATTTAAATGCTTGCTCTCGTCAACTTGTTAAAGAGGTAAAAGAATTGGAACAGTTTTTCTATAAATTTCGATCAAAAACTCTTGCGATCTTGTCCTGCGAGCGATATTTAAAACGTAACTGGCAGATTTCATCTTGAATGATAATTTGAGCAATCTACCCCCTACGTCTCACACGGCAAGGGCTACTTTAGAGGACTTAAAACAAAATTTTCATTTATTCACAAATCCGTCTAAGGTGTAGTATGTATGTCTAAGGTATGTCATAGAGTAACGACATAACATGGCAGTTGTTCTCCCAGTATTATTAACACTTTTAAGCTTCTTTGTTTTTAACAAAATGAAATTTTTCGAGATCTTTTCTATATTATATTAATTATAAAATTATATGAAGGATATTGTGAATATCAAAGTATGTCTTTAACAAAAAGAATTGAAGATTGAAGACGATTTAACCTGAGACGGATAAATATTCATGTTATCACACCCACCTTACGCATCACCAATTGATTTATAGGTTTCGATTTCACTTTACTTCCTAATGTTGAAATATTAGGGATGGCAAAGAAAGTATATATAGCAACATGAATAAAAAAGAATCAGTCTTTTCCTGACAGATCTAGATCAGACAACATAGAAATAATGGCTCTACATAGAGTAAGTAGCTATTGTTACATACGAAAAAATTACAAAAATAATTTACAGATATCATCTCTTCTTCTCGTCGTCGCTACTTTTTCATGCATTGAGTGTTCTGTGCTAGCACCTGCCGCCATAGCAGCACCACCACCGATAGCCTATACAAGGGTAGCTCCACTCAATATTCCTCCATTCGCAGCCAGTGTTAACACATTTACAAGAGGACTAAACGTTTATGCAGCACCATACGCAGCAGGAATACTTCCGGGTCCTGCTGTGGCTGCTAGAGCCATTCTGCCTGCTCCTGGCCCAGTACCCGCAGCATATCAAGCCGCCTATGCGGCTGCGGCTCCTGCTATAATTCCAGGCGGTTTTGCAGCACCTGCAGCATATGCAGCACCTGCAGCGTATGCAGCACCTGCAGCGTATGCAGCTCCACCTGCTGTGGCACCCTTGCCGGTAGGATACGCTGCAGCACCAGCGTATTTTCCATCCCCCATAGCATTAGGTGCTAGGTCCGTTCACGCAGTGGGTCCAGGTCTAGCACCAGCACTGTCACCAGCATTTGCTCCGGGCTACCAGCTACCAGCATACTTTAGGCGGTGATTCGCATAAAATATAGCTAAAATTAGAAAATATGACTAATTATGGTGATTTTCAACATTATGTGATTGTAAAACATATTTTTTCAAAATAGATTTTTTATATCGTAATCTTATTTTCTTCATTACTCAGTGGATGGATAACATTGAAAGAAGACTTGGCGTGTTCTTGCGTTCTTCAAAAATATTGATTTTTCATCCATTCCTTGGATGTTTGTGAAAATATAGGGTGGCTGTGACTGCACTTCTGGTCGAGTATGACACAGGTTTGTATCTCAAAAAAAATCGAAGTTTCCGATTTAGTTGAGAAAAATGTGGGTTTCGGTTTAAAAAAAAATGATCAAGTCATTATGTCAAAAACGACTGAAGAAAAAAAATTGTCAGACACCTCTTCCGAATGCAAAAACCCCTATATTTCCTTTCGAGGAATTTTGCAGAAAATTTACGATTCAAGAATTATGAGAATTATACCTTTGCCCAACTCCTGTATAATAATTAAAGATATGTAAGCCCCCCAGGAATACATACGATTCTGTTGAAAATTAAAATTTAAAAGAAAATCAGTCTATACTCTGTCCGGGATCTAGGCGACTTTTGCTCCCCGGGAAATTTGAAATCCACGTCGCCGATTGGTTAAAATTCAGCGATAATTAATCGCAACAAAAATGTGGCTTGCAGGAATTAAGAATGTAGGTTTAAAAATCAAATTTACCTCGCAGGTCGATGTAAGTTACATTTTAAACCGTTTGCGCTGCATTACTTTTATAATATTGCAAAATTATTGATTTGCCGAGTAAAAATTTTGCTCTCATGACAGATATCCTGCTGTCTGTCACATCATTCCTGCGACATGTAATAGCCAATGGGTGCGATAAAAGCGGCTATTCTATTGGCTTATTTAAAGTTACCGCTATGAAAGCCGCCATCTTTCCGAATTAAACCGATAAAACCGCTGAGTTTACAGGTAAGGTCAAACATATTCCTCTTTCATGATAACGGTACCACACGTTATCTTTCAGGCCGATGTTCAACAACAATTAAAGCTTTATTAAAGGAAGAGCGTAGTACAAATACTCTATCACAGCCCAAAGTAGGTCGAAGGGATCAGCAGATTGTATTGGATGAACATGAAAAATATCTGTTGCGAAGGATAGTGCATTCATTCTTTTTGAAAAACGAACCTCCGAGGTTACGAAATATTCTTGCTGAAGTTGCAAAAAATGAGGAATTAAGCAGGAAAAAATTTGGTAAAACAAAATTGCATGAGATTTCGACGAAGGAACTGAACTTCAGGTAATTGTTATAAAACATGTGTCAATCAGTGCTATTCAGGTATTTCTTGAAATTTGTCAAGATTGAAATCAATTGAGAGAACATTATATGGATAAAATTATAAAAATTGAGATTTTTATCGGGCTTTAAAATCGCGGTACAGCGTAGGCCTCTGAACCGATTTGGGTGAAATTTTGCTGATGGGGATTGTATTACAAGTCGAAGAGCTGAACAAATTTTGGATTCAATCGGCCCACGGAAAATGCCGTTTTGGCACACCAATTTCCAAATTTAAAATTATTCTCTCATTTCACCATCCAAAACAAGTTTTTGAAAGATTTATTGTCACCATCAAAAAGGTCTTCAAAAAATTGAGATTTTTTTATCGGACTTCAAACACAAGACACGGAATCCAAAACCCACACGATGGGGAGGTTCCAGCCGCTTCTCTGCTGCTATTTTTTGAGCGGCATCTAAAATTGTGGGCCACTCTTCGATCCTGAGGGAAATTTCGAATGGATGCCGAGCTCAAATTGTTCATTATGGTTCATATTATCATATTATCATGACAAGTCCACAAATAACTATAAATGGTATTTCTCATCGATTGCGGCAGTAAAATGGCACTTTTACTGCATAGACAGTAAAAAAAAATAAACGGTGGGAGAAAAAATGTTCAATACGGCAATAATAATAATTATGATGAGATTTTTTATAGCCTCGGTTATGAAATTTCTGTGCACGACAGTAAATGTGTGATATTTTTGTATAGTTAGACAACTGATTAACGACCATTGGAAGTTTTGAAATTGGGGTTGGTATAAGGATGCATTTAATATAAAAATTTTCATATTTCATATTTCATACATTAGGGTGTCCACAAGAAGTAAAAATCGACTTTTACTATCGCATGTGCACTTTTTTAATGACAATCAGCGAAAAAATTATGTGTT
This sequence comes from Pycnomerus fuliginosus, assembly GCA_963924575.1. NCBI lineage: Eukaryota > Metazoa > Arthropoda > Insecta > Coleoptera > Zopheridae > Pycnomerus > Pycnomerus fuliginosus. The sequence goes on along the minus strand of OZ004618.1, from coordinate 33,069,485 downwards.
CAACACAGTAAAAAATCGACTTTTACTGCCGCAAAAGAGGCAGTAAAAATGCTTTTTTAATGACTACTGGCAAAAAACAAATAAATAAAATAAATTTTTCGCCGGTAGTCATTAAAAGTGCATTTTTACTGCCTCTTTTGCGGCAGTAAACGTCCGATTTTTACTGCCGGCGGCAGTAAAACACTTTTTTAATGGCAATCATCGAAATTTATGTGTTCAACACGGCAGAAAAACAGATTTTCTTCCTTGGCCGCGGCGGTAAATCTGCAATTTTTTTGCCTTGCTAAACAAATAACTAATTTCACCGATTGTTATTAATAGAGCGATTTTAGTGACAGGTTACTGTCTGTAAAATCCCACATTTACTGCCTGGGAATTAAAAGTTTAAAAGTAACCACGGTTACTCACTGATTTTTACATAAATACTCTCCATTCATATTTCTATTGAAGTGACAGAACGTCAAAATTTGAATTTTAGGTTGGTATGAGGAAATTTTGCAAGGAATTTTACTAACAGGTGAATTGGTAGAAGCGATTTCAATGAGGTACGTCAGAAAACATGACAAATGTCAAAATTTTGCAATTGTTCTGAATTGGCCCAAAGTGGCCTTTGTGAGCGTGCAGTTTTGAGTAAAGTGCAAAGAAAAATATTCACAAAAAAGCCTCAAGTACGTTTATCTGTGACACTGCTGCTAAATTTCGATCAAATTGTCAAAAATACAGGCCCTTACAAATTAGGGTTGTACAGTTCCAGAAAAATTTTAGATGTACAATAGAAAATGAACGGATTTTAGTAACCTCTCAACAATCGCATCATAGCACGACGGGGAAAGGTCGAGAATGATTAAACCTCTCGAGCCACCATTCAAATGCACTTCGCTGATGAGGGTCAAATAACCTGAAACCGGTCCGAAGTTTTTGAATGGTGGCTCGAAAGATTCAGGTATTTAAATTTGTTTAAATACTATTCGTTTGCCGTGGCTGGCATTTAAAGGTCCCTGGCTTGAAAGTTAGTCGGTCACTGCAAAGTGCCCTCGCTTTTCTTGTGCTCATTTGACCATTCTTCCGGTAGAGGGCGTCAAAATTCTCTATCGCTTCTTAAACATCTCCGTTTTGTAATAAAGACTTTGAAACTGAATCTCTCCAGCCACCATTCAAATGCACTTGGCTGATGAGGGTCAAACAACCCGAAACCGGTCCGAAGTTTTTCAATGATGGCTCCAAAGATTCAGATGCAAAAAAACCGAATTCTCAGTTCAAAGATAAGTCAATAATGGTTATACGTTTTAAAGCTAATAGTTAAAAAAAAATCATTTTTGTCAGAGAAAAGATTAAAAGAGTCTAGAAAGTACTCAACGAATTTATGATTGATGTAATAAATAAGCAATCTTTATGAGATAGGGCCCATTTCATAATAAAAGTTCCTTTAAAGTTAATGTCGACTTTATGGAACTTTTGACTAATCAGCAGCAGCCCTTTTGAAATATTGTTAGGCAAATATTTAAAGGACACTTTAATTTTGATAAATATTTAGTTAACTGATGTATATGTCGGTAGGCCCAAATATGGTCTCGTTGAAAGATTTGGCAGCATACAGTAGCTGTTCCTGTTATGCAAATTAGTACCTAATAATGAAAGTGTAAGTCATGATGATTTATGAAAATAAAATACGTATTATAGGTACTTACTAAATTAACTGACATAATTATTCCACATTACAGCACACAAACGAATAACGAAAGATTGATAGGTAACAACATTCTTACGCATTATTTTAATAAAGAACCTGCGATTTACTTTACGTCTACACAGGTTGTTAAATTTAGCCGACACAATTATTTTAAAGAACCAGATTTTAAACCGGTTGACTTAGAACGTTCTTGTTGTTGCCAAAGATGAAAGCTTAATTATTCCAGCCATAAATCAAATTATGTTTAGTGATTTATTAATCAGTGAATTTACTACATTAACTTTATCGAGGTTATATAATCGAATAAATAACAACAGCATCTTTTTTTGCAACGGCAACTTGCATAAGCTCATTGCCAAAGAAATTGGCTAGATTCGATTGTATTCACTTTTACTGGTAAAACACTTGTTGAATTTTAATTAATTTTCCAATTAATTCATGTGGTGTCATCGTTGCTTGCCCTACTACATTTTTAAGTATATAAAGTCATGATAACGATGACAATGGCACAGTCAAAACATCGAAACCTTCTTAAAATGGCAACTAAACTATTTGTAAGTTATAATTAAGTTGCAAGTACCTATTTATATTTATTTTAATATTTTTTTAGTGGATTTTCAGCTTGTCGATGGCGGTAACGTGCTGCTACGGAGGAGGCTTGCTACCGGCAGTACCAGCAGCTTACACAGTGCCATACGCATCGTCATACAGCGCTCATGCCATAAACCATGCAATTGCCGCCCCCTACGCCGCCGCACCGCTAGTAGCTGCAGCTCCTCCTGCTCTAGCTGCTCCATTTGCTGCTCCATATGCTCCGATTGCAGCGGCATATTCCGCTTATCCATCACCCTACTTTTTAGGAAAATAGAATGTTTACATTGCCATTAGGATATTGTGATAAAAATAAAGTTCTATGCGAATATGTAGTTACTTCATTATGCAAATGCACTATTTAAGCGTTCGAAGAGACGAATAATTAGTAAACTGTACTTTCCTTTTACCGATCGATGCAAGAGTCTTGTGGAGATTCTCAGATAAGTACTAAGAAAAAACATGAATATACCTACCCGTTTATTCTCGGTTATGGAATGACACCAATTAAGGAACTAAATCTCGTCATGAAAATAATCCTCTAAATAACAATTATTGCATTTAAATGCTTTTTAATTTTTAACTTCCCCCAAAACAATTTCCAAATCCGGAAATAGTAATTTGAACTTGTCTAAAATGAGGCGATGATACTGCTCATCGCTTGCTTATCCCGGCGCATCCACCAATATTGCTGAAAGCTATCCTGCAGTTGTTTCCCAGTCTGCGATGGTTATTTGTTACTGTTCATATTACAGAATACGACCTATTTAATTAACGACACTGTAAGGCCATTTATTATTGATTATATTTACGGGATGAGGTGAGTATGCAATATTGTGATTTAAAGAAGTGAAGTTTTTAGTGGATTGCATAAAAAATGTATATTTGTATATTTGACAAAAATGGCTGTGCAGACATGACGCTTTAATTTTTTAATTTTTTTATTGTTTTGTAAATTATCTTAATGTAACATTTCAATCTTCATATTATAGAGTATGAAATTGTAAAAAATTTCTTTGACCCCGAGGATGCCCTAATAAGGCGAAATATTTCGGTCTAATCACGAAATATACATTTTTTATGCAATCCACTAAAAACTTCACTTCTTTAAATTTATTATTGAATTTAGTTCATTCTATGCTCCTTAATCAAGTCACGTCTACTATGTCAACGTTAGGAGGAATGACTTAATAGTATTATTCAATTAGTGTGTTATGAATTTTATTGCTCCCGAGGATGACGTTTATGGTACGAGTCGTAGGTGAGTGCCATAAATCAACCGAGGGAACAATAATCATTACACACGAATAGAATACTGTGCTTTATCCACTGGTTTTAAAACGAATAAACCTCTCACCAATTGTATAATGAATCAATTCTGCAACATCCGTGGACAAACTACACCCTGTTCTTTTTCTATGTGACTAAAGGTGGAAATTATCCATAGTAACCAGAGGTGTTCCCATAGGGTATACTCCATATACGCCGTATACTCCAAAGGATAAAAATTTCAAGTTCTTTTGTTGTCATTTCCCTCCCCCCCACCTCTCTTCAGATTCTAGGAAAGGTTAGCCACACCGGTAGTATACCCTCAAAAAAATTGATGGGAACATCACTGATAGTAACCCATTGTTGCATCAATGGATTGCCATAAATTTTTTGCACCTTTAGTTACATAGAAAAAGAACAGGATGTATATTAAACGATATTATGTATACAGGGTGGTGAATTTTTCGTTGCCCACCATTGGGAACTCGGAAACCGTAAGAGATGGAGAGTAGCTTAAATTAGAAAAAAGTTGTGCTTTTTCAAGATAATTTAGATTCTGTAAAGAATTCTCCTTTATCTTGATTCGTTCCTGAGTTATCCTGAAAAAATTGAAAGTCGAAATTTTGAAGAAAAAATCATGTCTTTCTAACTACTGGTGATAATTAAATGAAACTTGGAATTTTCGTATTTTTGACAGCTATCAACCCAATAGCCTTGACAGAAATCTTTTGGGCTTTCTAGATTTTGAACAACTATAGTCAACTTTTTTTTTCTCATGGTAGCCATATTGGATTTTAACAAAATTGGATGCAGAAAAAAAAAATTTTTGACATGTGAAGACAATTTAATTGAACGGAAATGAAACGCGCCTTGGCATCGTATGACTCAAACTTTGACATGTTTTTTAAAAAAAGTCCATATTAATTACATTTTCGAAAAGCAACTTTTCTTATGTAGTAATCGAAGGTTTGGAGCTGCAGCGTGGGAGCCATTAATATATTTATCCATTCTTGAATAGTTTGGAGACTTTTCGTAGGTCCGTAAGGCTTTTTCCTGGGAATTAAAAGAACATAATGTCTAGAGTATCTCAAAATCTGGAAGGTCTAGAAAATTTCTGTCAATGTCATTGAATTGACATTTTTGTATAAAATCGCAATTTTCAGTTTTTTCGGGATAACTCAGGAACGGATCAAGATATAGGTGATTTTTTTAGAGATTCTTAATCGCCTTGAAAAAGAGCAACTTTTCTGTAATTTAAGCTATTCTCGATTTCTTATGGTTTACGAGTTGTTAATGGTGGGCAACGAAAAATTCCGGAATAAAATTCCTTAAATTTTTGCCCTTGATTTCTGGCAAAAATCTTCGGACGGGTCAATTTTATTTTTGTAGTGCGGATGATCGGAGGTGCCAGTTATTTTTTCCTACTTCCGGTTTAACCGGAAATGGCCTCTAAAGTAGGTAACATAAATTGTAAATGAAAGTTGCTATCAGGTAGATGGACTATTTTATTTGCAATTATAACTTTGCCAACGTTTCGGAACTAAATTCGTTCCATTATCAAGGCTCGTTATCGATAAAGGAACGAATTTAGTTCCAAAACGTTGACAAAGTTATAATTGCAAATAAAATAGTCCATCTACCTGATAGCAACTTTCATTATCAATTGCAATGGATGTTAACACAGAACAAAATAAATTGTAAAATTTCATCAAAATGAATAATGGTAAGCTTACCAGATCAACCAAACGCCTTTGAATGCCTAAGCCCAACAAGTATGTCGCTTGTGCACTAGGAGTAGGAGGTAGCTTTTCAGTATTCTTGTAAATTGTCAGTGCTCAACTTAACAATGACCGAATAAATATTTGTCAAGTAACAATCAAAGAATACACAGCTACAAAATTCCGTCAAATAGCAATTTGGTCATTCTGGTGACCAATTAGGGGTAACTTCACGGACCCAGTGAAGTACTGCAATTTTTAAAGATCGTGGACAATTATACTCGGATGACTTCAGCATGACCTTTAATTCATTTGCGGTTGTAGTAATTAAACGTCAAAACAAACCATAGCAAACATAGGTAACAACCCTGTATATTTGCAACCTAGAATCTCCAAATGAATACTTATAATAATGGACCCATTTTGTGTGTTGGTAAATCCCATTCTGTGCAACTATATTAATTGCTAAACAAATTCAACGATTATTCCCTAAAGCAACATGACTCTCATGTTACCAAGACAAAAAATTAAGTATTATTTATCTTAGTTTTGTAAGGTTTTGGCGGAGTTGTAGAACAAATCAAAACGGTTTGCTACTAGGAATTACTAGAACTCTAGATGCCTGACAATTTCCCTAAATCGGCTTTATTCCCAGTCCCTAAGTCTTTAAAAATAAAGCGAGAAGTAAGGTCAAATGTTAAGGTTTTAATAAGACTTTCATTTTATTCTATACAACTCGCAAAAAAAAGAATATTTTTAATCCAATCATAAATACAATGGATTAACAAAAGAGGTAATAATTAACCGTGAATAATGTAATAATTTTATAAGTAATGATAGTTTAGCAACAATACACAGAGTGTTCCAGAACTCACTGATGATGAGGATCTAGTAACAACAATCTAAGAGGAACTTTCCTTGCAAAACGTGTATCTAATCGACAAAAAACAGCTTTAATTCATAGTTTTCAAACGCGAAGCAAATAACTGAGATTAAAGTAAACTAGTTTACCGAGGAGTTTGCCATTACCGGCCTCTCCTTGACTTCTGGGACACCCTGTCGATCTCGCTAGTCACTTGGGATTGGATTGCGAATTAATAACCAGTCAAAGATTAAACACCAATTTTTACGATCTCATGATTGTTAAATGAGAAACTGTTTCTGATTCACCTTGATGCTATAATTTATTAATAACGGATCACGGAATATGTTCACAAATTCACAGTTTGATTTTAATTTTTGGAGTAAGGAAATTGTCTGACCTTAAAAAATATCTAAATTATTCAAACTCCCACTGAGAAATAATCTTTTTTTTTTTTGTGAACCTCGGCAAATTTGGAGATTTACACAACATTAATATAACTAGATGTATCCGTCACGGTCAGTTGGTGCACTTCGTGAAAGTGGAACAAGTAGTGCAGGTAGACATCAAATTTACCTGTCTTTATAGGTAATTTCGGATGTGAGATAACGTAATAGCAATCTACCCTTGGCCACATGTGCAAAGGATATACTTACATAGATCAAATACTGTTCAGTTAGTCTGCTCTAGAATTAAATTGATAGTTTCCTATCTAGTCAGGGCAGAATTTTCAATAAATTGAGAAGGATAAGTTGCTTATGGCGCAAGTGGTATTTAAAGTGACTAGTAACAACGGTGATTTTAAAATATCCATCAATAAATCAATACAAAGCAATAATTGTTCTCAAAGCAATAAAACCATGTTATAACAGATTAGCAGTTGATCTGACTAGAATTTATGCTAACGTTCTGATAATGATCACGCTGCGCCAAATTGTCAATAATAAAATCATATAAAATTTTATGTGACTCGGTGGCCTGCTTCAAAAGCACTGATCGAATGTACACCTCAGACCACAATTATTTGTTTATAAGTAGCAAACAGATTAACCCTCTAAGATGTTGGCCTTGCTACACTTTACGGTTTTAAATTTATTTAAAAAAATAAATAACTCGAGGTTAACTGTTTATTGCCGTGACTCAATTTTCTGAAATGGGATTTCAATGAAACAATTTTTGTTTTTTTTTCAGGTCGAGCGACAGTGAAACAATTTTGAGCGTGGCAATATTCGTCCCAGAAGGAAACGCTGGTGAGATCAGTGAAGCGTTTAGTTCGCCGTAAGGGGTTTGAGGAAAAATTTTAGACCTAGTTTGCTACAATAAAATACCTAGAAAGCGTTTGAACTATTAATTCTTTCAATGCAGCTTAAATTGCTGGTTAGGAAACTGATCATGTGATTTTGCATAATTTCTTAGATACAATAGATATATTTTCATTTTTTAATAATATGAACTAGAAATAAGTAGATTTTTAAAAATTAAGAAAAACATTGACAAAATAATGAGTTATTGTATACCTATACTTCTGGAAAAAAGTTAAATAAAATATGTAACCGAATTCCTGTTTTCACAACTTTATGACATTTGACAATGGTCTCTCTGGCTTACATAAGAGTCAGTAACACGATAAACTAACAATGATGTAAACTTGCAGCTGCATTACACAGCAGATACGATCGTGATTTTTACTGTTTCTACGTAATTGAAAGGGGCCCTTGCTCTAGTTTAGGGGTAGACTCAGTGGGGCAGCTTTGTATAAAACAAACAACCGCCACTGAAACTAACCATTCGTGTCCTAGTCTGTCAATCCAAATAACAAAAAACACCATGTTCAAATTGGTGAGTAGAAAAACTATTTTCCTCAAACATTAATTTTTTTCTATAGCTCGTACTCGCCGTGCTCGTCTGCGCAGCCAGCGCTGGAATCATCGGACACGGGGTGGCCGTAGCTCCTATAGCCGTAGCCCATGCTCCAGTGGCCGTAGCCCATGCCCCCTTGGCGTCATCTTACCAAAATAGCAACCAAATTAGTTTGCATCCAACTGCCGTGGTTGCCACTCACGCTGTTGCCGCCCCCGTTGCCGTCGCTCACGCCCCCATTGCCGTCGCACACGGTCCAATTGCCCTGGGTTATGGCCATGGGCTTCTTCATTAGGGTTTCACGGCAAAAAATGAGATGAGCAACGCTAGTTTTAAGGATCAAATCTGAAATTTGTTTTTGTTGGCGAATATATATTTTTGGAAATAAAAATCAAAAGTCTTTGATTTGTGAATTTTTATACATTTCAAATGGCAAGATTTTAATATCTTATGTTTATTTACGATAAATTATGGAAATTATGAAGAACTATGGTGAGAGGGATTAAATGGTAGTTCAGTCCATTAGGGTATAAGTACCAGGTGTTTCATCGATCCGCGACCATGGGCAAATAACATGGAAAAATTTATTATATGTTTTTCTTTTCTGTTCCGGAAAATTTTCGCCCTATTAATAAAATTCGGTGAAAAATAAATTTTAGTCGTATGGTAAAATTTAATATTTCTACCTCGATTTCTACATTTAATATACAGGGTGTTCCTATATTCATAGTCCTAACTCCGGGACGTTACTCCTTACATCATTCTAGGAAGAAAAGTTCCTATGGACATAAGTCCGCAAATGCTTTATAAGGAAGCTAAAGGGGTACTCAAAAAATCAGTTTTCTGAAAATTTCTCGAAAAATATGAACAATAGGATTTTGAAATTCAGAGCAATGGTTAGTGATATAAAGAGCTTTTCCTTCATTTTTTTCAGATTTTTAATAACATCAGAGGTGTGCGTTCTTGGGGGGTCTTCCATATTTTTTTACATTTTCTTTTGTTGTAGTCATTTTTCTCACCAAATAATAATAAAATCGTAATCGGTGGTCGATTCTACCCGGAAAAGAGGCTCTTGTTGAATGTCGCTAAAAAGCACCCTTTTCGATTAAAATGACTTTGATTGGTTTAGAGCGCGAAAATTTCAGTTGTAAGATTTATTTTATCTGCCTAATTAGTGAAAATAGACTCAGAATATATCTTAGATTATTTTAGAAAGAAAAGTTCATATGGATATGTGGCGGTAAATAATTCCTAACGGGGCTACGGTCCTTCGAATAATATATTTTCCGTCACTCCATTCGAAGGACCATAGCTCTTTAAGGAAACATTTTCTGCCGTATCTTAATATGAACTTTTCTTCCTAAAATGCTGTAAGGGATCATCCTCCATCTTCATTTTCACTGATTAGATAGATAAAACAAAGTGCTAATCACAAATCTTCGCCCCCTAAACCACAGCACAGAGCGTTGGTCGGTCAGATATCGTCAGATATTTTTCCGCACGATATTAAGCCAACAATGAACATATATGCATATTTTCAGACGTGTCGTTGCTTGTTGCGAGATTTTTGGGCGATTAGACTTCCAGGGTTGCAATATTTACTTTCCGGCATTCATTTTGTTATGAGCTTCTAGGTTGTACGTGCCTCCGCAATGACTTCAAAGCTGAAATCTAAATATAACAATATTTTTATATAAATTATTATTAATAATATTTAAATGTGAAATAATTCGTGTCTTGTCCATAATGTTCACACCACAATCATCTACACTCAACTAACTATGAAGACATACATGAAATTAAATTTGATCGCTCCGTGTGAAAGCTTTCTGCAAATGCGACGCGATATGCCGCGAACGGACAATCGCATCGCAATCGCACGGTGTGCAAACGCCCATAACGCAGTTTGTACGGACTTATCAATTAATTTTAGCAACTTTTCTTATTTCCTAAAATTATGTTAAGTCCTAAGCAATAATATTTAAATACTTACCTACTATACCTACCCAGTCAGGGCCGGTTCTATCGTTCGTGGGACCGGGTGCAGAATTAAATGCGGAGCCAGGGCCGTAGTTCCCTGTATGACTTTGAGACTTGGGAGGGTGCACAAACATTTGGCAACTCAAAACGATCGATTTTTTTTTATTTTCAAGGTCACGCATTCAAGAATAATACAAACGCAAGGAAGAAAATGAAACAGTTAACTTCAGTAAGGCAGATTTTTTACCGATTTGGCGATTATTTATAAAGAGTAAGTAATTGTTGCCTGGACAAAAAAGGTCAGAGTCAGATTTTCATCAACAATTAGGTAAGTCCACGGCCTGTCATCAGGCCGGCTATGGAGTTAGGTATTTTATAAAACTCTGAGGTTCAACTTTGAAAAAACATGCCGGTCGCGGTTAGTCTGCCAACTGGCACTCGGACGCTATCCAAAATTTCCCATCTATGGCAAAAGTTTGGGGGGGGGGAGGGTCTGTCCCCTACCCTCTTCCCTGAGCTACAGCCCTGTGCGGAACTGATTTCTTTTGAATATGTTAACATGTTAATTTGGAGCTAAAGTAGACAGTATGAAAATTCAAATTTCTCAGATGAAACAAATTTTTCTTTGGCTTTAGAATTTTATTGTAATGATGGGGATCACAGAGGGATAAGTACACTGTTTGCAAAAATTTGGCAATTCTCAAAGTCACGCATTTTGCGAATACTTGAAAATAGATTAAAAAAGAGAAAATTTGTCTTGGGTCTCCAAGTCTCTCCCCGGACTTGCAGCTGGACGGAGCCGCGTGCAGTGCACCGGCTGTACGCGCCTAACGCCGGCCCTGTACCCCAGTTTAAATTTAAGTGACAGTAGCTACCCTTTTATGGCTCAGTAAACCATTTGACAAAATCTCTGATTCAATTCTATAGGATAACCAATAACCATCGATAAGGAGTAAAAAACTTCCGCTCTTGCCCAAGTCTTTATCATCTTGATTAAGGTACTTAAGTACTCATTCTCATTATAACTAGGAAATGGCATCATGGCAATATGGATAAATACAACTAAGTACAAAATAAAGAGTGGCCCATAAAAAACCGGACAGTTTTCTTTTTTGTTACCCATTTCGTTACCCATTGACATATGTATGTATGAACGTGGCGTTTAGACGGGATTGCAGGCCGTTCTTTCCTCTTTCCAAAATGGAATAGATTAAGGCAGTAAAAATGTTAATAAACGAATAACCATTTGAAATATTTTTACAAAATTCCTGGCGTTCCAAACCTCCAAATGGATAAAAAAAAAACGGTCAGTTTTATTTTCTCGATTTTCTCGTTATTTTCGTTAGTTTTTGAGCAATATTTTAAAGTCTTATAAAGAACGTAGCTGAGAGTTGGGGCTCTCGGTACCACCAATTGGATTTTAGATAGCACCATCTGCCCTTTTCTCTTTTCGGAATGTCGTCAACATTAAAATTAATTCGTCCATTCATTTTTTTTTTCACAGAAAAAATTCTAAAAGGGGGTGGACAACAACAGGAAACAAGAATAATGAATCTACTTAGACATATATTGAAGACAGGAAAAATGCCTGAGGCATGGAAAACTGTCTCCATAACCATACAAAAAGGTGATTTGAGTATTTGTCACAACTACAGAGGAATAGCCCTATTATATTAGACGTACATTACATACAAAGTGGTAACTACACTAATAAGGAACAGGCTGAACAAATATGCTGAAGAGGCGATAGGGGAATACTAGGACGGTTTTAGGGCAGGAAGATCAACGACAGATAAGATTTTTACCATGAGGCAGTTGATACATAACAGTTATGAACAAAATCTTACACAACAAAAGTATCAAATAAATTCACGGTAAACAAAGGGTTGAGACAAGGGGACCCGCTGAAGATCACATTATTTAATCTAGAGGATGGCCCATAAAAAACCGGATAGTTTTATTTTTTGTATATCTTCGTTAGTTTTTGTGCAATATTTTTTAGTTTTATACTCGACGTAGCTGAAGGTTGAGGCCGTCGATACCACTCATTGGATTTGAATTCGCACCATCAGTGTCGTTCCTAAGGACTTTCATTTAACACCATTATTTATGCCATTGAGGTTTCGTTACCCTGTGACACAGTGGCGTTTAGACAGGATTGAAAGTCGTTCTTTCCTCTTTCCAAAATGTCCTTCAAAATGAAAATCCATCCCTAAATTTTTTGTGAATTTTCTTCCAACGCTCTAAATCGCATAATTTGCGAGGAAAAGTACAGAGACGATGAAAACTCTGTAGGCATTTTTGACTTGAGTTGTAAATTAAGGAAAGAGGAAAGAAGGACCACCTTCAACCCTGTCTAAACGCCACTGTCATATGTCGATGGGTAACAAAACCCCATTGGCCTAAAAAATGGTGTTGAATTAAAGTCCTTAGGAAGGACACTGATGGTGCGAATTCAAATCCAAAGAGTGGCATCGACGACCTCAACCTTCAGCTACGTCGAGTATAAAACTAAAAAACATTGCACAAGACCTAACGAAGATATACAAAAAAGAAAACTGTTCGGTTTTTTATGCGCCACCCTTTACAAACGCATTACGTGCTGTTGCGGAGCGTATGTAAATTGCTGTTGCGGAGCATATGTAAATGCATTAGCTGAGAAGATGATTTATTTAGGTACCTCCAACGTCAGTTTACGTTAAAATTAAATTTATTTGGGTCCAAATTTTTAAGGGAAAATGATTCTGTATCCACCTCCATAATCTGCTTACAGTATATATGAAACTGCAAAATAATGTTATGGTTAAAGTTACATAACTATTTAGGTGCGAAGGAAAAATTGGCTTTGTTGCGGTGCATTGTGCATTCCTCGAGGCTGAGCTTTCATTTCTCAAACCCTGGCAAAGTCACAAACCTTAACACAGAAAATTCTGCCCACATTGATACAATATCAGCGTATGACTTGATTGACAACAAAAATTTCCACTAATGTCGGTCAAGTAAATTGCAAACTTATTCAAGCTATATTTTAATTGATTTTCTTTAATCTCTGCATTCCTAGCATTTATTAATACATGCAATACAGCTCATTCCATATAATCAATGGCAATGTCAGGTAATTATATTTATCTGCGAGTAGTATTAAATTATTGCTCTAGTTCGGGGTAAACAGTGGGGTTTCATTGCTATATAAATTAAAACAGAATTCTAGTAATTCATTCGTGCAAACGCGAAGAAGTGATTAAAATGTTCAAATTCGTAAGTTGACGGTACTCCCAATTGATATTGTTTACTAACAAAGTTTTTTTTGCGACTTTAGGTAGTATTATCTCTTGCAATCTGCTCCGCTAAAGCCGGAATCATCTCTACCGGCTATGGCTATGGAGGTTATGGAGGCTATGATGGAGGCTATGGAGGATACGGTGCCTACGGAGGATTAGGCTACGGAAGTGGCGTAGGCGTCGTAGCTTCAGCTCCAATCGCCGTCGCAGCTCACGTAGCAGCTCCAATTGCCGTAAAAACTGCCGTTGCTACCTCATACCAAAACAGCAATCAAATCAGCGTTAATCCCACTGCTGTCGTTGCACAAGCTCCCGTTGCCGTTGCTCATGCTCCCGTTGCGGTTGCTCATGCGCCAGTTGCAGTTGCCGCACCAGTTGCAGTAGGAGTTGGTTACGGAAGTTACGGAAGTTACGGAGGTCTAGGCGGTTTGGGGCTTGCTGGAGGATATGGATACGGAGGCTACGGAGGCTACGGAGGCTACGGCATCGGCCTTAAAGGATATTAAGTAAATAATTTAAGCGAATGAGCAACGATATATTTCAATGTTGATATTTATTTATTTATTTATTCTTAATAAAAAAGATAGCACAAATCTAATTGTTTCATAATGGTCCAGAAGGTAGGTAGTAAACATTTTTGGCATGTCATTTCAGCAAAGTTAGTTTAGCAATTTTATATTTATTTTCATGCTGGAGAATACTAAATCGCAAGTATGCTGTAAATCTTGGGGGACAGGGGCTAATGGCTGCCATTTTAATTTTTCACAAATTGCAACGGTAAAAGATACGAAATTTCATTATACATCAGAAAAAAGTTGTATTTTTTAGTGTAAATTAAGAATCTGAAGAGAAATCCAAATAGGTGTCTCAATTGGTTAAAATACGCTATAACTTTGTTATTTGTGGTCCTACTTTAGTGAACTAAAAGTCAAATGAAATTACTCATAAAACACTTCAAACTCAAGATAGTTTTGATTTTTATCAACTTCAACTTGAATGTCAACTGGACGTCAACTGTTCATTTTCAAATGGACATACCCACTTTTTTTACACAGTTTAATAGCAAAAACTTGTTTGGTTCATAATTAGTTATGGAAATAATTATAATTTTTTAAATTAGAAGTGTAGTAGAGCAGTGTTGGAACCATTTTTAATAAATTGGGAAAATTCCTAATGGGGGAGGTTGGTCCTGGATTGGTTCCAATTCAATAAAATAATTTTATATCGCAATATATATATATATTTCGGTGCAATTTACACCATCATCAGGCGATATGAAAATTGATTGAAATTAAAATTATGAAAACATGACAGAAAATCTTCTAAACGTATGCTACAATAACAATTATGTAAATCAATTGATGTATAGAGGTCGATATTAATTAAAACTCAAGAGGACTAAAACGTGGTGTCCATATTGCGATCTTGGAAGCAGCGCTGCTTCCAAGATCGCAATATGTTCTTCAATCCTTTAAATGGGTACCTACTCGAAATGTCAGTTTTCTTCTTAAAATTCAGCGAATATTACAGGACTTTGAAATTTAAACGAAAAATGGGCAATTCTCTAGTCAAAAATAAAATTCAAAACACCTATAAATTTTTTTCTATTTCCGCTTCCTAGGGGAGTTGCAGCCTCCTAAAAGTGGGGCTATGTTATTTACTGTTAACTTCTGAACCGTTTAAGTTACGACAACCAAATTTGGGTCACTTTATTGCCAATATTGCCAAAATCGAACAACGACAACCCTGATATTCTTGCCTACCATGATTTTCATTTCTTCCAAACTTTTTGTTAATTCACTGGAAAAATTATGTGTTTAATTTTTCAATAAGCCTGTTCTTTCATTTTTGTAATGCGGAGCTTAGTTTTTGAGAAAAATGAAACCTAAATCAAGGATGTAGGTACTCCAAATTTCCGCCGAAAACCATGGCTTCGATTATCATAAAGGCGGTTACTATGGTTAAAAACAATTTACAGTGTGACTCAAAAGCTGTTATTTTTCTTTGACCCAAACGTTTTTTCATTTTCCAGGCAACTGTTTTGTATTTTGTGTTAATTTATTTTATAGCTGAAGATGGAGTAACACTCCGAAACGCGTCCTAAACAGTAAGTAAATTTTGTGGAACGAGACTGTAAAACTACCTTGTGTTATCAAACATCAGTTCCTCTTTGAAAAATGGACCAAGCTTTCAACCAAGCTTAGTATTATTATTTGTTTCTGAAACCACAACAATCTTCTGTTCTAATAATCGAAGCTATAGCTATGGCTATGTCTTTTTTCTGTTATTTTGAAAATTTACCGGATGCACGCTGTGCATGAAATTCGACATTAAAGTGTGCCATCAGGTAGCCCTGACCATACTTTAGGATGTGCCATAAATTCAGAAGAGAAAAACTTCAAGGCTTCGAAAATATTAATTTTTAACGGTATACGGACATTTCGCCCCCGGGACTTTTCATTTCATAAATTCGGTTAATATTTGTTAATTTCCTTTATTTTCAACTTCCATTCAGGGGCCCAATTCTCGAATCGTTCGAATCTGTTTCGTTCGCGATGTTGCTAGGCAGCCGCCAATCAGATTGCTCGTACCTTAGTGATTCCGCATACGAAACAGTTCGTACAATCCGAGAATTGGACCCCAGGTCATGTCAGGTAAAGTTTTTTTTAGTTAAAATGCTTCTCATATTCTGTCCCCTCAGCTGAATGTGTATACTGTATACGTTGACATTACATATGTGTATGTAGGTGCTAGCAGAGTCAGTCGTTTTCTCACTTTTCCATTCAAGTCTCAAAAGGTTAGGTAAGGTCTCTCTCTAATGAAAAACAAATGGCAAAATGGCCGGGGGCGAGATCTCAGGGCCAAATCCCAGGGGCGAGAAATCCCGGGGGCAAGAGTCCCGGAGGCGAAACGTCCGGGGGCGAAAAGCCCCGGAGTCGAAAAGTACCGGGGGCGAAACGTCCCGGGGAGAAATGTCGGGGGCGAACGTTCCGCAAAACATTTTTAACTGAAGTCTTGTTTTTGCCAAATTCTACACATGTGAGTTCATAGCAATTTTAGCTAGATTATGCACATTTTCAGCTACTAACCGTTGATGTACACAGATTTTCGATATTATTAATTACGTGAACATAAACAGACTGTCGCACCTTTGGGACATCCGATAGAAACTTCCTCGGAACTTAAGAATTATAAAATTAAACGAACTTACCTTAAGTGAAGTTCAATTTTAATTATATGAAGCGCCTCGTCGAGAAGATCACAATGGTAGTACCCCGATTTCTCTGTCAGACCTCACAAATTTTAAAGGAAAACTCCGTCTCCGTCGTGCTCCTATCACACTATCGTGGCTCGCTAGATATGACATTATTATTGAAAGCTGTTTTGCTGCAACTACAGGGTTGTTCAACAATGATGTCTTGGACAAAGACATGGGTTGGGAGGGTGTGATCTTCTCGACGAGGCGCTTCATATAATTAAAATTGAACTTCACTTAAGGTAAGTTCGTTTAATTTTATAATTATATTAGCGCCTCTTACTCGAAGATCACAATGGTAGATGTTTAAAGAAAGTTGCAACAAAACAAATGATTGAAGAAAATAACTTAGTATTTTATTCAGTCAAGTACCTAGCACAAAAGAACTTATGAACTAAGATCAGTTCTGGTCATAAGTTATTGACAAAATAGTAATACTAGTAATAGTAATAGTTTCCAGAAACCATTGAGCCTAAAAAAAATTAGGATTCAACTGGAAAACTGCGAAGTTATAACTACATTAACGCAAACCTGCAGCAAATGATTTCTGAGACTGAGATCAGTTTATTATGAAATATTGCAAATGCTTTAGAAGGCTCTGACCACTCCGCAGTGGAATGGTTACAAAATTGAACTCGAGACCCTTCCTTTTAGCAGCAGACGTGGTGACATGTGGAGTGGTGGAGACAGTTACTATCTAAACCACTTTTGGCCAAGATCCAATTAATCCACCGACTAATATCAATTTTTTTTTTTTTTTAAATTACGTAATGAGTGATTATGATCAGTAGTGAAAAGGATTTCGTTTTGGGCAAATATGCTATTAGGGCACTAGCTACACAAATAGCTTGTTAACTTTGAAAGAAGGCAGAATAAGAACAGATTGCAAACGGTTAGGGCCGGACGTTTTAGACCTATCCGGTACACATCTTGATAGCAATTCTCTCATCAACTTAGTGTAAGTACAATTTTAGGCACATATTATTCCTACATCTTCAAATAAGAGAAACAGTTTGCAGTTTGCACCGCGTACAAAAGCGAGAAGTACGTACTTCTAGTTTCTTAGTGTGAATTTCTAATGAGTGAATAGACTTTGAGTGCAAACTTGACCCATGGCCGAGCCAAACAAAGAACTCCAAGTTGATGAATATTTTTGCGGGTCTTATAAGAAAAATAAAGACATCCTTCAAAAATCTTTTAATTTGCTAACCTTGACCTCTGCATCTGGGCTCAAAATGAAGGCAAGAATTGATCTATAAGATTTATGTGAACAATCTTCTATGCTTGCTTGAAAAAACTCCAGTTAAGAAACTTATGTAACTGAATCTGCTACAAAAAAACGGACCGTTTCTCTCTTTCACAAAAGAACCCCTTATAGTTTTAAGCCGGAATCGTCCTGTTTCAGCGTAGAATTCGTAAGTCAGAATCATTATTGGAAGCTGGCAAGCTTGCCGGATAAGTGACCACACACCAGGGTAAGATTCTTCCTCAAGGGGTGCGGTTTCCTATCAAAAGACAACAATAAATTAGAAGCAGGCTTAAAATAAAGAGGTTCATCAACTAGAAGTGACTTGAACGGAGGAAAAAGAGGAAATCAAAGGTGAGAAGGTTGATCAGGTCTGATACCTGTACATACCACCACCAAACCTTTCGTCCTGTCCATGTCCATGATGACCATTTTATGCAATAACTCCAAAACAGTAGGTAAGTGGGACCCTATGGAAAAAAACCTTCAGGGTCTTTGGGCCATGGAGTAAATAAAGGACATTCCTTGTTGAAACAAGTGGCAAACAAATACAATTTGAAAGTTTTCGTTCGGTTTCAGGCGCTAACGTTCGAGAAGCCACACTTCTTGTTTTACCTGAGCTGGAGGGCGAATATTTTGGTTTCCTGTGTGCTTCCTTATGAACGCCTGTGATTTTGGAAATCAACCCGCGCCCGCATTCTATTTAATTTCATAATTTTCATGTTGACACATTCGGGATTATTACGGATATACTTCCAATGATTGAGATTGAGATGAAATTATAGCAACGCACATTGTTGCAACATTATGTCCATAGCAATTTTTCAAGAATTAGAAAATTTCTAATGATTGAGTTTCACCGTAATCAGCCCGATTAGACGTTGCATTGGCATCCTCTTTTTATCATCCCATTTAAGATAGATAGTTAGCAAAGTCTAAATAGTGCGATTTTCACACCATTTCCAAATACATTAGCAATTTTACTGAGTTCAGAGGACACCCCCCAACTTGATACGTCGTGAGCAATAGCTGTGGTGTTGTCTATTCTTAGGAACACATCGCAATTCTACATCTAGGAAAAATCTTAATGTAAACAATGCAGCAGTTAGTTACATATATAAACTTGTTACAGAAACACCCCCAACCAGTTGTTGTGTAGACATTAAAAAAATCAGAATAAATGTCTATTTGAAGAATTAGAAGGTTCAGTTGATTACCTATTAATATCGGCACATAAAAAATGTTCGACATCTACCAGTCGAAATTTTGTTAGATGCGGCCCTGAAAGCAAAACCATCCTATGGTTTGCGTATTCTTTTGTTCTCTAAGATCCAAAAAACTTGACACGTTCAACTACCTCTTGTAACCAAGTATATTATGACCGCGCAGCATGAAACCAACACTTAAGAATTTTTGTAACTGTCGAATGCTGCAGCTACGAACTCGCCAAATCAGGTCATGAACTTTTTGACGTCTCTTGGTTTGCAAAGCGATTGACATTTGTATTATAAAGGAAACCTAAGCAAATACATTTTTGATTGAGATTCAAAACGCTTTAAGCAAAATTAATAGCGAAACTCAACTCCTGAAGGAGTTTACGTTAGTCGTTACATTCTATATAACTGTTAACGAATTAAAAATTAAGATCATACGCTTTAAACCAGGAGATTCTTGGATGAGAAATATGCGTGAAGACTGATTTTTGGTGAGAGAACAGAGCCTTGTAGCTCCTAGCGGCTTAAATTACAAAATTGAAGCAGAAATTGTCTCCCACTCCTTTATACTGCCCAAATCCTCCCAGTGGAGAGCACTGCACTTGCATTTTAATGAATTTCTAACTGTAACCTGACAGCCAGTTGAAAAGCTTTGGGTCTACCCAAGGTCTTGCGAAAGAACGCAGCGAGGAGACCCGTTGGACCTCTTGGGGTGATGGGTGTTTTTAACTTTTCGATATTAGCAGTCTGGTCACCTTTAGTAAGCTCTGTTGGAATGAAAACCTAAATGGATCTCTGGCATTTTTCGAATTTGAGCATGAAATGGATGGATTGTTCTTGGGAACTTTGACTGAGGAGTTGTTTTTAGCTTCAGGATTTAAAAAAAAGTATTTCTCGGCTTCAGGCAATTTTGAAGAATTTTCACTTATTCAAGGCTACTAAAATTCGTCTTGCCAAAGTTTATTTAAAGTCCCCGTCTAAGAAATAACTTTTCCGGATCCGACGCCAACTGAATATTGGGGAGAACGTCCCCGCCTCCTTCCTCCTCCTCAAACAAGAGGCTGAGGGGCTTGTCCTGCAAGACAACTAGACGAGCATCCCGGGGATAACCGCAGGTTTAGGTCAGACCCCGAACTTTTTAAATCAGTTTTGGTTTGCTTAGCAGTTGACAATTTAAAAAAGGCGGATGTTTGGCTACCAACTCTAGACAATCTTCCTCCTTTATCCCATTATTTAGGACTTCCTCCCAGCGCTATGCAAGGCCTTGTTAAATTGGATAAGCAAGAGGCTTTGTGGCATCCCAATCAGCACCAACAACTCTTGAATTGGCGTACTTAGCTTGGTGAAGACTGGAAGAGGTTGTGCTTGAAAATTCTGTATCAGACCAGTTTACAAAGAAAATCGATTATTTTCAAACAGTTTTCGAGCATTATCACAAGCACAAGCCAAATAAATTAGGGCATGCGTCATTAGAACGTCATCATTGACCTTAGACGTAATCAGGCGATTACTTATTGAGTTGCAGATCCTGTCTTCCTTCTTGCCGGCACATCACAAGTCAGATAAATCAGAACTACTGATTACAACGTCTTCACAGACGGTTCTGACGGGATATACTATCCTTTGTGATGAGAACTCGAGTTGTAGAGCCAAACCATTGTTTCCAGATCACAAGTCAGATAAATCAGAATTACTGATTACAACGTCTTCACAGACGGTTCTGACGGGATATACTATCCCTTGTGATGAGAACTCGAGTTGTAGAGCCAAACCAAACCATTTTCCAAATCACAAGTCAGATAAATCAGAATTACTGATTACAACGTCTTCACAGACGGTTCTGACGGGATATACTATCCCTTGTGATACCTCGAGTTGCAGAATCAAACCATTTTTGCCAAGTCGCAGGTCAGATAAACCTGAACGTTACACCATCAACGTTTCTGACAAATATACATCCATATTCGTGCCTACAAGGAAATATTTGAATATTTGAAAATGAAACCCACCTAAAGATATGGAATCTTCATCTGAAAATGGGTTATTGTAAAGCGAAGAAGTTGAGGACTCAGTACCACTGAGATTAGGCAATTGAGAACACCGCCGGCGATTTTTGCGTAACTTCCGCTTCCGGTGCGCCTTGTCAGATGTCAAAAATCGAATTTCTTCTTCCAATTTGCGTAGTTTTTTCACAAACCAGAGGAGCTCTGGTACGTAGAAGGTGTAGAAGGGTTCCGATGACCCTTTCGTGGTGACATCTCTCGAAATCTTGTTGATTTTTGTTATAAATTCGCACAATAAAAGACCGACATCCGGTCAGTCTGACACAAAAACGAGTAATGTCATATCTAGCGAGCCACGATAGTGTGATAGGAGCACGACGGAGACGGAGTTTTCCTTTAAAATTTGTGAGGTCTGACAGAGAAATCGGGGTACTACCATTGTGATCTTCGAGTAAGAGGCGCTAATATAATCACCATTCGTGCATGTATCAATCTCAAATTATTGACTAATCCAATAAATTCATCAATTTTAACTATCCTGTGGAAGCAAAATTATTTTCTTTATTTCACTTAAAATCTAACGTGATTAGCTGATAATTCTTACATTTACGTACCCACATTGGATTGAATTTTTAGTGATAATCCACTAAAAATGTTACGAACACTGTCTAAATAAAGATGCAGGAGCACGAATGTAGTTTGAAAAATAGAAATACGGGGTGTGCTCCTGAAAACTTTTATCTCGAATGTATCGTAAACGTAATGAAATATGAATGAAACCGAGATATTATTCGATATTCGAGGTCAAAATTTTCGCTTTACATTATAGCGCTAACCAAATGAAAAAATTGTGGGAATCTTATTAAGTTATTATTACTTCCAACACATGCTCCCTTGTTACTTGCAACCTCTAAAAAAATGTTTGCAATTATTGAACAAATCACATTGTTTATAAATGCAAATTATTTTCTCGCAGAATTTAAATTATGGCCTCGTCGGATTTTATATAATTCACGCTAATACTAACAGGAACTTTTGTATTTAATTATACCTCTCAGATTTATATCGGACGTATCACCTTGCGTTAAAAAGGTACAAAATGCTTCCGAACAAGATCCTAATCCTTGCAATGGCAGTTTACGTGCAACAATCTTGACCATGATCGTCTCACGCCGCGTACTTACCTAGCTATAATAATGATTGAAATGGACTTGAACTTTGCAAGAATTTAATGATATCGAATTTAATTGATTTTAATTAATCAAATAACTCAAGCAATAAAATATCTGTATTAATATTTGGTAATAGCAAATGCATGCAAAATTATATGGATTTTAAACTGGTTCTGTCACCATAACATAATCGTTAATCATGGCCAGTTTATCGAGGTACACTGGTTTAAATATTTAAGTAACTGATTAATTATTTTATTGTGAAACCATTAGACACCTACTCGTGGTACCAGAGCATTTTTAATGAACAAATTGTAATTCAGGGTAGGTACCTAAGTAATTCTGTTTATCGCAAGCAGTCACACCTCTTTTTATTTGCCATTCTTCCTGGAAAAAAATGCAAATTGCAGTAAGATTGCAGAACGGTTGCATAATTCGAACCCAATTTGTTTAAAATAATAATTATGAAAAGGAGAATTTTGCAAACCCTGTGAGAGGTTTAAGTTATTTATGAAATAATAAAAGGTAACATTCCCCAACAAAAAATTATATTTCTATTATTTACATATTTATTAAATTCACGCTGCTACAATTATTTATAAAATATATTTAGAGTAACAATCGAATGAAAGTGAAACGGGGTCCTTGTTACATCATAACCCTGACCCAGAACATTCTGCTTCTTAGGGGGCAAGTCCAAAGGATCCACTATAAAAGCGAATCCAGCAGCCCTCAACATCATTCGATCTCACAGAACGAAATCAAACAAATCAAATCAAAATGTTCAAATTCGTAAGTGCTCCAAGTGAAACGTGCAGTGGTTATTATAATTTTTTCGAAATTTTAGGTAGTTGTCGCTCTTTCCCTCGTCGCCGTCGCCAAAGCTGGCGGTATCGGTTTGGCTTATTCCGCTCCAATTGCTCAAGTCGCCTACGCCGCCCCCATCGCCCACGCACCAATTGCCGTCAAAACCGCCGTCCCCGTAGCTACATCTTACCAAAACACCTACAAAGTAAGTTACAGTAATCTATTCTCAAGATTTCAAAAATATTTTCATTTTATAGATTTCTCAAAATGTTGCTCCTGTTGTTGCCACTCCCATTGTTAAGGCTGCCCCAGTAGTATCTTACGCCGCCCCAGCTGTATCTTACGCCGCCCCAGCTCTATCTTATGCCTCTCCAGCTGTATCTTACGCCGCCCCCGCCTACGCTGCTGGTCCAGCTTTATCTTATGGTGCAGGCCCAGCCTTAGCTTATGGTGCAGGCCCAGCCTTATCTTATGGAGCAGGTCCAGCCATCTACAAAAGCGCAGCTTACTTCCACTAAGTAACTTCCGGTGTTTATTTATTGCAAATTGTAAATAACTATTTATTTTGATATGAAACCGTTATTTCCTTAAATACAACGAAAATGAGAAGCTTAATTTTTTGGTATTTTTGCACCCTGCCATGTTCCGTTCCGTGATTGATTGGAGACACCTTTTAAGGTTCAAGTACACTCCATTAAAAAAAAACTGTCAATTCAAATGTGATGAAAAAATTACCGATAATGTGATTAGCTGTAAGGAAGCTTCACACAAAATTTTAAAAAAATCGTTCGTCTCGGGACCTTAAAAAAAATAAAAACGCGTTTATTTTCAGTTTTGAATTTTTTATGGGCCTCACAGACGAACGATTTTGCTATTTTTTCGTTACTTCATTACATATGATCAAATTTTGGTAATTTTTTCGTTACATTTGAACTTACAGTTTTCTTGTAAAAAAAATCAAACACTATAAAAGTTGTCATAATTCGCATATTTATCAATAAATTACAACGAAATAAATATACGTGAAAGATTAACATGGGGTTTAAACGTTTACATGACAACTATAATACTACCAAACTGTTTAAAAAAGAACTTTTGGTGACCTTATAGATCACATAAAAATGATCGTTTTGAGCTTAGGTATAATTACTTCATCCCACAAAGGGGCTCAAATCGCAGGATTATTGAGTTTAAAGCGCAAAGACGATTTATTTAGGAAAATGGCAAGCAGTAACGGACAACAAATTGTGTTTAACTGGCTGCAGACCAAAACTTATAAAAACTGCTGCAGCGTTAAGAACAAACATCGAACCAGTGGCCGGAACATTACTTTTAAAAAGTAATTCATTACCATTACAAATTACTTCGTCGAAATTGTAATACATTACAACTACTAATTATTTTTTTCAAAAAGTAATGCATTACCATTACTAATTACTCAATAAATGTAATGCATTACTTGAAACATTACTTTTAATGTGACATTTTTTAAATTTCTAATAGTTAGCGGTGCCTGGTGTGACTCATGTCAAAACTTAGTTAGGTTACCTATGACAAATATTGTCAAAGAAGCTGAATGATTTTGATATCTGCAGTGAATTGAAAGATACGTCATTCCAGACACGGTTAACTCTAATTAGAAATTTAAAAAATGCCACGTTAGGTATAAGAAAACCATTAAACAACTGGTGTATTCTTTTAAATCAGTATATTTATTATTAAATTTTAGAAACAATTGAGTTTCAAGCTTACTGATCCAATTTTATTTGTTTTAAGTTGGTTTTACTTTCTTTAGTTAGGTTATTATGCTTCCTTTTCTTCGCAGTTTCAACTTTTTCATCTAGTGTTTAAGATGATTGGTGTGAGTAGTACCTAGTCTATATAACTGTAGCTACTTCCTGTGGTGGTTATTTCGTTTCACAGAATTACATTTATGTGGCCTTTCCTTTTCATAAAAGTTTAATTTTTGCGTTTATCAATTAAGGGTAAAAAAGTAATGGTTTTCCATTACAATTACTAAAAAAATGTAATGCATTACAATTACCAATTACTATTTAAAAAAAGTGATGCATTACAATTACTCATTACCAGCTAAAGTAATTTCATTACAGTAATGCATTACTTGTAATGCACTACTTCCGACCACTGCATCGAACCGATACTGCATTTTTAGTGCCGAAGCATACATGCGTGGGCACTCTAGTTTTTAGTGCCGTAGCAGAATGGAGGCACTTCTTGTTTTATCTTATTCGCTCGCTCCTCAGTCTGTCCGTCGCATAATTTGAGAACTGATTGAGATACCGAGCTGAAACTTGGTAGGCATCATCATAGCTTCGTCTCCCGAAAAGTAAGGCGGGGATTGCTTTTAGGTCATATAGGACCAAGGAGGTGGGAGTTAGGGGTGAAAAACTGAAAAATTATTAATTGTGATAACTCGAGAAGTAGTGGCGGTATCTTGTTGAAACTTGGACTTGGAGTTTAGGGATTCAAACGTCCATTAGGCCCTGTAATTTGACACAGAGAAGAATATCTTCTGCGAAACTGTGAAATCTTACACACTGCACCTTCGAAAAACTAAGAGTGAATCTTAGGAAAAATTTATAGAAGGGGATGGAAGATAGGGGCTTAAAATGTCTTAGTCATCATTCGCGAAAAACGACCCTTAAAGGCCGTACAACCCCCTAACATGCCGAAACACAAAAATGCGAGAACTCAATCACTGCTCAACGTATCATGGCTGGATTTGGTGTGGTAATTTACAACGACACTGTAGACGGATGGGCAAATTTTCATTATGATTTAACAAGGGGGATGAATCGGTTGAATCTGAAAATTTTTTCATGTAAGTGACATTTTATATCAGGATAATTTTGAATTTATGACAATTTAGAGTGAAGTTCTTGCGTTGCAAGGACCCCCAGGAAATTAAAATTTGTGTACCTACAAGTAAAGGCGCTATTAACCACCGATAAAAAACTGTTCTTTTGGCCCTGCACCCTAATTAGAGGAGAGGGAGCGAATTTCAAAAAAACTCTGGAGGTATTAACCTGAGACGTCTTCTCAAACAGGCAAAAAAAATTAGAAAAATTTCTTTCAGAATCGGGGGTGGTTTAAATTTTCGCCATTTTGTAGTACTT
Source organism: Pycnomerus fuliginosus (assembly GCA_963924575.1). NCBI lineage: Eukaryota > Metazoa > Arthropoda > Insecta > Coleoptera > Zopheridae > Pycnomerus > Pycnomerus fuliginosus. The sequence continues at coordinate 33,043,399 of OZ004618.1, read as the reverse complement.
ACCCGGCTCTGTCACCCTGTATATCAAATAAGGGATACCTGCATAAAATGCGGAACATGTCATGTCGTAGCCAATGAAATGTACTATCCGTGGAAAAAAGACTCATTCAAATCGATCAATTGCTTGAGGAGTTGCGGCATTTAGAATTCGATTCAAATTTCCGGGTGGACCAATTGAATTGATGAGTAGTTTATTTCAACCCCCACAAAAATTTTAATGGCATAACTTGGTTATTTTCGTGTTATATTTCGTAATTCTACCTAATCACACTTGATTTTTATTCCTTTTGATTCTTCATCCCCTTTCGCAATTTTTCAGCCCCCTAAGTATTGATTTTCAAAATTCACCAAATTAAGTTTTAATTCCGGCAATTCTTTTCAGTTAGGTATCCATTTAGTTTATATTGTCATTCTTTTTGCTTTTCAACTCTCAAAATTTTTGTGTTCTTTCTGTTCATTTTCTACTTTTTAATTCTGTAACAACAATTTTTTAACATATCGCCTTTTTGATACGTCTGTGCGTCTGCGGAGGCACTACTATTAGGTGCAGATTGATAACATCTGCACCCGATTCCACCAATAAGACCAGCCGCCCCTACATACATAACGTGATAAACATCTACAGGGATACACATGGCATTGATGTACATCTTCCGGGGGCATTTTCCTCTTGTGGCAAGGTAATATGTAACCGAGGTAGATGTACCCGGCCAGGACTGCCGCAACATGGCTGGTGGAAATCGGCATAAGGCACCTTGGTTCTAAATATTTGTAAAAAAAATTCAACCTCTTCAACTGTTACAGATCCTGCACTAGTACTTGAAACCACATGGAAATCGTAGAAAACCGGCTAACGGTTTTCTTTTTCCTCTTATTGGTAAGACGCCATAATTGCAGAAACTGTCGCTAGATGTCGACAAATTTTTTAATAAGGTCAATTGAAGAAATTGAAGGCGTGGCCGCAGTTTTTAATATAACAATTTCGTCGAACATTCACTGAAAGAGTTCCGATGCAAAAATGCAGTTTCGGTCATGATTTTGAAATTAGTTTTATATTTCCGTATAGAATGAAATTTAAATCTAAAGGATGAAATTTCATTTTACCACATACCTTGAGTATATCCATTTCACATATGTTCTGATATAAAAACAGCGCGTTTGCCAACAAAGGACACCAGTTCAACAGTTAAGCTTGAAGAACAAAATAGTCCCTAAGAAAAAAATGAATCATCTATTAGTTCTGTGCGCTTTCGCTTTACTTGGTGGGTCTGTGGCAAAACCAGGCGGTCTCCATGGCGTTGCAGTGGCTGCTCCAGTGGTTGTAGCATCAGCTCCTCATGTGGTGCATCCGGTTGCAACAAGTTCGCAATCGAGACACGATATTATTCATCCTGGTGTCATCACGTATTCTACTGCCCATTTAGTCCCAGTTGCTGTTCCACCTCCAGTTGTTGCAGTTGCACCTGTTATAAGGACGTCCAGCGCCGCCGTTTCAATTCACGATGTTAGAGGATCTGGCGGTGTAGGTGCAGGATATGGTGGAGGATATGGTGGAGGAAATGGTGGAGGATATGGAGGAGGATATGGTGGAGGATATGGAGGAGGGTATGGAGGAGGATATGGCCGAGGAGGATTAGCAGGAGGACTTGGAGGAGCTGGTGCTGCTGGAGGATATGGTGGTGGTGCAGGCGGACTTGGTGCTGGAGTTGGCGGTGCTGGATATGGTGCTGGAGCAGGCGGAGGATATTAGGATATGGACCCCACGGCTAAACTCTTGTTACTATGAATCAGTATTATTGTAAATTCGAGGAATACTTATTTAAGTAAACATTTTATACTTTCAGTATTTACTTATCAATACTATCATCGGTAGACAATTAAGATTATACTGATTAAAAGAAGAAGTGCTCTTTGGAAGTATGTATAGGGGAAGTCGGGGCATAATGGGCATCCGAGGCACAACGAACACTCAACATTACTTCAGTTTTACGAAATAAGATACATATGGCAACGTGTGACCGGCACTGCCAGTAGTGCTCGGCAATGATAATTACGGAGTGGAAAGTTCAGCCCATTATCACTTACGGAAGGGTGGACGTATACTGTGTTCTATGTACACCCAACCGCATTAATAATAAGCGGGCTCATGGAGACAGAAATAGCAGACACGCATTCTAATCGTATTTCCCTCTTTATCTCACCCGCTTATTACTAATGCGGTTGGGTGTACCTATATTGGTGTTAAAATTGCGGTGAATTTTTGAGGCAGAATCTTTGTCGTTCAATGATTACTTCGCTTTGGATTGACATTTCAGGTAGTAGAGAAACAGAACAGTTTAACTTTATATTGGCGTCATCAGTAGGAACGAATCTTTTTTGTTATGGTTAGCAAAATGAGCGGGGTATGCTATAATGTTTGTGCTAACAGACATGTTGTCATTGAGAATGAAAGGCAAAAGAAAGAAAATGCAAACATTTCCAAAGGGGACCGCAATGTCAAATCAAAATCCAAAAAAAGAAATCTGATAATGGCGTTGCTGATGCAGAAAGCTTGTACTTTGGCTACTTTTATTGTAATGAGATGAAAGGTTGAGTTACAAATGGGCTTATAACATTGTTCATGCGCAGGAGATGAGTGAGAGGACGAGGAGTGCGTTCACATTTGAAAAAAGTGTTATTCATATTTTGCGAAAAACCACCCTTAAAGGCGCTACAACCCCTAACATGCAGAATCACAATAACACGAAAACTCAAAAACTGCTTAGCGTATCAAGGGCAGAATTTGGTAAGGTAATTTCCAGTGACACTGTAGGCGGATGAACAAATTTTCAGTAAGATCTAACAAGGGAGGTGAAAAAGGGTTTAAACTGGAAATTTCTTCAGGTAAATGGTGGTATAAAATTACGGGGTTCGATAAATTTCGGTCAGCCATTGAAAAAAGCCTTATGAGTTTTCAACCAAGAACCAACCCCTAACGTACTAACCACCCAAAGCTATCCAACCGAATAAATATATTTTGTTTATTTATTCTGAAATCCTGTCAATTTATTTATGAACAACCGAAGTAAGTAAATACGCAAGAAGTTACGTAAAACCATAGAAATAAACTCACCCCTGTAAATCATAAAGAGGTGAAATTAGTAGGGGTTGAAAACATGAATCTATAAATCGTCGCAAGTTTTTAACGAATTGGATTAGGGCGCTGAAATTGAAAACACAACTTTCTTTAGAGCATGTGGGGGTGATAAAATAGGGGGTTGGAATTTAGGGGTTGCAACATTCATGAAGCCCTGTAATTTGACGCAGACAAGCAACATCTTCCGTGAAACTGTGACACATTGCATCTTATCAAAGGGGGTGAAATTTAAGGGTGGAAACTCGAATTTTCACCCTTTTCATGGAGGATTGAAATTAATACCATTCGATAGCTTTGTATTGATGGTACAAAAAAGGTCTTGATATCACATCATTCGCGATAAACAACCCTTAAAGGCGCTACAACCCCTAACCTGCCGAAACACAAAAAAATACAAGAACTCAAAAACTATTCAGCGTATCAAGGCAGGATATGGTGTGTCAATTTTCAGTGACGCTGTAGCCGGATAGACAAATTTTCACTAAGACCTAAGAAGGGGGATGAAATTTAAGGGTTGAAAACCGAACCCTATACACTACTAACAACCCCTAAGCCCTAACAAGCGGAGTAAATATATTTTATATATTTTCGGGCTGTGATTTTTCGATAATTCAGAGTAATTTTCATTAATTTTTAACCCATCCACAATTTATCAACACCTTTCATGATGTGTGAACCCTCAAAAAGCAAGATTTACCCAGACCGCTTCTTTTTCGTGTGATTTTCGCTAATTCTGCTTAGCTATAGTTCATTTTCACCCCTGTTGACTTTTCATCCCCCTTCATAATTGTTCACCCCCCGAGCGTTAATTTTGTAAAATTCGCCCAATTTTGCCTTTTTTCGGTAATAAATTTTACTATATGGTTTCTGTGTGCCTTTTTCAATCTTCCGACACCCTTCGCAAGATCGGTATGGGACTACTGCGCCGATTGACCCCCATTAGCATAAAGGTACGGCACCACTGCGCCCGCCAATTCTGGAGGGTCATTAAGCACACGGCACCGCTGCGCTATGAAATGACGGGGGGTATCAAATAGACCAATTTTGCCAAAGGGAGACTGTTATCTTGGTTAAAAGGAAAAGGTAGAAATGACACTACTCATTTAAATAAAATTCAGTATATTATTAATCAAACACGAAAAATGCAGCTAACATTATAAATTGAAATATACAAAAGAATACGAAAATACTGATTATAACAGGTATCTGCATATACAAAATTAGTACCTATATAAAAAAGATAAAAATACGCAGAAAAAAATAATTAAATATTATTTTAATTTTGATTATAAAATCGATCTTAAATTGAAACCAGGTGCGATTAAGCCATTATGGGATTAGTTCTTCCTGTAGGTGATCTACGGTCATCTCATCAGCGCAGTGAGTGGTGCCCTGATCTTTAATGACATCCTTAGACCCAAGACCCCGTACCTGTCCGTCGGTGCAGTAGTACACTGCCCCGCAAGATTTCAACCCCCAAAAGACAAATTTGCATAATTGGCTTATTTTCGAGTAATTTTCTGTAATAATAATAATAATAATAATAATAATAGATTTATTGCTATAAATAATAATACAATTATCATTAGCAAGGGATTGGCTAATTTTATATATGATTAGCCTGCAAATATAAATAAAATTAAGTACATAAATTAAGTACAAATTAAATTCTTTCATTCCTCTTTTTTTTTCCACTGTGCGGCAGGGTTGGAGAATCACATAGCCTACCATTCTGTTAGAACAAAGTGTCGCAGTTTCAAACAATTAAAAAGATAATTATAAAGTATCTGAGCTGAATTTCTATCAAGAGCTCTAAGAATATTGTGGAGATCATCACTTTTCAGAGCCAAGGTGTGTCTGAATTCCTTATAGATGGGACATTCAATCAGCAAATGCCAAAGGTTTTCGTTCCTGCCCAAATTACACACAGTACATAATTGATTTGGATCAATGGAATAAGAGATTCCTCCGAGGTACAAGGCAACCTTCGTGTCACTAGCTGTTCTAAGTTGTAAGCAAAATCTTTTGAGGTACAAAGGCATGTTTTTGGTATAGATGTTACAACGAGAGTCAACGGACCACAAGTGCTTGTAATTCATATTGTTTACGGAAATTAATATGCTGTTCCAGTCAAACTTTATATTTTTGTCGTTGATCCGATCGAGTATTTCGGTGATTTGTTTCTGTTGTACATTGCAGATGGTCTGTGTGTCAAGTTCAATGTCATATACTTTTAATATCCTAGCTAATTGGGAGAACCAATTGAATTTTTCGTTGTTTTCTGAACAATGTAGATGAATTAATCTTTGCAGAGACTTGAATGGCAGTCTATTTTCCGACATGTTGTTTATTTTATGAATATAATTTAAGGTTTCTTTAACTATGTAGTATATTATATTATTTAAGTTAAGTTCCGTGCGTATTATGTACCCAGCTGCATTTGATCTCAAGTAAAACAGTTTCTTGAAAAAATTTAATTGAATTTTTTCCAAATCATTTACGTGCTTTAAGCCCCATACCGAAACACTGTAAGTCATCAGTGATATTAAACTGCTAGAATATAATGTCTTTATAGACTGAAGGTCCGAGATGCTATGTTTATTTATGGTGTTTCTCAGTAGTCCGCTAGTTACATTACATTTGTTAATTACTGTCCTGCTGTGCTCCGTGTAGTTCCCATTAAATGTAAATGTAATTCCTAGATATGAATATTTTTTTACAATTTCAATTGGTTGCTGTCTCAAGAAGAATTTTTGACTTTTCATTCTGTTGCCTCGCCGAAAAATTAAGATTTTGGTTTTGTCAATATTTACCTCCAATTTCATTTCGTTACAGTATGCGTCTAGTATTAATAATTAGTAATTTTCTGTAATTGCGATATAAAATTATTTTATTGAATTGGAACCAATCCAGGACCAACCCCCCATTAGGAATTTTCCCAATTTATTAAAAATGGTTCCAACACTACTCTACTACACTTCTAATTTTCTGTAATTCTAAATAATTACGATTAATTCTCATCCCCTTTACAATTTTTCAGCCCCCTAAGTGTTCATTTTGCAAAATTCGCGTCATTTAGTTTTTCCTTTCGGTAATAAATTGAACTCATTTGGATTATGTTCATCTTTTTCACTTTTTCAACCCCCTTCGCAATATTTCAACTCCCCAAAAGCTAAATTTGCATAATTGGCTTACATTCGTGTTATTTTCTGTAATTCTGCTTAATTACGATTAATTCTCATCCAGTTCCACGTTTCATCCCCCTTTACAATTTTTCAACCCCCTAGGTATTAATTTTGCCAAATTCGGTTAATTTTGTTTATCTTCGGTAATAAATTGAACTCATTTGGATGATGTTTACATTTTTCACTTTTTTCATCCCCCTTCGCAATATTTCAAGTTTTCAAACGCAACATTTGCATAATTGGGTTATTTTGATGTTATTTTCCGTAATTTTACTTAACCACGGTTAATCCTCATACCCTTTGACTTTTCATCCAACTTTACCATTTTTCAACCCCCTAAGTGCTAATTCTGCAAAATTCGCATAATTTCGTTATTTGTCGGTAATAAAATTGAACTCATTTGGGATTCAGTTTACCTTTTACAATTTTCCAGTTTCGTTAGCAACCCCAACAAAAGTTTTAATTGCATTATTTGGTTATTTTCGCGTTATATTTCCTAATTCTACTTAATCACACTTAATTTTCATTCCTCTTGATTTTTCATCCCCTTTCGCAATTTTGCATCCTCTTGAGTGTTAATTTTTCAAAATTCGTCAAATTTTGTTTTAATTCCGGCAATTCTTTTCATTTACACTTTCCTGTTCATTTTCTACTTTTTAATTCCGTAACAACATTTTTTTTATATTTCGCCTTTTGACACATCTGTGCGTTCTGCGGAGGTACTGCTACTAGGTGCAGATTGATAAAATTTGCACCCGATTCCACCAGTAAGACCAGCCGCCCCTACATACACATTAACGTGATAAACATCAACAGGGAAACACATCGCATTGATGTACATCTTCCGGGGGCTTTTAAATGAGAAAAAAAAACATTCCCGAGGACGATGTTTGTAGGTAACATTGAAACAATAATAGGTAAGTAATTAAGTATATAACTACCAAACATAAGTATGTTATTTACAAAAAGGGCTGGATTTCATTGTATTATGCATGTATGTAATTCTATTAATCTCCCCTGCCAATTACGATGAAACTCCAAGTTCAAATTAAACGTAAATCTGTGTTAGATATCTAAAAACATTGTACCGACATGTACTTAACAACTTACCTTCTTACCTCTAGATGCGAGAGCCATCCCAATAATAACAAAACGTAATTAAATCTTATTTTGTATTTACAAAAATTTTTACATTTTACTTGCGTTCTTGTTTCAATTTTCAATTAATATAGATGATGACCATAACCATAGCTGTCATGTCCAATACCATATCCATGTCCTAAGGCCCCATATCCGTGTCCTACTCCATATCCATAAGAACTCACATATCCTGCGTGACCAAACTCTGGCTCATGATGGTAAGAAATGGGTGCAGCAACAATAGTCTTGGTGACAATTGGGGCGGCGTAGGTTGTAATCAATGGTTTGCTGTGGACGTCGATTCTGGAAGAATAACTGGTGGCAGCTGGTAGAGCGTATCCGCCATGGTACCCGCCAAGAAATCCAGGTCTGGGTGCAGCGAAGGCAGCAGAGAACACAATAGACAACACCACCAACTTGAACATTTTCTCAGTAGGTCTGCGTTAATTGACTTGAATGGTGGAAAAATGCGTATTTATATACAAAAGTAAAATTCGCCCCCTCTTGAAGAATCATATCGCAATCTTAAAGACCTTTATGTGAGAAACACAACAAAATATGGTCACGCGCCGCTGGTGACCGCCAACTTTCAAGAATGTAGAACGAAATTTGTAATTATGGAATTATTAGCGTATTGTAGGACTCGTAAAAATGCAAGTGTGAAAAATGTTTGTAAAAAAGCTTTGTTTTGTTGCAGACATTTCACGTTTCATTGACTCATAATTTCAAGATCGTCTTTGGGTCTTTGTCTTACAAAATCTTCTGGTCCTTAATGAGGCTTCACAAAGAGATTTCACGCTTAACCTAATCAGTCATTGCAACAGATCCTCGGACGTTTAACCTTGATAAAAGTAAATTATGACAAATTATAACTACGGAAGAGAAAATTTTCGTGTAGCTTGTTATTAGTGTTTAAACTAAAGAGTTGCATAAAATCGTCACATAAAAAAAAGCCTCTAGGAAAAAATTAAGAGCATAAATTATACCCTGAGGAATTACGAAATACAGAATGCAATACCTAGGTATTTTTACTGTTCTTATCTTGGATGATCAATGGTTTAGGTGCGAAAAAAATTTAGAATTTAACTGTGCTACTAAGCCTTGAACTTAAACTTTATAGTTCTTGATTGATGACAGAGACGATACTTTTGTATGTACATGAAAACTATAAATCAGGCAACACAAATTTTACATTATTAATGTTGGCCCGACATTTTAAAACAATAACAGAACTTACAAGACATTTATTTGCCATAAATCGGTTCAGATTTTACATCTTGTCGTTGAGCGCTTTAAAAATTTTACTAAATGAAAAACTTTAGACCTAGTAGCCAAAAAAGCAGATTTTGTAACAAAATGAAGATTTTATCTAACTCTATCTCTAGTAGGTACTTCTGCAAACAAAGAATAAAGGAAAACCATCAGCAAGACAGTTTCCAGATCCTGCTTGGGATTGCAAAATTTCCTAAATCCTTAACAATTAAATGCTATTGCGATTCCAAATGCTATTGTGTAAAATTATGGAATTATTGAAGTGCAAATGACCAGTTCCAATAAATGCAATTTCATAAATGAAGGTTACCCCAAATTGCTTGTTTCCCCAAGTACAAAAAACTAGAACAGAGCATATAGAAAAATTCAATAAAAAATTACTTAACCATTCGAATCCATCGAAAACACTTCGCATGAGCGGCTCCGGTGTACTTATAACAATTTATTACTTAGGTATTTGAAAATAAAATTCACGGGCGATCATAGATATCTACAAAAAAAGCTAAAATTTAATACACTCATAAATCAAGTCACTGTTTTATAGCTGATGATGATGATGTGACTATTATTATTTAACTATATGCATACCTAGACTCTGTTGAGCAAAAAGTAAAGAATTCTTTTCTCGTTTGCAAAGCTACAACAATAATTCTCTGCATTCTGGGAAAACTATTATAAAATGAGAAGAAATTAAATTTCATCACCATATTAGCATAGACGTATTATGACAATATCAAACCTGATGCAACGCAACTAAAACGCTCTTGATGGTGAAAGCATTGTCATGATTTTACAAGCGTGATTACAGTTACGTTCATTACATGTAATGAAATCATATGCGAGGACAGTAGCGGATGTTATTGCATAAAATTTAACCCAAAATTGTAACAAAAAAACGCCAACGCGCCACTTCTATAAATGGTTAATGAAGTGTATCCAAAAGTCGAGCCAAAAGTTGTCAAGATAAGATCTATGTATATTGCGAGGTGGTAAGGGCATAATTTTACGTATAAATGTTTAAGTATTTCAAAATTAATCCTACTACAATACATTTCAAATAGTTTCAATGCACAAAAAACCTTGCTTGGTATTCGAGAGGCACTACACTTGACTTAGAAATACTAAGAATGGATAAGTAGGTCTACAATTCATAGGTATTAAAAACTTCTAGTCATCTGAGGTGATTTAATTAGGTTGTTTTTAAGGTGATTACTGGGTTGTTATAGTAATTTCAACCCTGTGTTGTTCAGTCATGGATGATAGGTTCTCCCCAGGGCAAGCGTTCTAAAACACCCTGTATAAGACAAATCTTTCCCCACGTTATGATTATTTCCAACAAGTGAATCCTGAGCATTTTCAAAGTCCCTGACTGTACTTTATTATAAGTGATTGGCTCAATAACAAAAAAATTACAAATAAATATTTGGTCTGAAAACAAATGGGCAACTAAAGAAGGAAGCGGCTGAAACCTCCCCACTTCCCCCCACTTGGAAAATAATAGTACTGCCTCTTTCCTGCATAAATTTTAATCCGCTAGGTTTCAGATCTTTCGCCGGGGTTCTGCATCTGTGTAAATACTTCAGCTTTTTGTTATACCGAAATCTCAGAACACTGCGATTAATTAAAGAGGCCAAAAATAGCGAAATCGTATTAGGCATTTTTTTACCGAAAAAGTTTATTAAGAAAATTTGTTCAGAATGACTCCAAATGGGTAAATCCGAACTTTCAAGCCAAAATAAAAATGTTGAATTTCTAGAGGAAAGAATCAAAAATATCGAAAACTTCAATATTTTTGCAACAAAAGGGTTGCTGTGTAATAAAGGTTTGTTTGACATTTGTTGTTAGCTATAGCTGGGCAAAATTTAACAATCGCACAGCGCTAGCTAACAGCAACTGTCAAACACTCATTTTCATTGTTTTTAATTAGACAGCAACCCTTTTGTTGTAAAAATAATGAAGTATTGGGGTCATGTTGAGCAACTTATCTTAATAAAATTTTTCGAAAAAAAAATGCCTAATACGATTTCGCTGTTTTGGTCCTCTTTAATTAATCGCAGTGAGCTAAGATTTCGGGATAAAAAAGGTAAAGCATCACATAGACGCAAATTTTGAAACTTTACGTGTAGAAAAAAAAGCGAAGTAATTTGCTCAATACTAACCGAAATATTTGGGTGGTTCCAGTTAAAATGAGACACTGTAGATTGTTTTGAACGTTCTTTCGAAATTTCGAATTTTTTGATTTTATGCTAAATAAAAAGGGCACAAATATGAATACATTTTTAGAAGGACAATTTTAATTTCAAGATTCTTCTCATGGTAAAGAGAAAAATGGGTTTACATTTAAAATTTAAAAGTTGATATGCGAAAAAGGCACTTAGGTACCATTAACGAAAATTAACTGGGCTGTTACCAGAGTGAAAACTAAGCCCCATGCCAAATTTCATGAAAATTACATACACACACACACACAGAGAGAGAGAGAGAGAGAGACATTTTAAAAAACACTTTTTCGTGATCCTGGGACCTTGAAACGTAAAGATCTGGGGTTATCTCAGTTTCGAATTGCGAAATTATTATTTTTATTAAGGGTACCTAAGTTTTAATAAAATCGAGACATTCATGTTTTAAGTAATTCGACACTGTTAATTTTGGAGCCAACGGAAGGGTCATTTTGGCACATCAGCTTTTAAAGTTTAATTGCAAACCCCCATTTTTAACGTCACATTTTCACAAAACCTCAAACATTCGAGATTTTTAACGATTTTAGAAACAGGATACAGTCCAAACTTTTGGACTGATTTGGCTGAAATTTTGCACATAGAGATTGTGTTGCACGTCAATAAAGAGCTGAAAATTTTTTGGAGACTATCGATTCACGTCAAGTGCCGTTTTGGCACATTTTCAAATTTAAAATTATACCCATTTAATCATCCAAAACAAGTTTTTCAACAATTTACTCTACAAAAGTCATTCACATTTAGTGCCCCTTTTTGTAAAAAAATCAAAATTTTGTAAGAACTGAAGGGATTTTGGAAGTAATTGGTTCACGGGAAGTGGCGTTTAGGCATATCAACTTCCGCTTCTCTGCTGCCCATTTAAAACTAGTATCTTAGGTACCTACCTACCTGTAGTACAGATAAATCTAGAAAAAAAACGTCGTGACGTCTGGGGGGTGAAATTTTTGCTGGAATACGCCGTTAAATTCATGCCTAGAGGTCCGGAGTCGGTTAAATTAGCGAAAAGTTGCGCTATTTCTTTGTGATTAAAAATCTGAAGAAAAATCTGAAAATTGCGATTTCAAACAAGAATTAATAACTCCCTAACGATTGTTGCTATTTAAGTGAAACTTGTAAATTTTGTATTTTTGACAGCTGTCAATCGAATGATATCCACAGAAATTTTCTAGGCCTTCTAGATTTTGAGTAATGACAGTCAACGTTTGATTCTCTTATGGCCGCCATATTGAATTTCGACAGACACCATGGAATACAGAAATAAATTGAGTTTTCAAAAATGTAATTATAATTAATATGGACTTTTTTGAAAAATCGTAAAAATTCTAAAATTGGTATGAATTAATAATTTGTAAAAATAGTGTAAAACTTTTTGAAAAAAAGTAAAAATCGAGGTAAAAATAATACATTAACTTTTTTAATCCCTTTTAAAGTTTAAAATAATCGAATTGAAAATTCAATAAAGCAGATTTTGATATAGTGTGAGTCAAACTTTTCACGTTTTTTCATTAAAAGTTCTTGCTGGTTATATTTTAGAAAACCTATTTTTTTTGGGTGTCGGATGGTGCCAAAATTCATCATGACGGCCATAAGAGAATCAAAAGTTGATCGTCATTGCTCAAAATATAGAAGGCCTAGAAAATTTTTTTCGATGTCATTTCATTGACAGCTGTCAAAAAATTAAAGTACACCAAGTTTCATTTAAATAGCATCAATCGTTAGGGAGATATTCATTTTTATTTAAAATTGCAATTTGCAGATTTTTCAGAATAACTCAGGAACGAAACAAGATATCGGGGAGTTCTCTTCAGATTCTTATTCACCAAAAAATAGTGCAACTTTTCTCTAATTTAACCGACTCCGTAACTCTTACCATTTGAGAGATGCCAATAGTGAGCAATGAAAAAGGAACCATCCTGTATGTGCTATGTGCCAAAACTGAACAAAAAAAATGCAAGCTTGCCTTAACCCCAGATTTGTCAAGCGTTTTTGAGTTAATTGAGCACAAACTGAAAATACGCCGCGTTTTCGTTTCCAGCTTTTCTAAAATTTTCGGGAGGACTCAACATTATTGAAGAAAGTATGGGGGGGGGAAGCATGTATTCAAAGTTCTTCCGGGGGGTATCGAAGTTTACTCTTTTTTTCTTTTCTCGGCGTTAACAGTGAACCAAATGTAACAAAATGCTTGTGCTTCAAATATAAACAAGAAAATTTCTTTTGAAAGGATAAAATATCCGTGTTATTTGTTGAAGCTGCTGCCCTTAACCAAATTTCTTTCTCTTTACGGTATGCTACACTAGACTTTCTTTTTTTGAATTGGGACCACATTCAATATCTTTGTAAGTCCAGTATGCTTGGTTGCCTAAGTACGAAATAATTCCTGTACTTTCAAGAATAACCGCCTCAAAGAAAATATAAAAAGAATTTTAATCTCCCCGCTCCACTTCACCATTTAAAAAAAAAGGGAGGTTACCTACTGCAATCACTAAAATTTTCGAACTCGAGATAAGACCGGATCTATACGTTTTGAGGTCTCAGGAACCCAAAAAAGTGGTTTTAAAAATGTGTCTGTGTGTATGTGCGTACGTACGTACGTTTGTAAACACGCCACAGCCAAAACTACTCGGCCGATTTGGCTGAAATTTGGTACGTGGGCATCTAATAACCTAACTTAGATCTGAAAAGCTTTTGGAGCCAATCGTGCAACCGGAAATGCCCTTTTGGCACATCAACTTTTAAATTTTAAATGCAAACCCCCATTTTTCACGTTACCATAAGGAAGACCTTCAGATTCTGCTTCTAAAAATGTATTCATTCTTAGTGCCCTTTTGACCAAAAATTTTAAAAAAATATATTTTTATCGGACTTTAAAATTGCGGTACAGCCCAAGCCCCTGAACCGATTTGGCTGAAATTTTGCAAATGGGGATTGTATTACACGTCGAAGAGGTGAACAAATTTTGGATTCAATCGACCCACGGAAAGTGCCGTTTTGGCACACCAAATTCGAAAGATTTATTGTCACCATCAGAAAGGCCTTCAAATTCTGGTTTTAAATGAGACAAAATTTGTTCGCATAAGTACTCTTTGGGTAGAAAAATCGAAATTTTGTAATAACACTGAAGCCACGTTATAGCCCAAATTACTAGATATATTTATCCGAAATTGGCTACATAGAGGTTAGGTGACCCGTTGAAGAGCTGAAAGGCTTTTGGGAGCAATTGGTCCACGGGAAGTGCCATTTAGGCATACCTATTAACTTTCAAACACAATTCACGGAAATAAAGACCCAGGCGTTGGGGAGGTTCCAGCCGCTTCTCTACTGCCTTTTTAACCTCCCCACTCCACTTCACCATTTAAAAAAAAAGGGAGGTTACTGCAATCACTAAAATTTTCGAATTCGAGATAAGACCGGATCTATACGTTTTGAGGTCTCAGGAGCCCAAAAAAGTGGTTTTAACCTCCCCACTCCACTTCACCATTTAAAAAAAAGGGAGGTTACTGCAATCACTAAAATTTTCGAATTTGAGATAAGACCGGATCTATACGTTTTGAGGTCTGAGGAGCCCAAAAAAGTGGTTTTTAAAATGTGTCTGTATGTATGTACGTACGTTCGTACGTACGTACGTTCGTAAACACGCCACAGCCCAAACTACTCGACAGATTTAGCTGAAATTTGGTACGTGTGCATGTGATAACCCAACTTAGATCTGAAAAGCTTTTGGAGCCAATCGTGCAACCAGAAATGCCATTTTGGCACATCAACTTTTAAATTTTAAATGCAAACCCCCATTTTTCACGTCACGATAGGAAAGGCCTTCAAATTCTGCTTCTAAAAATGCATTCATTCTTAGTGCCCTTTTGACCAAAAATAAAAAAAAATTGATTTTTATCGGACTTTAAAATCGCGGTACAGCCCAAGCCCCTGAACCGATTTGGCTGAAATTTTGCACAAGGGGATTGTATTACACGTCGAAGAGGGAAACAAATTTTGGATTCAATCGGCCCACGGAAAGTGCCGTTTTGGCACACCAATTTCGAAATTTAAAATTATTCTCTAATTTACCCATCCAAAACAAGTTTTTGAAAGATTTATTGTCACTATCGAGGTCACCATCAGAAAGGTCTTCAATTTCTGGTTTTAAATGAGACAAAATTTATTCGCATTTAGAACCCTTTGGGTAGAAAAATCGAAATTTTGTAATAACACTGAAACCACTTTATAGCCCAAACTAGTGGATCGATTTGCCCGAAATTTGGTAAATGGAGGTGAGGTGACCCGTTGAAGAGCTGAAAGGCTTTTGGGAGCAATTGGTCAACGGGAAGTGCCATTTAGGCATATCAACTTTAGAATCTTAAACAGAAGTCCCTGAAATCAAAGACCCACGCGTTGGGGAGGTTCCAGCCGCTTCTCTGCTGCCATTTTTTTTTAAAGAAAATATAGAAAAGCTGGGTTTGGGGTTTGAGCCCCTCTGGGCACGCCAACGAGTGTTTTACGAAAGTTTCAAAACTTTATAACTTATTTCTTCTATTTGCCATTATTGGGAGAACATTTCACCAAAAATGTGTACCTCTGGAAGAAATATTAATTAAAATACACAAAAATAGTTTATAAGTTTTATTTAATAAAACGTAGCATTAGCGTTGATCAGTCCTCTTTAAAAAGCGTGTATTGCTGGGGCGGCGTAAGCAAGTTGGGCACCATAAGCGTGCACTGATGGGGCGGCGTAAGCAAGTGGGGCACCGTAGGCAACAGTCTTGGTTACAACTGGAGTATGGGCGGCGTAGGTAATAGGAGCAGAGTAGACAGCGGGGGCGGCGGCGTAAGTGGCAATAACTGGCTTGCTGATGACATCGCTTCTGTATTGGTGGCTGACGGCGGCGGGCACAGCTATGGGGGCGGCGTATGTCAATGGAGCAAGAAGTCCAGAGGGTTTGGCAGCAACGATGGCTACAAGAGCGGACAACACCACCAATTTGAACATTTTTAAAGGTCTGTGTTGACTAGGTCTTAAGACTGACTGATCAAAACTAATGTCGATTTAGCATTTCGACCTGTTTTTATACCGCGTAGTGGTGTGATATTAGAACAATAATAATTTCTCGATGAAGATAATTTGGTTCGGGTCCTTGAGGGACCCAGACCTTGAACGTAGGCCATACACTTTTACCGTGTTGATGAAGTTATGAGTGGACAACAATTACTGTTTCGGGTGTAACGCACACCCATTTGCAGTTCCTGCTAAAGACGTGGGCAACTTGCAGCTTTTGCATGTTTTATGTCCGGACATCTGGTTCTATAAATTTATAAATAGAATGATCTTTTTAATTCAATTTATTCACATTGTATTAATAATTCATTACCTGTTGAAATAATAATAATACTTAATACCTATTTAAATTTATCCAAATTGTAAATTTATCAGTCAAAACGGGCCAAAGTCCTAAAAACCGAATCAAGATCAAAAGGAGCTTAATTTGTGTGAAACAATAAAAAATATATTATAAATTAATTATGTAATTTACATTTTTAATTATCGTCGTCGACAATTAATCGTTTTTTAACAATTTCTTATAGTTGATGGTATATTCCTATAGAAAATTGACTAAGTACACTCAGGAGCAGATAAGGTTATGGCCCAAGACCGCTCACAATGTGGATAGATTCTCACAAGCCTTATCAAAAAAATTCAAATTGAAGGCGAAAACCTCTTTATTAAAACGACTCGAGTGGGATACCTATAAGGCTTCACAAACCTGTCTTCAGTATCTTTTGTAAGAATCTATCGACATTGTTCGCTATCGGCCAAAACTTTATCACCTGACTGTACCTATTTACAATGGTGATCGTAGAAAAAGAAATTATTTTGCACTTTTTCACTCTTAAAAGATTGAAACTAACGGGTGGGACAAAGAAACGGTCACTTTTATTTCCTCAGTATCTTCGATACTTTTTAGATTGCTCCATCCTTGTCCTTCTTAAGAACATCATGTCAATTAGACATTTCAAGTCATAATGAAGGTCCATGTTGCTTCCCTTCAGACTTTCATTTTATTTTATTTAAATAGTCCAAAAAATGTCTACACGATGATCATGCTTTAATTCGAAAAATTTTTCCGGTTTTTTTTACACCTATGGAAATAGGCTTTTTTACAAGCCTTGAGAAAGGAGAAACTGAATCTCCGAAACGTCGGCAGTAATTAAAACTTTTTAATTATGCAAAATCCCGTGAAAGCACATAAAGTCCCGTCGCATATTAACGAAAGCGGGGGTTGTGTGTCTCAGGCTTTTTTTCTGTTGGTTTGTAAACAGGATTTCAGTTCTGTCAAAATTACTGTCATGGGCAATAATTAACAACAAAGACCCCTTTCAACCTCCATTGTTACTGTTTATTGACACTGACAGTGAGTGACGAGAGTTTTGACGGATGTGAAATCCCGTTTACAAACTAACAGAAAAAAAGCCTGAGACACACAACCCCCGCTTTCGTTAATACGCGACGGGACTTTAGGTACATATACAAATTAATTTAAAACGGATAGTGAAACACCAATGATGAATTTTATTTAAATGTAAAATGTTTTAAACTTTAATATTCTTCAATGTTAATAATTCAGTTTTAACTAATGATGAGGAGAGTCCAGTGAGATTCCATCACAATCAATTGTACAGGGTCTTTTTTTATTATTGTCCCACTTTTAAATTGGAATATCTCCTGGATTACTTGAGATATTCGCATGAAATAAAAACAGGATGGTAGACCGTACTCTCAAGTTTTGTTCTGGAGCTTACTCTCAGCGTTCACCGTCGGATCTTAAGCACTGTGGATACAACTTGCTTTTTCTTTAATGGGACACCCGGTATATTCTTGCATGGATCGATAGAGAATTTTCTTCTGATTTCATTGATATAGGGTAGTTGATATCTGGGGTTGATAGCTTTCGAGAAAAAAAATTAAATTTGAAATAATCGGACCATTAGAATCTACGAGAATGTCTAAATGAAAATTGCAATCATTTTGAAATTTTTAATTTGTTATGTTTTAAGGTGAATAAATCAGTTACCTACTTTGTTACTATGATACTAAAGAAGGTTACAATTTTCTTAGAATACTCAGGCCTTCACTACATAGCCATAAGTTATAAAAACAATTTATTTCACTAATTTTTTTCTCGAAAACTATTAACCCCAGATATCAACTACCCTATATAAATAAAATCAGAAGAAAATTCTCTATCGATCCGTGTAAGAATATACCGGGTGTCCCATTTAAAAAAAAGCAAGTTGCATCCACAGCGCTTAAGATCCAACGGTGATCGCTGAGAGTAAGCTCCAGAACAAAACTTACGGGTACGGTCTACCAACCTGTTTTTATTTCAGGCAAATAGCTCAATTAATAAAGGAGATATTCCAATTTAAAAGTGGGACAATAATAAAAAAAGACCCTGTACATGTGCTAATTCCATTGTAGCCTTGAAAAGAGAACAAAAAAAATTCTCAAAACGTAAGCACAGACAAAAAGTGTGTTTTTGGTAACATCCAATTCCCGTGAAATTTAATGTTATACAGGGTGATTCACCAAGACCGTTGGTTAGAAATTTTTGGGGATCCACTTGTAGTATAAGTTTGAAATTTGGTACTACACCATAATCGCCCAAGTACACCAAAAATAAAATATTTCCAACCCCCAGCACTTCCGGTTATACCGGAAGTGGCCTCCATCTTTGTTATTTTAAATGGAAAGCCCTTGTTTTCATTTTAGATTCTGATTCGTCTCTTAGTTGTGAGTTTATCGCACATACGTTTTGCCTACGTAACTGTTACCGTTTTTGACATACTGTCAAAATGTGTATTGTGTATCAAAAAATTGATCTGCAATCCGCAATAGAAGGTTTAGGCTTTCTTTTGATTACTCTTGTTGACGTAACAACATGACGGAAATTAATTTTCGAAAATCGCGGAAAGAAATTGTCCGCAACTCAATTGCAATTTGCAGCCAAAAGATGCAAAATAAAATTTCCTTTAAACTGCTATTAGCATTCTCTGTACCTATTTTCAAAGATATTAAAAATTAATGCGTTTTACGGTTTAATCAATGAAAGTTTAGGGTCTCTAGAAAAGAATAAATGTTCAAAAAGTCTTTCCCTTTTTTCAAGAATTTGTTTTTTTTTGACTTCTGGCAATCTTTGGGAAAGATAAGCCCCACTTGGACAGCTAATTCATTCACAGTTGCTGAACGCATGTAGAAATAGAAAAACAAATTATAAGCTTATGTTGTCTATCTGTGATTTGACGATCGTGAATTATTCAACGAATTTAATTTTTCAGTATCGGCTTAGGACAAATTTTTGAAGGTGTAGAAGGAACTGTTACTAATTTTTGATCCAAAGCTTGCTAGGATTATTTTTCTTTAATCGCGCAAATAAATTTATTCCAAATATTTTCAAAAATACTGAAAATAGGTATAGGGAATGCTAATAATCTAAAGGAAATTTAATTCTGCATCTTTTGGCCACAAAAATTATGGTATTTTATTTAAAACAAAAAATAAGTTGCGAACAATTTCTCTTTGCCTTCGAACACCTTCGCAATATTTCAACCCCAAAAAGGCCAAGTTTGCATAATTGGCTTATTTTCGTGTTATTTTCTGTACTTAATTCTGTTTAATTACGATTAATTTTCATCACCTTTGATTTCTCATCCCCCTTTACGATTTTCCAACCCCCTAAGTGCTAATTTGGCAAAATTTGCGCAATTTCGTTTTTATTCGGAAATGAATTGAACTCATTTGAATGATGTTTACATTTTTCACTTTTTTTCATCCCGTTTCGCAATATTGCAACTCTTCAAACCCAAAATTTATTATTTATTTTGGTGTTATTTTCCGTAATTTTACTTAAACACGATTAATCCTCATACCTTTTAATTTTTCATCCACCTTCATCCGCCCTAAGTGCTAATTTTGCTAAATTCGCATAATTTGAACTCATTTGGGATTCAGTTTACCTTTTACAATTTTCCAGTTTCCTTCGCAATAGGAAGGTATAAGTACCTATGTATTTCAATCTTTTCAACTCCCACAAAAGTTTTAATTGCATAATTTGGTTATTTTCGTGATATATTTCGTCATTCTACTTAATCACACTTAATTTTCATTCCTCTTGATTTTTCATCACCTTTCTCAAATTTTCAGCCCACCGAATGTTAATTTTTCAAAATTTACCAAATTTTGTTTTAATTCCGGCAATCTTTTTCATTTACTCGTTTAGTTTATATTGTCATTTTTTCTACTTTTCAACCCTCAAAATTTTTGTGTTTTTTCTGTTCATTTTCTACTTTTTAGTTCTTTTTTAACATTTCCCCTTTTAGACACATCTGTGCGTCTGCGGAGGTACTACTACTAGATGCAGATTGATAAAATCTGCACCCGATTCTACCAGTAAGACCAGCCGCCTCTACATACACATTAACGTGATAAACATCTACGGGGTCTTTTTTATTATTCTCCCACCTTTAAATTGTCATATCTCCTTTATTAGTTGAGATATTCGCCTGAAATAAAAACCGGATGGTAGACAGTACTCCCAAGTCTTGTTCTGGACCTTCTTACTCCCAGCGATCACCGTCGGATCTTAAACGCTGTGGATGCAACTTGCTTTTTTCAAACGGGACACCCGGTGTATTCTTATACGGATCGATAGAGAATTTTCTTCTGATTTCATTTATATAGGGTAGTTGATACTTGGGGTTGATAGTTTTCGAGAAAAAAATTCGTGAAAATAAATTGTTTTTATAACTTATGGCTATGTACTGAAGGTCTATTCTAAGTAACAAAGTAGGTAACTGATTTATTCACCTTAAAACATTACAAATTAAAAATTTCAAAATGATTGCCATTTTCATTTAGACATTCTCGTAGATTCTAATGCGGTCCAATTATTTCAAATTTAATTTTTTTTCTCGAAAACTATGAACCCTAGACATCAACTACCCTATATCAATGAAATCAGAAGAAAATTCACTACCGATCCGTGCAAGAATATACCGGGTGTCCCATTAAAAAAAAGCAAGTTGCATCTACAGCGCTTAAGATCCAACGGTGATCGTCTACCATCCTGTTTTTATTTTAGGCGAATAGCTTAAGTAATAAAGGAGATATTCCAATTTAAAAGTGGGACAATAATAAAAAAAGACCCTGTACATCTTCCGTGGACTTTTTTCTACGTGTTTGATTTATGTCGGAAGAAAATTTCCAAAAAATTAAGGGACGTATTAATTTTAATTTAGAAGACATTCTGGAAAGAGAAAAAAGGCAGGTGGTACTATCTAAAATCCAATTGGTGGTATCGAGAGCCCCAACCCTCAGCTACGTTCTGTATAAGACTTTAAATTATTGCTCAAAAAGTAACGAAAATACCGAGAAAATAGAAGTGACCGGTTTTTTTTGACCCACCCGTTATTTGGAGGTTTGGAATTTTGTAAAAATATTTCAAAAGATTATTCATTTACTAACATTATACAGTATATTAACATTTTTACCGTCTTAATCGATTGCTATTAAACGGATTTGATATTGTTAATTCACTTTATGTAGATTAATTTGAAATTTAAATGACTTACTAGATACTATTCTTGGATCTTGGAGTATCGTAATAATTATTTTATGAATTAAGTAACGGACAATAATATCATTCACGTGTTGTTGGTCATATGTATAAAAATTGCTTAAAAACATGTCTGGAAATTGCGCATATATTTTGATTTTATAATTTCCTGCCTAATGACACAAGCAAGGTTAACGATAAATACCTCAATTATTTAAGTTTTATTTATTGCCAATTACAAATTTTCATAATTTTTACACCAAGCTAGGTACGCTGACGAAGACAGACAGGGTCTTGAAACATTTAGACGGTTCTTGATCCCATTGTTTTAATTTTAATTTCAGCAAGGCCACAAAAGCGGATGAAAGTCTGCACCTATAGTGCATAAATCTGCCAAATCTGCGTCACAAAGTGGCCAAGAATCAATTTCCTATAAGGAATTTCAATGTCGGGCCTATAAAAACCGTATCAGGTCCAAATCCTGCATCATTCGAATCAGTTAGTCTCAAGACTCGCAACACAGACCTCTACAAGCAAAATGTTCAAATTGGTGGTGTTGTCCGCTCTCGTAGCCTTCGTAGCTGCTAAACCCTCCGGCATCATCGGCGCTTCCCTGTACGCCGCTCCTGCTGTAGCTCTTCCTGCTGCCGTCAGCCACCAATACAGGAGTGACGTCATCAGCAAACCAGCAGTAATTGCGACTTACGCCGCCGCCCCCGTTGTTGAGGCCTACGCCGCCCCAGCTCTGGTCGCCGCCCCCGTGGTGCACAACGTTGTTCCATACTCTGCTGCCATCACCCATGAATCTCGTGTGGATTATCACTCGGCTCCACTTATTGCCGCCGCCCCCGTCTACGCCGGAGCCTATGCCGGAGCTCATGTACTCCCAGCTGTCCATGCCTATTGAAGGCCGAGAGAACTGATTCTAGCCTTGTAAATTTATAAAATAAAACTGAAAAACTACTGAAAACTACTACTTACTGATTTATTGACGGAATAATCGAAAACGCACCATCTGTCAAGGGTTGATGTTCATCATCGTGTAAAGTTCTAATTAGGTCGAGTTTAACGTGACTTCGCATAAATACCGTAGATATATGGAACACTTATTAGACGGTTTTTTGCAAATAAAGTTTTTGTTTTTATTTTTAAATGCACTTTTTGATAACCACTGCATGGCTATACCCTTAATATATACATACAATTCTTACGTTAGTTTTTGCAAAATTGCCACAGCTTCTGAAAAAAAAATATTTATGGGCTGTTCCATTTTACATTTTACCCGCCGACGGGGTATGATTTTTTCTTAAGAAAACGACGGGAAATGTAAAATTTGTTCTTAGATACTCCTACAAGGGGTTATATGGAACACTAACAATTAAAAAAATCGAAGAAAAAAGTCACCGATAAGCTCAACATGACCTTAAAATTATATTGCAACAGTAGTCCAGTCATATTAGATCTAAAAAAGACGAATAGAAGAAATAATTTAAATATTTTTGAAATTTTGGCTAGGGACTCCTGTTGGCACCTGAAATGAAGGGCGCTTCATCCCTTACTTGGCGAAAACCACCCCCAAATGTAAGATTGGCGCCAGTTTTTAGCATTTTTCGGCGAAACTATCCATCTGACAAAAAAATTATTCTAATCAAAAGTATTTCTTATGAAATTCTGCATTAAAAAAGTTCTGTTGATTATTTTGATTATCCCCACCTAATTCTCGCAAACAACGTCCGAAGTTGTAGAACAGTCAAATTAGATTTTTTAGTAGAACATATTTATATATGTATTTATGAAATTTTTGCTACGGACTGCTAATAGGCTAAATGCTAAAAACTAGCGCCATGTCCACGTCTGGGAGTAGGTTTTCGCCAACAGAAGGATGAAGCTTACACTTGGGGGGTGTTAAATTTGTGGCCCTTCATTTCAGGGCCCATCAGCAGTCCGTAGCCAAAATTTCATAAATATATAAATAAGTTCTACTCAAAAATCTATTTTGACTGTTCTACAACTTCGGACGTCGTTTGCGAGAATTAGGTGGGGATAAGCAAAATAATCAAAAGGACTTTTTTACTACAGAATTTCATAAGGAATGTTTTTGATTAGAACAAATTTTTTGTCAGATGGATAGTTTCGCCGAAAAATGCTAAAAACTAGCGCCATGTCACGTTTGGGGGTGGTTTTCGCCAAATAAGGGAGGTGGGAACTTTTCGGCATTTCATTTCAGGAGCCATCAGGAGTCCGTAGCCAAAATTTCAAAAATATATAAATTATTTCTCTTAAGAAACCTAACTTGACTGGACTATAGGTACAGTTCGAAATTAGATAAAT
This sequence comes from Pycnomerus fuliginosus, assembly GCA_963924575.1. NCBI lineage: Eukaryota > Metazoa > Arthropoda > Insecta > Coleoptera > Zopheridae > Pycnomerus > Pycnomerus fuliginosus. Next base: position 33,019,498 of record OZ004618.1, on the reverse strand, counting down.
AAATCTGATGTTTCTGATAATTTTTTTAAATAAGAAACAAAAAAACTATTCTCAAAGTTATGATAAGCCCCCAAATTTTCCTCTACCTATAGGTCCTGCGCATGTTGTTCCAAATTACCTATCCTAAAAATGCACTTTTTTCATTTATTCAAAATCCTTATTTTAAGAAAAGGTCTCAGTTCTTTGACACTAAAATGTTGTTGAGATTATGGCCCACAAATAATATCATTGCAGCCCACAGATTGGATGCATATTTTAGTGCCCACAACTGAGACTTTTCAGGTAATAAAATTTGGCCACTTTCAACACTTCCATTTGCTATTTTTTTCTCAAAAAGCAACTCACGTTTTTTCGACAGTAACCGCTTTTTCGGGACTCATTAGACATTCTCTCTTCTGTCATATTTTTGCAGAACTCTGTTTTATCAGCTCTGCGTGCTTTTTCAAAAAAACTCCCGATTGTTCCATATTACCCCCTGCGTTCCGTATATCCCCGCCTTAAGGTACTTTCCATGGATTAAATTCAACATTCTTCGAGTCGAACATCGTAAACGATAAATTAAAATTTATGCGGAGATAAACTACCGATCATAAATAATAATAAATAATAGGTGCATCTCGATCACAGTCAATAACCTTATTGCTTTCACTCTCCGTTGCAACCTCAACCTTCAACTTGCATCTCTTGGTTTATTATCGGAGCATTTCTATTATGTCTTCATTAATGCACCATCATGTTTTGAAGGAAAATACAAAGTCATAACTTAATGGATCGAAAGAGAATGATATTGTAGGTAAATGTAGATGAATCATTTTTTTGGCGGAAAAGCCATAGAAAATTGTAAATTCATCACCTAATTATTATTTAACGGCAAACAACTATTAAAAATATTCTAAAATAATTAATTGTTTAGTGGTAAACAGTAATAACTCCTCTTATGGTGCTATAATGGCAACTAATTAATTCCTTGAAATTTTTGGATGTACCTACCTACACTTTATGAGTACAGGCACAGCAACTAGCTAATTAAATTCTGAATGTAAAATTTATCCATGCACAAAAAAACTAAATTCTCTAAAATAACCATTAAGCCATATCTATTATAAATTTAGAATCGTCTTCTAATGACGCAGTCGCAGATACAGGGTAACTCAGGCTTTTTCTGTTGTCTTATTAAATTCAGTTTCGATTGCAGTTTATTGCCATTGACAAAAATCCCTTAAAGCATCACAACAGAAAAGACGTCTGACACACATTACCCCTGTGTCGGTGTCCGCAAGGATATGATTCTACATTGCCTATGTAAATCTATGTAGGGATAGTCAAAACCAAAAGTATAAACTTTGGCTTATGTTGCGAACTAATGAATTATCAATTTTATCAAAATATTGTTTAAGTAAATAAAACTTCTTGTACAGTGAAACCTCTCCTTAACGGACACCGATGAAAGCGACGAAAGTGTCCGTTGTTGAGAGGTGTCCGTTGTTGGGAAAAAAATTTGCTTTATTTTACACATCTTTTCTTTAACGCTTAAAAATTTTCGCTTTAATGAAACAGACACCATAGTATTTCCCTGAGGAATTTAGGACCCCTAATTGCGGTCAAGATTCAAAACTGGTTCATTGTATAGATGCGATCGGGTAGCAAACCACCCTGCGGGGTAAATTTTAACAACCTTGGCGAGTGTGAATTTTTCTACAATAACAGAAATTGTACTGTCGGCGTCCGTTATGAAGAGGGTCCGTTGTTAGAGGTTATTTATTGAACATTTCCTATAAAGAAGCTGCGGGACCCTGAAAATTGTCCTTTTCACTGTAGGTTGGTATTAGCTAGGTATGTATTTTTGACATTATTGATTTTTTTATAATTATTAATATGAGATAAATGAGATAATTACCCAGATCATCGACAGTGTTTTCAATGGCAAGATAGATGGAGTTTGGTATTATATTGAAAAGGCACTTTTTATTTTTATAAATGCTTATTTCTTTTTTATGATTATTCACAAATCGTCCCGTTTTCCGATTATAACTTTACAAATATGTTTTTAAGCACAAATCGTGAGCTTTCAAAAATGAAAACATTGGTATTTCCAACGCAACAACATAAACAATAATATTGATATAGGTACCATCGTGGTCAGAAAAAACGAATATACTGTGACGTGATTTTAGACACACGTGTCTCCAACTAAAATGTCACAAAATGCTTGTGTCTAAAGTCATTCGATTCGCTGCACCTACTCATTTTTTCTGATCGCAATGGTACCTACCTATTGAATTTTTGCATGACGAAATCGCTTAAGTAGGTATACGAAATATCTCGTGTTATAGGACCTCCAACGATCAACGAAACTGTTCGTGACGATCTTTTTCGAGATCTTTTTACTAGAAATTGAATCTGTAGGCAACAAAAAATCCTTAGGGTCTGTTTTCGAGCAGTCTTAAGATTTGGCCACCAAAAAGTTTTAATTTTTAATTTGCAATAAATTCCATGAAAAATGTCCTTGCAAGTTTCCGATTATTGTAAGATTATGTTTCTCCGCTCCTTATCCACGTCACAATCTAAAAATTAACTGACGCATTCCATTTTATAGTTACATCAGATAATTTTTTATTCGGTGAAAAAAAACGGGACATTGATTGAAAGGGATATGTCCCTATTCAGACTCATAAAAGACATCAACTGTCCCTCAGTGGCATCAATATACACATATAGGACGTAGACTCTGATTACTGTAACAGACGGACAATGTGTCATCTGAATCTCACGGCCAACTGTCCCTCTTTTACAGTAATCGGAGTCTACATTGCCCACATTCATGCCAATTATCTACTTTAATATTATAAATAAGTAACTCAAACTCAAAATTCATTAACTATTCGGCCAGATTTTACATATTATCCTAATTTTGATGAAAGTTTTGGAATCATGTTATTTTATTCTTGCTTTCCATGAATTCTCTTTGAAAGTTACATCATATTCCAAAGTTGCTCTTCTTACAAACCTCACGAGAAGGTCGAAGAATTTTTTGTCGGTGTACTGTATTATAGAATATAATATCCGCGTTATCGCAAATCAACAAGGTTCATGTTGGGCGTACCGCAGTCAGCTTATGGGATCTATAAAAGCTGATATTCTTCAGCTATACTTTATCAGTTCAGTTCGTCCACAGCACGATACAGACCTATCAACAATCAACATGTTCAAATTGGTGGTATTGTCAGCTCTCTTCGCCATCGCCGTCGCCCGTCCCTCGGGTGTTGGTCTTCTCCCGACGGTGTACAGCAGCGCCGTCGTCGGTAGCGTCCCGACGTCCATCAGCGAATATGGCACTTCCATTGTACATAGTCACGCTATTGCTGCCCCCGTCCTCCACGCCGCCCCCCTTGTCCGTACTGCCCCACTTATAACTGCCCATGTTGCTCCCTTAGTCACCGCCCCCATCGTGACGGCGCATGCGGCGCCTCTTCTTACCCACAGCATCTGGTAATCTTCAATCAGGAGAAGAACACTGGACTGGACGTTCTTTAAATTCAACATGAAATTAAAATTGTATTGTAATTTATTTCCCATCTTCTATTTTTGATAATAAAGATTTTCAAAATTCTGTTTTTGTTGCTAGAATAAATAAAACGCTTTTTGTATTATGCAAGAAACAAATCGGATAACATTTTGACGATAACCCCCATTTGCACCGGTTCCGTTTAAAGTTAAGTGACAATTCTTCCCTATGGAAACAATTGTGTCAATAATCGTTTCAATGGACTTAATGTGAAGATTATAAATTTAACGGAAACCGGTGCAAATGGGGGTAAGTGTTTCTAGAAAACTGGACCCTGCTGAATCCGAAAATCAGTGTCGGTATTTCGAAATCTTAACCGCAAGTCCTTAATTCTAGATGGCGCTAAAGGCAGAGGGTTATATCCAAACTGAAAATTACGCACTTTTCGACCACAGACTTGGTATACAAAATTAAAAACCGCTTCATTTTCTACAGGGTGTCCGGGAATTAGAGGATAATATCTTAAGGGCGTAATCTACGATCAAAAAGGCGAAGAAAAGTCTTAATAAACATGGGCCGAAAATGCCCTCTAAGGGAGCTAGGGCCCCTTATAGTCCAGTCGCTTCGAGAAATAAAACTGCATTTCATTCTACAAAGGTGCCGTTTGGCACAGTTGTCCATGGGACCAATACAAGTGATTTCACCCGCAGTGCCCAAAAAAATTTCCCTTAGGAACAAAATGGCGGCGGTTTTTTCTAAATTTCTGCGAAAATTGCTAATATCTTCACTATTATTAACTATTTGAGGAAGCAAGAAATATTTTTCTTGTACATTACAACCAAGAAGAACATATATATACCGGGTGGTCGTTTTATCTTGAGACCGCAAGACGCAATATCGGAAAGAAAGCATTTTAGAAAAAAATGTTTTGCATAAAAGTTTTGTGACTTCGAGGGGGAAAATAGATGAGATCATCGTCATTTTGATTGAAGGTCATTTTCAAGGTCAAATGAAGGTAAACTTAATTTTTTTAAATGGAAACATATTTTTTATTACAGATTCTTATTCCCTGTAAAAGAACAAACTACTCTCATTTAAACTATTTTTGGATCTGATGGATAGGTTTCCATAAAAAAAATAAAGTTGAAGTTGACCTTCATTTGACATTGAAAATGACCTTGAATCAAAATGGCGATGATGCCATCTATTTTCCCCCTTGAAGTCATAAAACTTTTATCCAAAACATTTTTTTCTAAAATGCTTTCTTTCCGATTGCTTCTTGCCAGCCTCAATTTAAAACGACCACCCCGTACATTACTAAAATGAGAAGTAATATTCTTCTTGGTTGTAATGTGCAAGAAAAATAGTTGTTGCTTCCTCAAATAGTTAATAATAGAAATAGTTTAGCTATTAGCAATTTTCGCGGAAATTTTGAAAAAAACCGTCGCCATTTTGTTCCTAAGGGCAATTTTTTTGGGCACTGCGAGTGAAATCACTTGTATTGGTCCCATGTACAACTGTGCCAAACGGCACCTTTGTAGAATGAAATGCAGTATTCGACCATATATTGTCGCGAACCGATTGGACTATTACCCTTTTGAGCTCTCACTTGTGTTTGCTATTATTGTAAGTATATTTATGTACCTTAGAAAATATCGTTATGTTTACCAGGATTGAATTTTTGTTTTTTGTTTTGAAAGCTCAATAAATGTATATTATTATTATTATTATTATTTACGAATCTCATTTGTTTAACTTACCGCGCATGTATGCCGTTATGGTTCTTAACGGCACTGTTATTTTTTGTTTCTATGGAAACTAAACCGTTTTTGGTAAGGTCAACTTTCCGCTTATTATAGTAACTATGGTAAGTTGAAATATCGAAACGATTGTGTGAAAAAATTGTAAAGTTTTAATAATAAGCATCCCGTACAGGGGGGGCTTAGGACTAACTAGGCTCAAACATTTTTGTAAATCGTTTTTTCTCAAACTGACACCAGAATCTGAACATTGAACATTTTTGCGTAAAAATGATGCTCTTGTTTGAAATCGCTAGGTCGCACCGTTTTCGAATAAATTGACTCTAGTCGTTTTAAAGCGCTAAAATCTGTCGCAGAAGGCAGAAGAAGAATAGGTACAGGGTGGGTAATTTTTCGATGCTCACCGTTGGGATCTCCTAAACGGTAAAATATACGTAGTCGATTAAATTAAAGAAAAGTTGCTCTATGTCTTGGCGATTAAGAATGTGAAGAGAATTCCCCGATGTTATGATTCGCTCCTGAGTTATCACAAAAAAATAAAAAATTGCCAATTTAAAGAAAAAATAATATCTTGCTAACGATTGATGTTATTTAAATGAAACTTGGACCTTTTATATTTTTGACAGCTGTCAATTGAATGGTATTGACAGAAATGTTCTAGGCCTTCTAGATTTTGAATAAAGACAGTGAACTTTTCTTTTCTTTATGGGCACCGTATTGAATTTTAACACCGCCGCATACACAGAAAAATTGGCTTCTCAAAAAATATGTGAAAGCCCGAGTCACACGACCGCAAGACGTATTTTATTACTGTCGAATTCAATTGTTTTCACATGTTATAAGAGATTGAAGAAGTCGGCGTACTTTTTTGCAAATGTTTTTCATCTAAGTTTATGCTGATTTAGGCTGACATCGGTCAAAAAAGTTCATGTTCGTACATTTTTGAAAAGCCAATTTTTTTGTGCATTTGATATTAATTTTTCTTTAAATTGTCAATTTTCAGATTTTTTCTGATAACTCAGGAACGAATCAACATATCGGGAAATTCTCTTCAGATTTTTAATCATCAAGAAATAGCGCATCTTTTGTCTAATTTAACCGACCTCGTTTCATTTAAATAACATCACTCGTTAGGAAGATACTAATTTTTCTTCAAATAGGCAATTTTCCGATTTTTTGTGATAACTCGGGAACGAATCAAAATATCGGGGAATTCTCTTCAGATTCTTAATCATCAACAAATAGCGCAACTTTTCTCTAATTTAACCGACCCCGCATCTTTTACCGTTTAGGAGATATGTACTTATCTGCATGGTAACTTCGTAAAATCCCTTATTGTGATTTGCCAATTTGCTAATTTGAACAAAAAAAATTGAGATATGCCTATGTGAGTAAAGCTTCAAATTTTGTTGTTCAAATAGCATAATCAATAGTAATACGACGAGTAGTCTCTTGATTGCCGCGGGTTTTGACGTCCGAATGGCTGTCAACTACGAGTCAAAATGGTATAGATTTTTTTAGGCTAAAAAGAGGACGAGAGCTCGCTCGAGTCCTCTTTGGCCGAAAAAAATTTACCATTTGACAAGTAGTTCATCCATGAGGACTCAACAAGGCAACCAAGAGACTACGAATCGTATTTTGCAGATTATTTTATAAATTAAAGTATTGAGTAAGTAGTGTCAAGTTGATGTTGTAGTCTTATCACTGTAATCAGGATTACTGGTATGCTAAATGCTCCTTTGGATTGGTTCAATACTTAATGAATAAAATAATCAACATAAGCCTCCAGCTGCTTTCCAAAATAATTAATTAGGTATAGTGAAAAATAAAAATTGTATACACTATACACATATTATATGATATTAAGTTGTCACTGTTTCCATTAAAAACAACTGTCACTTAACTTTAAATGGCGAATCCTAGACTACCAACCTAAAGTTTGATGAAGCTTTCTTTGAAACAATTAAGTGTTACGTTTAGGTACTACTTAAAGCAATTCAACTTCTTGTTGAATTTTTGCACTTGGCGATTTAAATGTCAATGTAACAATTAGGCGAAATGCAAACTTGTCTTTTCCGATTCTAGTAGAACTAAGCGAAGTAAAATAGGTTTATAAATTGTGCGTAAATTAGAAAGATAAGGTGAACAACATAACAAGGTACCTAGCTACATTATCAAATAATATTGCTGTGGTTAACGAGGATATCGGACGATCTAAGTCCGATATCCTCGTTAACCACACACATCAATATAACAAAATAGCGGAGCGGACGCTAACCAAACAGTTTCAGTTATTATCAAATAATGTGTTCATTAAACTAGTTCTTCAACGGTGTATTTAATTAGTAGTTTAGTGTTATTGCAATATCCTCCTATGTATCAGAATCAGGATGAATTATTCGTCCTTCGTACATACGACCTGCCACACCCAGATGCCTATAAAAAGTAGCAGTTCGGAGGAAGTATGGCCAGTGCATTTTATTATTACAACACAGACCTCCTTCAATATGTTTAAGTTGGTGGTGTTATCTATAGTTTTTGTTGCCATCGTTGCCAATCCTAGTGGCGTTCCCTCATCCCGCAATGTACCTGCGAGTGTAATTTATGAAGGCATTCCTCCACCATATTCTGTTTCCAGTTATTCATTGTTCAGTGGCGATTTAGGTCATATTGTGCCCATTCAGGAAGGGTTTATCAGTACAGTCCCTGGCTTTGTTGGTGCACCGGCAGACCCTATAGAAACTTCGGTTATCTCTATTCCTGCCATATTTGGCTATTCAGTGTTTCCTAAAGCATCCCCTGTCAATTATGTGCCCACAATCATCCATCCTGTAACTACACCCTCTTCCAACGCATCAATCATCGTTGAACAAAATCCTTTTGTTATTGTAAATTCCTCTACTTCTCGTTCTGTTACAGTAAGACCAAGTACAGAGAAAGCCAGTATAAATAAGTATAAATCAAGTATAAATAAATTTACCGGAAATCAATATTTACCTCCAGTAGCTGTGCCAAACGTTACCTCCTCGCCTGCAATATTACGATCTCTCCCTTTGTCCTCCATTACTGTTACCAAGAATTCATACTCAATAAGTCCAAAAATTTCAACAACTTCCAGTGAAGGATCACGAAGCTTACGACAAATACGAGAAACGAGCCTATAGGCAGATAGTCGACAAAAGAAGAGTAATTTAAAATGTGTACATTTTTTAAAATAAATATTTTACAAAACGAATGAAAAATTTGAAGTTGACTTCTCAGTTCCCAGAACAAGCTTAAACCGAGATTTTTCCATACGGGTTTAACTTTCAACAGTAGGTACCTACTTGGTTTTCGTGGCGGACTGGCGCATCCACCATTTCGCATGTAGGTATGTAGGATTCTAAAATTCCCAAAAATAGGAAGACTTTAAGCATGTACAGCATCATTTAAAGGAAAATCTCTTTATAGTACCTATCGCAAACAACTTAAACGAAAGTCTGCTATTGAATACTAAAAGATACGCTCGAGTAAAGTTGAACTGGCAAACAAGGTCAAAAACATTGGTTTACCGCACGTGTTTATTATCCTTTCAAGTTTCAAGATTACAATTCATTTCGTAGTTTTCCTAATACATATACCTGTATGTTCCTAAAAAGCATACCTACTTACCTATATCAACGACTTACCGCGTTCTTTGTTCGTATCAAAACAAGAGTGCCTCGCATTTTGCTACGGCACTAAAAACTGCAAGTATTTAACTTTTTAGGTATATAATCTAAGTAACTTCTGCTGGAAAAGATAACAACATAGATTTACCGCAAGGAAAAAGACAAGCACTTTTGAAGGTAACCGTCTGAAACTAGTAACATTAAAATTTTTAACACTCATTCATGAAATCTTCTGTTTTTAAGTGTGGATATCTGGCCCAGATTATTGTTTAATTAAAGCAACAATTTTCGATATTTCGGATGTTGTATGATCAATAGGTATGTAGGTGTCAGAAGCTAAAATTATAGTTATTTATTATAGGTATCTTATTACTTATTTACCCGTACATAATTTGAGATGTGGGGCCAATTCAAGTATTGTTAGTTGCATAGCTAAGAGCTTGAAAAGGCAGGATTTCAAATTATTTCAGCAGTTTCGCATGAACTCTGGTAATTTCAATGCTGGATCAGACTGCAAGACCAAAAAATTTCAGAACAAAAATAAAGGTGGCCCATAAAAAACCGGGCAGTTTTCTTTTTTGTATATTTTCGTTAGTTTTCGTGCGATATAATAGTTTTATACTCGACTTTCATTTTAAGACCATTATTTAGGCCAATGGGGTTTCGTTACCCTTTGACACATGACAGTGGCGTTTAGACAGGATTGAAAGTCGTTCTTTCCTCTTTCCAAAATGTCCTTCAAAATGAAAATTAATCCATCCCTAAATCTTTTGTGATTTTTTTTCCAAAGCTCTAAGTCGCATAATTTGCAAGAAAAAGTACAGATACGATGAAAACTCTGTAGGCATTTTTTATTTAAGTTGTAAATTGAGCAGACTAATCTGCATTTTTAATTTAAGTTGTAAATTAAGCTAATAATCTGCATAATTTACAACTTAAACAAAAAGCTCGTCTCTGTACTTTTTGTTGCAAATTATGCGATTTAGAGCCTTGGAAGAAAATTCACAAAAAATTTAGGGATGGATTAATTTTTATTTTGAAGGACATTTTGGAAAGAGGAAAGAAAGACCTTCAATCCTGTCTAAACACCATTGTCGCATGATAATGGGTAACGAAACCCCATTGACCTAAATAATGGTGTTAAATTAAAGTCCTTAGAAAGGACACTGATGGTGAGAATTCAAATCCAATGAGTGGTATCGACGACCTCAACCTTCAGCTACGTCGAGTATAAAACTAAAAAATATCGCACAAAACCTAACGAAGATACCGATACAAAAAAGAAAACTGTCCGATTTTTTATGGATCATCCTTTACAAAAGTTATTGCGGTTTGATCCTACCTAGTACTGATTCTTCGGCAGATTTTTTTTTCTTTCGACCTATGTAGATAATTAATTGATTTTAGCGACGATTTTTTAAAGTAGGCAGCCGTAAATAAATACCTGCTCCTGTCTTACTTGTTGTGATGGTGTACCTATTATTACCTTCATTTACATATGGAAGAAGATATTGTGTTTTAAATAATTTGGATGGATATAAGCATCTAAACTTAGACATGTTTCCATGTCTTTATAATGTCATATTTATCAAGGAGTATTATTATTATTATTGAAAACCTTAGTTTACCCGAAGGTGTTAAGGTATTTATAATAACATTTAATTTTATACATTTAAGTACATAAATACAGGGTGGCCCACTGAAAAGGGGCCATCTAAATGTTGTCTTCTGATTCAATTTAGGAAAAATCCATCGAACAGGTCGTTTTTATTTTGAGGAGGACCCTTGAATTCGTACTTGCATGGTGAATTTTACAACGCACCCCCTAACCTCCGCCAACCCTGATTTTAAAATTTCAAACGGCAACCCCCGCACTTATCATTTGAAAGCTGATCTCATTACCAAACTAATGCTGTAAAGAAATGTAAGTATGTCCTTTCACCTCCTAGGGCCCTTTGAATTATATTAGGGCACTCTGTGACACATCATCTTAAAAGAAATTAAACCCTCTGGAAGCTGATGCAAGAATTTTTGAAATTAATTCACAACTTCAAAAGTTACAGCAAAAACAAATAATTATTTCTTGGCTCAGAACCAATGCATTTTCTTCAGTGTAACTTTTGAACGAGTGGATGGATTTAAAAAATTCTTGCACCAATTTTTAGAAGATTTCATACTTTTCATGTACCACAGTGGGCCTTAATATATGAATTAAAATGTGCCCATAGAGGGCGATAGGGGGTAAACGAATACAAAAAATATTTACAGCTCTGGACTGGCTTCACAACCATGTATCCTAAGTGCGGGTTTCTCTTTGAAATTTTAAAGTTAGAATTTGTGGGGGTTAGGGAATGCGTTGCAAAATTTCACCAAGCACGGATTTAGTGTTCCGTCCAAATAAAAATCGACCTGTTCGAGCGATTTTTCTTCACTCGAGTCAGAGAGGAGAAAATCTGGGTGGTCCCTTTTCGGTTTGCCACCCTGTATATGCGAAAATATTTTCCATTTTAACCATAAAAAAATTTTGACTATATAGTTCTTCTTGTTGTTGGCCAGTTGTTTTCCATATGCCCAAGATATTGCCTTCTTTCTTAGATTTTATGCAACTATCTACGTTATCCCACGTTTTCTTAGGTCTACGTAGGTACATACCTACCTCGGTTTCGCTTCTGTATTCTCTTGGTTTGTCATATTCTTTTCGCTTGTCTGTTCTCTTTCATCCTCGCCATTTCAACTGTTGTCTTTCTTCTTTCTATGCTATCCAATTTCGACTTCTAAATTATGTTCGCATTGTGTCCTTTTTCGTTGTGCCCATGAAGTTTCTTTCACTTGCCTGTATTTTGCTTTTTTGTTGTTTAGTAGGACATATACATCCAAAGGTTAAGATTGGTTTAAGTTTAAGTATTGTCTTATACACTGTAAGTTTTGTTAACTTCCCCACTCCACTTCACCGCTTAAAAAAAAGGGAGGTAAATGCAATCACTAAAATTTTCGAATTTGAGATAACACCGGATGTTCACTTTTTGAGGTCTCAGGAACCCAAAAAAGTGGTTTTAACAATGTGTCTGCGTGTATGTACGTACGTTCGTTCGTAAACAGGCCACAGCCAAAACTACCAGACCGATTTGGCTGAAATTTAGCACGTGGGCATCTGATAACCTAACTTAGATCTGAAAAGCTTTCGCAGCCAATCTATTATTAATTTCTGCCTCGTCTTTGTGTATATTCACTCATAGATATTTGAAGCAGCCCATATGTTCTATTGTTTTGTTATTTTATTTATTTATTATTACTACTTACTTGATTATCTAAAGAAATAAAAGGAATAAAAAACCGAAAATTATATTCTCCAGCAATACCTGATGCCTTGTCAACAGCAGAAACAATGGTGTCATCAATAAGAATTATCATCCTTTATTTTAGGAATGGAAATTCACTTTCGTTGGTGCTGTAATACCTACAGTTAACACATTGGTCGCGGCTCCCCATCATCTTCTGATAACGTAATGTTATGTTAGTCCCCCTAGGCTAAGGAACATGCACAGCTCGAGTCGCTTAATAATTATTGAAGAAATTTCGTTCACTTTCTCCCGGAGCCGGATGTAAGTACTATGAACTCCGTTGCACCAAGCCAGTGAATAGATCTATGTCTTTGAAAAGAATGACTCATTTACTTGGTTGAGTCTTGTCGGTAACTTGTAAACACAATTTGTCATAATAAATTATTCATGTCTTCCTCATGTAATTTGTTATTACCGAAGCATCAGCTAGATAGAAAATATGAAGTGAGTGCAACTAAAATTTAATAACCGACATCGACCTGTAGTGGAAAAGTCGATTATGAAACTGTTGTAGCAACGCCAGGGATTCCCGACACTGCAACCTTTCTTTCAGTCGAGACTCCGGATCAAGGCTTTTCCACTTTCTTAATACAATTCTTCATAAAGTTGCAAAACACTAGTGAGCCATAGCACAGCTGAATGTATTATGCATGAGCCCGATAGTTTGTTGACATTAGGTATTCCCAATCCTCGAAGTGGATATATGCAACGAATTAACAAAACACCGACACCTTACTTGTCTGTGTCCTACCATTTCAGTCTTGCATAATCGAAAATTCCACTTACGCATAATTCGCAGTTAGCAGTAGGTATGTCTTACGAGTGCCACAATGCCTTTGACCTGGATTGTATTTCTTCGAAATTAACAGACGTTCTTATAACTTTTTAAATAAATATTTAACCCCAAAACTCACCCCTTTCAGCCTCCAAACTCAAAAAATGGACATAGAGAAAATTGAGTGTCCCGATTTTTTTTGCGAGCAAGTGTACCTATACTTCCAAACAAGAATTTTTTTAATCTATCCATTCCTGCAAAAGTTGCAGTGAAACATGAATTGTTTTTAGGTTCAGAACACTTTCGGGTTCTTCAGCGTACACTTTACGTTTAAAAAAAAATGTTGCATCGGTCCACAGAGGATTTTACACAATTTGAAATAATGAAACGTCAAGAGTCCAACACGAAGTTCAAACGTCGACTTTAAAACTTAAACAGTGCTTTCTACTATTCTGAGGCCCTTCTACATTATTAATTCCCTATTATCTGAGACCCTTAAATAAATTATGACTCTGTATCGTCCTGAACTTGCTGCATGAATTCTGAAGGGTAAGAAAAGGAAGTTTTTGAATTTTAGTGGCGACGCATATTGCGGAGGCACTTTAGCTCCTGATTATTCGCTCGTTCGCTCGTTTACTCTGTCCGACTGATAAGCTGAGAACGGATTAAGATATCGGGCTGAAACTTTGAATGCAGCTTTGTTTCCAGAGAAGTAAGACCCCCGCTTTTTGGCCATATAAGACCAAGGAGGTGGGAGTTAGGGGTGAAAAACCGAAAAATTATTAATTACAATAACTCGAGAAGTAGTGGAGGTACCCTACTGAAACTTGGTATGCAAGTTCGACCTTTAAGTCTGTTGAAGGTGAGGGGGATGTAAATTTCGCGGGATGAAATTTAGGGGATGAAAACCACAAAAAATATTATCACTCCGCAGGGGTTACACGCAGATAATTGCAACTCAACGTATACAGGGTGCGAGAGTGAAACTCCAAAATGCTATAACTTTGTTATTTAATTGTAGTCCGATTTAAGTAAACAAAAAACCAGAAGAAATGGCTCATAAAACGCTACAAACTCAGAGTAGCTTTGATTTTTATCAACTTCAACTTGAATGTCAACTGGTTGTCAACTTTTCACTTTCAAATGGACATTCCCAGTTCTTTTTGCTTAGTCTGAAAGCCTATTTTTTCTGCGTTTTTTGATGTGCAATAATAAGTCGACTTTGGTTTATAATTAGTTGTAAAAATAATTATAACTTTTTGTCAAAATTTGAATATTTTCTATTCAAAATTTTCGAACGTGATGTGGATCTGGTAGAAACTTGGCAAAACAATTAAAATATGTTATTTTCTAATACACAAAATACATTTCAAGAATTTTTTTCACGGCACACTCGAAAATTTATGATTTGAAGATGTTGATAATAATTTAAATTATTTTCAGAACTAATTATAAACAAAACTCGCCTAATTGCACATCAAAAGATGCAGAAAAAAATTAGCTTTCAGACTGAGCAAAAAAAAGCTGGGTATGTCCATTTGAAAATGAAAAGTTGACAACCAGTTGACATTCAAGTTGAAGTTGATAAAAATCAAAGCTACTCTGAGTTTATAGCGTTTTGTGAGCCATTTCATCTGGTTTTTCGTTTATACTTAAATCGGACTACAAATAAGAAAGTTATAGCATTTTGCAGTTTCAATCTCGCACCCTGAATACATATTCCATTAAAACCTTGCGGGGGATGCTTTTTCCATAAAATCGGACAGTTGGGGTGTAAATTAGGGGTTGCAACACGAAATTTGACATAATAAATGATGTTGGTCAAAATTGGCGTTATTCGATAGCTCTCCATTAATGCTTCCAGAAAGGTGTTACTCATATTTTGCGAAAAACCACCCTTAAAAGCACAAAAATACTACAACTCAAAAATTACTCAACGTATCAGGACAGAACTTGGTGTATTAATTTCCAGTGACCTTGTACGCAGATGGGCAAATTTTCACTAAAATCTAAGAAGGATGATGAAATTTAAGGGTTGAAACTGGAATTTTCTTCAAGTAAATAGTGGTATAAAATTACAGAGCTTAATAGATTTCGGTCAACCATTGAAGAAAGGTCTTATGAGTTTTCAACCTAAACCCAATCCCTAGGCTACTACTACCCCTAACGCTTTGCAAGCGGATAAATAAATGTTATTTATTTCTTCTGAAATCCTGTTGATTTATTTATGATCAACCGAAGTAAGTAAGTACGCAAGAACACCGTAGAAATAAACTCACCCTTGTAAATCATAAAAGGGTGAAATGATGAGGGGTTGAAAACATGAATCTCTAAATCGCCGCAATTTTTCAACGAATTAGATTATGGTGGTGAAATTGAAAACACAGCTTTCTTTAGAGCATGTGGGGGTGATGAAATAGGGGGATGGAGTTGAAGGGTTGAAACGTTCATAAAGGCCTGTAATTTGCTGTCAAACTGTGAGATCTTACACATTATATCTTCGAGAACGGAGGAGTGAATTTTAGAAGAAATTCATCGAAGGAGATGGAATTAGGGGTGGAAACTCGAAGTTTTACTAAATAATGTAGCTTTCTATTGATGGCACAAAAAAGGTTTTTATCATCATTGGCGAGAAAATACCCTTAAAGGCGCTACAACCCTGAAAACACGAAAACTTAAAAACTATTCGAGAGATCAAGGCAGGATTTGGTGCGGTGATTTACAATTACGTTCTAGAAAGATGGAAAAACTGTGACTAAGATTAACAAGAGGGATGAAAAAGGGCTAAAGCTGGAATTTTTTCTAGAAAAATATAGTCAAAAATAATGAGGTACGATAGGCTTCTGTTAAAAATCGAGGAAAGGTCTTACGCATTTTCAGCTTACAATCAACCCCTGTGCCATTAACATCCCCTAAGGTCTTTTAAGCCAATAAAACCTACAATTTCAAAACCCTGGAAAGATTCAGGTGGAGAAAATTTTCCCTTCCACCTAAAAGCAAAATCATCCCCTTCAACCCTGAAACTCAAAAAATGGATATGGAGAAAATTTTACGCTTGGACCACCAACAATCACAGGAGATTTATGAACGCAAAAAATTGCACCACAAAAACTCACCCCCTTCAACCCCAAAACTGGATATAGGGCAACTTTTACCCTTGGACTACCTATAACCAGAAGAGATTAATAATTGAACGCAGAAGATTGCATCCCAAAACTCACCCTCTTCAACCCCGAAACACAAAAAATGGATGTGGACAAAATTCTACCTTTGGACCACCTACAAAAAGAGGAGACTACTTGACCGCAAAAAATTGCACCCGCAAAAACTCACCCTCTTCAACCCCGAAACACACCCCAACCTCAACAATTTTACCTATAGACCACCTACAATCAGAGGAGACTAATTGATTGCCAAAGATTGCACACTGCCAAAACTCAAAAATTCGAAATTTAACACCAGATTTTTACGTTTCGAGGTCCCAGGATGACAAGAAGTGGTTTTAAAAAAATTTATGTGTGTGTGTATGTAATGTGTTTTTGAGCAAGGATTAACACCAATTTTTTCTATCAGCATATGAAAGGCTCTTTTGGCATAGAATCCAAAAATTCGATATTTCGAGGGAAAGCTAAATAACACGCTACAACCCAAACTACTAGGTCGATTTGGCTGAGATTCGGTACAAAAAGATGTCATAACACAGGAAAAATCTTCAAATTCTGTTTCCAGAAATGTATTAAAACCTAGTGCCTTTTTGGCACGGAAATCTGTTTACCTACTGACAACATGCATGATCTTCATTCCTACGAAAAACTGCAAAACGTAGGAACAAGTGGCTTCAGTATAATCCTGGCAAAGATTTATAATTAGGTAAGTACCTCAAAAACCAATAATTTTACGGTAATAAGCATCAAGATCCGTTTTGCCCCTACCTGCACTGAAACTAACGTTTTGTAATCATCCCCTACTTGAGGATCCTGAGATCAGCTACAACAATATAAAAGCTGATTCGGTCTTTTACGAAATCAGTCTTAACCTCAAGATTGCAATAACAGTGAAGTTAAATTTGATAGAAAGTGTCTGCCTACGTTAAGGAGGGACGGTATATAACATTCATCCGGTGAAAAGAACTTCTTCAGTTTCAGTGTTGTGTTCCTTTACAAACCCAGTGATTTCAAAATACAGGTTTGTGACTTCTTGTACTAAATAATTATTAATTTCGGTGCTATATTATTATGTTGTCTACTATGCATTAAAGGTTGCAAGAAAAATTTATATTTTCTATTTTTTCTAAAATAACAATAATTAAGAATTCATTACCCGAACAAAATGCTCTACTTTTATTGTTCTTTTTTTGGTTTTTAATGAATGGAATTTGTCTTGGGAAATTACTCTTTCTCTAGATACACTTTTTATCAAGTAATCGCAATTAATGCAGAGCACCAACACATTTTTCATGGTAATGAACTAGTGGCCCTGACCGTTCAAATAAAAGAACTTGGGAAAGTAAAGCATCAGCTTGTCTCCATAAAGAGTTTTATCCTTCCATCTGTTCTTCACTTTCACTCAACCGCTGCCAGTATTTACATACAATGCAATTATTACTGTTGTTTGCCGCTAAAAAACTATGTCACTGGTTTATTAGCGAAAATAAAATAGAAACTCATAAGGCACACAAAATAACAAAATATCGTGAGTTTTCATTTTTTCTGCAAAACTGATCAACATACTCTCACATGTTACATGACATCATCGGACAACCATAAAAATCGCAAGAAATTGTTTTGATAATTAATCGAAAGCAAAGAAAGTAAAAGCGATAACCTACATAGCTTTAGCGCCACCCACTGCACTGCAGAGGGCGTCTGCAAATTTCACTTCAGCGAAAATAAACTTTCTTATTCACCTACGCTAAGACAGTCTTCTAATGTTTTACAGATATGCGGAAAATAATTAACATTGCCTTTACGGCAATGCTTCTCCTGAACTATGTTATTGCTGAAGAGAACGGATGGTCTTGGGGACAGGACGAGAAAAACGTACCCCCTGAGGGACCTGCAGAGCCCCAACACGAAGAGCAACATGTAGCTGAATCGGAATATAATGAAGAGACAATTTCGGGAAATTCCACGGAAGCTCAAGAAATTATAGACGAGATACTAACGTCAAAAAGGCAAGGGAGAAACCTGGAAGGATTCGACGAGGTTTATAGTGATCCCAGTGTTCAGGAAGCGTTACAAAAGGGTGATGATGGCGAAGCAAGAAATATTATTAAAGATCGCTTGTGCCATTTAGGTCTTATGCAAGTAAGTCTAATTATTTTTTAACCATTTTTTAACCCGTAATTTTAGTGCGAGGAAGACATTCGCGGCAAACGCCCCTACATTTCACCAGAGGAGTTGGTATACGCACAACCTGTTGCAATAAATCCCGTTGGACAGCCTATTCCCACAATCCCAGTAAAATCAGCAAAAGGAATTTATGGTCCACCTAGACCAGTTCCTTTCCCACCTGGAAAATTTGGACCACAAAACAAATTCGGGCCACCACCACCACATAAGCCACCACGTAGAGGTTACGGACCTCCAATCCCACCATCTAGACCTTTCTACGGTCCACCAAGCAAGCCATTTATTGGCGACCATGAAATTTACGATGGGCAGGAATTTCTTTCCAAACCACCACCAGAATTTCTATCCAAACCGCCGAGTTTCGTCCAGCAACCAATCGAGCCTAATTTTCCACCCTACCAATTTGAACAAGGCCTTTCCCACTCTGCCCATCACAACGACAAAAAAGTTGAAGTGGTAGTAAATGGTGAAGGAGTCCAGAAACACGTTCACCATCATTTCCATCATAACGCAGATGGCATTGGAAGTAAAGCTCCAACGGTTCTGGTAAACCCAATTCCTGTAGCTACTGCAGCTGCTGTTTCTTCGTCGTCTTTAAACAGTTTTGGAGGCAGCACTTTTGGGTCTCAACAGTCTTTGTACAAACCCACTTTATCTTCCTCAGGATTTACACCAATTTCATCAAGTTTCGGCTCATCAGGGTCTGGGGGTAGTGCCTTAACGATTGGGGGTGGAAGTTTCGGTTCAGCAGGGTCCGGAGGTAGTGGCTTAACAATTGGAGGTGGAAGTTTCGGTGGATCGTACGGAGGACAAACAATCGCAAACTATGGAGGGTCTTCACCAAGTTTGGGACATTTTGGAAACATCAAACCCATAAGCGAAGACTATGGCTCTAATTCTTACGGCGGGCTTAACAGTTTTGGCGCTTCAGTTGGCTCGTATGGTTCAAGTGGGCTTTACAAGAAAGAATTGACCCTCAATAGTAACTCCATCAATTCCAACTACCTTCAGTCGAATTACGCCGACAAATATCAGGGATTGGAGTCTGCTAGGGCTGAAAATTACGACTGCATTTGCGTGCCTTATGATCAATGTCCAAGCCACGACATTATAGGGCGAAAAGACGATTTGTACCTTGCGCTAGACCCCAGAAACCTTAAAAGCGATATTGAAGCCATTTCCGAAGAGGAGCGTGTCATTACCGATGGAAATGGTACGATGACAGTGGTGCGAGTACCAAAAGGAGCTAGTCTTAATGAAACTAAAGAAGAAGACGTAAAGAAAGTGAGCAAACGCGAGGCACCAACTCAAGAAAATGATGCCAGTAAAGCTAAAGTTGAGCCTGTAAGTATAAATTCGCAAATTGTGTTTCTGGGATAACAAACTAACTTAAATGTGTCTTTTCGCCTACAAGTTCCAGGTACTTACCCTGACTCATTGATCCACCGCCTCTTGACTAAATCATGTACATATATTAAAATTAAAGGGGTGATGGTATATTTTTTAATAAACTTACCAAGGAGTAAAATTTACGATGGGGAATTTTACAGCGCCAATACGGGTCTAACAACAACAAGAAAGTGAAACCAACTTTCGGCATTTCATTCGGCCTACCAAATCAAGGAGGCGGTGGATACCCCATAAACCCCCACGGCCCCAACCCACTCGTTAATCCTTACGGTAACTCTGTAGGAGGGCAAGGAATCAATCTAGGGCTAGTTTCAGTAAACCCCCTCATTTCTTTGCAAGTCACAAAGGATGACTACGGTGAAAAGGTTTTGAAACCGTTTGTAAATCTGCACGTTACCCCAAACAATTATTTGGTTCATAAATTTGAGGATTTACTTTCGCATAAAAAGCACGTGATTTTTAATAAACATAAACATTTCCATTTACACAAACCTAATTATCACCACCCTCATCATGACGATCACAGTTTTCACGGGCCTCCTGGACCTATTTACCACCATGAACCTGATCATTACCCCCACGCTTCGCATCATTATCATCCTGAACCAGATCACCATCATTATGGTCCTGGTCCCGGTCCTGAGTATGATAGTCCTCCACCAGATTTCTATAAAGGTCCCGAATTCGGCCATGGTGGTCCAGGATTCGGCCACGGTGGTCCAGAATTCGGCCATGGAGGTCCAGAATTCGGTCACGGTGGCCCAGAATTCGGTCATGGTGGACCAGAATTCGGCCATGGTGGACCAATTTCACATCATAACCCCCAACAATCGTATTATGACAATCCTTACAATTACGGGGGACATGATAATCACGACTATTTCCACGGCCGAGCCTATCAAAATAATACAAATCTGGTTCAGGGAAATAGCCTATTATTTCAACTTCAACAACAATACGAAAATGGCCAGAATATTTACGGAAATAACAATTCCGAACAACCTTTCGATAATTACCTCCAAGACCCTCAAACCGACAATCACAATTTTGCTAATTCCAGAGGGGGTAAAAGTTTGTCCTCCTCAAATCCCATTAAATTCCCTTCAAGCAGAAAACGACGTGACGTGACTGAAATCGACAAGACTGAACTAAGAAAGGTAAAGGAGGGTTTTATCATTAAACATGTTCGTCAGAGTTTGAGTTAACATTTGTTGATTTTTGCAGAGGCAAGCTCCATTTGGAAACTTTGGTCGACCAGCTACCTGTGGTCCCAGACACGTTTGTTGCCGAAGACCTGTAAGACCTCAAATTCCTACACCAGGACGTAGACAATGTGGAACGAGACATTCCCAGGGGATTAACGGTAGGATAAAGAATCCAGTCTACGTTGATGGAGACAGCGAATTTGGAGAGTATCCTTGGCAGGTGGCAATATTGAAGAAAGACCCGAAGGAGAGCGTTTACGTTTGTGGGGGAACCCTAATTGATGCTCTACACATTGTCACGGCTGCCCACTGTATTAAAACGTAAGTTGAAACGTATTTTTACCCCCAAATATAACAGTTATTTATGGCACGTGTGTCTTATAAGACATTTTAGACACGCAAGAAAAGTTTCGGCACAAGACCGAAGGTCGAATGTCTCTAATTTCTCAAGTGTCTAAAATGCTGATAACACACGAGTGCCGTATAACGTATATACTTTATTACATTTGCCTTTCGACTTGCAATGAGCCCTGCCCTTGTTACATCATAATTATTCCATATACAAATGATATTTAAATGAAATTAACATCCTTCTTCTCTCGCCTATGTTCCACTTTTGTCTTCTCTTCCCTCCTCTCTCCTTATTTCCCTCTGCCTCTCTACTTCCCTCATCCATTCTAGTCCTGTTCCTTTTTCGTTCAATATCCATTTTCTCTCCCGTTCCTCTTCTCTCATTCCCTTGCACTCTCTCAGCATATGTTCTATGGTCTCTCTTGCCTCTCCATATACTCTGCATGCTCTCCCTTCCTCTTCCAACCAGAATCTGTTTTCTCTCTCCTCATTCCCGCATTTAAATCTCGCTATCATTCTTTTTCTTTGCATTATACCTTGATTATTTTATTATTGTTCTCCTCTCTTGTATATCTATGTCTCTATCTCTCTCCCACATCGCTCCATTCATCCATCTCCCCTGTTCTCTTCGTCGTTTGATATCTTCCCATGCGTATCCATTTCTCTCGTAATATTTTTGTCTTTCCTTTCATTCTTCTTTTTCTCTCATTTTTTCCTTCCAACACTCCTGTAATATCATACAGTCTGTTTGTTCTTCTTCTTCCTTCATTTGTCTCTTTCTTTCGCTGCATTTTTTCTTGTATTTTTCTTTGGCTTTTAATTATTCTTCCTTTTTCCTTGTCCCTTTTTTCCATTTTCTTAATTCTCTTCTCGTCTCTCTTTTTCCCAGATAGCACAAAATATTCCCTGAATATTCAGAAAAGGTGCATTTTATATCCACAATATACCGAAGATTCATTGTATTTTCATAGAATATTCCGACGCCGGAGGGCTAAGTTCAGATCATTTCCAGGAATATTCTAAAATACATCTGAATGTCATATGAATATTCCTGGAGTTGTTTCGCCATATTTTCACATTAACGTTTTGCATGTCATTAAATGTGTTATTCACATATGGAGTTCGCCTGAACGTGCAGTGTAGCCCACACGGCTCTTATTACGGTGCATATCCAGTGTATATGCAATGAATATTCATAATCTTACGAATATGGAGCAGTATCGATATCTCTGGACATAAGCAAGGTACAGTTGTAAGATTTTGCATTTACAGAAATTGACACATTCGGAGTCTATTGAAATTATTGGCGACGATGGGGTACTTCCGGTTATACGGGAAGTAGGGTCCAACTTTAAAATTTTAAATGGCAACCCCCATTTTTCATTTCAGATTCGGACAGGGGAGGAAAACCTAAACCTAAAACACCTAACAAGTAACTTGTTTGCACCAGCCGCCTAGACTTTATTAACGTTTTTAGAGAAAAGTTCCGCAAAACAGTGCTATGTAAAAATGGTCATAACTTGTAAACCGCGGGCGATAAAAATAAAAATGATACACCATTGTAAAGTAGAAAGACTGTTTTACATTATGCTTGCCAAAAAGTCATATGAAAACTGATTCAAAGTCGATTTAAAGAAATTGAAATGTTGGAAATTTAAAAGCCGAATAACATTTTCTTCTTATGGAAAAAACAGCGATTTTAATCGTTTCCTTTTTTGGCACTTTATGAGTACCGTTGAAAAGAGAATAAAATTCTGCACCCATCCATGCAGAAGAACTAGTATGCTGCCATTTAAGAAAAAAATGTTATTCGGGTTTGAAATTTCCAGTATTGCAGTTTCTCGAAATCAACTTTCAATTAGTTTTCTTAGGATTTTTGGCAATCATAATGTAAAACAGTCCTTCCGCTTTACAACAGTATGTCATTTTTATTTTTATCGCCCGCGGTTTACAAGTTATGACCATTTTTACATAGCACTGTTTTGCGGAACTTTTCTCTAAAAACGTTAATAAAACCTAGGCGGCTGGCGCAAACAAGTTACATGTAGGTGTTTTAAGCTTAATTTTTCTTCCTCTTTCCGAATCTGCAATGAAAAATGGGGGTTGCTATTTCAAATTTAAAAGTAGGACCCTACTTCCGGTATAACCGGAAGTGCCCCATGGTCGCCAATAGTTTCAATAGATTCCGAATGTGTCAGTTTCTGTAAATGCCAAATCTTACAACTGTACCTTCCTTAAGTCCAGAGATATCGATACTGCTCCATATTCGTAAGACACCCTGTATACAGGTTGAATTTTCAGTTCATAGATGGCGCGTATGATACAACTAACAACTTATGATACCTCTGAGTGGTATAAAACCTTCTGCAAGTTTCTCGTTGTCCAATAATGTGGTCTCATGTGGTCTAATATCAAAAACCACATACCATAACTCATGACCATCAAGTTGGTGGAAAGTTGTCTCTGGTAGCGTATCGTATCCTGAGGCCTTCTTCAAGTGGGGTACTTCAGAGTACTTATGCGATGAATATCCTCATCCTCGTATATTCATGGAATATACATAATAGCATCAAATTGCTTAAGCAGCTGAACATTACAGGATTGTGCATAAATGTCCCTGTATATTCATGTGAAAAATGGACATCCCATGAATATTCTATGTATTTTCATGCATGAAAATTATTTATTTAATATCCATATGTACATCATAGGTATATCAAATTGATATTAATATGAAACTCGAGTGGATGTATTTTGATGCTACCAGGTTCCAAGAAAACAACATTTTGGTTATACACAAAATGTTCATGGGTCATTCACAATGTAAAGTGTGTATTCAGGGTGTTTTGCAACCGCGTGTAAGTTTTTTAACCTCAGATTGCCCATCGAAAATGGTAACAATTGGCCCAAAATTGTTTAGGTCGAAGTCGTCTCCTAAGGAAGTTATAGGGCTTTAACGTCAGCCATCGGGAGCAGTTTTTCTTAGTTATCTCCGGAACGGATTAAGGGATTTGAATGAAATTTGGTGGACACTAGTAGCCAGTGAATATACATCTACATGGGGAATTTCGTTGGATTATGACCACGGGATCCCCAGAAAACGGAGACACCTTTGACATTTTTCTTCCGGAAAATGTTTGAAGGTCACGCGTTTTAAAAATGGTGGTGTCCGTTAGAAAGGGCAATTCAAACTGCAACTTTTACTATACTTGGTATTTTTTGATTTAATGCGTGGTTTTAGAGATATCCGTACCTGAGGTAACTGGAAAATTTTTCAAGGTCACGCATTTTAAAAATGGTGGTGCCTGTTGTAAAGAGCAGCTTAAACTGCAACTTTTACTATTCTTGGTATTTTATTATTTAATGAGTGGTTTTAGAGATATCCAAATAAGAAAAACTGCTCCCTATGGTAAAACCCTAACTTCCTTAGGAGACGACTTCGACCTAAACAATTTTGTGCCAATCGTCACCAATTTTGATGGGCAATCTAATGTTAAAAAACTTACACGCGGTTGCAAAACACCCTGTATACAGGCTAAGTTCACATCTTCATGGATGAATATCCATTGTTTACTCACTGTATGTGTTTGTGCTATCTGGGTTGTCTTCTTGCATTCTATATCGAACCATCCCCTTCCATTTCCCTGACTATCTTCCCTTAGTATTATTTCCTCACTTCTTACTGCCCCTCTTATAATTTTCTCCACCCCCTTTGCTTCGAATTTAGCTTTTTCCAACTTTTGCCTGTATTCCTTGATTGTCTCTTCATTCCACCTTTCTTTCTTAATAACCTTTTTCGTTATGCCACCCCTATTTCGTTTTCCATTCTCCCTTTTTATTTCCCCTTCTAACGGCATGTGGTCTGATTCTACTCTTTCCCCTATTCTGAACTTCTCCACCTCTTCCCACGCCTCTTCATTTACTAATACGTAGTCTATTACCGATTCCCCATTTGGTGCTACATACGTAAACTCCCCCTTTTCATCCCCTTCTTTGTTTCCGTTTAAAACCTCCCACCCCTTTTCTTCTACCAGTTCCTCCAGGATTCTTCCTTCTTTATTCTCTGTTTTGTCTTGTGTTCTGTCTGTCTGTCTGTGTTCTTTGTAGGCGCAGGTCTATAACTGTATGCCCTAGAGCAGAAATGTAGCACAAGATGGTTTAAAGACACATTTTTCCATTACAGGTACACCGGTTTCGACCTCCGAGTCCGCCTGGGAGAATGGGACGTCAATCACGACGTAGAATTCTTCCCCTACGTCGAACGTGACGTCACCTCAGTCACCGTACATCCCGAGTTTTATGCGGGCACCCTTTACAACGATATTGCGGTCGTTCGTATGGACAAACCAGTCGACTTTTCAAAATATCCTCACATCAGCCCTGCCTGCCTGCCTAATCCATACGACGACTACACAGGAACCAGATGCTGGACAACTGGCTGGGGCAAAGACGCCTTCGGTGACTTTGGAAAATACCAAAACATTTTGAAAGAAGTCGATGTACCAATCATGAACCACGGCGTATGCCAACGCCAGCTTCAACAAACTAGACTAGGATACGAGTTCAAACTTCACCCTGGATTTGTCTGCGCTGGGGGAGAAGAGGGCAAAGACGCGTGCAAGGGGGATGGGGGTGGTCCAATGGTGTGCGAAAGAGGGGGTACCTGGCAAGTTGTGGGAATAGTGAGCTGGGGCATCGGCTGTGGACAAGTTGGAGTACCTGGTGTCTATGTCAACGTAGCCCACTATTTAGACTGGATAAGACAAGTTACTCAGATTTACTAGACTTGCTCGTGATGATTAAGTTATTATTTATTCATTTTAATTTATACGATCTAACTTATTCATGTACAGATTTAGGTTGATTATTTTAGGTCACGTTTACGTTAAATGCGAAGACACCTTAAGTGGCCTAATAAAGCGTAAAATGCTATTTGCATATTTCTTAGTATTTCGTTTTCTTGTTATTTATATTGTTTAGTTAATAAAATTTCAAGTATAAGTTGCATTTCTTAGACTTGTAGACATGTTTTAATGTCTAATAGCACTTTAGAACCAAGACAAACCGCGTTTTTAACCTCCCCAACCCCACAGTTAAAAAAAAATGCAATCACTAAAATTTTCGAATTCAAGATAAGACTCGATCTACGTTTTGAGGTCTCAGGGACCCAAAAAACTGGTTTTAACTTTTACGCTGAGCAGTTACTGGAATCATTCGAAAAATTCGCAAAAATCGAATCGCCAAAAAATCTAATTTTTACGTTTTAGGATCCTGGGATCCCAAAAGTGGTTTTTGAAAAAATGTCTGTCTGTCTGTGAACAGTGAACACGCTACAGCCCAAACTAATGGACCGATCTGGCCAAAATTTGGTATGTGCACATTGTATGATTCAAATTAGAACTGACTATTATTGGTCAGTCAGCAAGGGATTTTAAGTTGGTCTATCTAATAAGGAAAAAAATTGGGGAAAGCTGGAAGAAGTTTTATTCTCTTCCTAAAACCCTTCTCTACGACGACATAGGTACTAATTTTGCACCCCTCTACCACATCTTCGAAAAATGGTGGCTGAATTCGTTTTCTTGCAATTATCTCGCACTTTAGAGCAAAACGTGTTATTAGAAAAAATATTCTACAAGAAATTTTCTGAACATTTTAACCTCCCCACTCCACTTCACCATTTAAAAAAAAAGGGAGGTTACTGCAATCACTAAAATTTTCGAATTCGAGATAAGACCGGATCTATACGTTTTGAGGTCTCAGGAGCCCAAAGAAGTGATTTTTAAAATGTGTCTGTATGTATGTACGTACGTTCGTACGTACGTTCGTAAACACGCCACAGCCCAAACTACTCGACAGATTTAGCTGAAATTTGGTACGTGTGCATGTGATAACCCAACTTAGATCTGAAAAGCTTTTGGAACCAATCGTGTAACTACAAATGCCATTTTGGCACATCAACTTTTAAATTTTAAATGCAAACCCCCATTTTTCACCTCACGGTAGAAAAGGCCTTCAAATTCTGCTTCTAAAAATGTATTCATTCTTAGTGCCCTTTTGATCAAAAATTAAAAAAAAGATGATTTTTATCCGACTTTAAAATCGCGGTACAGCCCAAGCCCCTGAACCGATTTGGCTGAAATTTTGCACACGGGGATTGTATTGCACGTCGAAGAGCTGAACAAATTTTGAATTCAATCGGCCCACGGAAACTGCCGTTTTGGCACACCAATTTGTAACTTTAAAATTATTCACTCATTTAACCATCCAAAACACGTTTTTGAAAGATTTATTGTCACCATCAGAAAGGTCTTTAAATTCTGGTTTTACGTAAGACAAAATTCGTTCGCATTTAGTGCTCTTTGGGTCAAAAAATTGAAATTTCATAATAACACTAAAAATATATTATAGCCCAAATTAGCGAATCGATTTGGCTGAAATTTGGTACATAGAGATTGGGTGACCCGTTGAAAACCTGAAAGGCTTTTGGAAGCAATTGGTCCACGGGAA
Organism: Pycnomerus fuliginosus; assembly: GCA_963924575.1. NCBI lineage: Eukaryota > Metazoa > Arthropoda > Insecta > Coleoptera > Zopheridae > Pycnomerus > Pycnomerus fuliginosus. The sequence goes on along the minus strand of OZ004618.1, from coordinate 32,991,643 downwards.
GTGCCATTTAGGCATATCAACTTTAAATTTTAAATACAAAGGTCTCCCTTTTTATGTCGCCATTAGAAAGACGATCAAATTCTCGTTCTAAAAATGTATTCACATTTTCTGCCATTTCAGTGGAAAATAGAGAAAAAAATATTTTTCATTAAAAGGGAGCAGGCTGACAGTGGATGACATAAAGTATCAGTTATTGTCAAAAGGGTGGCAAACTGTTAACCTTAAAAGGAACATATTGTCAAATGTGATGGGTGATGTCCGATCCGAGGTGATGTCGGTATTTGTCAGAAAATTGCGAAATTAGTCACAGACAATAAGCATAAAAAAAATTCTGTCGAATTGACTACTATCTACACAGAATACAAAGATCCACGCGATGGGGAGGTTCCAGCCGCTTCTCTGCTGCATTTTTTCTTATAGACTTGCCGTTTAGGCCCCAGAATGTTCTTTACCTTTACTCGTCAGCGCAAGATGTTTCGAAAGTTACGCACAAAATTGATTTGCGAAGAACATCAAATCTTGATATTTTAGGTTCCTAGGAACCCAAAGGAAGGACTCTTGAGAAAATGCCTACCTATGCGCTTGCATGTCTGTCTGTCGATCTATACAGGGTGTCCGGGAATGACGTCGCCATATTTTGGGAGGTGATTCCAGAGCTAAAAATATGAAGAAAAGTTCATATGAACAGATGACCGAAGGGGCCTCCTGGGGGCGCTACAGGGCTTAAAAGGTGTTTCTCAAAAATAGGTATTTATTAATTATTTTTGAAACATTTGGCGAAATTTGGGTTTTGAGGTAATTTTGGGGTGACAAATTAGCTGGTGGACACAAGACAGGTGACTGACGAACATAGGCGTGCGAAACAGGGGGAGCTTAGGAAAAAAATTGATACTAAGTCATAGAATCAACCGTTTTCAAGAGAAACGCGATTAAAGCATGTCATGCCTATGGTAACAAATTTATAAGTGCAAAAAAACAAGATGGCTTGTTTCACAAAATAATGTCGTTAGTTTGTCACCTAAAGTCTGTAGCGCTCCCTGGAGGCGCTTTCGGACATTTGTTCATATGAACTTTTTTCCCTGTTTTTAGGTGTAGAATCAGCCCCCAAAATATGGCGACGTTATTCCCGGACACGCTCTATAGTACCTATATAAAAGAAAATGATAAAAGTAATTACTACATTTGCATTGAGAATACTGCAGTCAGTTCGTCACCCCAGAATTGGTTCGTTCCATATCCACTTTTTCGGGAAATTGAGTTATTCATACCAGGTTTTTGTCAGGGTTGAAATGTTCAATATCCAACACTAAAATATGAACTTTATGTAACCAAATCCTTAATTTCGAGAACATATTTTGTTCAATATCGCATTGTGGGACAAAAATTCGAGTCTGGTTTATTCAATATCCGGATGTTGAATACAGCAGCACCAAAAGTTTTCAACAAAGTACGTTTGTTCTATAAACCGCAAACATTTGTACGATTGGTTTGTTCAATATCCCTAACAGCCAATGGATGCAATTTTAAACATCATGTGATCGTCTTTTTTTACGTTCTGTCGTACACCTTAGACCAAGAAAGCCTATTACATATTTGCAAAAAACATGTTATGAATATTAAATATCAATTGCTTACAGTTTCTTAGAAATGTAAAAGTTAATATAAAAAAGTTAAGAAATTGAAAATTGGCAAATTGAAAAATCGGTTAATTAAGAAGCGGTCACCCATCAGTTTATTAATTACCAACTTTTTCATGAATATTTGTTGTTTTAAGTCCAAAAATTAATAATCCATTTTATTTCTTTTACTTTAGTGTAAGTGCATAAGTGCAATGGTAACTTTCCAACACTCTTTTAAGTTTGCTTTGTTCAATAGTTCGATATTTTGTTCAATATCCTGTTAAATAAACGACTCAATAATTTGAAGCTTGTTTTTGTTCAATATCCAAATTAAAAACATTAATTACTGCTTTGTCACGAAAGAAGATGCAGATTATCGTCTAAAAATGTATTTCTTACAATACGAGTAATATCAAATAACCAACATATTTGCAAAAAGATGATGTACAACTCTAAAAATTTCAACAATATCTTTGAACGCTTCTCCTGTAAAATTTCAAAACTGGTTTATTGAACAAAACAATTCTGAGGTGACGAGTTTATCAAAATTGCCAGTTCAATTTTAACAATGGATAAATGATAAATTTTAATGCAACAACAATCAGTTATTCACATGTTGGCTGTTGTTCATCTGTCAAAACAGTTAAAAACAATCACACCAAAGGCGCAATGGACGTCAGTACAACAAAAATTGACGAAACTACAACTTCAATCACAAACTCAGATGGGACAACAACAACCGTCTCAGTCTCAAGTATTGTTAATGCAATAATTGAAGACATTATTAGAAGCATCGACAAAAAAACAGACCGAGATCTGTGGAACGAAATAATTGAAGAATCTGAAGAACAACGCAGATTAATTGAGGAGTACATTGCTTCAAAAAATCCTGTTCCCAAAGTTCCTCCACGTAAATGTCAATTTCAGAAAAATAGTCTAATCAGTTTTTAAATTGCAACATATACCTAATGGAAATGAAACTTTTGTCCTACGTCACAACTAAAATAATTGCTACCGCTAATACAATTAATACCGGCTGTTACCAGTAAAGGCTATTCGAAAGGTAATTTTTCAAACTATTTTTGTAGGTATTCACATTGAACTCAAAATTCAAAATACGACAACGGGGGAATTTTTTCATCTGTGCGTAAGACAAAAGTTTCATTTCCATTAGGTATATTCAATGAGATTTGCCACGCATTGAATGGGAATGTTGGGAATTACAATAATGTTAGTGTACTTTCAGATCCTGAGGTGGAATATTTAAATGAAGCAATTTTTCCAATACTAAACGAAGGCTTAATTGAAATGCTTAAAAAAGTGAACCAGACAGACAATGAACCTGAACCAGCCACTGTAAGAAAACTTAGAATATGCTTAAAAGCTTAATTCAATTTTCAGGAGAGTGAACCTTTTTTCAATGGTTTAGATTTTATCTCAGAGTACCTTTATAATATGAACCCATTATATCCAGAACGAAGAGAAAACTGGACAAATATTTTCAATGTGGTGTGGTTTAGATCACTATATTGTAAGTGCCCATCAAGCTGCACTATGTAAAATTTATTGTAATTAAACCACCTTAATATTCTTATACAGAGTAGAATGATATAATGAATGTTTTATACCCGAGTCTAATTCTACTGTAGGAGGTTTACCATCTTCGGATATTAAGAATTTACTACCACAATGCTTCGTGTTGTAAACAGCTTCCATTAATGGTTCCTGGCTTGCATCTTCTCCATTATTCTGCATATCTCTAATGACTAACTCCCTCAAAATTGGTGGCATCCTCATCATTTTTGGTAAAACTGGCAACTCCGTCTTCAACTCAACTTTTCTGCAATAATCTTTTTCTTCATCCTTAGGAATTAGCTTATAATCTGTCTTGTAACTGCTGGACTCTATTATCTTTGGTACTGGAAAGGTTTTACCACGAAAGGTTCGTTCAACATGTACTCTCACTTTCCTGATATTCTGAAAGTAATTAATGTCAATTAGTGCTCAAAATTGCAAATTTACTACGACTCACATTCATTGTCTGAACTTCTGGACATGGCAATGGTTCTACTTTGAGAATCTTGAGATATGTGGGTTCGGAGTATCTTTCCATGCGGCTCCTAGCCACTATTCGACCGACGCCAAAGTTTTTTAAATTACCGACGATTTCCCATAAGGATTTCCCTTTAAAATCGGTTGTTTGACCAATGTATTTGAACGGCATTCTTATACTGTCTTATACTGTCGAGGCACTGCCGACGTTTTGAGGTTACCTTAAATGACAGATTTCAGGATCCTTAAATTGTCAATGTCAAACGACAGAATGTCAAACAGCGGACTAAAACTGGGCGCACACACATTGCATAAGCGCATAATGCATACGGCATAAGAAAGGTGACCAATCAGAAGGCGGCTAATTTCTCCCTCTTATCAAATGCATAAGAAATTTCCATAAGATTGAATTCTTATGCCTCTTATGCCGTATGCATATGCGCTTATGCAGGTGTGTGCGTCTCTTAAGGTTCAAGTACCCTCCATAAAAAAAAAACTGTAATTTCAAATGTGATGGAAAAATTACCGAAAATGTCATTAGCTGTAAGGAAGCTTCACACAAAATTTTAAAAAAATTTTTCGTCCCGTGACCTTAAAAAAAATTAAAACGCGTTGTTTTTCAGTTTTTATTTTTTTATGGGCCTACAGACGAACGATTTTGCTTTTTTTTTTCGTTACTTCATTACATATTATCAAATTGTTGGTAATTTTTTCGTTACGTTAGATATTACAGTTTTCTTGTAAAAAAATCAAATAAGTATACTATAAAAGTTGTCATAATTCGCATATTTATCAATAAATTACCTGGACGCTTATCTTTGAAACGGGGACATGGTCTCACCGGGGAGATGCAAACTTATCTCAGCACAGAGTCTCCCCGAACCTATTTTTGAACATAAATGAGATTTTGGCGCATGACAAGAATTGGACGTTGACAATTGAGGCGAAAATCAAAAATAACTATGAACATAAACCCGAATTTTTGAGGTTTTACTCGTGTGATAGTTTATTCTTTATTTAAAGTTATAAATGTTTCAATTTTTTTTTAATTTGTCGGTTTTTGATTTAACTTTCTTGTTTGTTTTTTATTAGTTTGTATAGGTATAGGTATTCTTAAAGTGCCGAATGTTTCTTGTTAATTTCTTTGCGTCTTTATAAATGGGAATTTTTTATTGATGCTAAAATTTTAATCATCAGTTTCGTCTTTGTTTAAAGTTAATAATGTTTCAAAAGTTATTTAATTTGTGGTATTTTTAATTTAACTTTCGTATTTCTTATTCAAAATTTCATGCTTTCATACAATGTTTCTAAAAAAGTTGTTACTTATTATTTTCAGTCTTATAATTATACCTATGTAGTAATTTACATACCTACATATAAAGACTGAACTTTTTCTATTTAGGTACAACAATATAAATTAACACGTACAAAACTGCATTTTTTTCTTTTTAGGTACGCCTTATTTTTCCTATCAAGTGCGAAAAATACAAACATTTCTGCGATTAAAATCAATATCAATAAATTTATTTGCTAATCTTACACAAAATAATTTTGGATATTTTGCCTAAAGGCTCTCCCAGCCAATAAATCTACATTTCCTCTTCCGACATATTGATTTGCAATAGAATCATGCCCTTTTCTTCATTTTCATCAAAATAACCACTGGCATTTTGTTGTAACTTGATGCACACGCATGCGCATTCTAACCTGGGAACTGGGCATGGCCGTCTCTAGTTCCAGGCCATGTCCTAACCATTTGGCAACGTGACGAGAGGAGATTTACCGTCAATTTGACAAATTGTTTCTGATTGTCATTGATTGTCATTAAAGTGAAACTTTTGCGAAAAAAGACCAAAAATAGTGTAATCTTTACCAATTTCAAATGATTAACGTACTGAAAATGAATATTTTGAAGAAATTATGTAAGATATGTGGTATTTAGTAAATTTATAGTGATAAATTTTGATTACAGACCCATTTAAATACTATGCGGCGTACAAGAGGGTTTTGCAAAAAAAGACTTCGCCGTGTTTGAATTAAACACACTGGAATTAAGCTTTTATCAGTAGGAAGTTTAAAAAACCTGACTGGCTGGATAAACCAGCACATTTAAGATTTAAGACAAGACTTATTTCATCGTTGCATCACTGATGGTAAAAGGCAGGAATAATTGGACCATTTTCATCTGTAGAATTTTGTGTAAAGTTGACACAATATCGTACTCTGCCGCAATCAAACTGCTAAACGAAGATTATCAATTGAAATTGATACCTAATCATTATTATTTTGTGCAGTTGTAAAATCTATTCCTCAGTCAAACTTTATGTTGCTCGAATAGAACCGTAAGACTTTGCTAAACTCTAATAAGACGCCCAAGCGTTCAAAAATAAAAATTTAACATTATATTGTCTTTATTTCTATACAAACTACGTATATTCTCAATAAACAAATAATTCTGCGTAAATGTCAAGTTTCAATCATCTCTAAATTATAAAACGTGGAGGACTAGCAGTTGCTTCAAAGGTAATTGTTTAAGGCCCATCAGATGCTTAGAAATCATGCAAGCTGCAATCTCGATTGAATTTGCTTTGTGTTGAAAAGGATTTTGTAAAAAATTTCTTTTTCTGGGTCAAAAACTAAAGTGTCTCCACATTATACGTCGGCACTAAAACATGGAAGACTCGCAGTTGCTTCCAAGGGAGTTGTTTGAGACCCAGATGCTTAGAAATAACCCAAGCTGTAATCTCGATAAAATTTGAAAAGAGTTTTGCAAAAAATGTCTTTCTCTGGACCTAGAAGCAGAATTTGTCATTTTAAACTTACTTACAGGGCACAACTTACAGGCTTTCTCAAAGTATTGAATTTCAATTCCTTAATCATTCGAAATTGATAAAAATACAATTATTTTTGGTAATTTTTGCAAATGTTTCACTTCAATGACAATCTATGACAATTTGTCAAACTGACGCTAAATCTCCTCCAGCCGCGTTGCCAAATGGTTAAGGACATGGCCTGGAACTAGAGACGGCCATGAACTGGGAGATGATCTCGCTTGGTTTGACCAAGGGAGATTGAATCTCATAGGTTTTCCGCAGCTCTATATGCACCTGAGAGCGGCGTGTTGCCTAAATGTCACCGGTGAGATGATCTCCCGGTTTCAAAGATAAGCGTCCTGGGCGCACACACATTGCATAAGCGCATAATGCATAAGGCAGAAAGGTGACCAATCAGAAGGCGCCTAATTTGAAAGCACCAGATGTGGTGCATTAATCACCAAAATTAGTGACTTTAACCATTCTTTAACCAAAATTGACATACAACCCTTCGCGAAAATCAGCTGCTAATGGATGGCATTGCTAAACCACAAAATGGCAATCTCACCCCACTGGGGGAGTCGGAGGTGAGAATTCTATCGTGACGTGCCTGACAGTGTCAGTTGGTGACATCAGTGACATCGATACGTGGATTTTTTAAAAGCCAAGTTTTCCTGGATTTACAATGTTTCACTTAAGTACACAAAACACGTAAAATTCCACAGAATTATTCTCAAAATTTCGAGTCAGCGAGAGGATGTCTCCGAACAAAACTACTACCTAACCTCGCAACTGACAACTGACTGACGTAAGCCGAAATTATGATGACGGACATTTAAAACTTAAAAGTATTTCCGTATCCTGTCTCTCAGTGTAATTAAAATATTGCCACCAGATGTCAGACACTTCGCTTATTTTCGCGAATAATTTTGATGCGGTTTTCGGCGTTCGATAGATCGTTTCGTTGGCTATAAGCGGTGTCTACATAATGAGGGCGCGTACTCCTCGTGGCCTGCAGCAAAAACTCATGAACCTCTTGCAAAAGGTGTTAAAATTTAGACCGCCCCCAAATCTAAGATAATTTTTTTAACCCATGCAACAGATGAGTGCGAAGTCAACATCTCGAGACGTTTTTGCCAAAGCAGCAAAAGCAGTTTTTCGCTTTGCTTGATGATGATAAATCCCTAAAGGATGGGGTTTTAAGCATCAACATTAAAATGATCGTCACCATCGCAAAATGACGGGTTCCTCGAAGGTGCTGGGCTGCTCTGTACATTTCTTTTTCATCTTAGAATTTCGCGACCAAAGGCGAGATTTTTACTTTGCGAACAAAATGTCAAAAGCTTAATGAACATTTTCCTATGCTTTGTTGGCGACAAAAACTTGAAATCAGTCACTTCTTTCAAAAAATTCCTACAAAATTGCAAACTTTTGCATTAATGATAACGAACGCTTCATATAAGTATGACAAATCTTTATACCCATCATACTTAAAGAAAATCAGATTTTGTGGTAACAAGCAAAAACCGTATCTCTTCGACCAAATCGATCCAGTAATTTGGGCTTTAAAGTGTTTTTAGAAGTATTACAAAATTAGATTTCTTACACAAAGGCAAAGTGTAAATGAATTTTCTCTTATTTAAAACCAGAATTTGAAGACCTTTCTGATATGGTGACAATATGCTATACATTCGATCACATTTTGCCATTTTTCTCGAAAACGTTGCGTTTGACGAAACAATTTCAAGAGACAAAAAAGTTTCTTAATTGAATGGCCTTTCTAACGGGCTGATAATTTTTAAGAAAAAAATTCGCTACCACAGTTTTGTGGCTCCAAAGACAAGGGGGCCCACGAAAAAGTATCTTAAGTGGGTCCCCCGATAAAAAGCGTAGCCCTTGTACCAAATTTAATGATTCTCGTATAACAGAGTTTTGAGATATAAAAAAAGACTATTTTTAGGAGCGAATTTCATCAGGGTTCCATAGTCTAAGTAGACTCCAAGCCGAAAATTTCTGTTTCAGAAAAAATAAAACTAAATGGATCAATAATAAATTTAAATAGAAATCATTCACAATTGCATTTGATCAAAACCTGGTTGAGAATTGAATTATTATGTTCTACATTTTCTTAAAAAAGTTTAATAATGTTGGCTGCTTTCCATTATTTGCCTTCTCTTTCTTAGCCTTTTTTCCACCTTTGGATGTTGCCTTGTTTGTGTCATTCTCAGAATCTGTAGTGCTGTTCTTTTTCTTTTCGACAAGAATTTCTGGTTTCTTTTCGACCAGAATTTCTGGTTTCTTTTCAGGAGGTTTTACTTCTTCCTCTTCTGAAGCGCTTTCATACACATATTCTGTTGTTGTAACTAAAGTGAATTTTATCATCCCAGGCTTAAAGATCTCTACAAACCTATAAATCCATCCTCATCTTCATAAGTCCTGTCTACAGCTTTCCGTTTCTTGTTTTTAGGTGGTAACACTGTTGGTTTGCTGGGCACCGTTTCCTGGGGTTCTTCATCTGATTTTTCAACATCTTCATTTTCTCCATCTCCAAATATATCTAAATTCAAAAAATCATTAATTAATTCGTGATAATGATAGACATACCATCACTATCAGAATCAGAAATTACTTGTATCCGTTTTCTCCTTTTAGTTGGTTTTTCATCATTTTTATTGGGTTTTTTACGCTTTTTTTCATTCTTCTTTTCTTTCGAGATTGGAGGTTTACCCCTCTCAACTTCTGCATTCTCCTTAGCTGAACTAACAGATTTTTCCTCATTTACTTCAGATTTGCGTTCTTCTTTCTCTAGTTTGATAGATTTACTTTCAATTGGTTTAGCTTCAACAGTTGTATTACTTTTGGGTGGAATTTTACTGAAAAAGCTTGAAATACTACCCTTAAGTTTATGCTGAAATGATAATCACAATTTAAAAGCTCAACTTTCATATTAACCTTGTTGGTTTGTTTTGTTTGTAAAACAGGTTGTGAAATTGTTTCTTTAGGTGTTTCTACTGCTTTCACTTCTTCAATTTTATCTTCCTGCTTTGCAATTTTTGTAAAGAATGAATTAGCTTTAGAAGTTGTGGCTTTAGGCTCAGGTATGATCACCTTCTTCTTAGTAACATTTCTTATTCTACAGTTTTTCCCAGCAATAAGATTTAAGCTAAAACAATAATTCTATTATTAGACTTGAGGAAACACCTTACGATGATAGATCTTCCAACAGTTCCTCACTATCCACATCTTCAGCTAAAGCTATAATATTGGATTTGAGAGATTTGCTTTTTTGTACGCTGTAAACAAATTCACAGGCAACCTCATCAAACTGGCTTCGTTTTTGTTCTAAATCCTTTTCACTAGTAAGGTAAAGTGCTAGTCCTTTATTCCCTTTCAGGGTTCCAGATAGTAAATATGAAATTGTAAATTGATCAGGTTTCAACTGAAGATGATCCTTTGCATATTCTGAAAGTAAAGTTCTGGATTCGTTCAAGGGAATCCTTAATTTGAAAGCTATTGAGGAACATGTTACCTAAAAGACAAAAAGTAAACTGTGATGAGATCAGGAACAAAAACATTGCCTACTTACTATTTGATCTTCATCCACAATGAGTTCATTCAATTTCTGGTAATATAAACCTTGTGTTGCGGACTCCATTTGTTTGCTATAAAAATAATTGAGTAAAATGTCTAATTAAAACGAACGAGGTCAATGTGATGTCAATTGTCAATGATCATGTCAATCTGAAAACGTCAGTCAACCTTGTCGTGTTTTATTGGCTGCCTATCTCAGAATCCTAATCCTAAAATCAACCGGAAGTGAATCGCCAAAAGGCAAAAACATCAAATATGTTTACGTTTTAGGGTCCTGGGAATCTGAAAAATAGGTTTTTGAAAAATGTCGGTCTGTCTGTCTGCCCCCGCGATTTTTCTTGCCCCCCTCCCTCACTTTCAGTTTGAAGAAAGGCATGCAAAAAATTTACCCCCCTTCCCACTTCTATTAACAAATTATTTAGGCAAGTTAAAACCGATCGTCCCATAAACTAGGTATAGGAACTCGGCGATATCACGCCTGTCTCCTTTTCGAAACTAAATAAGTTTCATGAAATATTTCAATGAAAATGAAATTTATTTGAAATTTGAAATTTCAATGAAATATTTCAGCTTTACAACACTAGGTACATACATACCATACAACCCACAAGTTTCAACACTACTTTTTAATTATATAAGAAATTCGTCATAATTTAGAACAATGTTAGGCATTTTAACAAAAGAAATAAAAAAAAACTTTACAGATCTCCAAATCTTTACGTAGGTATATGCTCATCAGCTCATCTGCGAAAGCACAGTATTATTAAATTTTCTGGAAAATTTCCCCATTTTTGAAGTTATACGAACCTCGGTGGTGGGTGGACTGTCATTCACATGTCATGTCGACTCATTTTGCGCGCGTTTTTTAAAATAAGTTTCATGAAATGTTTCTAGGGGTGTGAAATATTTCAATGAAATGAAATTTATTTGAAATATTTCAGCTTTACAACACTACCTAAAGTCCCGTCGCATATTAACGAAAGCGGGGGTTGTGTATCTCAGGCTTTTTTTCTGTTGGTTAGTAAACGGCGGGATTTCACATCCGACAAAACTCCCGTCACTCACTTGAACTAATTTATAAATAGGTACATACATACCAGGTTTACCAATAAAATAGGAAAGTTCAATTATTTCTTTTCGCAAAAATCGAGATCGAGAATCTGGTTAGGTCAAAAGATCCAAAATTGCTTTATCAAGAAATTTATTTATTTACATACTGCTTCTAAAAAGCTGTGAAAACATTTCAGTCAAGTGCTGACAAACAAAATGAAAATAAGAAAGAACATGCAACTATATTAAACAAGGAAACAAACATATACCTACGTAAAAATTGTAAAATTACAAGAACTAGTTATGTTTATAATTCTAATATGTTCTAATAGGTACAAAATCAAAGTGAACCAAAGTAGATACTTTGCTTCACTTCGATTTTGTAATGGAAGGACATAATCAAAACATTCTGTTGGTAACGAAAAGAGTAGAATCTTCCAATCTCAAATGTTCCTGAATAAAATAAAAAAAAATTGATAAACAATGAATAACAAAATATTGAAAAAACCTTACCTGACAACTGACCATCATGATTACTCGTAAATTAAATTTGATACCTTGGACCAAGTAGGTTTTTCTCAATACTAAACTTCCATCCACCGACCTCTGATATTCTAAATTGTCGTTAAAGTAAATTGTATCGTACAAACAATTTCTGTAAAATTCTCCAATACCTGTAATTAAAGCAGTTTATAATTTCAATTTGTAAAGATTAATAAATTTTACTTGAAAGTTTTCTGCTGGCAGCTAGAGCAAGGCGAGTTCGCGCTGAAATTCCTTTTTGAGAGTTAAAAGACGTCTATAAGAATAAAAACTAAAATTTCTTACTTTCCAAATTGGCATACACTTTGGGAACGTTTTTGGAGGCTGCTGCCGAGGGTTTCCCTTGGCCTAAGTTTAAAAGGGGTAACGTTTATTGCACGTAACAACTGTTGGAGATTGAGTTGGCAATGCGCATGCGTGCCAGCAATCTTACTGTTAACTTTTAAAAATAAAGCCAGTAGCTTGTATAAAACGTAAAAAAAAAATTAACACAACTTGAGCAAGAGAATATAATTGTAAAGGTTGAGGGTCCCACCGATTGGGTAAATTCTTTAGTAATTGTCACAAAACCTAACCTAGACTTAAGGCTATGCTTAGATCCCAAAGATTTAAATGCTGTTATTAAACGCGAACATCACTATATTCCGTCCTTAGAGGACATAGTAGGTAAATTAAATGGAGCTAATTATTTCAGCATTTTAGACTGCTCCAATGGGTTCTGGCAAATTAGATTGGACGAAGCAAGTAGCAAACTGTGCACTTTTAACACACCTTTTGGCCGGTATAGATTTCTAAGAATGCCATATGGTATTTCGTCCGCCCCAGAAAATTTTCAGAAAAGGATTAGGCAGTTTTTTGACAGCATCGAAGGGGTAGAAATATACATCGACGATATTCTAATTTGGGGAAAGGACTTAAAAGAACATAACTGTAGATTAGCCAAAGTATTGGAAATAGCTCAAACTAACAACATTAAGCTTAACAGAACTAAGTGCCATTTTGGCGTTCAAGAAGTTAGATATTTGGGTCATAAAATAACTAATAATGGGCTTGTTGCAGATGAGAATAAAGTTTCTGCAATCTTAAATATGAAAACACCTTCTAATAAAACTGAAGTTGAAAGCTTGTTAGGTGTAGTTAATTATTTAAACAAATTTATACCTAATTACTCTGAAATTACTGAACCGTTAAGGCAGTTAATCCGTAAAGAAAATTTGTTTGATTGGGGAAGTCCGCAACAAAGGGCTTTTGAAAAAATTAAATCATTATTAATTAAATCACCAGTTTTGCAGTTTTATTCAAAGCTGGACCCTGTAACTATTTCTTGTGACTCCTCACAAAACGGGTGTAGTGCGGTTTTATTACAAAATAATGCACCAGTGGCGTATGCTTCAAAGGCGTTTACCAATACACAAAAGGCTTACGCCCAAATTGAGAAAGAAATGCTAGCCATTGTATTTAGCTGTCATAAATTTCACCAATATATCTTTGGACATAATGACGTAACTATAGAAACGGATCACAAACCGTTAATTCATATTTACAACAGACCACTGACAGAGGCTCCTGCGAGGTTACAAAAAATGTTAATTATGCTTCAAAAATATAGTTTCAAGTTAATCTATAAGAGAGGAAAGGAACTATACATAGCAGATGCTCTCTCAAGGGCTTATGAGGAGAAAATTGATGAAGTATTTGAAAGCTCATGCAATGAAATAGAGCATCAACTATGTATAGTAAACAAAACTTTACCAATCTCTGAAGAAAAGTATCAGTTATTTCAAAGTGAAGTGGCCAATGACGAACATTTCAAGAAATTAATTCAGCTTATAAAATCAGGTTTTCCAGAGAATAGGAATGAATTAAATGATGAATTTAAAGTCTATTTTCCGTTTAGATATGATTTGTGTGAAATAGACGGGTTAATTTTTAAAAATAATAGACTATTAGTTCCTATAAGTTTGAGGAAAGACATGTTAAACAAATTACATGTAGGCCATTTGGGTAAGGACAAGACCAGGTTAAGGGCAAGAGAGACGTTGTTTTGGCCAGGCATAAACAATGATATTAACAATCTAATAGAGAGTTGTGATGTGTGCTCAACATACAAAAGAGACCAAATGAGAGAACCATTAATTCCCCATGAGATTCCGAATGGTCCATGGATAAAACTTGGCATAGACTTCTTTGAACTAGATCAGGTCACTTATGTCATAATGATAGATTATTTTTCTAAATTTGTTGAACTGGCAACAATGAATTCTTTAAAAGTGGGTCCTGTCACCAGTTTCTTAAAACAAAACTTTGCACGTCATGGTGTACCATGTACTTTGTTCTCTGATAACGGCCCACCATTTAATTCTGTAGAATTCTCAAGTTTTGCCAAACAATGGGGATTTAAACACGTCACTTCCAGTCCAAGATATCCGCAGTCCAACGGACAGGTTGAAAGGGCAATACAAACAGTAAAAAACATATTAAGAAAGTGTAAAGCTAGCGGTGAGGACCCATATTTAGCATTGATGGAATATGTAAATACACCTATTAGTGATCAGTTACCTAGCCCTGCTCAAATTCTATTCAGTCGTCGTCTTAGAACAACTATACCAGTAAAGGATGCTCTTCTAAAATCAAAAACAATACCAATAGCAAAGGTTGCTAATATTCTCCAGCAACGACAATCAAGTAGCAAGTTGTATTATGACCAAGGTACCAGAGAATTACCGGATTTGAAAATAGGCGATAAAGTAAGGGTAAAGAATTTTAAAGGTCATAATTGGTTAGAGGGAAAAGTGTTAGAAAAAGCGAAATATCCGAGATCCTACATTGTAAAACTAGATTCCACGGGGCAAACCTTAACCCGAAATCGAAGACACTTAATCAAGGTTCAAGGTACCTCTAGTATTATCCCATCCGATCGTGAGCCTGAATACCCTGATTATGTTTTGACGACTGCCACCTCAAAAGGAATTTCTAGACCGACAGAGAATTCAATTGGAACAAGTGCAATAACAAACAATGTTTCAAACAATGTTATAAATAATCCAATCAACGATGTAAAATTAGATAACACTCAGTCTCATAGAAATAACAATCAAAACAATAACCAACCTAGTCTTATTGATATGAAAACCAATGAGGTTCTAACAAAACGCGGAAGGGTTGTAAAGCAACCTCTGAGATTAAATCTATAATAGTAGTTATAGGTAAGATAAAGGTTACACTAGTAGCCAGTGTTCAAGAAAATGTATTTTTAAGTTCTTCTTTCATTTTGTTAATTTAGCAGTAGGTTAATGCTAAACGTATTTGTTCACTTGTTCGATTATTATAATGTGTATCTGTTTGTTTGATAAAAGGGAGATGTTGGAGATTGAGTTGGCAATGCGCATGCGTGCCAGCAATCTTACTGTTAACTTTTAAAAATAAAGCCAGTAGCTTGTATAAAACGTAAGTGGTGTGTTATTTACCCGTTCGCTCCTCGACAATAATTTATTTAGACACAAGCTACAACAACAACTTGAGAGTTTTCTTTATTTTCTTGGTCGCTGAGGGTTCTTTTTGTGGTCTTTCATGATGCAACAATGTCTTTACACTAAGTGAGGCACGCTACAAGGCCGATGATAACACCAACAGAATTATTTCTTGTCTAGTTTTTTGTGGATTAAAAGTAGGAACGACAACATAACGAATTTTAATTTTCTTCTCATTTGACTTCAATTCCAAGTTTAGGTAGTTAGCCCCTCATAATAAAATTCACAATTATTGCAAGTGCCGTGGACTAACAAATTTTTTCACAATTTGCCGAATTGTGTCCGTGAACTAAATCAGTTCGTAAATCGAAGGCTTTTTGTACAAAACTTGAGAACGGCTGTAGATACCGAGTTGAAACTTATGCATAATTATTCTACAAGAGTCCAATAACTTTAAGGTCACAAGGGCAGAGCTGGGCTACTCAGTATCGAAATGTACTTGAAGTACAGTACTGATTACTTTTGGTACTTAAAGTACCGGTACTTAAGTACTTTGAAAATTCGGTACTGGTACTGGGTATTTCAAGTACTTCTTAAAAGTACTTGATACTGGTACTTGAATAATTTTTTCGAGCGAAGTATTTGTACTTGGTATTTTAAACCATGCGGCATCAAGTACTTAAGTATCGAGGACTTAAGTATCGAGTACTTAAGTATCGAGGACTTAAGTATCGAGTACTTAAGTATCGAGTTCGGTACTGAATCTTTTACTGAAAAATGGGGGGTTTTTAGAATATTTGTTAGGTTGGGGCATATCCAAGAACGACTTCACTTTGTTCATTTCTTAGAAGCCTGAAATTCGCAAAACAATACCATAAATCTTATTGAAATGGAGCACTTTTTGCGTGGTGTCGTTATCAGAACTCGAAATTATTACGGGCACGGGGTGCAGACTGCAATCCTGTCACTTTTTCATGTAAATAAGATGGCACATGACATGTTTACAATCACCCTCACCGAAAACGCAGCGGTCTGGACGTCAGTCAAATGTTTTTTTGTAACATGTGCCATCTTATTTACATGAAAAATTGACAGGCAGACGGGAGCAAATGATATTCAGGGCCCCAATTTTTTTTACAAATTTGATATACCTACCGAAATTGTCGCTAGCCCGCTGTCTATAAGAGTATACTCAATAACAAGTAGATACTTGAGTACTGTGTCAAGTACTTAAGTCCTGAAAGTACTTAAGTACCTTATTAAATACTCAGTCTCTTATTTTACTTAAGTACTATGTCAAGTACTTAAGTATTTTATGAAGTACTTAAGTACTTCATTAAATACTCAGTCCCTTATTTTACTCAGTACTTTTAAGTATTGGTACTGGTACTGGGTACTTAACGTGTGCGCACTAGTAAAGTACTGGACTGCAATTTTCAAGTACTTCTATCCAGTACTGGTACTTGATACTTGAAGTACATTCAAAATATCAAGTACTTAGTACTTGATACTTAAGTACTTTTTTTCGGTACTTGGCCCAGCTCTGCACAAGGGCTCAAATTTCTTGAACAAGAAATTTACTACTTCTTAACTTATACGATGATTGTTCACGTAGCAGAAATTTAGTTTATCCAACATTATTTTTAACCTCCCCACTCCACTTGATTATTTAAAGAAAAGGGAGGTTACTGCAATCACTAAAATTCTCGACTTCGAGATAAGACCATATCTATACGTTTTGAGGTCTCAGGAACCCAAAAAAGTCGTTTTTAAAATGTGTCTGTATGTATTTACGTACGTTCGTAAACACGCCACAGCCCAAACTACTCGACCGATTTGGCTGAAATTTGCTACGTGTGCATGTGATAACCCAACTTAGATCTGAAGAGCTTTAGGAGCCAATCGTGCAACCAGAAATGCTATTTTGGCACATCAACTTTTATATTTTAAATGTAAACCCCCATTTTTCACGTCACAATAAGAAAGGCCTTCAGTTCTGCTTCCAAAGATGTATTCACTGTCAGTGCCCTTTTGACCCTAACAATATCCAGATTTTTATCGGACTTTAAAATCGCGGTACAGCCAAAGCTCCTGAACCGATTTGGCTGAAATTTTGCACATAAGGATTGTATTACACGTCGAAGAGTTGAGCAAATTTTGGATTCAATGGACCCACGGAAAGTGCCGTTTTGGCACAACAATTTCCAAATTTAAAGTTATTTTCACATTTACCCCTGCAAAACGAGTTTTTGAAAGATTTATTGTAACCATCAGAAAGGTCTTCAAATTGAGGTTTTAAATGAGATAAAATGTATTCGCATTCAGTACCCTTTGGGTAGAAAAATCGAAATTTTGTAATAACTTTAAAATCTTAAACACAAGTCACGGAAATCAAAGATCCACGCAGTTTTCAGATTTTTTGGGATAACTTTGGAACGAATTAAGATATCGGAGAATTCTCTTCAGATTCTTAATCGCCAACAAATAGCGCAACTTTTCTCTAATTTAACCAACTCCGTAGTGAGCAGTGATAGTGAAAAAGGAACCACACTTCGATACCTATTGTAAAACCATTAATAAAAAACAATATAAGAATAATCATTAAAGCAGAACGTTAACAAATCATTCAGTGCCTCTTCGATCCCGAGGCAAAGATGTGGATGGTTCATATCTTAATCACAGAACACAACCGTTTGGCTTCCTGGTGAAAGGAAAGGTTTGTACCCATTTGATAAATGGAAATAGGTTTCAGGCTAAAACTCCAGTTGTTCAAAATAACATCACGAAAGCTTTCCAGATAAGCTTTAATTAAGTGTCGCCAACATAAAACTGGGCTAGTGAAAATGATTACAGTTAGCGTAATGCCGTAATGACGAATCAATATTACTAGAACATGATCAGGAAGCACCTATATTACAGCATAATAAAATATCAATTACACTGCAACTGAACTTGTAACACACTTGATACGCTGACTGAAACATTTAAAATAAAAAGTTCCACACGCTTTACATGTCATGCAACAATGAATTATATACCATTTGAACGACTTATTACTGTTATTTCTCGACTAAACATGATAAATACCTGTAAAAAATGAGCTAGTTATATTATAGATGATCTGGTGGACATTACAATAAGACTAGATCACATCAAGTCTCAAGCAAACCACAAAATCGTGACCAAATTCCTCGGATTTGTCCCTCATCATTAACCCAATTTTTGTCTTGTTTTATTTTTATAGTTTTGTTGTGACAATATTTTTCGATCTGTTCTTGAAGGCATGAATACCTACCACATGTCACAATTTAACGCCAAGATTTTAACAGTTAATTTAAAATACCGATCCGTAGACATGTAGGTCGTCTGGAAGTCATTTAATGGTTGGACAATTTCTCGACCCAACATCTCCAAATTTGTATTGTCTTTCTGGCAATTATTTTTCTTATTGAACTCGAAAAGTTTAATTGTTTATATCAGATAAAAACAAACAGTTAAAAGTATTTGAAGAGAACGGGATGTGACAGCAATTTTTGTCACAAGCAAATTTCTCATTGATAATCTCCTCCGAAGTAGCGACCAGCAGATAATTGTATGATGAATAGGTAGTGCAGGATAATTACTGAAGGTATTTCCGTATTAAGTAACTGGGTTACACACTAATGTTACTGGAGTTACTTATTATGCAAATGGAACGTTGGATTTTTACAATACACCTTGACGATGATAGCTGTGTAAAACGAAAGACTAAACAACGCCGGTTCTGCACGCTTCATTCAGTTAATGTTGCAGGAAACATTATTATCTCCTAATTATTTATTTGTGGAGAATAAAAACGTTTCTGAGTCAATGGATTTTTTTGTCTGCTTTACAGACTACCTACTTATTCGTTTAAATGAAACAATGGGTACAAAATTTATCGAACATAACTTCCAATAAGATGATTGCAATGGCAAAAACAGCATCAATTTCACGTGATCATCATACTTACAGTTAAAAAAACCATAAGGTATTATTGCTACATGATTCGAATTTAAATTAGATTTGATCTCGGAGAAAATTTACTGTAAACATTCCATCATTATAATAGACCATGCAACGTCCCTGTCAAGAACCAAGACAAATATCCTTTAGAATAATACACATAGCGTTTTATAAGCCACAGAATGTTATCAACTGAATAAACGAAATTAGCAAATTTTTCTCCATAGACTATTGATGCTGAATGGAGATTTTATACGCCTGACACAAATATCGTTTAACGTTTTAACTGTTGTTCTGATCTACATACTTACTCTCAATTCGTCCTTCTTCTAATTTGCATAGGATGTAAAACAGTCTTTTGTAAAAGCTTTATCAAATTTGAGTTAATGTACCGTTTCGCTAGGTAGGTAAAGGTAAGAACTTGCTTATAGGAATTTCTTACTTTCTTTTAAGGAAAAGAAATCTTTTATAAGTCCAAGAATCAATTTAGGGCCACTTTCATCATGTCCGAGTTATGAAAAACTAGAGGCAGTTAGTAGGGGTAGGTCAGTTGCATATGAGAATACTGAGTTTTATTTGTGAAATCTCATTGCAATTCAGAAAAATCAATTAAAATTGAGCAGAAAACAGTTGTAATTCAGAATGGCAATTTTTATTTGAGAAAACGTGTGTTGTAATTAAGAATTGATCAATTATACATAATTGAGAAACTATATCATTTGTAATTCAGAAAATATCACCTCTGCATCTTTTCCAATTGTATTTGAGAAACGGACACATTTATGCCAGAAAGTGCCATTTGTAATTAATATTAAATAGCTTATTACATTGAGATTATAATAATAATAATAATAATAATTTATTTTTGCCATATTCGATACACTGGGTACATGTGGCACGTCAATCTCAAAATAAGTATACAGTAAACAATAGACAATAAACAATTAAACATCTAGACATTTATTACATAGAAAATCATCAAAATTTGTAAAGAGATGAGTCAATAAAAACTCTTTGACCATATTCTTAAACTTTAATATGTTTGAGCAATCCCTAAAGCTTTTAGGAAGAGCATTATATGCCTTAACTGCGTTATATTTAACATTTCTTTGGAAGTAAGTAGATGTGTGAACAGGAATCCTTAAATCGCCCTTAAATCTTGTCGACAAATGAAAGTCATTAGATCTGTCCGAGTTCTTCTCGAAGAGATCGAAATTTTTTTTAACAAACATACATAAAGCATATACATATATACAATGATGGTAAAGGTAAAATATTTAATTGTTTGTACAATGGTTTACTCGGCTCCAAGTAACCCCTTTGAAGCAATAATGATCTCACAATGCGCTTTTGGACAGTATAAATGGGCCCCGAGCACGGAGATGATCCCCAAAATATTATCCCATACAACAGAATTGATTGTACTTGGGCCATATAGTATACCCGTAGTACTGATAAATCCACCGAATTTCTGATGTTAATGAGGGTGTAGTGAAATGTATTCATCCTATTAATTAAATGCTGAGCATGACTGTCGAATTTTAAGCCACTGTCAATATGTAAACCCAAAAACTTTGTCGTTGATGCTATAGGTATAGACTTAACACCGTTCTTAATATCAATGCTACTAATTTTAGGGACTCTGCTGTTATGGAACTCCATAAGGACAGTTTTATTGGTGTTTATTAACAGCGAGTTCTCCTTACACCACAATTGCATTTTTCGCATTACGATATTGCCCTCCTCAGATGCAGATTGAACATTCGGCCCAGCCACCACACATGTAGTGTCATCAGCAAATTGCCAAACTCGACTCGGAAATATATAGAATTATGCAAATCGTTGACATATAAAACGAACAACAAAGGACCAAGAATTGATCCTTGTGGCACCCCCGTTAAGAGGGGTTTTGCTTCAGAGAACACCTTACAAATCGTGTTGTCAACATACAGTTTGTGTTCGACCAGTGAGATATGACTCAAAAAGGCGAAGAGGGACACCTCTAATGTCGTATAAGCTTAGTTTTTCTAATAGTAAATTGTGGCTAATTGTATCAAACGCCCTAGACAAATCAAAAAATATTCCAGCAACAGATTAATCAATTATATTGAGGAAAGGAATAAATGTAGGTAATTAAGAATAGTTTAATTGTATTTAAGAGAGCATCAATTATTGTAATTCAGAAAATTCCTTTGAATCTACGTACGTAGGTAGGTACGTATACCTACTTAAGTAACCTTAAAGAATGGTATTTCTTATAAATAACTTTTACCTAATTGCGTTTTGGAAAGTTGGATTTTACACAATTAGGTAAAATGTTGTACCTACTGAATACGTTATGAAAAATCCCAATTGTTTGACTCGCATAATTTTGCAAAACTCGCTGTCGCTCGTTTTGGCAAATATTACGACTCACGGGGCAATATAGGACTTTTCATAACTAATTACGTAAATATACGGAAGCGCTGAGGGATCAGTCGGTAGTCTTCTCTTTTCGATTATTTAATTCTTGACTTTTAGCTCAAAATGTTGACTTTTATCTCAAGATTTTAACTTTAATCTCAAGATCTTGACTTTTATCTCACGATCTTGCCTTTTATCTCAAGATCTTGAATTTTATCTCAGCCTTAATCCCTTAATTTACTCTATCGCTCTATCGCTCTATCGCTCGTCTAGTCTGTGCGTCGGATAACTTGAAAACAGGTTGATATATCGAGCTTAAACTTGGTATACAGTTGTGTTTCCCAAAATACTTGGCGGCGGCGGGGATTGCTTTTAATTGAGCCATATCGGACCAAGGGGGTAGAAGTATGGGTGAAGAACAGAAAAAAATATTAATTGTAATAACTCGAGAAGTACCCTATAAATCTGTTAAAGGTGACTGAATGTCAATTTTGGGGGATGAAATTTTTTTTTGGCGTTGAAAATCATAAAAATATAAAAATTTCCCAAGTATGTTACATGTGGAGGTCTGAAACTCGACACACACACACATCCTATTTCGATAATATCTGCAATATTGGACAGATGAAGTGGAAATTAAGGGTTGAAACTCAAAATCTTGAGATAAAAGTCAAGATCTTGAGACAAAAGTCAAGATCTTGGGATTAAAGTCAAGAATTCAAAAATCGAAAAACTGATCCCCCAGCGCCTTCGTACTCAGCGTTTCCGTAGGTAACTTCGTTGTTGAGGGACATTTGTTTTCCAAGCATCAATTAATTAATTAATTCTTGCTTAAATATAATTGACTTTTCTCAATTACAATTTTGGCTTTCTAATCTGAAATACATCTACTTCTCAAGTACAAGTAAGACGTAGCAAATACAAATGATCGTTTCTGAATTACAATTAATGCTTTCTTAAATACAATTTGCTATTCTGAATTCCAATTGTTGCTTTCTTGTATTTCATCAAATACAAATGGAGATTTCTCAAATAAATGTAACCGTTTCTCATATACAGTTATTGGAAAAAGTGTAGTTAAAGTTAAAATTTTATTGATTAAAAAGTACCTTTTAGGTAATAATTTCACAAGCGCATCGAAAACATTTTTAGGACATCGGTGTTTCAGTTTCAGATAGGTAGGAACTTTACTATTTAAATTACAGTTTCCTGTTCTTAGACGGTTTTCCCTGTTCATTGCTTTTGCTTTTATTTTCTTATAAAAATCTGCTTTATTAATACCTACCGTGTTCAATATTGGAATTAATTTAAATAAAAATCCTAATTACCAGTATACTGCACGAAGAGACCAAACATCAATCTCCTTAACGAAGCAATTCACGTAAAGCTTGGTTAGTTAGATTAAAGATTAACTTTTTTGCATGAAAAAATTTTACTGTAAAAATCCAGTTTTTACCTCGGCATGCGAGGAAGTAAAATAATGACCCATCCCATTAATAATCTCAAATTGCCGTTTAATCTGCTATTACCAATAATTTATACAAGCAGCGTAATTTGATGTACTTATAACAATTTATTAAATTGGGTCTTGAGTGGCACTCTAATCCGGGTCGCTCTTCAGAAAAAGCATTTTTTTGGGTTCTTGCCTAAAGATTTTTTCTAATTTGATTAGCAGGTCTATTGTTGAAACTGATAATAGGCTGTAATTAAGTTGTTAGTCCAATAAACTGTTCTAAAACGAATGTTTATGGTAAGTTTTTATCGTGGGAATTGTTTTTGAAGAGTGCGAGAAATTAATTTCGTTTGGGTTACTATGCCACTAAATGTGTGAACCTTTTGTTGTTCTGTGCTAGATTACAGGGTGCTCTTATAGGTCACAAGTTTGCAGGAGGAAAGTGTTATTTTTAATAAAATTTCCCAAGGGCTAAAATGAAAGAGGAATATTCTTGCAGAGACGGTTATTTATCGACAGCGTAACTGTGATTGAAATCATCAGCAGTATCAGATCAAGTATAACATACAGCGTGTCCCGAAATTAGTGGTCAAAGCTTTACCAATAGATTCTTCTATGAAAAATGTGAAAAAGTCCCTATGAACACATGTCGAAAAATTAGTCCTAAGGGAGCTAAGACCCCTTAAAGAGCCACTTTGAAAGTATTTTTTGTCTAAATATCTTCAAAATGGTTAAAGATAGCAACGTGAAATTTGGTAACTTTAGTAAGTTTTTGATGATGAATTTAGTACTATGGAGCAAATTTTCAAATTTTGATCATAAGCGTTTCGTACAGGAGGGGCTTAGGAATAAATCTACTCAAACATTTTTGTAAGTAGTTTTTTCTCAAATTTGATTCCAGAATCTGAAAATTTGAGTTTTTCTAAGTAAAAATGCTACTCTTGTTTGACATCGATAGAATGCGCCCTTTTCGAAAAAAATGGCTTTTCATTGATTTAGCTCCAAAATCTGTGACAGAAGATATCAAAATATCGTAAACAAGTTCATGGGACGGTTCCCTGCTTCATTCCAGAAAGAAAAGTTCTTATGGGTATGGGTCGAAAAAAGCTTCCTAAGGGAGCTATGGTCTTCCAAATGAGGTCTTGGAAAGTATGTTGTTTGGAGCCCTGAACCATGAAAAGCCATTTTTTTCGAAAATGAGTACCATTTTTACTTAGAAACCCTCAAATTCTCAGATTCTGGAATCAAATTTCAGAAAAATCTAATTACAAAAATGTTTGAGTAAATTTAGTCTAAGCTCCTCCTGTACAAGACGTTTATGATCAAAATTTTAAAATTTTCTCTACAGTAGTAAATTCAGCATCAAAGACTTAGTAAAGATACCAAATTTCACGTTGCTATCTTTAACCGTTTTGAAAACATTTAGAAAAAAAAAACTTTCAAAGGGGCCTAGCTCCCTTAGGACATATGTTCTTGGCACTTTTTTCATATTTTTCATAGAAGAATCTACTGGTAAAGGTTTGACCACTAATTTCGGGACACCCTGTATAATTTTGGACAAGGGGCGTAAGTGGACCTTCACCAACGGGCTGAAGAGTCGCGTAAACAGTATAGTACCTAACAGTACTCAAAGACTTGATTCTTGTAGCGTAGCGGGGCGGAACTGACTTCTGGCAAACACGCGGAACTTCTATTCGCCTCAGTTAATGCATGTCTTTGATGTTTGACGGTTGTACTTCTTCAGGTGCATAATACATGAACATAGACTTCGATTGAGTGCCACTAGTTTGTTTCTGGAAGATTGCTTAAGTGCAGGCAACGATTGCCTTGTGCTTTCAGTGAATTAAGATGCACAAAACGAGAAGATATTATTGGCAGAGGAATATTGTCACAGTTGGTTTATTTCTATTACAAATTGTAAGTGTTGATAATTAATTGTTGCATGCACAATAATTTTAATGAAACTAATTGGATTATTCCGCAAAATTTGATTATCATGGTATATATTTTCTGTGACAGTATAAAAGATTCAAAAAATCGAATTCTTGTAACACTTTTGAGCGCTTAATTGCATTCTTTGACTTCTCAGAGGACGAGGACATTAATGCATTGAATTTATTGACGATGCATAGAACAAGAATTGCTAAATATACCTGCATACAATATAATGTTATGCTGCCTTAAATATATTATTTAGAATTAGAAATATTCTCCTACGCTTCTTGAGAGAGAAATCTGGTGGATGCGCCGCGTCTTCTAGTGGATGTTAGAATATGAGTTTAAGTTGTTTTACGACTTCTTGCATCTAATAGATACAAACAAATGAACGTATCTAGAGGCATAAAGTAGGTTCTTAATTATTATGCCAAATATTTTCTGCTTTAGTATAATTGAATTAAATGTTACTGCTGCAAAAAAGCCGTTTATTGATTGATTGCGTAGAGTATTAGACTAATTAAGCTTCTACCTTGTTAAGTACCTATTATTTTACCATTTCTCATTCACATAATAACGATATGAATGATGATGTTGAAATAAAAGGTGTTAAAATGAAAAATGTATACTACACTCTTTAATTTAGAATTTCTTCTTGGTAGGCTATGAATGCAAAAAACGTGTCTTTGATCACTCCCGTTAGCAATCTGTCAGTCATTTACAATAACACGGGGCTGTATTTAGAAATGTCAGAGGGTCATGTAATAAAGCGAATAACCTTAGGGCGTAGGGCAGGCCGAAAAGATATACAGGGTGGCCCAATTGTCAGTATTCGGTCGATAACTCCATTGCTGTTAGAGATAGCGAAAAATTGTTAAATACAAAGCTGCAGAGGGTCAAACAAGGCACATTTTGAAAATACAATCCTGTATACAGGCTGTCCCACTAAGGAGTAAGAACACAAACATAGGTTTTTAAAATGGAACACCCTGTATTTTTATTGGATTCTATGATGAATTCCAAGTAACATTCATTAATCGTGTTTTCATCTGAAGCGAATGGTTTAGAAGATATTGGTAATTTTGTGGGAAAAATTACTTTTGTAGTACTTGTTTTGAAAAATCACCCCACAACCAATTTTCAACCTTTGGTTTTGTAAATTTAGCATGTCATTGAGCTGGCTTTGGGCTATCTTTCAAGCGCTTGAAAACGGTCTTAGCTTCTTAAGTTCGTCCTCAGTAACATAATGAACCTTCAAAAATGTAGAGGTTTAAATTTCGAAATTTTTAAATGGCACCACTATCAAGTGTTATCGCCATAAGCTGTAACATTAAATTTGCTTTCGTTTGATATAAAATGTCCCTATATCCAAGTCTCGAATTTTTCGTTTTATTCAGTAAAATATGATTTTTGGAAATTTCCATTTTTAGCTTACAACAGCCGGAATCCTGTGTTAATTAACCATAAATTATTTTTCTTCCTACACTAACTGAAAATGACATTTTCGGGACTCAGGAGGGCTGTGAAAGGACCGCTTCTCACGGCTAGTCGTGTAAAAATTATACTAACGGCTAGGCGTGTAAAATGGACAATATGGCGACGGCGATTGGCGTATGAAGGAACACAGCACGCGCGATTTTGCCAAATTTAAATTGTAGGACTTGACGTCAAGATTTTCTTGATCTGTCACTTGGGTTTTCAAATTTCAAAATTAATTATTTATGTATTTTTAACTGGTGTAGGAAGAAAAATGTTGTATAAACCACAGCGAAAAAGTGGTTTTACGCGTCTCAGGAAATGGCCAGTCTCGCCTACGCCTCGACTGTCCATATTTTCCTTCGCCGCGTAAAACATCACTTTCACGCTTTGGGTTATAAACTACTATGGTCTGTTGTTGATGACAACAATGATTCGCCATGGAAATAGGGTGAATCTTGGTCGTGTGGATCCCGGACAGAGTATAGTGATCAAGTGTTTTTTTTCTATGTTCATTTTTGGAACTCAAGAATATGTATCTACTCAAAAAAGTTGCAGCATTTTCAGCACTTAAGTACTTACCAAAATGAAAGAAATAGATAACAATTGCACTTTTAGAATAGGTAGGTTCTTAATTACTTACTTACTGACTTAATTTTTTTTAAATTTTCTGTTATTTAAAAAACAGCAGGTAGGTCGTAGGTATAGGAACTTTGGTATAGGAACATTTTATATTAAGCGAAAGCAAAAATTTTACAACCTAGGTTATAACATTTGATAGTGGTGCCATTTAAAAATTTCGAAATATTAACCTCTGCATTTTTGAAGGTTCATAATGTTACTGGGGACGAACTTGAGAAGCTAAGACCGTTTTCAAGAGCTTTAAGTATAGCCCAAACCTTCTTTAATGACATGCTAAATTTCCAAAACCAAGGGTTGAAAATTGGTTGTGGGGTGATTTTTCAAAATAGGATTATTCAATAAGAAAACAAGATTAATGAATATTACTTGGAATTCATCATAGAATCCAATAAAAAATTATTCCTTAGTGGGACAGCCTATATACAGGATTGTATTTTTAAAGTGTGCCTTGTTTGACCCGTTGCAACTTTGTATTTAACAATTGTTCGCTATCTCTGATGGTAATGGAAATATCGACCGAATACAGACAATTGGGACAGCCTGTATAAAATAACTCTTTTAAAGATGAAAGGAAGAACCTAAAACCATTCTAATACATAGACAGACAATTTAGCATTTTATTGTCTTTAAATGAAAATAGAACGTGGGTTCATTAAAAACTATGCCGTAGAATCGCATTGTGTAACAGAATACGTATTCTTCAATATGTTCCAAATTATTGTGCAGTTGAACCAGAGAGTGCCCGAAGGAGAGAATTACTGCTTTCAATGATGAAATATCTCATTTTATAAATAGCTACTATTATTCCCTATTTATTGTAATTAATGTTGGAAGAGGGAGGCGGACAATAACAAAAATTATCGTGATTGCCAGCAGCTACACGAAAAAATATCAACGAGCTTATACGTAGACTTTGCCAAAGGCAAAATTAATTAATATCCAACAATTTGCAACAGAATAACTGAATAAGATGACAGATAATTTTTCAACAGTGAATCCTTCCTGATGGAATTGTGGTGATGTAAATAATGCAAAAGCCCCTCCCCGACGATGGTTTGATTAAAAATGAAGACAGTTCACTTGCATTGCAATTTTAACAGTAAAACTTTACTGTAACTAGTCGATAAAAAGTGAATTATGCCTCAACAGTTTCTGTATTCTGCAGCTGACTGGCTTAATTTGTTACTGTTTGGAGCCCTATGGCATGAATCAATTTGAGACTCATCTTTTTGAAAAAAATAAAAAAATGCGGACTTACTGGCGAAGGAACAATATCTGACTTCTATATAAGATTCAATTTGATTGATTATGGATTTTAAACTTTGAAAGCGAAGACGTACAGCATCTGTTGCGGAGAGGAACAGGTTACTTATTATAGATAATCACGCCAAGGAAAGTTTGAACTATTGCAGAAATTGCTTTGCTTATTGCACTGCTCGTAGTTAATGTTTACAGGTAACATGCACTAATTTTAGTTCATTTTTGTGTTTTTTCACAATTTCGACTGTTGACACCGTAAGTTTATGGTGTCATATACTCATTTATGTGATGTGCTCATTTACAGAAACTGCTGCAATCTTGAAATGTGTCAAAGTATCCTCATTCTAATTTATTGATTGATAAACGTTGGTTTTATACCAAATTACACTTTTTGTAACATCTGTCCTGACCCAGTGAACTCCTTGGAAGATGAAGATTACTGATTGCGGAACATGAGTAAACATTCTGACAAGTCTATGTACCTAAACGTACGGATAAATTTAATTAAACCTTAGCAGTAAATTAATTAACCCGACATATTATTTTTTACTTTTTACGTAAGTATGTCATTCAATCGTGTCTAGGCTTAAACCAATTATTCCCTTCACATCCTCTAGATGTATTATATTTCAATTTTATTTTCAAAAAATCATTGGAAAACTTTGTATCTGAAATGGAATGAAAACATCAGAGTAGATATAAGAAAAAAAAATAATTCTGCAAAGTAAGAAATGACGTTTCTATTCCGAGAAATTATTGATCGTTTTTTATGTTTTCCAAGTCACATTATAAAGTTAATTTTTTTTAGTAAGCCGGAGAAGAACAGAATGTCGAACCTTATGGTACTAATATCGTAAAGTGTGAAAAATACCCGGGTATTTGATGATTAAACTAAACATTTTACGGTTAGCACGTAAAATCCGAGGTAAAGTTGGCTAGTTTATTCTTCAATTCTAGCCTAATTATTGAAAATAATAAAATGTGATTTATAAAAAACCGTTGTATGGCAATGCGTCGTGGGTTCGACTTGGTTTGCTCGTAATAAAAACCTGCGTTTTCGGTACCTACTTTATACATAAATACATTTCATTCAATTAATTACTATTGATATTGAAGTGACCGGTCGTTAATATTTGAGTTTTTTGGTTAAAAAACTTTTCCAAGAGATTTAAATACAAAAGTACAAAAGTACCTCGGTGTGTATGTAAAGATTTGTTAGGTAAGGTCAGAAAAAATTACAAATTCAACCCTTTTACAGTCTAAGAAAAGTAACAGCTCAGTGAATATGCATGATGCATGATATACAGGGTGGCGCTTTTTTCGTTTCCCGCTATTGGAAACTATCTCGGAAACCATAAAGAGTTAGAGAATCGACTGAATTAGAAAAAAGTTACCCTTTTTTGGGATGAATAAGAATCTGTAAAGAGTTCTCCGATATCTTGATTCGTTCGTGCTTTATTCTGAAAAAACTGAAATTCGGGTTTTTTGAAAAAAAATAATATCTTTCCTACGACTGGTGCTATTTAAATGGAACTTAGAACATTTATGGTTTTGGCAGCTGTCAATTGAACAACGTGGACAGAAATTTTCTAGGCCTTCTAGATTTTGAGCAA
The DNA here is from genome assembly GCA_963924575.1 of Pycnomerus fuliginosus. NCBI lineage: Eukaryota > Metazoa > Arthropoda > Insecta > Coleoptera > Zopheridae > Pycnomerus > Pycnomerus fuliginosus. The sequence continues at coordinate 32,961,739 of OZ004618.1, read as the reverse complement.
CGACAGTCAACTTTTCTTTTTCTTATGGCCGCCATTTTTGACACCATTATATATACACAAAAAAATTGGCTTTTCAAGAATCTAGCCAACATAGGCATTTATGACAGAGAGTCAAAATTTGAAATTTGGTATGACAATTTATAAGATCAGAGTAAAGTTATGAAAAACAATTGCAAACAAAATGCACCAACTTTTTAAATTGCTCACGTCGTGAAAAACAACTGAATTAACGATAATCGGGTAGGTCTTGAAGTCGTGTGACTTAAACTTTGAAATATTTTTTGAAAAAAGTCCGTATTGGAAACATTTTTGAAAAATAATTTTTTTTGTACTAATTTTTTTCAAAAAAACTAAATATTCAGTTTTTAGGGATAAATCAATAACGAATAAAGATATCCAAGAACTACGGATTCTTAATCACCCCAAAAATTGCAACTTTTTTCTAATATAACCCATTTTTTAACTTTTATGGTTTCCGAGATCCCAATAGTGGGAAACGGAAAAAGCGCCACCCTGTATAACTTACTATAATATAACGCGACATTTGACGATTTTAGACGACTGCTTGGATATTTCTTACTTTGACAATGCTTTAACATCACAATATTACGATGTATAATAGCTATTGATGTAACAAGTGGGAAAAGTACATCGTTTCCTTACACGAGTGCTTATTGCAGAGCAGAACGAGGCGAAGCCGAGTTCTGTAAGCACACATGTAAGGAAATGATGCATTTTCTCACGTTTACCTACAAGATTTTTCAAAATCCCGATCGAAACCTTCAAAAATTATAATTGGCGAAACATTGAAAAAAATTTGGTGTTTTTTCATAACCTGCATGAAAGGTTTAGTCATCATGCGGATCGTGTGGTGATCGAAAAAAATTAAAGCAATTGGAAATTACCTTTAGATATTAATTTTGTTTTGGTATGGGAGTTGAAATCACTGGGGATGCGGATATGTGTAGTTTATCATACGTTTTTTTTTATTGAAAAACCGACGTTTTGGAGCACATTGGCTCTTTTTTCAAGGTCTCAATACTCAGCGTTAACTAATATACATACATTTTCATCTTATGTAGGCGAAATGAGCAATTATAAAGTTATAAAACTAGAAACCATGTGGGATCGAATTTCTTAATTAACCTGTCCTCCTGTCCACACGTGACAGATGTCATTAGATTTTAACCTTTTGCACTAGTGCGGAAATATGACGTATTATTTCCTAACTGAAATTAGTGGGAAAATGCAGCAGAGAAGCGGCTGGAACCTCCCCATCGCGTGGGTCTTTGATTTCTATGTCTTGTGTTTAAATTTTAAGTTTGATATGCCTAAATGGCACTTCCCGTGGACCAATTGCTCCCAAAAGCCTTTCAGCTCTTCAACTGGTCACCCAATCTCTTATCTTTATCTCACTCGGATTTTGTAAAACTCGGGCTTTTTGCGCTCGTTATCCAAACATCCTCGTGTGATAATAATTGGCCTTATGAAACGTGTTTTGTAATATACTATTTTCGCACTGGACTATGAAAATTAAATTTAGTAATGAAATAGTAATAATCAAGTCGTGGACTGAAAATAAAAATTGTTATATGAACCTAGGCCAAAACTCGTTTCCCAAATTCCAGGCACGCCCAGCAAAGTCGTTATTTCGGGCTTTGGTACATAAATAACTATTCTTTATTTGAAAATTGGTATGTACTTCTTTAACTTTTTTATTGATTTAGTTTGTGTTTTGTTTCAGATCTCTACTGCCACACAAGACTATGAGGGTGAGTAAAACAACAATTCTTTCGTAATTTCAGCTTTTACCACCTTTCACTTAGGTATCTACTGTTCTGTTTCGGGAAGAATGCAAATTATTGTGTCTTAAGAGCCATCATGCCCATCATGAGCTGTTCGTTTTGTTAATGAATTACAAATTCACAAAACCACTTAAATTTCAACCGGTTTACGGATTTTTTTGATAGAAAGTTTACATTATTTTATTAGTGCGGCAAGTTTTGAATCTTTTAGAAATTTCTTCGAATTCGTCATTGTAATCAAGTACCTATTCAGTTTAACAACTTTTGACTACCTACTTAATGCGGGTCTTGTATATAATAGCTATGCGAATCAAAACTTATAACGGAAATAAAAAAGTCGACACTATTTTGCCAGGAACAACAATAATTAGTGCAAGGCCGAATAGAATCCTAACATCATTATCTCAGTCTATCAGAGTTGTATACTTACTATTTTATACATAATCAATTAAAAGCGATTAACAGAAAGTAAAATCAGGTTTATCGTGCCCATAAGTATACATAACTTACCATTCCAACTGATTTATGAGTTAGTAAGTAGTAAAATTATGCAAACGGGCAGAAGTTAGTCAACTCGAACTGGCGATCAACATCGCTCAAATAGACTCAAAATGTCTATAAACCAACCTATCCGTTGCTTTAACCCGTTATAATAAGATCAAAGTGAGGTTGCACGAAGAAAGGCATAACAGGCCCAGCAAGCAGCCATCTAGTACGCATCTTGCACATAAAAAGGAATAGTAAACGAGCTTCGCGTGCCCGCTATTACCGTGTCGGCATTAATGCTGTAATGCTAAAAGCTGCCTGGCAGGTAAAATTATTATCCAATTTACTCAATACAAACTCTGTCAGCGTGGTAAAGTTTATTTCTCTTCCAGTGACCGAAATACAGTGCACATTCGCTAATGGCAACAGTATAGGCAGTAGAGATTCCATAATAGCCAAGCTGAAGAAACCTGACGGCTTCAAGGGTAATCCGTTATTCGCAGATGACAGAGGTGTCGATCCGGAAACGGATCCACTTTGCCAAATCAAACCAGAACAACCCGATCCGACAGGATCGCGTTACAGCCTCAAAATCTCGGATTTTAGCCGCTGCGGTGTCTTAAAACGCAACGTAAGTCCTGCAAAGTGCTCAAAATGTTGTTACAGATGCTTCGTTTTAGGGTTTCGTGCATGTTAGAGTGTGGTTTCCTCAATTTCCAGGCGTGGTGATGCAGTCGGATCAAGAACTGATTATTATGTGCAAGCCTCCGGAACCGACTGTTATTGAAAATAAGGCAGCTGGTTTTGCTGGAAGTTTGTAAGTAGTTTCTTATTATCCGGTTACCTGAATCAACAACGTCCAAGTGTAACGATGATGGTTTATTAAATATTGCCCTGAATGGGATTATGCGCCGTTATTACGAATACAATTGATGATGGTTACCTTCGAGATGAATAAATCTGAAACCAATTAAAATTGCATTTGTGATTCATTTCCTCGAAAGGTGTGAAAGTATCAATAGTCCGGTCATTATAGAAAAAAATTCATATGAACTTCGGAAAAATTACCACAGGGCTGAATGTTTGTACAACGGTCCTTTGATAATCCTAAATGAAATGCTAAAAGTCCCCTAGAATCCGAGTTCGGCTTCCGCTGATATGCCACCATCAATAAGTGTTGAAAATGTTTTTCAACAAATATCTTATAAAATATTTGTTTTTGGACAAAAGAGGTGGTATACAAAATTGAAGCCCGTCTCATGCTCTTCAAAAAGTGTAAAAAAAATGCAGCAGAGAAGCGGCTGGAACCTCCCCATCGCGTGGATTTTTGTATTCTGTGTAGATAGTAGTTAATTCGACAGATTTTTTTTATGCTTATTGTCTGTGACTAATTTCGCAATTTTCTGACAAATACCGACATCACCCATCACATTTGACAATATGTTCCTTTTAAGGTTAACAGTTTGCCACCCTTTTGACAATAACTGATACTTTATGTCATCCACTGTCAGCCTGCTCCCTTTTAATGAAAAATATTTTTTTCTCTATTTTCCACTGAAATGGCAGAAAATGTGAATACATTTTTAGAACGAGAATTTGATCGTCTTTCTAATGGCGACATAAAAAAGGAGACCTTTGTATTTAAAATTTAAAATTGATTTGCCTAATTGGCACTTCCCGTGGACCAATTGCTTCCAAAAGCCTTTCAGGTCTTCAACGGGTCACGCGATCTCCATGTACCAAATTTCAGCCAAATCGATTCGCTAATTTGGGCTATAATGTATTTTTAGTGTTATTATGAAATTTCGATTTTTTGACCCAAAGAGCACTAAATGCGAACGAATTTTGTCTTACTTAAAACCAGAATTTGAAAACCTTTCTGATGGTGACAATAAATCTTTCAAAAACTTGTTTTGGATGATTAAATGAGTGAATAATTTTAAAGTTACAAATTGGTGTGCCAAAACGGCAGTTTCCGTGGGCCGATTGAATCCAAAATTTGTTCAGCTCTTCGACGTGCAATACAATCCCCCCGTGTGCAAAATTTCAGCCAAATCGGTTCAGGGGCTTGGGCTGTACCGCGATTTTAAAGTCGGATAAAAATCATTTTTTTTTCAATTTTTGATCAAAAGGGCACTAAAAATGAATACATTTTTAGAAGCAGAATTTAAAGGCCTTTTCTATCGTGAGGTGAAAAATGGGGGTTTGCATTTAAAATTTAAAAGTTGATGTGCCAAAATGGCATTTCTAGTTGCACGATTGGCTCCATAAGCTTTTCAGATCTAAGTTGGGTTATCACATGCACACGTACCAAATTTCAGCTAAATCTGTCGAGTAGTTTGGGCTGTGGCGTGTTTACGAACGTACGTACGTACGAACGTACGAACGTACGAACGTACGTACATACATACAGACACATTTTAAAAACCACTTTTTTGGGCTCCTGAGACCTCAAAACGTATAGATCCGGTCTTATCTCGAATTCGAAAATTTTAGTGATTGCAGTAACCTCCCTTTTTTTTAAATGGTGAAGTGGAGTGGGGAGGTTAAAAATTAAAGTACCTACCCCATTCCACGTACTTAGTTGCATAATTAATGAAATATGTATTATAAAAAACCAATGCAAATCACTCCGTCGACTCTACGAACCCAAGTAACAATTTAAGGCTTATTTTAATCTACGAGATAGCTATGAAACTTACTGACACGAGTTTCTTTAAAGTTACTCCCCGTTAAAGGAGTATTGAAGACTGTAAGAAATCAGCTACCTATAAGGTAAAAAAGAGAACTTTATGAGGTTCTTCCAGTACAATTTTTAAAACTTCTTTAAAAGCATTCCATCTTAATTCAACAGTGTTGATAACATTGTTAAGTCATCCATAAAACTTTGTTTAAAACTTTAATGAAACCTCGCGTGCCTCAATAAGATCTTAAAATAGAATTCAATAAAGCCTTACCTACCTATATTTACATAAAATAACCTTTATTAAGATTTTAACTTTGCCTTCCTATACATATTATTTTTAAAGTTTTATAATAAATAATGTCGTTTTCATCCATACCCTGTTTAGAATGTATTCTGTATTAGAATTTGCTGGTTCCGTGTTTCTTCCTAAATATAAAGGGTGTCCCAAAAAAACGATGTATTTTTGGTTATAACTTTATTATTATTAAACCGATTTTCCTCAATTTCGTACAGGACGTAGTCAAAAGATGAGGCTTTTAGAATCGGCAACCATTTTCTAGATGGCGCCACTAATAAATTCTTATGGCAGTTCTCTACAAGAACAAATTTTGATTAGCTGGAGTTGAACCGGCTGTGAATCGATCAAAATCAAATTAGTGTAGGATGGAAGCTTTACAAAATTTTATGCTGACCGTTCTTGATTAATTTATAATTTTTTTTGTGATGCTTTAAAACAAGGATTTTTGAAGATTTATTTTTTATTTGGCCACCGATCTTGGCAAAATTTGCAGAATCCTTGTAACACCATCAATATTTCACAAAATAATGTTACTTTGCAGATGGCGCCACCCTAGCAAATGTTTATGAACACATTTGATTTAAAATTAAAAGAAAATGATATGAATGTGTAATTAGTAAAAAATTTTAGCACTAAAAGCGACTGCAGACAACACGCTGAATTGTAATAGACAACAATTCTTTATTCTAAAATAAACCAAAAATATGTGCTTTATAACACTAATAACCTAATTCCTGCAAAGTACCTGACGTTATATTGAAAATTTTGTCAAGATCGGTAGCGAAATATAAAATAAATCTTAAAAAAGTGCAGCAGAGAAGCGGCTGGAACCTCCCCATCGCGTGGATCTTTGTATTCTGTGTAGATAGTCAATTCAACAGAATTTTTTTAATCCTTGACTAATTTCGCAATTTTCTGACCAATACCGACGTCATCTCAGACATCACCCATCACGTTTGACAATATGTTCCTTTTAAGGTTAATGTTTTGCCACCTTTTTGACAATAACTGCCACTTTATGTCATCCACTGTCAGCCCGCTCCCTTTTAATGAGAAAGATTTTTTTCTCTATTTTCCACTGAAATGGCAGAAACTATGGACACATTTTTAGAACCAGAATTTGATCGCCTTTCTAATGGCGACATAAAAAAGGAGGCTTTGTATTTAAAATTTTAAGTTGATATGCTTAAATGACACTTCCTTTGGACGAATTGCTTCCAAAAGCCCTTCAGGTCTTCAACGGGTCACCCAATCTTTATGTACCAAATTTCAGCCAAATCGATTCATTAATTTGGGCTATAATGTATTTTTAGTGTTATTATAAAATTTCGATTTTTTGAACCAAACAGCACTAAATGCGAATTAATTTTGTCTTATTTAAAACCAGAATTTGAAGACCTTTCTGATGGTGACAGTACATCTTTCAAAAACTTGTTTTTAATGGTTAAACGAGAGAACAATTTTAAATTTGGAAATTGGTGTGCCAAAACGGCACTTCCCGTGGGCCGATTGAATCCAAAATTTGTTCAGCTCCTCTACGTGTAATACAATCCCCATGTGCAAAATTTCAGACAAATCGGTTGAGGGGCTTGGGCTGTACCGCGATTTTAAAGTCCGATAAAAATCATTTTTTTTTTAATTTTTGGTCAAAAGGGCACTAAGAATGAATACATTTTTATACGTAGAATTTGAAGGTCTTTCCTATGGTGACGTGAAAAATGGGGGTTTGCATTTAAAATTTAAAAGTTGATGTGCCAAAATGGCATTTCCGGTTGCACCATTGGCTCCAAAAGCTTTTCAGATCTAAGTTAGGCTATGAGATGCCTATGTACCAAATTTCAGCCAAATCGCTCCAGTAGTTTGGGCTGTAGAGCGTTTACAAACGCACGCACGTACGTACGCACGTACGTACGTACATACATACAGACAGATTTTAAAAACTACTTTTCTGGGTTCCTGAGACCTCAAAACGTATAGATCCGGTCTTATCTCGATTTCGAAAATTTTAGTGATTGCAGTAACCTCCCATTTTTTTAAATTTTGATGGGGTTGGGGAGGTTAAAAAATCTGTTTTATAGCATCACAGAAAAAATTGTAAAATAATCAAGAACGTTCAGAATAAAATTTTGTAAAGTTGCTTTGGAAGGGAAAAGCATCAGCTTTAAGCTTACACTATTTTCATTTTGATCGCTTCACACTTCACAGATGGTTCAACTCCAGCCAATCAAAAAGTGGCCTTGTAAAAAACTGGCATAAAAAATAAGTATAAGTATAAGTAAGTATAAGTAAGTATATTTCATCAATAATTGTAATACAAAATATGTAGAACCGACACGTCAATATAAGGACAAGCACATGAAACAGTAATGTACAGTAATGGTTATCGATTCTGAAAGCCTCGTCTTTTGACTATGTCTTGTACAAAATTGGGGAAAATCGGTATAATAATAATAAAGTTGTAGCCACAAATAAATCGTTCGGATTTTTTGGGACACTCTTTAAATCTTTAATTGTGGATTCGTTGTCTTCGAATCCAAAAAACTTAAACAAAAGATTGTTTACTGACAAAACAAACATAAAAAACTTACGCGCATATAACATAACATAAAACTATTTACTAATTACTTTCCAACACTAGTGAATCACTAACACTTTTTTTTACAAGTTTTTGTTGCTGTACTTTGACGTAGGTAGGACTTATTGATTTTTCGGAACTTGCCTTTTCCACTTATGAATACTTTTCTTTATGCGACAGGTCTAGGAAAGGCGACATATTTATTTTTCTACGAGCACCAGAACATCAGATCCGCAAAATACTAGGTACATAACCTCACAATTTACGACAAATTCCAAAATGGCTTAAGAAAGTTTTTTTAAAAAGCAATTTAGATTTATGATCTATGTATTAGGAGTATTTAATTTTTGAAACATTTTTCATTTAACTTTTAAAAAGTTCAATTTAAAACCTCAATTTTATGGTGCACTATTGAATAGAGTAAATAACCTGTAGATCTATTACAGTAAAAAACAGTTCTTAAACCATTAATATAAAACTCTCTATTACAGCAGCCATAAAGTAAAGCTCTTATTTATTAATTTAACAAGTCTATTTTGACTTCAAGACTTTTTTAAGATGAAATACATTTGATAAGGTACCTATTATTAGGCACCAACTATAAAACAACATTAAGAGCTGTCTGCATTGAGAGCATGTAGTTTTATATTTCATTCTTACTACAACTTTTATAAAACTGCTGACTTCTGTAGTTCCATTATAAACCAGTTGTAAAACTTAGATAAGATCTGTTATTCTTAAAATTGTTAGGTACTTGGGAGAGCATGAGACGGGCTTTAATTTTGTATACCATCTCTTTTGTCTTTCTAGGAGATATTTGTAGAAAAGCATTTTTAACACTTCTTGGTGGCATATTCAGCCCTCTGATAATTTTTCCGAAGTAAAATTCTATAATGACTGGACACAATATTTATCCCATTCAACAACAAAAGGTCAACCTTCAAATCCTTAAAATTCTATTGGACGATTTAAGAGGACATTTTTCAAATTAAAACTAACCGGCAACATTCATAAATCACAAATCCTTCATCCTTGGTGAACGCATCGCTGATAATATGCTCCTGCTGTTTTCCCCCAGGCACCAATTTATTTATCGTTTCTTCTTCGTGATCTCATGAGGAAAATAGTGCATTTCAGACCTAGGAAGAAATATTTCATAGCTCGGGATGATCTGTGTCGTAGATAGTATTGGGTGCGGAGCAAACTCGGAAATTTATGTGCGAAAGCTTCGTGAAGAAAGGAGTTTACGATTGAATGAGTGTTGATCGCATAAGTCATTAATGCACCAACAATTTTCCCTTGAACTAGATTAATAAAGGTATATTGTATGAAGTTGTGTTGGCCTAACATGCTATTACCTAGGATTACAATAATTAAGAGGAAGCAGTACAAAAGTGATTTGATTAATGAATAACTGAGCCTTGTACAAGAACATTTTTCGATTAGATGAAAAATATTCGAAGAGTAGGTAGTTATGATGTTGTCTACAGACGTGATAAATTGTAAAAGCTGCTTTGCACAAGGTAACGATAGAATGAGCATTCATTTCTATCTAATGAATTATTGCCACGGAATATCAGTAGAGTTACAACTTCTACTTAAAAAAAAATTAATATTGCAAGAATTTAGGTGCAATAACGATTTAATGACGTTACAATAATCACGTGTGATCAAAAGTTTTTTCGATTTAATAGCCCTTGCAATTCGTGTTCACCTTGATTGACCCTATAGGTAGGTCTTGAACGGCAAAGGCTAATAGATCACACTTTAAGCTCGTCCTGCTTCAATTATTAATTGACATTATTATTGACATTACAGTCAAAACCCGTTCTATAAAACCTCTCAAATGTGACAAGCTCCTAATTTTCACCTGAGTAATATAAATTTTAGACTTCAAATTTGACAACCTCAAATAATGTTTCCGCCAAACGTGTTCCTAAAGTTTTTTATGAGAAATAGAAATAAATTTGAATTCGGTGTAAGAACATTTTGCTAGTGATTTGACTGAGGTAAGATTGTAAAAAGAAGCCCATTATCTTTCTTGATTTTACAAGAAAAAATACGCGGCAAGCCTTTTTACAAACATTTGACGGATTTCTAACCTAATAAAAGGAAAAAAGTCCCTGACCGGTTTAGAGCCTTGAAGGATTTATAGGCTGCGTTTCAACTGTATGCAATTTTACTGAGCTAGGCAGTTATATTATAATAAACCTGATTTAACCTAGGCACCTTGTCAAAAATCCTGTGCTGGCAATCCTCACTACAATAAGACTGATGAAATGTGCCTAAAAAATCCAGTCACATTGTAAAAATTGACATTTTCTAAAAAACACTTTTTCGTGATCCTGGGACCTCGAAACGTAAAGATCTGGTTTTATCTCAATTTCGAATTTTGGAGTGAGTGCAGTAACCTCCCGTTTTTAAATTGGTTGTGGGGAGGTTAAAATGTAATTTTCAGATTTTTTTCAATAACTCAGGAACGAATCGAGATATTGGGGAATTCTCTCCAGATTCTTAATCACCAAAAAATAGCGCAACTTTTTTCCAATTTAACCGACTCCGTAACTCTTTACCATTTAGGAGATACCAATGGTGAGCAGTGAAAAAGGAACCACTTGTATACCAATTTTCAACTCTCTTGCAATTTGTGCAAAGATTTGTCTTTTTTTGTATAAAATTTGTGGACTAGTAGACTCAAAGGCACGAAATTTTGATGTAAATGAAATGAATAATGCCCGTTTAACACGACAAGATAAATACCCGCACATCCTCACGATATGACCAAAGCGGAGATAAAACTGGAACAGGTGTCAATAAAAAGATTCTCCAGTTTCCTTCAACGCAAAAAACCACTTTTATATCCAGGTATAATTAGGTGTTTATTATAATTTATTACTGTACATTTTCGTATTATTAATTAACAGGAAGGCTTCATCAAGCACTTTTAGAATGATTTTTTCAATTTTACAAATAGGCAATCTCTTATTACGTGTGCCACTGTGCCAGTTTGGCGTCAGTTGCCAGAATTCTGAAAGTAACTAAACGCCGTTGTTGAAGGTAATTTAGCGATGGCTCAGAACAAACGCTGGAAATGCTTAACTATACTCTGTCCGGGATCCACACGACCAAGATTCACCCTATTTCCATGGCGAATCATTGTTGTCAACAGATAGGGTGAATCTTGGTCGTGTGGATCCCGGACAGACCATACACAAAAAAGCTATAGCCCAATCAAATTAGACAAATCGAGTGAAACAAATCTCAGAGTTTTTAAATTTGGCATGGCTGTTCGCTACAGAACATCATACTAAAAGTACCGGAGGGTGGAGGGTGAGCGCGAGGGGGGGAGCTGATTGAATGTGCGTTTTCTACGTTTTTCGTATATATCTCCGTAACTACCAATCCTAGCGAAAATTATTTCATATACAAAATTAAAGTAGACTAAATTTTCTATCAAAACGGTTCTATCCATTTTTGTCGTAGGATTCATATTTTAAATGTTATAAGCTTGACAAGTTTTCATATTTCCTTGGGATGGCTTTATAGCCCAGGATTTTAAGGTATTTACCCGCACAAAAATAAGGTAGGGCTGAAAATTGGTACTTATGCTCTACTGGCGATCCTGAATGACGTGTCAAAAGTCCCGGAGCCTGCAGTGCCGGCGTCCTATTTTTTTGGTACCGGAAGGCCTTAAGTGATAGTCATACATTATTTTCCGCATAACATGATTATTTGTGAACCGATTTGATCGGGATTTGTCTCAATATGACCACAACGACCTAATCAATACTGATACTACTGATAGACTCCTGGAATTTTGAGATGAAACATCCTTTTTCTTTTGGAGGAATCATGCCCCCAGAATCGGCTTCGTGTTGCTTTTTTGCGATTATTTCTCCAACGGCTTATGGGACGACAAAAATGTATAGGATCTTTTCGTTGCAAATTTTATCCTTAACATTTCAGTTCCTACACATTTTTGTGGTTAGATAAACCATTGAGGGGATAATCGGAAAAAAGCAGCGCGAAGTCGGTACTGAAGTACGATTTCTCCGAGAAAAAGGATGTTCGCTATGAAGCATTTGCGACCTAGCCCAGTCAAATTAGATTTTATAGGGGAGACAATTATAAAGCCTTGATACGCGTTATACTTACTCCTTCAGGGTTATAAAACGAGAATGTAAATAGTCCTCCTCAACTTTTGAGATAGAACATCCTTTTTCTCATAGAAATCGTACTTCAGTACCTACCGACTTCGCGCTGCTTTTTTCCGATTATCTCCTCAATGGTTTATAAAATTTGCAACGAAAAGATTCTATACATTTTTGTCGTCCGATAAGCCGTTGGAGAAATAATCGCAAAAAAGCAACACGAAGCCGATTCTGGAGCACGATTTCAAAATAAGGATGTTTCATCTCAACATTTCAGGAGTCTATCCATAGTATCAGTATTGATTAGGTCGTTGTGGTCATTTTGAGACCAATCTCGATCAAATCGGTTCATAAATAATCATGTTATGCGAAAAATAATGTATGACTATCACTTAAAGCCTTCCGGTACCAAAAAAATAGGACGCCGGCACCGCAGGCTCCGGAACTTTTGACACGTCATTCAGGACTGCCAGTACAGCATAAGTGCCAATTTTCAGCACTACTTTATTTTTGTGCGGGTCAAAACCTTAAATTCCTTGGCTGTAGCCATCCCAAGTAAATATGAGAATTTGTCAAGCTTATAACATTTAAAGTATGAATCCTACGACAAAAACGAATAGGACCGTTTTGATAGGAAATTTAGTCTGCTTTAATTTTGTGCATATAATAATTTTCGCTAGGATTGGTATATAGTTACGGAGATATATATGAAAAATGCAGCAGAGAAGCGGCTGGAACCTCCCCATCGCGTGGATCTTTGTATTCTGTGTAGATGGTAGTCAATTTTTTTGTGGTTATCATTTGTGACTAATTTCGCAATTTTCTGACAAATACCGACATCACCTCGGACATCACCATACATCACCCATCACATTTGACAATATGTTCCTTTTAAGGTTAACAGTTTGCCACCGTTTTGACAATAACTGATACTTTATGTCATCCACTGTCAGCCCGCTCCCTTTTAATAAAAAAGAATTTTTTCTCTATTTTCCACTGAAATGGCAGAAACTGTGAATACATTTTTAGAACCAGAATTTGATCGTCTTTCTATTGGCGGCATAAAAAAGGAGGTTTTGTATTTAAAATTTTAAGTTGATATGCTTGAATGCCACTTCCCGTGGACCAATTGCTTCCTTTCAGGTTTTCAACGGGTCACCCAATCTCCATATACCAAATTTCAGCCAAATCGATTCACTAATTTGGGTTATAAGTTATAATGTATTTTTAGTGTTATTACAAAATTTCGATTTTTTGACCCAAAGAGCACTAAATGCGAACGAATTTTGTCTTATTTAAAACCAGAATTTGAGGACTTTTCTGATGGTGACAATAAATCTTTCAAAAACTTGTTTTTAATGGTTAAATGAGGAAATAATTTTAAATTTGGAAATTGGTGTGCCAAAACGGCACTTTCCGTGAGTCGATTGAATTCAAAATTTGTTCAGCTCTTTGACATGTAATACAATCCCCATGTGCAAAATTTCAGCCAAATCGGTTCAGGGGCTTGGCTGTACCGCTATTTTAAAGTCCGATAAAAATCAATTTTTTTTTAATTTTTGGTCAAAAGGGCACTAAGAATGAATACATTTTTGGAAGCAGAATTTGAAGGTCTTCCTTATGGTGACGTGAAAAATGGGGGTTTGCATTTAAAATTTAAAAGTTGATGTGCCAAAATGGCATTTCCGGTTGCACGATTAGCTCCAAAAGCTTTTCAGATCTAAGTTAGGTTACGAGATGCTTATGTTCCAAATTTCAGCCAAATCGGTCCAGTAGTCTTGGCTGTGGCGTGATTACAAATGAACGTACGGACGTACACACAGACACATTTTAAAAACCACTTTTTTGAGTTCCTGAGACCTCAAAACGTGAAGATCTGGTGTTATCTCGAATTCGAAAACTTTAGTGATTGCAGTAACCTCCCTTTTTTTTAAGTGGTGAAGTGGAGTGGGGAGGTTGAGACGCAGAAAACGCACATTCAAATCCCCCCTCTCGCACTCACCCCCCCACCCTCCGGCAGGGGCGGATGGGACAGGCGGGAGAACGGGAATTTTCCCGGTGGGCCGCTTGGGCCGGCAGCGGCGGCCGACGGTGTGTATTCTAAGTGCTTGGAAAGTGCGTGACCTTGAAAGTTTTCAAAAATTTCGCCTGCGGCGCCATTCAATTTTCTTTTTTAAAAGTTTTTCTTGTCTTTATTTTTGAAAGTTGGCAACAAGGGCCCGTAAATAACTTTTCTATTGATTGATTTATTAATTAAAATACTCAAAAACGGGTCCTGCGGGGGGGGGGGAGAAAAATTTTCGCGGGGGGTTGTCCTCTCGTAAAATAAAGTGGGCCGCCTCAAAAGTTTTCCCGGGCCGCTTTAGTTGAGCCCATCCGCCCCTGCCCTCCGGTACTTTTAGTACGATGTTCTGTAGATACTACCGAACAACCATACCAAATTTCAAAACTCCGGGATATTTTTCACTCGATCATCACTTTTTTGTCTAATTTGACTGGGCTACTACTTTTTTTGTTGGCCATTTATTTTCAATTTCTTTAAAACCACAAAAAACAAAATTCTTTTGCCTGTTAAGCGGTTGTATAAAAATAACAAGATAATGCTTTCTGCAGCCCTCACGGAGCCCGAGTTTCCGGTGTAGTAGAAGAAACGCCAGGACGCCTAGAATACGAAGTGGCGTTATACAAAGAAGCCCCAGCAAGACTCAACAACATTTCCACTAGCGAACTTCCGGTGGACCAAGCCGTCCCCATAGGCACAAAATTGCAGTTACGTGCCCGTATTAGTCCAGAATCAGCATGGAAGTATGTCAAGTTGATGGAGGTCACCGTCAGCCCAGACCCTGATGACCCCCACATGCCGGGAAGCGTTGCACTCGTTAAAGATGGGTATGTATGAACTTTCGCTATCACATTGCGGCGTTTCAGCTTTTCTACTTTCTATTGTGATAACAATTTAGATCTGTTTAAGGAAAAGTCCGCGTTAAGAAAAAAGCAAGTGCCTTGTCTACGTTTAATTACTGTTAAACAATTATTGTCGAGAGAGAAGTGTTGCAATTGCGTAACGGAATGGGCGACAATGAACTACAAGCCAGAATTAGTTGTAATGAGGCTTGCCATGGCACTGACGAGCGACTTTCAAACGTAACTCGGACCGTTCTTTTTTATGCCTAATAAATAACAGCTTATCTCCGCAGATCAGTTTTAACGAAATTATGCCAAATTGCTGAACTCGTTACGTGACGCACAACTAGACATTTCGTGTTCTGATATTACTGAACGGAAAAGAGTTTTATTTTATTCATATAACCAGAGAATAATAATTAGAGAGTGTTATCTGAAAGTTTATCTCAGGCGAGAGGCGTTTTCGCCCGGCGCCTCCACCAAAATTTTATCCAGCTGTTAGATGCTGTAGTATTGGGAAACGAAACTTTCGTTTTACGCAAAGATTGAGAAATTCCAACGCTGATTTTTTGTTAATTTTAGGTTCAATATGAATGCCTGCAAAGATAGTTTGAAAATTACTTCTCGGATATCCTTTACTGACAGCAATTCGTAATAATTGTGTGAGCAGTTGTGATGAAAGACGAAAGTTTCATTTCCTTTTAGTATACTACTTCGTTATTTACTAAGATGCTAAATGTAGTGCAGTCGGTACGTAAAATAAAACATTTTAACTAGAACCACCCAAATATTTCGGTTAATTTTAACCGAATCAATGCGTTTTTTTTTCCGCATGTAGAACTCCAAAATCTGCACCTGCGTGATACTTCACTTTTTTTATAGACCGAAATCCCAGCCTACTGCGATTTAATAAAGAGGCCAAAAATGACGAAATCGTATTAGACATTTTTTTATCGAAGAATTTTATAAGGAAAAGTTGCTCAGGATGGCTCCAAATGGCTAAATCCGAAATTTCAGAAAAAGTAAAAATGTTGAATTTCTTGAAGAAGAATCACAAAATAACGAAAAGTTCAATATTTTTGCAACATAATGGGTGCTGTGAAATAAAAAACAATTGAAATGAATTGATTTGACATTTGCTATCGGCTATGGATGGATAAAACTTAACAATCGCAGAAAAAGTTGAAATTATTAAGATAGTGTAAGATTTTCGTTTTTCTTAACAATTTCAAGGGACACCCCAACTAATCTGTTGCAATGTGCCACAAACAGCAAACATATGCGCTTCCATTGTTTTTTTATTTCACATCACCCGTTATGTTGCAAAAATATTGACGTTTTCGTTATTTTATAATTCTTCCTCAAGAAATTTAACATTTTTATTTTTTCCTGAAACTTAGGATTTAGCCATTTGGCGCGATCCTGAGCAACTTTTCTTTATAAAATTTTTCGATAAAAAAATGCCTAATACGATTTCGTCATTTTGGCCTCTTTATTAAATCGCAAAGTAAGCTGGGGTTTCGGTTTATAAAAAAAGTTGAATATTACACGGTTGCAGATTTTGGGGCTCTACATGCAGAAAAAAAGAACGCATTGATTCGGTTAAAATTAACCGAAATATTTGTGTGGTTCCAGTTAAAATGAGACACACTGTATATGGGAGCAATACAAGAGATTTCACCCGCAATGCCCAAAAAAACTTTTCTTAGGAACAAAATGACGGCCGTTTTTCGAAATCTCGACGAAAATCGTATTTCTACAATTCCAGCCCATGCAAAGGAGTATTTTGCCATTTTGAACCAATGAGTAAAACACTACACCGAAACACTTGATTTGACGCGTTTCAAACACAATGTGCTCATTATCAAAGCCGAAGCTGTTTCTAGTGATAGTGCATTTTTCCACCGAAGTTGTCCAGTGTTTCCATTGTCAATGAGTAAATATTTACGGGAAATTGACTACAACTGCAACGATTGATTTCTGGAAATTAGTTGTTGAATAGATAGGTACTGATTTCCAGAGATTTATTGTTTACCTTTATGACGGAACAATAAAGTGAAAAATTGATAAAATCGCCTCTCGTCTTTTCCTATCAAAAAAAGCGCTCGAGGTAGGTCGAAAAAATGCTCTTGATAGATTATATACGAAAATTGAGAATCTCGTACTTGTTGTGGTATGTAGAACCATTGAACAAGAGTATAATTATTATATTGCTTCCTCAAATAGGCTCACATACCACAACAAGTAAGAGATTCGCAATTTTCGTATACAGGGTGAGTTTAGTTGGACAAATCAGTCGCTCTAGCGTTCAAGATATTGGAATTGGAAATTCAATTTTTGGATAATGTTGTAGCTGAAATGGTCCCCTACGCATGGGACCCATAAAGAATGCTCCAGTTTTATTCAAATCGAAATTATTAAATAAAAACGAGGGCCTAAAAATTTTTTTTTCGATATTCTTGCATTTTTTAGGGTTATTTCGTTAGAGAATCATTTTCTCTTTATGTAAACATAATTTTTTGCAGAAAAAAGTTAATAATATCCGAGAGATAAATTATTTAAATAATAAAGTTTTTTAATAATTTCCACGAGTGCCGTGGTTTTAACAACTGAGATGCAGTCTTGCTTATACTGCAGACTGTACCCAGAATGACAATAAGTGTCAGTTGGAAATGTCATTTGGAGTTGTTTGTGGAAAAATAATGCAAAACTGCGAGTTTTTGCCTTTTTCTTTACAGATAATTGGTAATTTTTAATGCTTGTTGGATTTTGTGATAAATTCGCCGAATACAAGTGTCTTGGGTTGTCACCCTATTGATGCTTTTTACATTGCCATTGGAGTCGAATGTTTCGACCAAGAAAAGCTATTCCCTTCAGCCAGAAGGGAATTGACAATAGTTATTAACAGGACGGTTTAAAATTCAGTATAAACATTTTATTACATCCCATAAAACAGTGACAAAATTTCAAATAAACATTAGGCCTCTGTCGTCACTTTCTAATAAGAATACAAACTTTAATAGAAAAAATATGATCTTAACATCGATCTTAACGAAGCGTGATTTAGATTAAAATGCAGTGGACTACAAGGGTTTACATAAATGTTGCAACATCAAATGTACTGATAAATAAATAAATAACAATGTGGTGACAATAGTCTCCGTCCAATTTTAACGTTCACTTGAAATAATAGATGATTGTTTAATTCGATGTTACTCAACATCCTCCCGTGCTCTTTTTCTTCATGTTATGATTTCTGGATGTTCGCAAGCAAGCATCTTTGATGACCACCGCTCGAAATGACTCCCTAGCCACAATCAAGCCATTTTGTTCGACATCTACTTGTTCCTAATCTCGATTCATGTGATGTGACTGCTACATACACCTTCGTTGCATCAATTCATATTCCATCTGTACACTGTACACCCTCCGTCTTGAATTTTCTTGGTTTCACTTTGCTCAACGCTTCTTTGTCTATTTTCATTATATCAACAGTCTCAACATTTGCTACATGGAATATCAATGGACCCTTCGACATCCAATGATGATAAATCTTCTTTTCGTAAGTGTGAAAACTTATCGGCTGAAAAAGGATTAACTTTTTAATAAGACAACAAAATCACCTTATTTGACAGCAATGTACTCACTTAGTAAACTGTTAGAAACTATTCCAATTCCCTTCTGGCTGACGAGAATAGCTTTTCTTGGTCGAACCATTCGATTCCAATGGCAATGTAAAAAAAAACATCAATCGGGTGACAATCCGAGACACTTGGATTCGGCGAATTTAGTAAAAAAATCATCAGGCAATAAAAATTACCTAATTATCTGTAAAGAAAAGGGCAAAAACTCGCAGTTTTGCATTACTTTTCCACAAACAACCCCAAATGACATTTCCAACTGACACTTGTCATTCTGGGTACAGTCTGCAGTATAAGCAAGACTGCCTTTCAGTTGTTAAAACCATGGGACTCGTGGTTTTCGTTAGAAAATAATTAAAAATTTATTATTATTTAAATAATTTATCTCTCGGATATTATTAACTTTCTTCTGCAAAAAATTATGTTTCCATAAAGAGAAAATGATTCTCTAAGAATATAACCCTATAAAATGCAACAATATCGAAAAAAATATTTTTAGGCCTTCGTTTTTATTTAATAATTTCGGTTTGAATAAAACTGGAGCTTTCTTCATGAGTCCCATGCGTAGGGGACCATTTCAGCTACAACATATTCAAAAATAGAATTTCCAATTTCAATATCTTAAACGCTAGAGCGCTGATTTGTCCAACTAGACTCACCCTGTATAATCTGTCAAGAGCATTTATTCGACCTGGCAATATATCACTTTGCGGGCTTGTTACACAATAATTATTATTGTGTAACAAGCCCGCAAAGTGATATATTGCCAATCATAAGAGACGATTGCGGCGCGGCACGCGGTAATCTCTTCTCTTGAGATGGGCATGGGCAATACACTTTGTGGGCGATTACATACGAGATTTTTTCAACAATCGCTTTCCAACAAACACTCATAAAATCATTGACGAAAACTTTGTGATCTAGCTCGCTAAAGTAACCGTTTGCGATTACTTTGTGTTGTGATTGACGAAAAATATTTCTTCGACACATTACCTACAACCCCTACAACCAAGAACGTAACTCTTTATTTTAGTAACGCCTAATGCCAGAATATATTCTTAAGAACAAAGCGAGAATATATTCTTAAGAGCAAAGCGAAAATATTCATTTTGTGTAACCAGACCTTGAACTTACCCAATGTACCTAATCGAAAATTTTCATGTTATGACTTTTCGTATACTGAGTGGTCGTTTTATCTTAAGACCGGCAAATACCGCGGAAATGAAGCATTTTCATGGTCAAATGAAGGTCAACTTCATTTATATTTTTTTTATTAGATTCTTATTCCCCGTAAAACAACAAACAACTCTCATCTAAACTATTTTTGGATCCGATGGATAGATTTCCACAAAAAAATGAAGTTGACCTTCATTTGACCTTGAAAATGAACTTGAATCAAAATTGCGATGATGCCACCTATTTTCCCCTCGAGGTCATAAAACTTTTATACAAAACATTTTTTGTTGCCAGTCTGAAGATAAAACGACCACCCGGTATAATACCACGAGTCACCATTTCCGGAAATTTTTTGACATTTACGACTGAATTTTTGATAAAGCGATTGATGATTTCTGCGGCAAAAAATCTGGAGTAAAGGTCAAAAATTTCCGGAAATTTTAGGGATCACGAATGATATTCAGCGAGAAAAATTCACTTAAGTACAAATAATTTTCTCTTGATTGGCCAGAATCCGTCGTAAAGATTTAAATCCTCGTTCGTAATTGGATCAAATTTTAAAGGTATAATTTTCTATTAAACAGTTATCTTTTGCGGTAAATCTTCGTGCATCTCAAAATTATCAAAAAAAGAAGTAATTTTTTACACAGTTCCGGAGTTCAATTGTGTTTGATCATCATTATCGTATCATTCCTGAAACAAATTGAACATTTATGTAGAATTAGATTGCCTTTCGCATGCCTTCCTTTTGTGCATCCACTTTTGCAGTTTGAGCACATAATGGTGCAGGAGGGACCTTCGACCCTCTGGAGGAACCTCACATATTTTCCTTAATCTTAAAGACATTCGATTATAATAACCACCTTAAGGTGATATTAGACATTACGATTTTTTTATGAATGGTTGTTGGAAAGAGATTGTCGAAAAATTCGCGTATATGTATAGGTAATCGCCCACAAAGTGTATTGCCGATCTCAAGAGACCACCGCAAGAATGTCACTTTTTTCTCAACGTATTCGGATTCTAATCGGACAAAAATCAAGATTTTTGTAAATCGCAAGTACACGTCAACCTTATTTTTTTGCTATTTTGGCAGATTGTGGAAAGTGAAAATTTGAAAAAACAAAGACAAATAAAAGGAAATGCAATTACGCAGTTGAATTTGTATCAAAAATATAAGGTTGACGTGTATTTGCGATTTTCAAAAATCTTGGTTTTTGACCGATTTCTTCGATGTTTTTGATGTTTTTAGGGTGGCCGTGACTGTACGTCCGGTCAAGTATGATACATGTTTCTAACTCAGAAAAACCCGTAGATTCCAAAGTGTCATTTCGTTTGAGAAAACAAAGTTAAGGCCATTTCCGGTTAAACCGCAAGTAGGAAAAAATAACTGTCCTCTCCATCAAATTCCTTTTAGAAATATTTAATTTTGATAATGGAATCGGGGGTAAGGCGTAGAAAGGCCACAACAATGTTTTTTAAAACAGAGGGTCTATTTTAAAATAAAAGCTAAGGGTCCTTTAAACTTAAAGTCGACTTTAAAGAGGATTTTGTCCAATCATCGTTTTTGAAATGTTGCCAGGTAAAATATTTAAAGGATACTACCACTCTCTCAAAATTATAGGCCGCGGGAATCGAAAATGGCGGATTTGAGATGGGAATTATCGATTGCACATAATCCAATCATCGCAACGTTTCACTATTAAAAAAAAATTGCAGCAGAGAAGCGACTAGAATCTCCCCATCACGTGGGTTTTTGATTTCCGGGTCTTGTGTTTACAATTTTAAAGTTGATATGCCTAAATGTCACTTCCCGTGTACCAATTGCTCGCACAAAAGTCTTTCAGGTCTTAAGCGGGTCACCTAATCTCCATGTACCAAATTGCAGCCAAATGGATGTTTTAGTGTTTTAGTGTTACAAAATTTTTTTACCCAAAGGGTACTAAATACGAATCAATTTTGTCTTATTTAAAAACAGAAGTTGAAGACCATTCTGATCGTGGAAAATGAATCTTTCAAAAACTTGTTTTCGATGGTTGAATGAGAGAATAATTTTAAATTTGGAAATGGTATGCCAAAACGGCACTTTCCGTAAGTCGATTGATCCCAAAAAATTTCAGCTCTTCGACGTGTAATACAATAACTTCTCTGCTGCCCACTTTTTTATTGCCAAAAGGGCACTAAGTCTGATTGTATTTTAGGAAACAGCTCTGCAACACAGACTCCTACCCAGATATGAGCTTATTCACAACCAGTTTAAGTACGTAACGTAACAAAGTTTAACAATCATTCATGACAGCTTCTGACTTTTCTAGCTATTGTTGACCATTTGTTATGTCACGTACGTAAAGTGGTTGTGAATGAGGCTTTAGCTGCAAATCTACCATTGTTGAGAGCATTCGACGTTTTTTTGATTATTAAAAACTTCGCCTTCAACATTTTTTGGGACGGTAAGATAATTCAAATTGAGGTAGGTAGTTGGAAAGTTGCAAATCGGGACAGGTATAAATCATAGGTAGTTACAACTTACAACCATTAGCATGCGATATCAGCGATGGTTATCATCAATTTAACAATTTGTTACAGATGCAGAAATCGTGATTTCGCTTCAATAATACCTCACCAACCAGCTCGATACCGAGAACGCCATAACGAGGTATTCCTAGACTTCGAGGCCTTTCTTCTCAGCACAATGAAAGAACGGTCCACTCTCTGGATACATTCGCAGATCAAAGCGTGTATGGACGTCGTTGATTGCCAACCGGATTTTTGTCTCGATCTCTTCGAGCCTTCCGGACATGGAAGGAGGCGTCGTAACGTTGAAGAAATTGAAATTGTTGAGTCATCCCTAGAATCTGTGAAGAACAATAAGACTCAGTATACGAAAATAAAGGAAAACCTGGAGTACACCGTACTGATGCCGGGAGAATTCTACCATCGAACGGCGGCGATGGAAAGTTCTTGTAGTACTTTTTTGGTGGTGGCGGCGATTTTAGGGTGTTTGTTGTTTTTATCCGCGTTTATTATGTGTTGGTTGGCAGGCAGATTGCACTCTGCTCTGGTGGGGGCGGCTAATTCTAACAAAAATTTTGATCAACTTGGAAGACAGTTTTCAGAGTCTGGGTATACAGGAAGGGCAACAACACAATAAATAGAGAATTAAGAGTGAAAATAACGGGTGGTCGTAACTAACTGGCCGGTAAAATAACAAAACAGGCAGAAAGCCACCAAATTTTTGAACATCGGACAATCATTTACGACCACCCTATATGTTTGTCACTGAAAATAAGTTCCGCAAATATTTCAGTGATTGAAAACGCACATCTTTACTTTACATCATTAATCTGTCTACGAAACAGAAAACACCAATGATTGTTATTTTAAATGTTTTTATAACTTTACTACGTACCTATAGTCCCTATTTAAATGTTTATATTTTTATAAAACATACCCTGTACATAATTATTGTTATTAGTATTATTATTTATTTGAATGTATTTATTTTATTTATTATTTTATTATCGGAAATGGTTTGTCCAATGAAAATTTCGTAAATTTTGTTGATTTTACGAAATTTTCATGTCAGTTTTCTGCAAAAATCATTGACTCGATCGTTTCCGAATGGGAGGTTTAGTCAGGGGGTACCTTTTCTACCTATGCTAGTGATATATTGTAGGTAAATCTAAGGAAAAATAAAAAATAATCTAATAAGTAATATGTAGGTACCTCTTCAAGATCATTATTGAAATAACCATCATCATAACCATCAGATACTGGGCGGCGAAATAAAACAGGATTTGCCACCTGTTACCTATAATGATTACTTGTCAACATTCAACACTGGTCAATATTGATTTTGTTGCCAATTGTTGAGCGATTTTATGGTGAATTATGAAAGGTTTTATACCAAAGTTTCCAATCTTTGATAAATTATTAATAAGTAGTACTGTTACTTTTAATT
Organism: Pycnomerus fuliginosus; assembly: GCA_963924575.1. NCBI lineage: Eukaryota > Metazoa > Arthropoda > Insecta > Coleoptera > Zopheridae > Pycnomerus > Pycnomerus fuliginosus. Next base: position 32,938,056 of record OZ004618.1, on the reverse strand, counting down.
TGTGCTCTTTTTATGATTCGCCCAATTAATATACCTACATGATGCTCACATGCGGCCGTTTTCACTGTATACAGTGAGGAGAATCGAAATCTATATCCAATTTGGCAAAACCTCAAGTTATATTTTGTTGCCCAGTGTATAAATATACCTATACCTAATGGCCGTTTGCACCGACGTTGCTTAACTTTAAGCGAAACTTAAAATGACAAGAATGACGTCCTGTCAATTCGAATACCGCTTAAAGTTAAGCAACGTCTGTGCAAACGGTCATAAGTGATTACCTACATTATTTGATAAATGACATTTGATTATATTCACCGTGCATCATTTTGCCAAGGCGTCAAAATCAGTTCACTAAGGCGTCAAATTTTCGTTTTTCTCATGTACTTACGCCTAGGTTGAAAGTTTTTTTTTTATAACGACTGTGTATAAAACTGTTTTATAATTTTATATCCTAGTCCTGTGCATTGATATGACTAGCTCAGTTACTCATTGGGTTGTTGTAATAAATTCTCAACTATATTCCCACATTATTTCATTCATTTTCCAGAATTCCTAGCTGAAAAGCTGATAGGAAGGGGGTCGAGCGTAACGGGAAAGATTTCCCATCCTGTTCAAAATCATTGTTAAGTACCTACCTAAGGGGCAGTGTTGTTAAGTAACTAGATACAAGTATCTAGATACAGTATCTAGATACATTTGATGTATCTAGATACGTATCTAGATACATTTATCGTGACAGTATCTTATCTGTATCTAGATACATTTTTTATAGTATCTTGTATCTAAAACAAATAGATACTTAGATACACAATACCCTAACTCGCTTTTTAATAATAGAGAATTATACTGAGACAAAACATGCATTATTTAATGAATATTTATCGTTAAAGTTGCAAAAATCGTAGGTTGCGCGAAAACAGATCGGCCCCTACATCATGCTTACGTCAACTCTCAAACTCAACCGATTGGATGTCATCATGGCAACGCCGTCAATTTAAACGCAATACCTACAATGCTGCAATTTCATTGGTCTTGCCCGAGTTGATAGGTGACGTAAACTGTTAGGGAAGGGAGGTGCAAATTCTAGAGCTTTTTGAACGGTTTTCATTTGTCTATCGTTTTTCTTGCTTTCTGCAACGTTTTCGCAAAAACAAAAAAATACGACCAAATTTTCTAAATTCAAACTACTGATTGGGAAGATTTCATATTTTGAATATAATACTCTATTGACAACTACCTCGAGACAACGACAACTTTAAAATGTGAGATGTTTTTTTTCTCGGTTATAAATAAGCCTCAAAAATGCAGATGTTTGGTTTCTTCTATTATACCTCGCAAATAATCAATATCTTTCAATGTCCTTTCCGGCGGCATCCTAAACAGGTATAGAAACACAAAGGGATACTCTATTCGAAGAAGCTGGGTTTTCCCCAAAATACCGATACCGAACTAATGAGTTTGTAATTGCACCTAGATTCATTTGCTTTACTCTTTCTTGATACCCGTATCGTACCCCAGCTTTAGCAGACCCCTTTTACAATTTATTAAATAATGTGATTTTGTTTCCAAAAACCCTCGCGTTGTTTGCGTCATTCTGTTTATACTGATGGGTATGAAATGGTCAGGCGGATTAGCGTTTCTCTAGTAATTGCCTGCATTCTGCATCCTAATACCAAACAGGTATTCATACTTGCCCTAAATGATTTTTTTTTGTTTATTAATAATTCAGCTACTTATTGGTGCATAACTGTAAAATATAGAAAACCGGAACCGGTAGGTAATAGATATAATATCAAATATTTCAGAAACTATTATTTCTATAAAAAAAACAAGATAAAGGTCGTTCTTTTTTAATTTTTTTAGTTCAGATGTATCTGAAATGTATCTATATGTATCTAGATACTTATTGCAAGTATCTGTATCTGTATCTAGATACTGATGAAAAAAATGTATCTACCTAGTATCTAGATACTCCATCCGAAAAGTATCTGTATCTGTATCTAGATACTTCAAAAAATGTATCTTTAACAACACTGCTAAGGGGCTAATTTCAAGTTGGATTGCGTCGGTGCAAACTTGTGGTTCAACTAAAATTGGCCATTACCATAACAAGAGCACAAATTGTCATGACAACTGCACTTCCCCGATGCAGCTCAACTTGAAATTGGCCCCTAAGATGACGAAAGAAAAAATCGGCAATCTCGGAGACGGTGAAACTTCTACTTTTTCACAGAATTTGTAAATACATGTAGCAACTAATATTAATACACCCTTCTTTACTACATAAATTTAAAAAGGGCCCCTTTGGCACTAAAATGACATTTTTCGAAAAAATGTCACTAAGGTTTTCGACTTGAAAATCAAATCCGGTAATAAAAATAGAGGTTTTCTTGACGGCACCAATTTTTGACCGGTAGGGCACCAAGTGTAAATACATTTTTAGAAGCAGAATTTGAAGGGCTTTCATATGGTATCGCGAAAAATGGGAGTTTGCGTTTAAATTTTTAAAGTTGATGTGTCAAAATGTCACTTTCCTTGAACCGATGTGGCCCAAGATCTAACTAGCACCTACTGAACACGTGTGCCAAATTTCATCTCGATACGTTCAGTAGTTTGAGCTTCAGCGTGATCACAGACACACCGACAGACATTTTTTCAAAAACCACCTTTTTGGGTTTCCAGTACTCTCCATTCATTTTCTATTGAAGTGACAGAACGTCAAAATTTGAATTTTATGTTGGTATGAGGAAATTTCGCAAGGAATTTTGCTAACAGGTGAGTTGGTAGAAGCGATTTCAATGCGATACGTCAGAAAACATGACAAATGTCAAAATTTTGCAATTGCTCTGAATTGGCCCAAAATGGCCTTTGTGTGCGTGCAGTTTTGAGTAAAGTGTAAAAAAAAATATTCAAGAAAAATCCTCAGTTAAGTCTATCTGTGACACTGCTTCTAACAATAAAAATAAACCCTAGAAGATTTGGGTTACCTATGTAACGTTTTTGCTTTCCCGCTAATGGACCCTATACAATAAGGCAACCGTTTGGGCCAATCTTTAGCAAATTTTAGATTGTGGTAAGCGAGGGACAAATGAATGTTTTATCGAGAAATGAAAGTTCAGTATCTTTTAGTTTCTGAGAAAAAAATCCGTGAAAATTGCATTTTCGAGGCCTAAACATGGTTAGACCCGCAGTAAAAATATGACCGCCTGGAAGAATTTCTATATTTTTGTATTCAATGATGTAAGTACACTCTATTATACCTCCACACCAGAAATCAAAGTTCAGTATCGTCTAGATCAATTTTTTTCCTGGGCCACTATCGTATAGGGTCCTTTCTATCAAATTGTCAAAAGTACACTCCCTTACAAATTAGGGTTGTACAGTTCCAGAAAAATTTTAGATCTTCAATAGAAAACGTAAAGATTTGATGTTTTTGGCGATTCGATGTTTTTGGCGATTCGATGTTTTTGAATTTTTCGATCGATTTCAATAACTGCTCCGCTGAGCGTACAAGTTAAAATCTCAAGAGGTAGGTACAGTCGGTTACAAAATTGCGTGGAACGTATAACTTTTTATATACTTAGTGTAGGTAAATAATGGAGCCAAATTACCGTTCTGAGACATTATATTCCAATAGCCAGGGTACCCTACCAGCCTCAGACATTGTTTTTGACCAGCAAATTGGTCTCGTCATTCTTTAAACTGGATTTATAAAAAGTTATACGTCTCAGACAATTTTGCAACCGACTGTACATATTAGCATGGACTACAACACCCCACATATACGCCAAAACGTTTGCAGTAAATTCTTATTTCTACTCCCCCTAGGACTGCCCTTGCTTAGTTATACTTATATTTTATTTTAAAACATCATGTCTGAATAATTATTGTAAGAAATGCTGAATCAAATTGGTAGGTACAGAACACACTGTGGTACTTAGACGCCCCAAAAGCTTTTTGGAAAACCCAAACTGCCGCCCTGAAATTTTTTCGCCCCAGGCTGCCGCCTACACTGCCCTCTGTGTAGAGCGGGCCCTGGACTAATGCAAACTATCATTTTGGATAGAAATGCGTAAAGTCCCGTCGCATATTAACGAAAGCGGGGGTTGTGTGTCTCAGGCTTTCTTTCTGTTGGTTATTGTAAACGGGATTGCAGTTCGGTTAAAATTCCTGTCATGGGCAATAATTAACAACAAAGACCCCTTTCAACCTCCATTGTTACTGTTTATTGACACTGACAGTGAATGACGGGAGTTTTGACGGATGTGAAATCCCGTTTACAAACCAACAGAAAAAAACCTGAGACGCACTTTTTGGCTAAAAGGAATGAACTTGCCAGCTTTATAGAAGAGATAATCAAGATTCGGAATCCACTTGTCGTAAAAAAATCGTAGGGTTTCTAAGGGCGCAAATCAAGATTTTCTAACTGAGTACACTACGTCATAGAGATAAGTGATGTTCACATCTCAAGCCAAAAATAATTACAATTTTTGTACAAAAAGTATTTTTAATTAATTATTGAATCTTGGCGTTAACATGGGGTCTTATGGAGCGGAAATTCAGTTAAAGGCCGTTTTCTCGGTTTAGATCGACCGAAAAACTAATTATTTTCAGGCGCATTTGCCGAATAAATTGCGATATCGTTAAAACTATTGCAGACACGAAAAAAGTTATTCTTAGCAAAATGTGTAGTAAGGTTGCAGATGTGTATTAAACGCGAAATTATATTTTTTGGGGCAATAATAAAGGAGATATTTAATTATTTGTCAAACGATAGCAAATTTTTGACAAACAGCGGGCGCGTCAGACTGCAGCGAACCTCGATCCCCCACCACAACTCCCGCGCGTTTACCAACCCGCACTTCCCCCCGATCGCACCTAAATGCTGGCGTTCCACTTCCATTCCTTTATTATAAATTATTAAAGATCTATTGAAAATATTATTTATAGACCAATTGGTTGTTAAAATTATGATTATTAATGGACCTTTTGACAAAACGTGTGTTTTTCTCTTGACATTAATTATTAATTGACAACAATAATACATATCTAACAATAAACAAATTATATTGCAAAATTAATTATTGAATACGGAAAAATATAAATATACAATAATTATTGTCTTGGTACCTAACTACCTCCCGCTAGTCGCTGTCGTCTTCATCAAGCGAAGGAACTAGGTACTGTCTCTGGTGTGCCTTTTTTACAATGAGGGTTCTTGCATGTTTTTTGTCCCATACACGAACATGAATAGATACACGGCAAATTTCCTTTTTTGAATGAACATACCTTGCTGGCGCAGTCTAAAAGAACAACTGATTTGCCTAGACCCTAACTCTGAAGTTTGAATACTGACCTTTTTTGCATTTGCATGTAGGTATAGTTAAAGTTAATATACCAAAGTCTTCTGGAACATTAGGCTACTATTTTCGCTATCGATGCGCCACCGTGCTTGAAAAGATCAGGCAGCTCAAGTCTGGGATTAAGCCTGTTTAACCAGATTTTTGTTTGATAATGAACACGGAAGGCAATGTTGAAGAAGGCTGTCTTCTGTTGAAGGAAGCTTATAGCAATTGTTCTTGAAATGGATAACAGGGCTCTTATTCATTGACTGATGCGACATTTTCTTTCTTAGTGTATAGCTTTATCACAAAGTTATGCACATTTGCAAAATGAATGTCGTCAAATTCACCTAGGCATATCTTGTCAATTAACTGACAATACGACATCGACAGGTAGGCTTTCCAGCAGACTTTTTTACCCAATCCATTAAATTGGCTGATGGTAGTGTCGCAACCTGTCAGGGCGTGGAAAGCTGGTAAGTTCTTCAAAAGCTGTGGCTTCATATTCAGCTCGAGGATTGGTATGAATCTCATTATTATTCTTTGTGTCCTACTTTTAGCCAAGTATTTCGTTTAATTATATTTTTAAGCATACGACCCTGGTTAATGTAGTAACCAGTCAATTTTTGAGTACCTACAAGAGTAACTTTGACACCAGAATACTTTTTCACATTCTATCAGCGAAGAAAGCTGGCTAGGTAAGGTCTATTGTGGATTGTCGAGATACAGACGTGCTATCGTTTTATTGGCCCATTTTAAAATCCACTTAACTCCAGAAACTTGGCTAAAACTAGGATACAAAGAATCAATGAGATTCATACCAATCCTCGAGCTGAATATGAAGCCACAGCTTTTGAAGAACTTACCAGCTTTCCACACACTGGATAGGCTGCGACACCATGCACCAGCCAATTTAATGGATTGGCCAAAAAAGTCTGCTGGAAAATGTACCTGTCGTATTGTCAGTTAATTGACATTGATATTGAGATAGGCCTAGGTGAATTTGACGACATTCATTTTGCAAATGTGCATAACTTTGTGATAAAGATATACACTAAGAAAGAAAATGTCGCATAAGTCAATGAATTAAGAGCCCTGTTATCCATTTCAAGAACAATTGATAAGCTTCTATCAACTGAAGACAGCCTTCTTCAACATTGCCTTCGTATTCATTATCAAACAAAAATTTGGTTAAACAGTCTTAATCCCAGACTTGAGCTGGCCATGCAGAATTGCAGATCTTTTCAAGCACGGTTGGCGCATGGATAGCGAAAATTGTAGCCTAATACCAATATTGCAAACACTGCCGTCTGTTCCAGAAGACGTTGGTAAATATATTAACTTTTAAATACATGCAAATGCAAAAGAGGTCAGTATTCAAACTTCAGACAACATGCAAGAACCCACATAGTAAAAAAGGCACATCACCAGCGAGACAGTGGTTCCTTCGCTTGATGAAGACGACAGCGACTCGCGGGAGGTAACTAGGTACCAAGACAATAATTGTATATTTATATTTTTCCGTATTCAATAATTAATTTTGCAATATAATTTGTTTATTGTTAGATATGTATTATTGTTGTCAATTAATAATTAATGTCAAGAGATAGACACGTTTTATCAAAAGGTCCGTTAATAATCACAATTTTAACAACAGATTGGTCTATAAATAATATTTTTAATAGATCTTCAATAATTTATAATAAAGGAATGCAGTGGAACGCCAGCATTTAGGTGCGATCGGGGGGAAGTGCGGGTTGGTAAACGCGCGGGAGTTGTGGTGGGGGATCGAGGTTCGCTGCAGTCTGACGCGCCCGCTAGGTGTCAAAAACTTGCTATCGTTTGACAAATAATTAAATATCTCCTTTATTATTGCCCCAAAAAAATATAATTTCGCGTTTAATACACATCTGCAACCTTACTACACATTTTGCTAAGAATAACTTTTTTCGTGTCTGCAATAGTTTTAAAGATATCGCAATTTATTCGGCAAATGCGCCTGAAAATAATTAGTTTTTCGGTCGATCTAAACCGAGAAAACGGCCTTTAACTGAATTTCCGCTCCATAAGACCCCATGTTAACGCCAAGATTCAATAATTAATTAAAAATACTTTTTGTACAAAAATTGTAATTATTTTTGGCTTGAGATGTGAACATCACTTATCTCTATGGCGTGGTGTACTCAGTTAGAAAATCTTGATTTGCGCCCTTAGAAACCCTACGTTTTTTTTACGACAAGTGGATACCGAATCTTGATTATCTCTTCTATAAAGCTGGCAAGTTCATTCCTTTTAGCCACAAAGTGCCTACGGGCACAAAAATTAAGCGACATTTCCAGGCGCGGGCACTCTACTATAATATGCGACGGGACTTTACATACATACACCATCAAACCTTTGGAATTTATTTCCTCTTAGAAATGAAATGGTAAAACCGTAAAACTATATTCCAAATGCCACTACCATCACTACAAAGTCTCGTGGAATGCCGAAGAGTTCACATTTTAGTCAGATCAATTTAAGGCGGCCCCTCGGCCGCGTTGTTTTCGTTTAATCATCACGTTGTTTCGAGTAAGTATTAATAGATGTTCGTCTTTTATTCAAATCATCAATACGAACACAAAATAGGTTGCCAGCATAACGTCAGCATAGGCACACCATAATACTCACACCACGGTTTTACCCTTTTTGTATGTATATTTGTAAGGAATTTAATGTAATTTCTTTAGAAGCAATAAATTATTATTATTATTGTATATGTAACTCCCATAATTCCCAACAAACACAAAATGTTATTGTTATGCAACAGAGGCGTAACAGTAGATGTTTTATAAAAGAGTTATGAATATGTTACACAGCATTTCATGTAGAAATTTCTCATAATATAGAAACATAAATGTAACGAAATGACACGTTAACATTATTTTGTTGATGTTACATAAGATTAACACAAAATGTTTATTAATTTTAAATTTGGCGCGATAGAAGTTAGTGACTTTAACTGGAATTTAGTAATTTTTAGTTGGTATGTTACAAATTCTTGGCGTCGCGTTGTGTTTACTAGTCAGTCCGCCCTTCCTCGATTTTTCAATAAGTATGAGTAGTGCGGGGTGTGCCTTTTTCTTTGATCTTCACTCTTCAGCAAATTATTGCGAATTGAATCACCAGTTATAGCATTGGGAAACGAAACTTTCGTCTTACGCATAGATTGAAAAGCTCCAACGTTGCTTTATTGTGAATTTTGAGTTCAATATGAATATCTGCAAAAATAGTTTGAAAAATTACTTCTCGGATAGTCTTTACTGGCAGCAATTCGTAATAATTGTGTGGTCAGTAGCAATGATTTTAGTTGTGAGGAAAGACGAAAGTTTCATTTCCTCTTAGTATACATACCAGTGCCTACCACCCAGTAAGAAAATTTATGTTGATACAATGTAGCAGCAACTTATTTTTGAACCGTGCAACGTTGGGTTTTTCCTTGATATATTATTGCGTCAATGTTGCCACAACCCTCTATGTCCCTTGCAGGACATCCCACTGCTACAACCTTCAAACCGCGTCAACGTTATGTCAACAATGCTGCAATGTTGCATATACAATACCTTGCCTCAATAGGGATCATAAAGCAATATCTGTTGATTTACTGGTTTGCAATGTTCTCATTTACTAACTTGCAATAGGGGTTCTAATATTCTGTATTTTTTAATAGAAATAGAAATTTATTATTGTATTATATGGCCAATCAATCATATTGCGTGAACGTCACCACCTCTACTAATCCGCATAAATGCATAATAACAATGAAGACAATTTGCAATATTACATTATATAACACACTGAGATTAGGTACTGTAACCTTCTGACTCTACTGAAAGGGGGACCGTTGTGAAATCCCTCCAATCTTGCAAAAGGACCCCTAATTTAATTACGTTGTGGTTGTGGTTCGTTTTACGAGGCCGTGGATACAGGAAATAAAACGGATCTCCCAAATAACAATTTATTCACACTGAAACAAAGTCTGGCCGCAAAAATAATACAATAAAATAAACACCTCTCGCTCAAGGAGCTCGAGGGAAATAATTTACACGGTAAAGAAAAAATACAATAATTATAATCCCCAACCTAAATCAATGGGTTTCTAAATTAAGAATGAACTCTGAGCTAGTTTTATAAAATGAAGGGTGCCGTTACCGAATGCTGAAAAAAGAATTAATCCCCAAAATTAAATAATATTACCGGACTTGCAAAAATCCGGGTTTCTAAATTGGGAAGCAACCCACAATACAGGCAAGTGTTAGGAGGGGTGCAAGACAAGTTTCGAGCAATGACAACTCTTGAAGTAATTACGACAGCCAAAATGACGCAAGTTCAGTGGCGTGGCGTCAAAATCCCAGTGGCGTAGTAGATTTCCTGAAATCGAGCAAATTTCATGCACTAAGTAAATTCTACGGTACGATAGAGGAAATTTTGTGTTTTAACAAAGTTTAGAGTGAAAATGACCCCAAAATGAACTGAATGACACTGAATAAATGGCTTTAACGGTTCGAGGGGTGTGGACCCTGTGATTTCTCGTGAAAGCCCAAATTTAGTTTCTTGCTGCTTCTTTCTTCGTCTTCAGTGTACGGGGTACTGACACGGACCAGCCTAGGAAAACTAGCGGTATACAGGACCAGTCCCCTAGCAATCGACGGTACACCAGGCCAAATCACAGGTGGAAGATGTCAACGGGGCACCCTCAAGCGAGCAACAATCACGTGTTGGCAAAACTGTAGCGTTTTTAACCGCGACGGTGAATTATTGTCGACAATCCAGCGGGAACAAATTGCAAACAAATTGCAGAGCTGAGAGAGCGCGTCCCCTTATGGATATCCCCAAATTTCCTTTACCTCTTTCTATGCTAATAAAAGGGAAGAACTGGATGCGCTTTACCAAACCCTAACTATTCCACTACCGAAATGCAAGCAAGCTAAAGTCTACTCTGCAAAAGGGGTTAAATTAATTAATATTTAGCGAATGAAAAAGGGTTCTAGTCTATGAAAGCTAATTAGAGATCGGGAAACCTTCAATCAAATGCACTAACGGAACTACAAATCTAGTTGCGTAATACCTGATCTAGTTCCACCCTGCAGACCGGGAGGTGTTCTACCAATCACCAATAACCACTAAACACTATCCCCATACGGCGTGGTTACACTAACTTCAATACTACACAAGCACGAACTTTAACTACACAAAACCCAAACAACAAATACCTAACTATTTTAAAATATTTGGAAAATATCGCAAATTCGAGAGCTTTGGAAAATACGAGTCTCTTAGTCAGAAGTCTGAGAGCAAGTCCTCTTCCGGCGTCCTCTTGGATCCCGCGAACCTAAAACCACCCCCTCTACTATATCCGGTCGGCATCCCTTCCTTAGTTCATCTCCACATTTTATAACAATTTATAATTAATTAAGAAGCTACGCGATTCGACCAGCCTTACGATACAATCCTGCTCTTAAAAGCTAATCACAGATTCACATATCCTATCAATGAAACAATTTAGTTATTTTATGCAAATCTAATGAATTACCTAACAAAAGTCCAAGCAGTCCGGTGGGGGTCTTTGAAGCTTTTCGAGCATGTGCAGGGTAGTGGGGGTTATTTAATGCATACGACAATCATGCAATTTTAAAAGCAATCTAATTTGATAGGTAGGTCCTACATATGAACAATAGGGTATTAAACAGGAATCTGGCTTGAGGTTTCGGTCGTCTAGCCTAGATGGCGACACCAGTTCTATTCTTCCCACACAGCACAAAGTGATCCTCGTGATGTCCCATGTATGTTTCGTATCAGCGATGCATATGTCCTAGGTATGTCTTTTTTAAAGATGGAAGTTGTACGTAGGGCGTCCCGGGGACATACAAATGTCACAAATATTGACGTCCACCGTTCGTCAGTGAGAAATATACTTCGGACATATGTTTGAAGATGTCCTTCTGATAACATCTCTGGACATCCTATGACTATCTTATAAAGGAGGTTAGGTGCCTATTCATTAAGGGGTGTTCACACATTTTGTTACTTTAAGACTGAATTAGAGCGAACAATCTTTGTCTCTCGCACACTACGACAAATAATTTCATATGTGCCAGAGATAAAGAAGACTCGCTTTAATTCAGATCCTGTTTCGATGTGGAATAAGTGTAAAGCAAATTAGCAAACAACTATTATATTATCAAAAGGAACAGGAAGATTGGTGGTTTTATACATACTTGTTTAGTACCTACAATATTAATTTATAACTTAACGCATCTTCTACTTTTTGGAGATCCTCTTTGGCGCATTCTAGTAGGTTGTAGATAAAGGGTCATCTGAAAAATAATAGAGGTCGCAGAAATTCAATAAAGGAAAACCGGGAAGAAAACCCTCGGAAAAACTTAAGTGGAAAAAAGCCTTATTACCACATAACCTAACCTATATTAATAAAAATCTTATTGTTACGGGGCCTCGCCTTTTGCTTCGGTACTATGACTAAGAAAATAGTTAAGTATATCTACCACTTAACTATTTCCAGCAGAAAAACGATCAAATAATTCACCATAATTACGCAGACAACACAAACACCTGTCCACCATGACTTCAAGTACAGCCACAATACAGCACATTCATGACGATTGCATCAGAACTTGCTTGTTTCCTATTGGTAGACAGACCACGCTACTAGTCATGATGTAGGCAGATGGGCTATGTCCTCTTGATATCGGTTAAGTGACATCCTCAGGATGTTCTCAAAGGACAACATAAGAATTTAGCAGTCCGGTCATCCAGATGACACGCGGTGAAAGACTCTAAACATGCATACATAAAAACGACTTCATGGGGATGACTTAGAGGCTAAGTCACATAGATATCCTTGCTAATTTATCATATGGTTGTACGGTGAATGGCCGATGACATACATTCATAGATGGGACACCCCTAGGATTTCGTGTGCTATGTGGGTTGCAGTGAACTTTAATTTAAATTACAGCGTTTACGCCGAAAAGATCTGATTGGTTACATATGCGTCGGTTATGCCTACACACATGAGGTTCATACGGTGTTTAACGGGTTGTCGAGGCAATTTTAGCAGGAGTAATGTTTGATTCACGTCATGCAAAATTAGTGTATCTTGGCTACTCTACCTTTGGGGTTCATGCATTTACTGAATCAAATTTAGCAACAAATTGTAATGAATAAGACATTTACGTTATTAAATCCATTTCTCGGAAATCTCTACTGTGGGAAAAACTTTCTAAAAAATTGTATGCGAAGGAATTCGGTCATAAAGTTTACAGCGAGGGTGTTCTTGGAAAAGGGCAATTCAAAGCAAAGGTTTCTACAAGGTCCCGGACCGCCCGGATATACAATGCCCGTGACGAAAGATGTGCACGGTTTATGACTTTTGGCAATAAATAGTTCTAACTTACAGTTAATATTCTCGCGCCCCAATGACAAATTTTATACAAACAATTTAATGTGGTAATGTGGATTTACCCAGGATTGGCATTAACTGGCATATGTTACAGTACTTATACCGACAAGGCATATCTTACTGTGACCACACCATGTAGGTACAACACAATGCCACTCCACCGAAAAATACAAAAACAAACACTGGATTTAGATGTAAATGTAGGTATAGAAACTTAGAAATTCCGAAAAAATTGGGAAAATTTACTTCTGCATTCGATGACCATGTTGACTTGCATCGCTCGATCGCTGCTGATTATGACGGTTAGCGATTGCGCAGTTAGAATGTTGTCTTGGGAGATTAGAGCAACGAGCCGGGGAGGTTGCCAAAGCGTCGCACGTGAAGATTGTGCAGGGGTTGTCAGTCAACTTTAAAGCAATGTTGCAGATTTGAAATATATCGTCAAAATTTTTATGGGAGGTTGATGCTATGTTGTACGACAACATTAAATTCTGCCTGTACTTATTAAGATTGCATCAACGTTACGTGTGGGACGGCAAGGTTTATTTCTTACTGCCCCCCCCCCCTCCTTCACCACAATCATTTTGCAAAGGTAAGAAAAGGGTTCATTCAATATTTTGACTAAAGCAAAACAATTGTTATTTTTCAGGAAAAGGCAGGAACTTATAAAATACCGAAGTAACCTACTTTCCTGCAGGTAGGACGAAATTTTTTCTGTTTTAGATTTCCCTGATGCTACTACATCATATACCTACAAGGAGGCAGAATTGGTATGGCAAAAGGCAGAATAATGGATTCATTTTGAAAAACGTTTCCTGTTGGGAAGGTAATCAGTGTCAATAAATGTACCTAAGTACCTGTATAATTAGTAATTAATAAAGGTCATTGTAATGTTATTTCATTGCTATGTAACGAACAAGTAACGTATAATGAAACTGTTATAACTAATTAACATTTGTTATATTCGTTATATTATACTGAAGGTACAAATTAAGTATGCTAGTTATGTAACAGGGATATATCATTTATGTACCTCCTGTGTTTGCTGGGTTCTCAATTTCGATCTCTAGAAGTAATTTGTAACTTGGGAGTAGGGGGTAGGTGTACAGTCGAGAAAGTAAGTCATGCACCCAACTTTTAAGCGTTACGCTCAGAATTTAGAAAACCAGCCTTCGATAGTGGTGCATTTCCATGTCATTAGAACCTATACCAGTTAGGGGTTGTATTGCTGGGTCAAAAAACCTACGGCTGTATGCCAGTTAAGAATTATTCGCTAAAGAATTTGGCATAAAGTGCATTATTTAGTTTTTCGACTGTACCTACATACCTAATTCCTGTTAAAGAATAAAAAAAGTTACACGTAACAGTATTTATTTGAAAATAACCATAAATAATTTATAATCATAAAAATATAAATATTTACAATATCACTGGTACAATATTAACAAAAAATATAAAATCGACCCTTTTTGGTTATCCACAAAATGCAGGTTTTAGCGAGTTTACAGAAGACTACAACGTTGAGCATAACATATGCATTGGAATAAGTGAGAGTATTACCTATCATGTTCGAAGTTTCAACAATTAAACACATTTTCGTGCAACAAAATCTTGACTATACTCTGTCCGGGATCCACACGACCAAGATTCACCCAATTTCCATGGCGACTCATTGTTCAATGATTCGCCATGGAAATAGGGTGAATCTTGGTCGTGTGGATTCCGGACAGACCATAGGATATAAGCCAGACACACTTTAGTTCATCTTATTAGCCAAAGCATCTCTTTGCAGAACATTAATCAACTCGAGTTCCTTCTTTTCCTTTTTCAAGTTTCTCGCCTCGAACTCCAGCCTGTTCCTGATAATCCTGTCGACGATTTTTTCCGTCGTCATGTCATTGCCCGATTCCACAGTCAAGAATTTGTTTATTCGCTTCGGATATTCAAAAGGATCCCTGCCATCTACGTCATTCATGACCCGTGTTTTTCCGTGAATAACAATATCAACATCAAAATGATGCATCAAGTCTTCCGTGACCGTATACGGAGCGCCAATCACCACCTCGGACACGTATTTGCAAGCCAACACGCTTAAAACTCTTTCATGCAAATTCATAATGGGATAATTCGAGCCTTTATATCTGTTGACAACCGGGTCGGTGTGTAAACCGACTATCACATAATCTCCGTGCTCTTTGGCCTTTTCCAAAAAATCCAAGTGTCCCACATGGAAGAGGTCGAACGCCCCAGAGACGTAAACAATTCGATCGCCCGGTTTCGGGGCTTTGCCATCAGAAAACTGAATGATTTTTTGAGTCGTTGGCAGAAATTGCGAGCACCCCGTCCAAGGGGATCGAGCTAAAGAGTCTTGCCCCATTGTGGAGGAATGCTCTTTTGCCACGTCGTATTCGTACTGCCCTTGACGGAAATGGTTTCGTGTCAACAGCAACATTCGACCCACCAAATCGGTGGTAGATACGCCGGCTGTCCTTTGCACTTCTCTGTAATCAAAAGTTAACACTATAATCGATATTTTGACCGGAAGCTAAATTCGTGCTGCTTTATTTAGTTCAAGGCTAGGCAAAGATGAGATAAGTCAGGAAATCGTTGTTTACCTATTCATTAGGCAGCAGCGGTTTATTCCTACAATTTAAATTCATTAGCTGACTAATGCAATCTAAGTTCTACTGATAAATGAATAATACGAATAAGTAATCAAATAAATGTTTAATAAAAATAGGAGTGTGGCCGTCAGTTATTTATAGGCATTTATAAGTCTAAAATTAATCAATGAAAGGCTGCTTAAAATAGGTGAAATAAAAAACTAGGATTAATGACCGTGAATATTAAATAAGGAAAGAAAGTAGTAAAATAGAAAAAGCATCCTAAAATTATAAAATGCTTACGACCCGACTCGGTTTTTCAATCTTCTGTGTTATCTGCAATCCAAACTTTATAAACCAGATCTATAAAACCCTTCAAATGTGACAAATAATTATTTTTTTCGCCGGTGGTCATTAAAGGTGCATTTTTACTGCCTGTTTTGAGGCAGTAAAATGTGACTTTTACTGCCTAGGCGGTAAAATGCGACTTTTACTGCCTAGGCACTAAAAGTCGCATTAAAAATGCACTTTTTTAATGACAATCTGCGAAAAAATTATGTGTTCAACGCGGCAAAAACAGATTTACTGCTATTTTTTTGCCTTTTTTTGCCTTAAACAAAACTATTTTCGCCGGTAGTCATTAAAAGTGCATTTTAACTGCCGACTTTGCGACAGTAAAATGCGACTTTTACTGCCGCCGGCAGTACAAAATCAACTTTGCGGATGTAAAAATGCACTTTTTTTTAACGACAATCAGCGAAATAGATATTTGTTTAACAAGGCAAAAATCGCCGATTGTCATTAAAAAAGTGCATTTAGTCGCATTTTACTGTCGCAAAAGAGGCAGTAAAAATGCACTTTTTTAATGACAAATAGTTATTTGTTTAACAAGGCAAAAATCGCCGATTGTCATTAAAAATGTGCATTTTTACTGCCTAGGCAGTAAAAGTTGCATTTTACTGTCGCAAAAGAGGCAGTAAAAATACACTTTTAATGAGGACTGGCGAAAAATATGTGTTCAACACGGCAAAAAAACAGATTTACTGCCTTAGTTGGATTCCTAATCTCGGCTATGAAACTTCAGCCGCGGCAGTAAATCTGCTATTTTTTTGCCTTGTTAAACAAATAACTATTTTCGCCGGTAGTCATTAAAAGTGCATTTTTACCTGTCGATTTTGCGGCAGTAGAATGCGACTTTTACTGCCGCCGGCAGTACACAATCAACTTTGTGGATGTAAAAATGCACTTTTTTAATGACAATCGGCGAAGTAGATATTTGTTTAACAAGGCAAAAATCGCCGATTGTCATTAAAAAAGTGCATTTTTACTGCCTAGGCAGTAAAAGTCGCATTTTACTGTCGCAAAAGAGGCAGTAAAAATCACTTTTAATGAGGACTGGCGAAAAAAATTATGTGCTCAACACGGCAAAAAAACAGATTTACTGCCTGCTGGATTCCTAGCCTCGGCTATGAAACTTCAGTCGCGGCAGTAAATCTGCTATTTTTTTGCCTTGTTAAACAAATAACTATTAACTCTGCAACACGGACCCTTATAGAGATTTACAACAGAAACTAGATCTATTCCTAAACCCCCTCAACCATCCGTTGTGTAGGTACCGTAAAGTGGGACGGTTTCGGTGTGAGATTGATGGCCACTTTTTAGAATTTGTTATTGGCGCTCTGTACAATTTTGATGTTTATTATTTGGCAGTTTAAAATATTGTAGCATATAGGGCAAACCTTCCTCTTACCTCCAGTATAATTTTTTTCGTAATCAAAGGCTTGGTTATTGCAAAAAAAAATGTTTTTCAGACTACAAAAATTCTAACAAAATTGAAGGTTAAAAAACTTCTCCTGTCCCCACTAGATAAGTGACTGGAGCGGAAATTCTTCACCGCCCTTGTGATTGTACATCTTTCCCCTTGTAGTACCACCCAAATCTAATGGGGGTAAATCACCCCCCTCGCTCCTAGAGGGTGGCCAAACTTAGACCGACATTTTTACAGGTTGGGAGGGTCAGTTTGGCCACCCTAGGAGCCAGGGGGGTGATTTACCCCCACTAAATTTGAGTGGGAAAGTGGGAAAGGGGAAAGATGTACAATCACAAGGGCGGTGAAGAATTTCCGCTCCAGTCACTTATTTAGTGAAGTTGAGACAGAAGTTGGGAAATAAATTTGAGAGTTTATTGTTTTTATACAGGGTGTTCCTATATTCATAGTTCTAACTCCGGGACGTTATTCCTTACATCTTTCTAGGAAGAAAAGTTCCTATGGACATACGTCCGGAAATGCTTTATAGGGGAGTTACGCCCCTTCAAAGGGGTACTCAGAAAGTAAAATTTTTCGAAAAATATATATAAAATTTTGCAATTTGGAACAATCGTTAGTGTTATAAAGAGGTTTCGCCTCACTTTTTTTCAAATTTTTAATAACATCACAGGCGTGCGTTCTTGGAGGACCTTACACATTTCTTTACATTTTCTTTTGTTGTATTCATTTTTCTCACCAAATAATAATAAAATCTTAATCGGTGGTCAATTCTACACAGAAAAGAGGCTCTTGTTGAATGTCGCTAAAACGCCCCCTTTTCGATTAAAGTGACATTGATTGGTTTAGAGCGCGAATATTTCTGTTGTAACATTTATTTTACCTACCTAATTACTGAAAATAAACTCAGAATATGATTTCTTCCATCATTTTAGAAAGAAAAGTTCAAATGGACATGTGGCAGTAAATAATTCCTAAGAGGGCTATGGTCCTTCGAATAATACGTTTTCTGAGACTCCATTCGAAGGACCATAGCTCTTTTAGGAACCATTTTCTACCGTATCTTAATATGAACTTTTCTGCCTAAAATTATGTATCTTTATTTTCACTAATTAGGTAGATAAAACAAAGTGTTAGGGCCGATTTCATAATAAAAATTAAAGGCCCTTTAAAGTTAAAGTCGACTTTAAAGATGATTTTGGCCATTCAGGAGCAGCCGTTTTGAAACGTTGCTAGGCAAATATTTAAAGGACACTTTAATTTTGATTATGAAATCGGGGGTTAATCACAAGTTTTCGCCCCAAAAACTGGAATCATTTTATTCGAAAATGGTGCGCCCTAACTACATTCAACAAGAGCACCTTTTTTATGTGGAATAGACCAGAGATTACGATTTTATTATTATTTGGCAAAAAAATGGCCCACAACAGAAGAAAATGTAAAAAATGTGTAAGGGCCCCCAAGAATTGAAGAAAAAGCTCTTTATAGCACTAACCATCGCTCTGAATTTTAAAATCCTATTGTTCATATTTTTCGGGAAATTTTCAAAAACTGATTTTTTGAGTACCCCCTTTGAAGGGGCGCAGCTCCCTTATAAAGCATTTCTGGACATATGTCCATAGGAACTTTTCTTCCTAGAATGATGTAAGGAATAACGTCCCGGAGTTAGGACTATGAATATAGGAACACCCTGTATGAATATTGTCTATTTTTATAAATAAAGTATCTTTTTGAAGTTCAATGGAATATAATGCATTTATTACAAGGGTTAATACCCTATACAAAATTGCCAAATGCTAAAAAAAAATTTTTTTTGTAGCCAATCTTAAACCTAACACGGTTTAAATTGATTTAACATGCAAAATGAACACGTGGCCAATTTGACCCCCACTTGCCAGGTAACATTGGCCACCCTATTTTTTTGGAATATTTTTGTTCAAATTAAATAAATTAAAATATACATAGAACAGTCTGAAACTACGCATAGAGCCCCGTATATACACAAAATTTTGAATAAATCGGCCAACTGTGTCAAAAGTTACAGCCTTTTAAACTTGAAAAGTGGCTAATTCGACCCCACTTTACGGTACCTAACACAGGCTATCATTTTGCATGGAAAGATGACAGATTTATAACAGATTTGGGGACCTAGGGTCTGCATTACTGAGTTCGAAAGATTTTGCAGATCTGGGTATGTAGTAGGTACTCTCCATTCATTTTCTATTGAAGTGACAGAACGTCAAAATTTCAATTTTAGGTTGATATGAGGAAATTTTGCAAGGAATTTTACTAACAGGTGAGTTGGTAGAAGTGATTTCAATGCGATACGTCAGAAAACATGATAAATGTCAAAATTTTGCAATTGCTTTGAATTGGCCCAAAATGTCCTTTTTGTGAGTGCAGTTTTGAGTAAAGTGCAAAGAAAAATATTCACGAAAAAGCCTTAGGTACGTTTATCTGCGACACTGCCGCTAACAATAAAAATAAACCCTAGAAGAAATTTTGTTGTGTAATGTTTTCGCTTTCCCGCTGGGTAAATCCGGCTTTTGTTCTGTTAAACGGACTTCAATTTACGCGTTGGTGTCAAAAAGTAAAAACAATGGACAACAATGATTCCATCCATTGGGGTTGTTTATTGACACTGACAGGAATTCTTGACGTAAACGAAAGCCCGTTTAACACCACAACAGAAAAAAGCTGGGACATCTAGGTTAATGTACCTAACTGAGCTCTTACACAATCCAACGACGTGACGTGCATTACACAGACATTATACATTAATAAGTACCTGTATCTGTTGGCCTCTTTGACTTGGTGATATGTATCGACTCCGTCAGCCGTCATTGTAATATCATCGCCATGACAACAAAAGTCGCAGTTATATTTGTTCAAGGTCTCCAAAGTTGTTACGTAGGGTGCCCCTTCAACTACTTCATCGACCCATTTAATTCCCCTGACCATTTTATAGCGTTCCTCTTGTGTAAAAACAGGCGGTCCCTTGTGTTTTGCAATTTCGTCGTCTGTGTGAACTCCTACTATCAGATATTGGCCGAGGGCTTTTGCCTGTCGGAGGGAGTTGGCGTGTCCAAAATGGACCATGTCGTAGCTGAAATTATAACAATTACGATCAGTCAGAAATAAAAACTTTCATTAACAAATTCCGGATTGGGATTGTTTTCGTCCATGTGAACAAAATCATAAAAAGTGAACGTGTGAACAAAAACTTTTCCGATCTAGTAGAGCTTGCTGTGAGAGACGTAGGGCGTAAAATGCTGAAATTTTCATTCAAAGCGAAATTTGACAGTGACGTTATCATATAATTTCCGCAGTCTAACGACCTACGTTTTTCACGTCAAGGGCTACTAGATCAGAACAGTTTCTGACCACTCTTTATAAAGCAAAATAATAAGGAACCATCATGTTTAGGGTTCAGAGTATAGTCAAATATTCATCTAAACATATTGAACTTATTTTTTAATAGCCGAAATACAAAAGAATCGCGAATCTAGCTAAGGAGAACGCTCTCTGGCGAGGGGTTAACCACATGGTAAATTTGTGTACACAAAATCGCAAATTGTAAGAAAATCGCCAAAATCGCTAGAAAATGGCCAAAATCGCAAGAAAATCGCCAAAATTGCTAAAAACTGCCCAAAGTTGCCAAAAATCGATATTGCTAAAAAAAACATAAACTGTTTGATGTGGCTCTTAATTTAACCTTAATAAGGTAGTCACCTTTGAAATTTTGCTTCTCCATGTAAATTAAATGGGAAAATTGGGAAAACCGAGGGGAAAACTATATTCCAAAGGCGACTATCGCTGCAAAGTCTCGTGGAACGAGGTTTAAAGCATTGAAAGGTCTATGGTAACGTCCTCGGTAATGTCACTTTGACGATTTTTTAAAAATGCTTCCGAGAATGCTTCTTTTTCTAAATGTAGCGACGTTTTTGTTCAATTACTCTTCGCAATAGCAGAAAATATATTTAGTTTCCGATAAACCAGGAACTGATAGCTATTGGCTATTGGCTTAAAACACAAATGAAAACAAAGTATATGCATCTAAATATTAAACTCATTTTCACAAAAAATTTTGGTTACTGTGTTTCTGCTTGTAGCAGCCGCGCTGCAGCTCAAACTACTGAACGTATCGAGATGAAATTTGGCACACATATTCAGTGGGAGACTTGCAGGTGCTGATTAGAATTTGGGACACATCGGTTCACGGAAAGTGCCTTTTTGGCTCATCAACTTTAAAAATTTAAATGCAAACCCCCATTTTTCGCGTTACCATGTGAATGTTCTTCGAATTCTGCTTCTAAAGATGTATTCACACTTGTGCCATTTTGGCCAAAAAATGTTGCCGTGAAAAAACCTATACTGGATTTGATAGCTGATTTTTTTTCAAGCCGAAAACGTTAGCGCCATTTTGTCGAAAAATGTCATTTTAGTGGCAATTTTTTAGAAAATTTCCATTTTAGGGACAAAAATGTCCCTTTTTGAATTTGTCTTAGCAAAAGGGCCTATTATCATTGTCGAATTTGATAGCTGTTGCATTGCCGGATCGAAAACCTTAGTGTCATTTGTTCGAGAAATGTCATTTTAGGTGTGAAAAACATTTGTATTTTAGATTTTAGTAAATGAGCGCCGGGCGCATCAGCCATCGACAACCGAGTCGACAACCGCCCGCACGCCCGACTTTAGTTAAATAAAGTTAATTGCTAAATTTACAAATTCTGTGAAAAAGTAGAAGTTTCTACCGTCTCCGAGACTGTCAATTTCTTTAATTCATCCCCTTGTTTTGCTTCCACAACTTTTTTGGCTGAACAAGCCAACTTTGCAAGAGATTGAACTACAAGTGCCTCGGAGAAAGGAATTGTGGAGAGATTTGTCAGGTAGGTATTGGTTGAGAAAAAACGGCAGATTCAACCCTTTGAAAGATTAAAGACCACAAAAGGAGCTTAAAAATCGCCGAAATTGCTAGAAAATTTCCAAGTCGCCAAAAAAAAAAGCCAAATTCGCTCGAAAATCGCTGGAAACTTGCTTGAAAATCACCGGAAATTTGCTTGAAAATTGCCAAAATCGCTTGAAAATCGCTGGAAAATTGCCAAAATCGCTAAAAATCACCAAAATTGCTAGAAAATTGCCAAAATTCCAGAGAACCGTACACCAAAATTGCTAAGTGGTTAACCCCTCGCTCGAGAGCTCGAGAGCAGCGAATGAGAAACGCTCACATTTTTGGTGACATTTAATTGAACACTTCCAACAAAACAGGTCTACAGTATGATGTCACAAAATTAGTTTAAATCGCTAATTGAACGCTTATTACTGCATTACTTAATAAATTGACGGTTGAGCCCGTATTATAGTGGTAATTTGACAGTAGAGCGCATAGTGGTACGTCTCTGATTAAAATTAAAATCTGAAAAAATTTCAATAACTGGATGTTTTAAATTTCAAAATCATGCCATTTCTGATAGGAAATTTAAATTTCAAGTATACAGGGTGTCCCAGAACTCGCGGGCAATCTGTTAATAACGGAAAATTGCGAGGGTTCGATAGCAAAAAGCAAAAGGGCCCTTTCTATTGAATTTATTTTACAAAAAAGCATAAGTATTCTTACTATCGAATTCGATAGCTGTTGTATTGTCAGATCAAAAACCTTAGTGCCATTTTTTCGAAAATTGCCATTTCAGAGGCAAAAAGGCTTCTATTTGAGTTTTTCTTAGTAAAAGAGCAATAATTATTCTATTGCATTATCGGATAGAAAATCTTAGTGCCATTTTTTCAAAAAAAAATTATTTTAGGGGTGAAAAACATTTGTATTTTAGATTTTAGGGAATGAGCGCCGGACGCAATGTGCACGACAGTATCAGCGATCGACAACCGTCCACACGCCCGACCTCCGACACAGATTCTGACTTGGTTAAATGCCACATTTATAAATTCTGTGAGAAAGTACCTATAGAAGTTTCTACCCTCTTCGAGACTTTAGGCTTTATTGTTTGTTTTGTGTATCCCAGCAACATCTGATGTACATCGTCTTATTTTACCTTCCTACCTAATTTATAGATTCATTTAAAAACTATTGAACCCTCGCAATTTTCGCAAAGGACAATATTCGTCTCAGATTAGGCTCAGGTCCAGGAGTCTGTCATTAACAGATTTTCCAGCTCTGGGACCGGGGGATTGACCACCTGGAAATTCTGGTGTACATGCATGAGAAATTGTGGAAATTACTTGTGAATTGTTTGGAAATTATGAAAAATGTTTGGAAATTGTTGAAATTGTGGAAATTATTTGAAAATTGTGAAAATTATTTGGAAATTGTTGACAGAAAATGTATTGTCTATCTGTCATTTGTCATCTTAACATCGATGTTAAAAGTTACAGAATCAAGGAGTTATTCACAGTTTACAAATACTGATATATAAAAAAACTAATGTTCGAGCAAATATTGAAGTAGTAGTCCAAAATATTGTTCAAGTTCTACCTCTTCATCTAAACACTTAAAACGACCTAGCGCGCAAGCGCACAGTTGACGGAGTCCGACCGGTAACATTATAAGACGTTACTCTAGCCTCGGCGTATAATAAATCGAGTAATAAACTATAGTATATTACGATATTAGGTTGGTAAGTACAGTATAACAGAATCGAGGAAACGTTTGCAAAAACGAGTCGAAGACGAGTTTTTGCAATTTCCGAGATTATGTTAGATGTACTTAACAACCGTGTATCGTATATGATTTTTCGCACAATTGAAATTAACTTAATGAACATTTTTCGTCAGCCATTAAACAAATCCTGTTTGACAGATCGCCGAATTTTCCAAATGCTCTTGTTTTACTTACCATGCCTGTGTCAGATATGCGTGCTGTTATGAATTCATAACAGCACTGTTATTTTTCGTTGCCTGGGAAACCAAACCGCGCTTGGTAAGTTGAACTTACACCTTATGTTAACTACGTCGGTAAGATAGTTATAACATACGATTGTGCGAAAAATTAATTTTCGCCCAATCGTGTGTAATAACTCTCTTACCGATGTAGTTACAATAAGGTGTAAGCTCCGACTTACCAAACGCGGTTTGGTTTCCAAGACAACGAAAAATAACAGTGCTGTTATGATTTCATTTTCATAACATAATTTAGCCAGAGCATGAATGGTAAGTAAAACAATTGAACTGTCAAAGGTGTCGAGATGCATTGGAAATCCGGCGATCTGTCAAAACAGGATTTGTTTAATGGCTAACGAAAAATGTTTAATTTCGATTGCGTGCGAAAAATCATACCTATACGATACACGGTTGTTAAGTAGGTACATCTAACAGAATCTCGGAAATTGGAAAAACTCGTCTTCGACTCGTTTTTGTAAACCTTTCCTCTATTTTGTTATAGTGTACTTACCAACCTAACTAATATCGTAATATACTATTGCAAAATGAGGAAATTGTGAAAATTCTGTGGAAATTAACTGATGAAAATTACCTGGAAAATCGAGGAGTGCGCCGCAGGGGAAATCTGGTGTACAGGTGCTAAGAAATCTTGGGGAAATCTGAGGAAATCTCCGAGGAAATCTCGGGGAAATCTTAGGAAATCTTGCGAAAAAAAAAATCCGGGAAATTCGAGTAAATCTGAGGAAATTGGGGAAATCTGAGGAAATCTTGGGGAAATCTTAGGAAATTCCGGGAAATCAGAGGAAATCTTTCCAAAAGGAAATCTAGTGTACAAAATTTTCCCCTGCGACTCACCCCTCGTGGAAATTATTTGGAAATCATGGAAATTATTTGCAAATTACGGAAATTATTTGGAAATTGTGGAAATTATTTAGGAATTGTGGGAATTATGGAAATTTCGGAAATTGGTGTACAGATTTTTCGTGAGCGGTCAACCCCTCTGGGACACCCTGAATATTTAAGAAAAGTGACTTTGCAAGTAGGAGGTCCTTTGCAGGGGTGTATACCTAATGGAAATGAAACTTTTGTCCTACGTCACAACTAAAATAATTGCTACCGCTAATACAATTAATACCAGCTGTTACCAGTAAAGGCTATCAGAAAGGTAATTTTTCAAACAATTTTTGTAGGTATTCACATTGAACTCAAAATTCAAAATACGACAACGGGGGAATTTTTTCATCCGTGCGTAAGACAAAAGTTTCATTTCCATGAGGTATAGCTCTCTTATTATAGGTGCTTTTCTTTTACACATTTATCCGAGCAGCCTCAGTTAATCTCAGCTATTTGATTGGTTCATTTAAAGATTGACCAATCAAATTGCTGAGTTAAGTGAGCCTTCTCAGATAAACGTATGTAAATGGAAAGCATTCGGACATAATGTCGTTTATAGAATGCAAAAAGAACTTTTATTTATTCCTAAAATCGTGAGGAATCACCCTTTTAAAATGGTGACACTATTTAAGAAATACCTCGAGAAATACCCTCTGTATAACTTAATTCTAATAAAGTCCTTCTTTTGAAAGGTAAAAATATGGTTGCATACCTTCTCACCCAATAAAATTACCAAAATAGAAAAAAAATAAGGTTTTGCAAAATACAGGCACATGCCATACCTATTTTATAGGGTTTAGTATAGGTTTAGGACCTAAGCTGTTTTATGAAAGGAAATTGATTATTTTACACTTCGCATTCGAAAAGAACGTAAACATCAACAGTAGAATAAAAAAAACTTATTTATTGATTTTTTTAACACTTTTAGGTTACGTTCTCAATTTATAACTCACCATCCATCGCACCAGACTCGATTTGCTGTCTTATGACCGTTGTGCAGTTTACTTTCCGGCATTTCCTCGGCCGTGTTAACGCCCACTATTTTTTTACTATTTATTAAACGGCCAATTGCAAGGCATTTGACTATTCGACTATTTTTCACACATAATACTCACAAGTCACAACCTGTGAACCGCTCTAAAGTATGACAACTGAAATACTGAATTGCATTTATTTTATTGCACGGAATAATCCAATCCCCGTTCAATGAGTTCGTACACTGACAGAGGGAGGGGAAAAGTAATAGTGACGTCGGCATATGGAAGTGGTACACACATAAGCGGTGCGCATGTGCTGCGACACATGCCCTGAAATTTGAACGCCCTTTGTTTCAATCACGCCATTCTAATCATCCACCTCCTCTGCTCTAGTTTATATTTACGATGTATGATTACGCGGAATGACATTGATAATTGGCATTTTTTCCATTTATCCTTTTATCACTCGAGTCGACACTCATATCCTATTCAATTTTGGAAAGCGAAAATCGATTTTCTAAGAAATGAAATCACACGTTTTACCCGTTTTACCTGCTGGAATGATTACCTTTATTTGTTACGATTCAGGCAGGGGCGCACTGGGCATATTTAGTTACTATAGAAGCAAAGTTTTGTACACTAATTTCACCTTCTTGCGTGAGTGATTTCACCTGATTTCACCATGATTACACCAGGTGATTTCACCTTATATTTCCCTTGATCTCACCTTTTTTTTATTGATTTCGACAATTTCACCACCATGAATTCACCTCTTTTTGGTGATTAAGAATCTGAAGAGAACTCCCCGATGTGATTTTTTCCCGAGTTATTCCCAAAAATCAGAAATTTCGATTTTGATTAAAAATTAATATCTCCCTAACTATTGATGCTATTTAAATGCAATTTAGTACATACTTTGATATTTTTGACAGCTGTCAATGAAATGTCATCGAAAAAATTTTTCTAGGAATTCTGATTTTGAGCAATGACGATCAACTTTTGATTTTCTTATGGCCACCATGTTGAATTTTGGCACCATTCGGCACACAAAAAAATTAGTTTTCCAAAAAATGAACCAGCAAGAACTTTATTGAAAAAACATGTGAAAAGTTTGAATCACACGATATCAAAATCTTTTACTGAATTTTCAATTCGATTATTTCAAACGTTAAAAGGTATTAAAAAAGTTAAGTAGTGTACAATTTTTACTTTTTTTCAAAAAGTTTGACACTAATTTTACAAAGTATTCATACCAATTTTAGAATTTTGATGATTTTCCAAAAAAAGCCCATATTAATTACATTTTTGAAAAATCAATTTTTTTCTTTGGAATCTAACGGGGAATCTAACAAGGCTAAAGAGGTGTGGAATTATATAAAAGAATTTGAAATAGTAGGACTGACGGAGGACATGGGTGGAGGAAGAGGGTTGGGATAATACACAAAGTGGATTACCGAAAGGCTATACCTAGTTATTGGGAATGTCAGGGAGCAACAAGCCAAAAAAGGGGGAATTCTGATGGGAATAAAAGAAGGGATCAAAGAAACAAAAAAGAAGAAAAAACAAGAAAGGAAGAAGGTATAATGGACAGAAAAGTGATAATAGACAATAAGGAGTGAAGAATAATGACGGCGTACAGCAGAGACATGAAAACAACGAAAAAGAAAATGGGACAGAAAATAGGAGAAAGGAAAAGGGGAATGCATAGTCATAGGAGGGGACTTCAATACAAGACTGGGAGAGAGGGAAGCAAGAACGTGAACAGAAAAGAGAGGAAACACAAGACAAAGTAAAGAATCCTAGAAGAAAAAGGGTGGAAAGTATTAAACGGAAATAAAGAAGGAGATGAAAAGGGGGAGTTTACATATGTATGTAGGAGCAAATGGGGAAACTAACAGATTATTTAATAGTAAATGAAGGAAGAAGTAGAGAAGTTCAGAATAGGGGAAAAGGTGGAATCACACCATATGCCGTTAGAGCATAGAGAAGAGAGAGGAGGGAGAAAGAAACAAAGTAGAAACAAGGAAGGCAATAATAAAGGAAAAATGGGACGAGAGAGCAATCAAGGAATACAGCAAGAATTGGCAAAATCAAAATTTGAAGCAAAGGGAGTGGAAGAAGAAATGAAGGAACTGGAGGAACTTATAAGGAGGTCAGTAAGAAGAGAAGAAATAATACTGAGGCAAGAGAACCTAGGAAAAGGCAGGGGATGGTTTGATAAAGAATGCAAAAAAGCAAAAAGAAAAAAGAGAAGACAGTTACGAAAATCGAAGAAAGGGAAGAATACATAAAGGCAAAAGAAAAATACAAGAACAAATGCTTGGAAAGGAAGAAACGAATGAAAGAAGAAGGAACAAAAAATAAGGAATATTCGAACAGGAAAGGATAAAAGTGGAAATATGCAGGCGGGTGTACCATTTAAAACGAAATAGTGATTTGAGGGAAGAACGCTGCAACAGGTCGATTTTTGTTTGGAGGGGACACTTAAATTCGTGCTTGGCGAAATTTTACAACGCACCCCCTACTCCCCACCAAATTTTAAATGGCCGTACCCCACTTGTGATACATCATTTGAAAGCCAATTTCGTTGCGAATCCAATTTTGCAAAAATTTTGTTGAACTTCAGCGCCCTCTACGGTCGAATTTTGAACGATGTTAGTACTTTTTGTGATACATCATTTGAAAGGGTTTGAAATTCTCTGTAAACTGATGCAAGAATTTTTTAAATCCATCCATTCGTTCAAAAATTACAGCCTAAACTTGAAGGATTTCTAGGCCCAGAACCAGCTAATGTTTTTCAATGTAACTTTTGAACGAGTGGATGGATTTCAAAAATTCTTGCATCAGTTTACAGAGAATTTCAAACCCTTTCAAATGATGTATCACAAAAGGCCCTAACGTAGTTCAAAATTCGAAAGCAGAGGGCGCTGATGGAGTTAACAAAAGTTAAAAAATTTTATAAAATTGAATTTGCAAAGAAATTAGCTTTCAAATGATGTATCACAAGTGGGGTATTGCCATTTAAAATTTTAAAGAGGGGGTTGGTGGGGGGTAGGGGGTGCGTTGGAAAATTTCGCCAAGCACGGATTTGAGTGTCTCCCTCCAAGCAAAAATGGACCTGTTTCAGCGTTATTCAGGGTGTTTCGTTTTAAATGGTACACCCTTTATAAACCTAGAGAGAAAAAAAGGGAAAGAAGTTACCGAGAGAAAGATAGAAATGGGGGAATGGAGAAGGCACTTTATATTTATAGAGCTACTAGAGGGAGAAGAGGGGCGAGAGGATGAAGGGAACGAAAGAAGGGAGGTGCTGCAAATGGAAAGCAAGAAAATAACAAAAGAGGAAACGAAGATACAGATAAAAAAACTGAAAAAAGGGAAGGCATCAGGAGGGATTGGGATAAGAAATGAAGCGTGGATGTACAGTACGGAACAGGACATACCTATACATTTTTAGGAATTTTGGGACCGTCGGGCGTGAACCTATTTTCTAGCATAATAAGCAATAACATCCCATCAGGAGACTCCTGTATAAAAGTATATGTTAATAATATACGTAGGTATAAGAAAAGTAGATAGGTACATACCTACCCCCTGATGGTCTTATCATGATGTGGAATTACGATGCCAAAAAGGCGAATTAATTTTGCGGTGCATGTTATATTCTTATAAGTATGGGAAAATTACTGTACGATTGGTTTTGTGTCAAATGATAACTTTTGATCAGGAGGTCGAAGTCTACAACATATTTCAGCCAAATCCGCTGAAAGCCATCATTGTCCATATAAGGATGTTGCGGGGTCCCAAGATACATGCGGGGTGTCGAATTACATTTTGGTGACAATCGACAAACGACAAGTGCCTTCTTGGCATGAAAGGACCCCGCACAAACCTTATGGCCAGTGGCTTTCTGTTAAAAAGTCTTGAAAATTTGGTATTATGTAGATCTCAATGTCCTGATTAAAAGTTATCACTGCGGCAACCACAATGGACGAGCAGTTTTCGAGCTGCAGCGTTTTAAAGTGTATTAATTTGGACGTGCGCTCTGTATTGTTGCAATGATTTAATTTCCATGTTTCCTTGGTTATCCGATCAAAAACCAAGAAAACAGAATTTACCTCAAATACAATGATTCTAATCATAGAATGAAATTGTCAAGTAGCACTATGGAATAGGTCGATTTCCAGCATCTGACTCTTTCCAGGAGGATTGACGAAGGATAGTTTACATGTTGTTCATGTCGAGCGTACCCTAGGTACCATATGCTAGCAATATGACTGCAGCATCCCAGCGTTCTAGCTCCCGATTTACAAGTGCAATAATGGCCTAGAATCATATTTTCTTCAACGTCATGTTCGCCATTTTCCTGAAGATACTCATCTGTTCGGTCCATATTTGGTACTTAGTAGCGTTTCGGAAGCTCGGAGAAATCCCGGTTCTACAGCTAACTGGTCGATCTCTAACTGTTCCCCCTCATCTCTTCTTACCTTTCTTGAATATAGGAAGGAGCTAGATTAAGCTGATATATCAAGGGCCTAGCAAATAAAGCACGGTAGTACAATATTTTGGAGTGCCATACCACCAAACAATTTTTCTAGGTAGTTCTAAAAAGAATAATTATATTCGGCACTCATTAGTGCCGAATAAGTGTAAAGCCTATCTTGTAAACCTGTAAAATGACGTTTATCAAAAACACAAACCGCTGCTTATTATTCGCGATTCTAGCTAAGGAGAACGCCCTCTGGTGTGTGATGTCACACATGGGGAATTGTGGGAACCCAAGCAATGAGGAGCGCTGAAATATAATGACAGTCATTTTTGGTGACATTTGATTGGACGCTTTCAACAAAATATTCCTATGTGTGACGTCACAAAGTCAATTTGAATCGCGAATAGGTACTGAAGAGTAGATAATTATTGTTGATATTTTGAGTTTTCTTGATTGTTGCTGGATAACCAAGGAAACATGGAAATTAAATTATTGCAACAATAGAGCGCACGTCCAAATTAATACACTTTAACACGCTGCACCTCGAAAACCACTCGTTCATTGTGGTTGCCGCAATGATAACTTTTAATCAGGACATTGAGATCTACATAATACCAAATTTTCAAGACTTTTTAACAGAAAGCCACTGGCCATAAGGTTTGTGCGAGGTCCTTTGAAAAATTAACACCAATTTTTTCAATCAGCGAATGAAAGATCTTCAAATTCCTTTTCCAAAAATGTATTCACACCTAGTGTCCTCTCTGGCATATAATCCAAAAAATCGATATTACCCCAGAAAACACTTTAAAGACTGATGGATTGATTTTATAGGAGGTAGTAGGATTGTTTTATTTACCAAGTGGGGAGGTTCCAGGCGCTTCCGTAGCTGCCCATCTCGAAACAAAACTTAAATTAACGTGAGAATGATTTCTCAATGTTATTAAAGCTGGCAGATCAAAAGTTACACAAATTCACTTGGGCTCGAGCAGGTACAGCTTAGAAAAGTGAAAATGCCCTCTCAGAACTAAATATGTATAACTGGTCGTAAAGGTATACCTAGCAGTAAAAAAAGGCGCGCGGAGGTTGTTTGAGTCAGACTTTTTTTCTGCAGGTATATTAGGTCTGTAAACGGGTTTTCAGTTCCGTCAAAATTGCTGTTGATTGACACTGCCAAGAGTTTTGACGGATTTAAAAGACCGTTTATAAGCCCACAGAAAGAAAGACCGACACACACAAAACTCACACGTTCGTTAGAAAGTGTCGGAACTTTACACGTAACATAAGTGGCGTTACAGCACACAAATTTATCATTTAAGAAAGCGCACTATGCAAACGCGAATTTTTGGAGAAATTATTATCTAATCTTCGAATTTATGCGCACTTCGATACAAGCAATAAATCAATGCTGCTTCCGCATTACAGAAGCAGATGGCACCAACCCATCAGACATTGATATTATTCCTTAAATTTTTGAAAAATCATGAAATTATAATGACTGAACCGATTCTTCTTTAAGGACCTGATCTTAATCCACTTAGAATCGGACCCTATCTATGCATAGTTTTCAAGATACAGGGATGCAACATTCGCAAATTTTAATTTAGTCTCTTTTTTGCTAGTCTTGGAACTAATTTAAGGTTTTCGGCATGGTCACTTTGATGAACTTGTGTAAAATTAGAATGTACATACGTACGCAGTAACGCTGTTGGAAAATAGGGATATGCAGTATTTACTCTTTATTAATGTATTGTTACATAATGACTATAAGCAAAGTAAACAGCTACTTAACAATACCGTATTTATGCATAAATATCAGGAGGTGTTAATAAAAAATAAACAGTTCATCAGATTTGAGATTTTTACAAAAATATATCATAATAAGCTGATGATGATACGTGGTGAATATCATTATTTGTTGATTATGTTAGAGAGCCGAATTGATTCTACATCCGACCTAATTCTAGAAGAACTATTAACAGGTAATGCTCACAACCATTATTCAGAATATAAAAATGTCTTAGTAAAAATTTCCCACTCATTCCATTAGAATTAAGCGTTATTGTTATTTCCACCACTACAAAAATGATTTCTTGTGATATTGTCCTTACTAGTAGTCCGAAAATAAAAAGACATCCTTTCAATAAAAACGTCTTTTTACCATCGGAGTTTAATGATGTACAAATGGATGGAAGAGCGAATTGAAAAAAACGCAGGTCAAAAATATCGAACGTCAGCCAATAAACTAATTATAAAATCTAAGGAAGCAGTTTTAAGACAGACGATGAAAACTAAAGTCTACAAGAAGCTTATGTATACCGGGTGTCAAAAGAAACCAGGCTCACCCCCCTTTTTTCTGTATTTATTTAAAAAACCGAATGAAGTTTGGCATACGCACAATACGATAAATTGCGTTATTTGATATTTAGAGAGATGTTGAGTCACTTTCACTTTCACCGGAAATACACCTAACATTGAAATTTTAGATGAGACAACCTGCGTATCTTAGAATTTTCGAGTGAGAGGATAGTAGCAGAAGTTTAAAATAAATTTTGAGAGGATATACCATACCCTAGATGAAGAAATATAAATATTCTTAGATTTTAATGCAGAACTCGAAAATACTAAGATACACAGGGTGTATAATTTAAAATTTCATTGTTGGAGCAATTTATGCTAAAACCGGAAGTGACTCAACACCTCTCAAGGCCGGGTTTTCCATCGCATTGTGATCTCATGTTAATTTTAACACGATGTTATTTCCATAGAAACAATTGTTGTCACAATGGAAACTAGAGTGACAAACCGGTCGCAAATATCAAACAAAGCAGTTTATAGCGTTATACACTGATACTGATAGTCAGGCAGGCAGCAACAGATTGGCTTGACTCATTTCATTACCTTTCTAAAGTCATTTTTCTTATTAATTACGTCGCCGTGATTCCAAAAATTGTCAAATCTGCCATGCGACCAGCGGGGTGTTAATTCATTAAATTGCTCGCAACCAAACATACAATATGTTGGAAGGTAAAATAATGTCTATGTAGTGCATACGACCGCTAAATTTCATTTGAATACTTTAATAAATACCTAGAAAAGGGGATGATCTTGGTTTCATTGACACGCATATCACCGATTATTATGTATCAAAATTAACTCCACACATTCATATTATATAGATATGAACGTGATCAATACAGACATACACATTACATTTAAAAAATTCCGTTTGTATAAAAGCACAATGTATAAACACGAGTTATAACGAGCGCATGATTTTAAAATTCATCATCTATTTACATATACAATATTCACTCTGCAACAGATTCTCGTACCTAATGATGAAATGATGAATATTGGGCCCGCTAGCTATACAGTATTCGCATTTTAACAATTCCACACTGTATTATTTCATTAGATTGAAAATGTAATATACCAACCCTAAAGCAGACTTCCCATTCACTTAACGTACATAACAAACTTTAACAATAGTCAGAACTGTCAGACGCTTTGTTATGCGAGATGAGACGTACGTTAAGTAGATGTAAACTCGGCTTTAATCCCATCAAAATGACAGTATGTGATTCTTAAAAGGCAAGTCCCATAACGACATATAAACGTTTTGCATTTCTGGTACAGTATGTTGCAAAACAAATAGTCTCGAAGGGGCACTGATCCATAAGTTTACACTTAAACAATCGAAACATACAGCCCATGGTCACAATAATTTTACAACGTACCATACGATTACTTATCTATAAACCATTTTGATTCGCAAAGGGAAAAAATCTGTTACAGTTCACAACAAAAACTGAACGAGTGCATTCAATTTGTCTGTTAAAGTGGGTATACATACTCATTTTTTTCCTAAAAAGTTATTATTCATCAGTCTGTGATTATTACAATTCTAGGTGCTTGCTCAAAGCGACTACACTTAAGTATTATCAAACTATTATATAGGCACTGATAAATTTTCACAACGTATTCGGTTTGTAGGAGATAAAACTGTACTTAAATTATTGCATTACATTTATAACAAGCTACGTCTTTGAGCTAAGATCTTAATTGGCCTGGTTTAGGCACCGCAAAATTAAAATACAACCTCGTCAAGTAACTATTCATTGCAGACTCAACAAAAGCGTCGCGAAGGAAAGTTTGTATTTCGAAAAGATTCAGTCTATAATTTTCGTTACTTAAATCTTAGGTGTTCCATTCGCCAAAAATCTTACAGACGCTTAAGTCATCCTCACAACACTGAGTTTGGAAATGTTTTCAAATCAATTAAAATCAGTAACGGCTTCCATTTTTAGTTCACTGGCAGTTGCCCTGGCAAATTTCAAATCAATGACCTCACAGAAACAATTTAACATAATCTAAATAAATGCGCATGCAGATTTTATCTATGTTTGTTTGTGGTTAATCTGCCGAGGCCAGATAATGAGAACGACCTACATTAGGAAATCGAAATATTTAATTTAAGGAATCATGGATACTTTTCGCAAATTGTCATAAATACGGAACGGTCAATAAAAACGACATCTTGTCTGTATGGAAAATGTAACAGGTCTACTAATAATTCAACTTCAATGTGTTGAGCTGATGGTGCAAAACTGCTTTTTGTAAATGTGCCCTTACCGAGTATGGACTGTAAAAATAACGTTGCAGTATATTCTAAAGAACACCGGGATAGTGCACGTCAGGCTTTTTTCTGTTGTGTTAACGGGCGCAAAAACTCCTGTCCTTGGCATTTCAGGATTTTTTTCCCCTAATGTCTAAAGTACTTACTTTCTTACTTAATCCTAGCGCCTTTCTACCCTTACAGGGTGTAAGGCGGGGTTGAGTGGGTAAGTTGGGGGTTGTTCTCCATACATCTCTCTATTTTTTTCCTATTTTGCGTTATCTGTTTCACTTCACTCCACTCTATATTTCTTTTTACCACTGCACTTTTAACACCCTCTGCCCATGTTTTTCTTGGTCTTCCCCTTTGCTTCTTCTTTCCAGTTCGCGCTTCGTACACTTTCCTCACCAGGTTGTTCTCGTTCATTCGCATTACATGACCTAACCATCGTAATTGTAATTCTATTTTGAGATTTTCTCTGAATGAGGCGTTCCTGATTTCATCTATAATCTTGTCTTTTCCTCAATCTTCCTTAGGTATCTCATTTCCATGCTTTGCATTCTGCTTTTTGGAGTTTCCGTTATCGTCCACGTTTCTGAAAAATAGATTAGGATTGGCTTTGCTACTTTTTCAAAAATTGCTACTTTCGTTTGTTTCGGTATTTCTTTGTTCGCCAGAAAGGAGTTTTTTATACCTTAAATAGCCTCCCTGCTGCTGCCGTTCTTTCTATTATTTCATCCCTTAAACTTCCATCCTGTGCTATCATCGTTCCTAGGTATTTAAACTTTTTTACTTGTTCCAGAGTCTACCCTTATTTTGTGTTCTTTTTCTGAGTTGCTTTATCATTGATTTAGTTTTGTTCGTGTTTATCTTCATGATTTTGTTGCTCAAACTTCGGTTGTATCTTTCTATGTTTTTCATCCTTGGCTATTAGCACTATATCGTCGGCGTAGCATATTTCCGATATCTTTACTTCTTTCATTCTCCAGTGTCCTATTTGATAATGTTTCACATTTTCTTTTGCTTCCTTAATTGCTTCATTTAGGACTAAGGCAAATAGTTGTGGGCTCAGTATACATCCCTGTTTAACTCCTTTCGTAGTTTCAAATAAGCTTGATTTTTCGTGTCTCGATCTTACAAAGTTTTTCGTTCCCTTGTACAGGCTTTTTACCCCTCTGATTAAGATTTTGTCTACTCCTCTCTTCTTCAGTGCTCTCCAAATATCTTCTCTATTTACCCTTTCTCCAGATCTACGAAACATAATGTTTTTCTCCAGCTTCTCTTATGGGTTTCTCACTTATTTGCCTTAGAATAAAATTAGCGTCTGTAACTCCTCTGCTTGGTCTGAACCCATACTGCGTGTCTTCTAAAGTTTCTTCTATTTGCTCCCTTATCCTTTTGTCTCGTATCCTCGCGTATCCTTTCGCCACTGAGCTGAGCAGGGTAATTCCCCTATAATTATTACAGTCCCTTATGTCTCCTTTCTTCTGGATAGATACTAACGGGTGTCCTAAAAAAACCGAACGAAATATTTTTGGGAACAACTCATCCATTTTTTAACCGATTTGGATGAACGTGAACTTAAATTAAAGCTAAAGAATCAGGCTATCGATTCATTCAAGAGACCATGACAGATAGCGCTGCCTTAGTAGCCTTAGCCATGCTTGTTTTAAAGGCTTACTTTAGGTGCATGGGGATTGGTCAGTTAACAACCAATGGTTATGAGATAAAAATAACCTTGAAGCACGTTTGCTTTTCTTCAAAAAGCTTCTTTCAGAAGTTCGTTATGATTCACGAATAAATTTTCTGTGATTTTTAAAAAATCATGTTTTCCCTTATTTTCACGCCTAATGACCATAACTGAAGTAACAGTGATGCATTTTCAGCTTAATTTTCAGTAATAGAGGATCTAATTGAATGAAAAACACAAGCGGATGCGAATTGGAGGACATTTAAACGTTATTACCGAGAATTAAGCTCTTGTTGCTTCATTGTTACTTTAGTCATGGTTATTCTGCATGAAAAAATGTGAAAACACATATTTTTTAAATAATCACAGAAAGTCAATGCGTGAACCAAATTAACTTCTGAAAAAAGATTCTTGAAGAAAAATGAACGCCCTTCAAAGTCATGCGAGTCTCATTACGACTGGTTGATAATTGACCAATCCCCACGCCCCTGAAATGAACCTTTGAGACAAGTATCACCAAGAGAACTATTGCAGCACCATCTGTCGTAGTTTCCTAGACAGTTCGAAAGCCTGATTCCTTGGCTTCCATTTAAGGCCAGGTTCATCCAAATCGGATAAGAAATGCACGAATTATTACCAGAAATATTTCGTTCGTTTTTTTTTAGGACACCCGTTATTATTCCTATTAGTCAATCTTCTGGTGCTTTTCTTGTTATTATTACTTTATTTATTATTTTCTTTAACGTCTGAGGTTATTTGATCCGTCCCTGGGGTTTTGCCCCGGCGTTTTTTTTTACACTGACGGCGATCTAAAACGGAATTTTACACAACATAAAAAAGCCTGACTCACGCTGCTTCTGTGTATGTTAGAATATGGATGCACCTTTCGTCTTGTTATGTTGAATTAGTAGTAAAGTAACATGTGACAGTAAATTAAAACTAGAAACCTGTAAAACACATCGCGAATTCCAGATAAGGCGAATATTGTGCCAGTTACTATAAATTCCTCCATTCCTCATTGTTCAAAGTTTTATAAAATTTATTGAAATTGCACTAGGCGCCACAATTTTTTGAAAATAAAATAATATCACAAAAATATATCAAAAAAATTGATTAAACTAAACATAACTAGAATGAATTGGCCATTCCCAAGCCATTCCACTGAGATCGATTTAACGAGTATTATTATTTAACTACTAGCCAATAGATGGAAGCCGTAAAACCCAAAAATAAAAATTTCAAACCAAAAAGTTTGATATGTGCATAAAATGACTAGAAATGAGGTAACCGTAATATCAAAAAGGTCAAACTTAACTAACAAAACTTAAACCCTATAGTAATCACAATCTGAGCATTCGAATGCCCTTGAACACAATCAATCTTTTAGTAAAAATGGAGCTCGGATTTTCGAAAATAATACTACGTTTGATTAGGAAAAGTCTTACTCCAATGTTTCAACCGTTTCGGGAAATGTATAAAAACTATGTGTCACGTCTAGGTTGCACTACCGTGTTATTGTTTAAACGCATAGGCGTTTCATTGTTAGAATTTTCATCTGCCGGCATTTGTTCGCTGGGCAAATTACCTTCAAACCCAGGATTTAGTATTATATTTGGTACTAATTCTATTATTTCTTGCTCCTCGGAGACTGTAAACATATCTTTTAGTTGCCTGTTATTTTTTCTACGGGGTTGTCGACTGCAAGATCGAAAGTGGCTTTAAAAACTAAAGACTGACGTTTAATGCATTTGCGGCCATTGTACGAAGGCGTAGAGGGGCCACAACAAAGTTTTTAAAATTGTCTAAAAAAAAAACTTTGTTGCATCAGTAAATTGTCACTTGCAACTGACAATTGTCACTTGCAACTGACAATTGTCACTTGCAACCGACAATTGTCACTTGTAACCGACAATTGTCACTTGCAATTGACAGAAATTAGTCATGAAATGGGAGGGGGTGTCAAAAGAATAAGGTGTGCAAAAAGTACTAAAAGAGCATAAATAAAGTTTCTAAAACCTGAAAAAAAAGAAAAATTTCTAGAATCACAGAAGTCGTAACCCCCCTAAGTCCTAACCCCCCTTGGCATACGCCATTGGTCTATTTCAATTAATGAATTATCGCTAGCTACAAGTGACAATTGTCGGTTACAAGTGACAATTGTCAGTTACAAGTGACAATTGCTAATAATTACAAGTGACAATTGTCAGTTACAAGTGACAATTGTCACTTACAACTGACAATTGTCACTTACCTACAACTGACAATTGTCACTTGCAAGTGACAATTTGCTATTGCAACAAAGTTTCTTTTTCTGAAAATTTTAAAAACTTTGTTGTGGCCCTTCTACGCCTACGTACCATTGGGCCTTTCCAAATAATTTTTAAAAATCATAAAATAACAAAGAATACACTTCGTCAATACCTCTTCGGTAAATAAAATATTTCAAAACTTCGTAGTTTTTTAGTTAAAAAATCTTTAAAATACGAAGTCAGCATACATACAGGGTGTCCCAATTGTCTGTATTCGGTCGATATCTCCATTGGTAACAGAGATAGCGAAAATTTGTTTAATGCAAAGTTACAGAGGACCAAACAAGGCACATTTTAAAAATATTTTCATGTTTACAGGGTGTTTCACTAAGGAATAACGACACAAACATAGTTTTTTCTAAATGGCACAACCTGTATTTCAATTTTTTTTTGGATTCTACGATAAAGTCCAAGTGGCATTTATTAATCATGTTTTCATCTGAAGGAAATCGTTTAGAAGATATTCTCGATTTTGTGGAAAAAATTACTTTTCCAGTACTTGTTTTAAAAAATCACAAAACAAACTATCTTCAACCATTAGTTTTGAAAATTTAGGGTGTCATTAAGGAAGGTTTGGTCTACCTTTTGAGCTTTAGAAAACTGTCTTACCTTGTTAAGTTCGCCACCAATGAAATTATGAACTTTGGAGTATTTGACCGTTAAAATCTCGATATTTTCAAATGGCACTACTATGAAATGTTCTAGCCATCAGTTGTAAAATTAAATTTGCTTTCATCTGATATAACAATCCCTATATCTACGTTTTGTACTTCTCGTTTTATTGAGTAAAATATCATTTTATAATCACTTATGGCTTAGTGTCTTGGTGACGTTTTCATAAGACGGCTCTGACTACATGTCATTGCAGACGACAAAAATGTTATTGGACGCAATTGCCAGTCATTGGCAGTCAGAATTTGAAATAAAAAAAGACACCTGTAGGCACCAAAATTTTTGAAGCTTGTAAATAGAAAAAAAATAAGAAGAATGGCAGAAAGTATTATAACGCGGCATAGAACGGGATGCCAATATAATATTTCTATGGCATTCTCACAAGACGAAAACTATATCCTATCATCTCTTATTCTCCTAATTTGACAGGTTCATGCCCACTTGATATTTTTTAAAACTCAGGACTACAACTAATAAAATTTCTGACACTTAGTATGACATGTAGTCAGAGCCGCCTTTTAAGAAACGGACTAAGCCATCAATGAAAAATTACGAAAACGACATTTTACGGAATAAAACGAAAAGTACGAAACGTAGATATAGGGATATTTATATCAGATGAAAGCAAATTTAATTCTACAACCGATAGCTAGAACATTTCATAGTAGTGCCTTTTGAAAATATCGAGATTTTAACAGTCAAATATTACAAAGTTAATAATTTTACTGGAGGCGAACTTAACAAGGTGAAGACTGTTTTCTAAAGCTTAAGGGGTAGACGAAACCTTCCTTAATGCCACCAGAAATTTTCCAAACTAAAGGTTGAAAATTGTTTGTAGGGTGATTTTTTAAAACAAGTACTGCAAACCTAATTTTTTCCACAGGGTGTGCCATTTAAAAAAATCTATGTTTGTGTCGTTACTCCTTAGTGAAACACCCTGTATACATGAAGATCTTTTTAAAATGTGCCTTGTTTAGTCCTCTGCAGCTTTATATTCAACAATTTTTCGCTGTCTCTGTTACTAATGGAGATATCGACCGAATACAGACAATTGGGACACCCTGTATATGACGTCTGCTGACAAATGGCCGACAAACTTCTGAGTGTTATTGGCTGAAGTTTTCCGAATGTACTGTTCTAATTGGCTGAATTTGATTTAAACTTGTGGCGCACAAATTACAGTCACAATCTGTTTTTATTTTTTTAAATAATGTAGAAGCAATTACGTTGCAAACTAATTGAATAAATATGATAGAAATTGCTTCCACTTTGCAACAAAGGGTATTTTTTTTAGTTGGAAAGGCCCATAAATGTCAAAATGAGCTATCAAAGCCACCTGCGATGCTACAATCATTTGCAACAACCCTGTATAATATTTACTTACCAATTGGAAGGCGACATTCGTGGTATAGCAGAAAACACGTTCCAAGGCCTAATAGGATCAGAGTTCCCATCACTACGCCAACTGCGACTGCCCACATTCTGGTGTCGAATTGATCGGCTCCAGCTAACATATGGCGAGCGATTTCTAGATTAAAAAACACGTTTTTCCACAGATCTTAATCACAATAGACCACTTTTTAGCTTCTGCGCTTCAACAATTTAAGCAATTTATCAAAAAGCTCTTCAAAAGTGGTCCGTATTAGATTCATGCAGTTTACCAGTCAGGGAGAGAGGGGCACAAACAACATAGCCTGCTCACCTTCTTCTTGGTATTCGCGAGAAGTCGTACCAACAACTTCAGTTATCTCGCCTTTTCCTAGTTGATTCGTGGCCCAGATTCTAAACTCATAGCTAGTGTTTGGTTGTAATTTATAAACATCAATTTGTCTCTGCAAAAATGACAAAATGATTATTTATACTGCACTTTCCTAAAAAATAATAGTATGCACAAGACAAACAGTAAGGAAATGTTTATGGTATGAAAGTTTATCGTTTGAGACGTGTTGAAGGTTGAAGGCCAAAATCTGTTGCAAAAATGTACTTTTACGAATGAGTGAACCAATCAGAAGTTATTTTAAGGACGTATTCCATTTGATCAACAAAATTTATCAAGAATAGGGCCGTGACAGTTGAACGGCACGTCGAGACTTTACTGATGCTCACATCACTAGCAATAATTTACGTGATCACGCCGCTTAGGGCCGTTTGTACAACAATTCGAGTTCAGGACGCTTATTTTTGAATCGGGGAGATGGTCTCACCAGTGAGATTCAGGCAACACGTAGCTCACAGCTGCATACAGCTGTAAGATGCATTCTCCTTTGATGAAACCAAGAGATCGTCTCCCTGGTTAGAATGCGCATGCGTGTGCAATAATGCAACAAAATCCTAGTGATATTTCTTTAATGTGGTAACATTGATGTAAATTATACAGTTAAGACACTTCACCAATTATCGCGCCAGTGCCGTTCATACAATCCACAAGACGCATTTATAATAAAAATAAAAATAATAATAAAAATATCCGCAGCTTATTCGAAAAAGTCGTTAAATGTGTTATTTCTAACTTCATTAATATTTTCTCTCAATCCTTCTAACAATTTACTTGCTCCAACACCATCAATTTTATCTATGGTCTGTCCGGGATCCACATGACCGGGATTCACCCTATTTCCATGGTGAATCATTGTTGTCAACAATGAATCGCCATGGAAATCGGGTGAATCTCGGTCATGTGGATCCCGGACAGAGTATAGTACAAAGTTCCATATAGTTCAGGGTATTTAGACAAAATATTGTTGGATAGGGGAATTAAATCCAATAGTTTTGAAATTTGGCATACTTATTCTGTGTGGCTTGCTGATAAATGTAGAAAAAGTCCCCAACCGGGGGTGGTGCGCTTGAGCCTCCAGCGCATAAAATAGGGGCGCACGAGTAGTCTTTTGCTTTTATCTTTAAAACCGTTGACGCTATCGTTATTGTAGTGGTAATAGAATTTGAAGCTTATAAAATTCTCTACAAAAAATATGGAGTGACTTTTTTTCGTATATGCAATTATTGTGCCGTAATTAGACTATAATACAGGGTGTTTCCTAAAAATGCGGCAAAAATTTAATGGGTGGTTCCTCAGGTATTTTTATGAAGAAAAATTCACATAAACATTTGCCGAAAATGCTTCATAAGGGAGCTACGCCCCTTCAAATGGGGCACCCTGAAGACGGTCTTTCCTCTATATTTCCGAAACCGTTCATACTGAAATTATGAAATGTGGTATACTGCATAAACTTTTGGCGCTGAATCAGAATCTGAGCCCACAATTTCACAGTGGCGGATCCAGAAGACAATCTCGGGGGGAGCGAATTGATGGGAAACCATAATTTTAAACCAGTGGACGCAGGGGCCACTTAGAAAGTTTTGCCGCCCTAGGCGAAGTAGAATTATGCCGCTCTAATAGTGGGGCTCGTTGAATGGGGGAATAATTTGTTAGACAGTAATGGCAGGGGGTGTTGAAAATGCGCCGCAGGCGAAGATTTTACAAAATTTCAAGGTCACGCATTTTTTAAGCACTTCAGAATGTTAGTGACATTATTTGAAAAACTTAAGTCCCATAAGGAGAATTTTTTATCGAGATCGTATTTCTTACAAAAAGAGTAAAATAGGACATTTTTGCATGAAATTTTTGAATCATAGCGACTAACTTTACTCCCCCTAGGACGTCCTAGGTCCCGCCCTTGCTTAAGTAAACCTACATTTTATTTTAAAACCTCATGTCTGAATAATTATTATAAGAAATGCTCAATCAAATTGGTAGGTACAGACACTGTGTAACTGTGACGCCCCAAAAACTTTTTGGAAAACCCAAACTGCCGCCCTAAAATTTTGCCGCCCCAGGCGGCCGCCTACACAGCCCACTATGTACGAAGTTTATGATTAGGTACGGATCTCGGGAGGGCGATCGCCCCCTCGCCCCCCCCTTAAATCCGCCACTGCAATTTCAGATGACGTTCAATGCAAACCCCCAAACACCGAGGCCCAACAAAAAAAAATGTTTTAAGTTGAATATTTGCCAAACAATGGCGGCTCCTT
Organism: Pycnomerus fuliginosus; assembly: GCA_963924575.1. Classification (NCBI taxonomy): domain Eukaryota; kingdom Metazoa; phylum Arthropoda; class Insecta; order Coleoptera; family Zopheridae; genus Pycnomerus; species Pycnomerus fuliginosus. The sequence continues at coordinate 32,894,321 of OZ004618.1, read as the reverse complement.
ACGAAAAAACGTATTACATCTTTTTTATGCGAAATTAAATAAGCTTTAATTTTTGTTATTACTATTTCGTGACACTAAGGGCCGGAGCGTAACACCTACAGTCGGGGACTTTTAGTATGTTAAATCACAGACTATTTCAATTATGTATCGCGATTTTTCAAAACTATTGGAATTAATTCCACTACTATTTTTCTTAAGTATCCTGAACTAATAACGTTAGGCAACAAACGAATTCGTAATGAATTTGTTTTATCAGTATTTTTTTAAATGCTTGTTTATTAAAATGAATCAAGTTTTTTCTTGAATTTCTCTTCGTAATAGCATTTGTGTGTATATTGGTGAACCAGAAAATATGTACATTGAGTTTCTCATTTCAGAATTCATTCATGTACCCCATTAATCATTTGGTGACACACCTATCACATTTTGACCGCTATGCTTCACGTCTCCCTTTTAAGGTTAACAACGTCCGAAATCATTAGTCACTTTATGCTATTCAATCTTGAAATTTTTCGATTTTTGCCAAAAAGGTTCAAAGCGTTCAAAGTGTGAATACATTTTTAAAAACAGAATCTGCAGAATTTCCGTATGGAAATGTGAAAAATAGGGGTTTATATTTATAATTTCAAAGTTGATGAACCAAAAAGACACTAGGTCCGATCTTCACTTTTCTTCTCTCCAAATTTCATACAAATCGGTTGGGTAATTTCGGCGGAATCGTGTACACTCATTGGTATTTTTTCGAATTCTCCAGACCCGAAAACGTAAAGATCTGCTTTTGTCTTGATTTTCGACTTTGGACTAATTACAGTAACCTCGTTAAAAATGCGTGAAGAAGAGGAAGCTTTAGTTAGAATTTTAGCAGCATTTTAAATTTTGAACTTAGTCGGTTTAATATTCAATTGTTTCTTTAAAAAATGCAGCAGAGAAGCGGCTGGAACCTCCCCATCGCGTGGATCTTTGTATTCTGTGTAGATAGTAGTCAATTCAAGAGAATTTTTTTTATCTTTATCGTCATTTGACAATATGTTCCTTTTAAGGTTAATCTTTTGCCACCTTTTTGACAATAACTGCCAATTTATGTCACCCACTGTCAGCCCGCTCCCTTTTAATGAGAAAGAATGTTTCCTCTATTTTCCACTGAAATGACAGAAACTGTGAATACATTTTTAGAACCAGAATTTGATCGCCTTTCTAATGGCGACATAAAAAATGAGGTCTTGTATTTAAAATTTTAAGTTGATATGCTTAAATAGGACTTCCCGTAAGCCAATTGCTTTCAAAAGCCTTTCAGGTCTTCAACGGGTCACCCGATCTCCATGTACCAAATTTCAGCCAAATCGATTCAGTAATTTGGGCTATAATGTATTTTTACTGTTATTATAAAATTTCGCTTTTTTGAACAATAAAAAAGAGCTAAATGCGAATTAATTTTGTCCTACTTAAAACCAGAATTTGAGGACCTTTCTGATGGTGACAATAAATCTTTCAAAAACTTGTTTTTAATGATTAAATGAGGGAATAATTTTAAATTTGGAAATTGGTGTGCCAAAACGGCACTTTCCGTGAGCCGATTGAATTCAAAATTTGTTCAGCTCTTCGACGTGTAATACAATCTCCATGTGCAAAATTTCAGCCAAATCGGTTCAGGGGCTTGGGCTGTACCGCGACTTTAAAGTCGGATAAAAATCAATTTTTTTAAAATTTTTGGTCTAAAGGGCACTAAGAATCAATACACTTTTAGAAGCAGAATTTGAAGGTCTTTCTTATGGTGACGTGAAAAATGGGAGTTTACATTTAAAATTTAAAAGTTGATGTGCCAAAATGGCATTTCCGGTTGCACGATTGGCTCCAAAAGCTTTTCAGATCTAAGTTAGGTTACGAGATGCCTATGTTCCAAATTTCAGCTAAATCGGTCTAGTAGTTTTGGCTGTGGCGTGATTACAAACGAACGTACGAACGTACGGACGAATGTATGTACACGTACGTACATACACACAGACACATTTTAAAAACCACTTTTTTGAGTTCCTGAGACCCCAAAACGTGAAGATCTGGTGTTATCTCGAATTCGAAAATTTTAGTGATTGCAGTAACCTCCCATTTTTTTAAAATTGTGATGGGGTTGGGGAGGTTAATAACACTCTATACAGGTGGGTAATTTTTCGATGCTCACCATCGGGATCTCCTAAACAGAAAAAGATTCGGTGTCGGCTAAATTAGACAAAAGTTGCGCTATTTCTTGGCGATTAAGAATCTGAAGAGAATTCCCCGATATTTTGATTCGTTTCTAAGTTATCACAAAAAGTCTGAAAATTGCCAATTTAAAGAAAAATTAATATCTTCCTAACGATTGATGTTACTTAAATGAAACATGGAGCTTTTATATTTTTGACAGCTGTCAAAAGACAGTCAACTTTTCTTTTTCGAAGAGTCGGCATACTTTTTTGGAATTGTTTTGCGACTAAATTAAGACCGATTTTACAAATTATTTATACCAATTTTCAGATTCTGACATCTGTCAAAAAAGTTCATGTTCACTACATTTTTGAAAAGTCAATTTTTTTGTGTGTTTGATGGTGTCAAAATTCAATATGGCGACCAGAAAAGAATCAAAAGTTGACTGTCGTAATTCAAAATCTAGAAGGCCTAGAAAAATTCTGTCAATGCCATACAATTGACAACTGTCAAAAATATAAAAGTTCCAAGTTTCACTTAAATAACATCTAACGTTAGGAAGATATAAGTTTTTCTTTAAATTGGCAAATTTTCAGATTTTTTGTGATAACTCAGAAACGAATAAAAAAATCGGTGAATTCTCTCCAGAATCTTAATCACCAAGAAATAGCGCAACGTTTCTCCAATTTAAACCACTCTCCATGTATTATGGTTTCCGAGATACTAAGGAATGGTGAGCATCGAAAAATTATCCACCCTGTATATTGACCTGAAGTTTTGAAAGTCCGGATTCTCATTCTGAGCGACTTTTTCAGTCCGGAAGATATACTACTTTATCTTAAAACAAAAAAAATAAAAATCCGGCGTCCCTCTCGGATGAGTCACCCATGAGTCAGCAAAATATCTTAAACTGACTCTGCTGGTATTCACAAAGATTGCAGCTGACTCATCTAAGAAAAAGTGTAACCCAATGTCGAGGAGAAAAATACCGAAAAACCGCGATTTTGGCGACCTCTAACGGAAAAACTGGTCATGAGATATGGTTTGGCCTTAACATTTTTTTTTCAGCTGCAACATATCAAAAATTCAGCCAAATCCACCGAGACCACTTTTTTCATTTAAATCATGCGGGGTTCTTTTGTTGATCAGGATGGTAGTTTATATTTTACACCTCTTAAAACGTGTATTATTAGTGAAATGTAATATTCTGGGTTGATATCAGTAAAAACTCGACGGGCCATTCAACTCTCGCAGCCTTTTTAATGCTAAATTTTGTTGATCATAGGAGGGCATAATCCGGTACAACAGAAGTACTTGAAATTTTACATCAACCAATATACAGTGTGTCTCATTTTAACTAGAACCACCCAAATATTTCGGTTAATTTTAACCAAATCAATGCGTTCTTTTTTTCTGCATGTAGAGCTCCAAAATCTGCACCTGCATGATACTTCACTTTTTTTATAGACCGAAATCCCAGCCTATTGCGATTCAAGAAAGAGGCCAAAAATGATGAAATCATATAAGGCATTTTTTTATCGAAAAATTTAATAAAGAAAAGTTGCTCAGGATGGCTCCAAATGGCTAAATCCGAAATTTTGAATTTATTGAGGAAGAATCACAAAATAACGAAAAGTTCAATATTTTTGCAACATAATGGGTGCTGTGAAATAAAAAAACAATTGAAATGAATTGATTTGACATTTGCTATCGGCTATGGATGGATAAAACTTAACAATCGCAGAAAAAGTTGAAGTTATTAAGATAGTGTAAGATTTTCGTTTTTCTTAACAATTTCACAGAACACCCCAACTAATCTGTTGCAATGTGCCACAAACAGCAAACATATGCGCTTCCATTGTTTTTTTATTTCACATCACCCGTTATGTTGCAAAAATATTGACGTTCTCGTTATTTTATGATTCTTCCTCAAGAAATTCAACATTTTTATTTTTTCCTGAAACTTCGGATTTAGCCATTTGGAGCGATCCTAAGCAACTTTTCTTTATAAAATTTTTCGATAAAAAAATGCCTATGGTCTGTCCGGGATCCACACGACCGGGATTCACCCTATTTCCATGGTGAATCATTGTTGTCAACAATGAATCGCCATGGAAATCGGGTGAATCTCGGTCGTGTGGATCCCGCACAGAGTATAATACGATTTCGTCATTTTTGGCCTCTTTATTAAATCGCAGTAGGCTGGGGTTTCGGTTTATAAAAAAAGTTGAGTATTACACAGGTGCAGATTTTGGAGCTCTACATGCAGAAAAAAAGAACGCATTGATTCTGTTAAAATTAACCGAAATATTTGGGTGGTTCCAGTTAAAATGAGACACACTGTATATGTAGCTATTTAAAAATGGCTTTAAAGCTCTAGGGCACAGACTAGCCCATAGATGAGGGTTTAAAGAAGGATTAAAAACAAGCAACAATGGTCCTACTTTTCAGTAGGTACCTAATTATTAAATCTGAGCTATAATAATCAATTTTAACATGAAAAGCAAGTTACTTACTGAATTTGGGGTGATATGATTGGGAGATATTGGTAACCAATCTCCGTTAGATCCAGCTAACCTATATTGAGCAGTGAAATTAATAATGGGATAACCCCCAGTAGCATTCACTTCCCACAATATTAAAGCTATGATTGAACTGGGCCGCACAGAAACATTCGCCAACGCAGGAGGGGTGGCTGTAAAGATTGTAATTCTAGCAAAAATTGTTTTAAATCACTAGTACTTACTTCTCACGTTTACTTTAACTCGAGCCTTTACATCCGTATCCACAACATTAGCTTTATAGCACGCATAGATCCCTGAATCACTCCTATCAACTTCAGAAAGAAATAATGATCCATTCTCTAAAATTTTCATCCGAGGTTTTTGATCAACGCGTTCCTCTCTAACCCACATAACATCGTTAGTGTTATGTAGGGGGCATGGCAGTGTTAGATTACGGCCTATATCGACATCAACTTCTTTTAGATCTGTGCCTACAATGAAAAAATATTATAATAACTTCAATAAACTATTTGTATCATAAAACTTTGTATTATTTTGTTTTTGGGCCCCCTTCTAGGAGAAGAGGATTTAATGATTATTGAAGGGTTTAAGCATACAAACCTCTGACAATTACGAAACTCAAAAAAATGCACAGAACTAACTCGCTTTTAATATACATAATTCCATATTATTATTACACAGATATCACATAGAAAAATATTTATCCCTTAAAACGTCACCCTTGACATCTCCAAACATGTCAAGACACCCACTAGTTATTGATCACCAACATAGCAAATCTTAATACCCCAGAATGAACCAATCACGTTACGCAGTGAACTGAAAATTAATTCTTTGCGCATGGTGCTCCTGGTTGAATTACCCTAACTGTCATCTGTCAACTATCCGTCAGATTCTCTGTTGTGTTTATCTACTTATTCCTTTATCTATCAGCTGTGTCGGATGTTGAGAGAAAAGCGCATAATTGTCGTGCTTAATTCCGATAGGACGTTTTGTGTGTCTAATCATAAATTTGTCATTCACCGGCAACTTAATTTGTTGGTTTTATTTCGTTAAATAAAATGGTGAGTGTTTTTTTCATTTTTTGCTGTAATTTAAATTGTAATTATTGCGTAGAGAAGCATGTAACGAATGTATGGACTTATTTCAAAGCTGTACAAGTTAATTGAACATAATTATGTAGACATACCTTTGTACTCGCCTTTGTACCTTGTACATACTTTATTATTGTGATGCCATGCAACATGCAAATAGGTACAATACAATTTACTATAACGACTATAATTTAGAGAGCGATGAAGAGGAACAATAAAAAAATGTAGAGAAAAGTTGAAAGATGGTTGAAAGGTCTATGTCAAAATATTTATGTGTCAAATCATTATTTTCAAAGCACAGGCCAACAAAAGTATACAAAACCAAACTTCAAATTACAGGCCCGGTTTAAGGGGAGATGCCTTTTATTTCCAAAAAATTCCTCTCAATTGTCACAAAATGCCAAAATTCCACTAAAAATTCCTCGAAGTTCATCAAAAATGCCAAAAAATTCCTCGAAAATCCCCCAAAATTCCTCAGAAATCTCTTGAAATTCTTCATAAACAAAAAACCTTAGTGCTTAGACATTTATATTTTGAAACATTTATTATGTATTAGAAGGTAAGTATAATATCTCGTATAATATGTACATTTTCTATTGAAGATCTAAAATTTTTCTGGAACTGTACAACCCTAATTTGCAAGGGTCTGTACTTTTGACAGTTTGATAAATATTTAGCGGGAAAGCAAAAACATTGCATAACCCAAATCTTCTAGGGTTTATTTTTATTGTTAGAAGCAGTGTCACAGATAAACGTACTTGAGGCTTTTTCGTGAATATTTTTCATTGCACTTTACTCAAAACTACACGCACACAAAGGCCATTTTGGGCCAATTCAGAGCAATTGCAAAATTTTGACATTTGTCATGTTTTCTGACGTATCGCACTGAAATCGCTTCTATCATGGCATTCGCGAAAATCAGCAAAGTGTCTGATATCTGGTGGCAATACTTTAACTATACTGAGAGACAGGATACGGAAATACTTTTAAACGTCCGTAATTATAATTTCGGCTTACGTCAGTCAGTTGTCAGTTGCGAGGTTAGGTAGTAGTTTTGTTAGAAGACATCCTCTCGCTGGCTCGAAATTTTGGGAATAATTCTGTGGAATTTTATGTTTTGTGTACTTAAGTGGAACATTGTAAATCCAGGAAAACTTGGCTTTTAAAAAATCCACGCATCGATGTCACTGATGTCACCAACTGACACTGTCAGGCACGTCACGCTAGAATTCTCACTTCCGGCTCCCCAATGGGGTGAGACCGCCATTTTGTGGTTTAGCAATGCCATCTATTAGCAGCTGATTCTCGCGAATCAACTATCACCTGTTAGTAAAATTCCATGCAAAGTTTCCTCATACCAACATAAAATTCAAAGTTTGACGTTCTGTCACTTCAACAGAAAAAATGAATGGAGATACTTACATATACAGGGTATTATTTTTAAAACTTTCCACCAGACGTAAAAAAGATTTTTAAATGAAATAAACGCTGCTGGTCAGTCCTGTACGGAGGGGGATACTTGCGCGTGTATTCAGGTATTTTTTTTCACTTCCGGTTTCACCGAAAATGACCCTAATTTTGTTTTTTCAAATGGGATTATACTTTTCTCTCAACGGATTCTGAATTACGATTTTTTCTAAGTTAGAAACTTATACTTACATATACTTAACCCTCGACTTAACCGGAATTACAGTCACGGCCACCGTAGATTTTCAAAAACATCGAGGAAGTCGGTGAAAAATTAAGATTGTTCCAATCACAAAAACAGGTCTACTTTATTATTGTGATGCCATGCAACATGCAAATACAATACAATTTACTATAACGACTATAATTTAGAGAGCGATGAAGAGGAACAATAAAAAAATGTAGAGGAAAGTTGAAAGATGGTTGAAAGGTCTATGTCAAAATATTTATGTGTCAAATCATCATTTTCAAAGCACAGGCAAACAAAAGTATACAAAACCAAACTTCAAATTACAGGCCCGGTTTAAGGGGAGGGGCTGCAGCCCCGGGCCCTCTACTAGTAGGGACCCCGGAATCGGCGCGTCGAAAAGGCGGGGGACGTTAAAGATTTTCGCGGTACAGGCCCTTCTACGTTTCACATTAATTGATAGTGTTAAAATTCCATATGGCGGTCATAAGAGAATAAACAAAAATTACTTTTTTATTTTACAAAAAAAAGATCAAAATACCTGTAGGCATAATAATAATTAAAAAAATGTATGATACAAACAAACGAAATATCTTAATCAAATGACAAAGTCGTCTTAAAATCTAAATCTTAGGTCGCTCTGGATCTCTTGGGACGGGAGGGTCCGGCTGTTATGGCCGCCATATTGAATTTTTACACCATCGGACACACAAAAAAATTAGGTTTTTAAAATTGTAGCTAGCATGAACTTTTTTGAAAAAAACATGTCAAAGTTCGCGTGGCACGACTTCTAGATTTATTATATTATCGTTCAAAATTCAATTGTTTTTGACGTCATAAGAAATTAAAAAAGTTGGTGTACTCTTTTGAAATTTTTAAGGCTCATTTTACAACTTACTCATACCATCAATTTGCAAATTTTGACGATCTGTCAAAAAAGTCCATTTTGATTAAATTTTTGAAAAACTAATTTTTTGTGTCCGATGGTGTTAAAATACAATATGGCTACATAAGCTAATGAAAATGATAAGATATGCTAAATAATAATATAGTAGAATGTAGATAGGAAGTGCTAAACTACATTTTTACCGTATCAATGGTCCCAAAATGTTTTTGTTTCATTGGCTAACGACATGTCACTGTAATTTCTGTATTTTGTGTATTTCTTTTTGTATCAAGTAGCATTTTTGATTCTCTTTACAACGGTTACAACGTTACGGATCGATCGAAAACGAACGAAGCTATGGAGGGTGGCCCGTCCCGTTTGACTCACCCTGTAGAGTTTACTAATATTGCAATTAAGTGAAAGGCTAAAGCGCCAGATGTAGAATCAGACCCCAAAATATGGTGACGTTATTCCCGGACACCCCCTATAAGTTTTTCTTTAAAATCGCGGTAACTCAGGAACGAATCAAGATATTGGGGAATTCTTTGCAGATTCTTAATTACCCTGAAAAAGCGCAACTTTTCTCTAATCTAACCTACTCTCGATCTCTTATGGTTTCCGAGTTCCCAATAGTGGGCAACGAAAAATTCACCACCCTGTAGATATTAATTTTGTGGTCAATATTTTTTCACAAGTCAATTGACATTAAGCAAGACCCAACCATCACTTTCTTATAATATTGACAAACTTCAAGAAAACATTGATATATCTCAGGCAACAAAACGCAAACAATAGTCACATTAGCCAATCCAGTTCTCCCAATGTTGACAAATTTCAAGAAATTCCTGAATAGCACTGGAATATCATTATTATTGTAAAAACATAATCAGAAGAAAAGAGTTTCAATTCCAAAGCTCTCCGAAGAGATTTTTTTTTAGATCGCTTGATATATTTAAAAAAAGAGCATCAAAATGCAGTCGTTCCCTCAACTACCCCTTTGTAAACGTAAAATTCATGCCACATCATTGCATTAATGGTTATCCATTTACTCTTTGATGTACCTACGTATTGAAATTTTCAATTCAAGTTCTATTTAGAGCGCAACTTACATTAATATTTTCCTGCAACGCCAATAAGTTATGCATGGGCTCCATTTAAACGTCAATTTTTAGGTAGCTTGATATGTATCAAGAAATGTATACAGGGTGGTGAATTTTTCCCACCATTGGGAACTCGGAAACCATAAGAGATGGAGAGTAGGTTAAATTAGACAAAAGTTGCGCCTCATAAAGGTGATTAAGAATCTGTAAATAATTGTCCGATATCTTGATTCGTTCCTGGAAAAACTGAAAATCGCTATTTTAAAGAAAAATTCACATCTGTCAATTCAATGACATTGACAAACATTTTCTAGGCCTTTTATATTTTGAGAAACGATAGTCAACTTTTGTTTCTCTTATCGCCGCCATATTGGATTTTAACACCATTAGCTTTTCAAAAATGTTAAAAATCCGGACTTTTTGAAAAAAACATTCCAAAGCTTTAGTCACACGTGCCAAGACGTGTTTTATTATCGTTGAATTCAATTCCTTTGTCATAAGAAATTGAAAAGGTTGGTGTACTTTTTACAGTTGTTTCTTTCCTAAGTTTAGACTGATTATACAAATTATTCTCATCAAATTCCAAATTTTGACGATCTGTCAAAAAATCACAAGTAGGTTACGTTTTTTAAAAGCTAATTTTTTTCTGTATCCGATGGTGTTAAAATTCAATATGGCGGCTATAAGAGAAACAAAAGTTGCCTGTCGTTTCTCAAAATCTAGAAGGCCTAGAAACATTTTGTCAATGTCATTGAATTGACAGATGTCAAAAATATAAAAATTCCAAGTTTGATTTGACTAGCATCAGCTATGAGTTTTTCTTTAAAATCGTGATTTTCAGTTTTTCCAGGATAACTCAGGAACGAATCAAGATACCGGAGAATTCTTTACAGATTCTTAATCACCTTCCAAAAGCTCAACTTTTCTCTAATTTAATCGATCCTCTGACTCTTATGGTTCCCGAGATCCCAACGGTGGGCAACAAAAATTCACCACCCTGTATAAATGGCGGAGGCGCCAAGAGAAAGCTTCGAGTAGCGCAAAAGGAAATAAATATCACGATCTCTTCAAGAAACTTTACTTGGCTCGACGTTATCACTTTTCTGTTTTATTAGAGTCGCTTTAGACTCAAACTAAATTATTAGTTCTTTACTGGCAATAAATCATCTCATTATTTTGGATTTATTGAAAATTCCACTTGATCTAACGCCAATTAGTGATGTGTTTCACATTGTTTGAAATGTCCTCTATTCGTTAGCCTTTCAAATGTTCCTACACATCCCGATGTGGGGTAGGTAGGTGGTAGGATGCGCTTCGGCGCCGCTCTGCAACTCGCGGGGGATGGCTTTCACCTTTGACATTTAACCAAACTGCTAGCTCTAACCGGGCAAGAGAAGTAATTTATTCCATTTCTATTTTCCAAATTAATTTTTTGCTGTACCTACAGTAAACAACATTATGTAATGTGTGTACAGGCTTTCATTCCAGTATAAATTGATGTTTCTATTCCTAGCAACCACACAATACACAATTAGAACAGTTCGATTCCTGAGTGTAACCAAACTGCAATTATTATTAAGTTCGAGAATAGCTAAATGGAGCTAGTTTGAAACTTTTTCGAGGTTCCTGCAAGTTTTTGGCGTCGGATTAATTTCAACTTTTTTTCCTTTCCTGTGCAATATTAAGTTATGAAGGGATAAAAATGTATTCGGTAAACGATTGCCGACTTCGCGCCCATGGTTTGGGTAGGCGCTAGGCCCAGAATGCTCGTGGATCAATAGGATTTCGTCTCGACGCCTGGATCGGGCAGAGCCGCAGATTCACATTCTCCATCATTTTAACACAAGCGGTAGCCGCCTATCACAGCGGCGGTACATATGGAATAACAAATAAGTAAACTTTTTCGTCTTCGACAATATTTTGCAATAATAAAATCAAGGTGATCGCGAGCGTGATATTGAAAGAATGGTGCTTTGAAGAGTTCTTTGATTTTTTTTCCTAGTGTTGTAATAATTAAAGTTTCAAAAGTTGACGAAGCGTCTACTAAGAACTATAATGACTGTGGTAAGTTAATAATAATTATTTTTGTCAGTGCTTGAAAGGTAAATAAACAGCTGCCACATCCTTGGCTTGCAAAGTTAGTCGATTTTAGTTAAATATTTATCTTGTCCGTTAGACTCCAGAAATAATGTTTACATGAAAATTTCGATAGATGCAACTTATAACATACTTAGGGGGTCATTCACGAAGGGCGATAAGGTTCGATAACCAATTGCAATTTGCAAATTCGGATAAAGTAATTCACGAATAAATAACAGGATTGTTTCCATGGTAAGAAACTGTCAAAGGTAAGAAACGATAAAGGTCATTCTCTAAACTTTGCAAGTGGTTTGCAAGCCCTCGATAAGAGGTTGTACTTTGCGGCAGGTACGGACTTGCCGCAAAAACTTGTTATCTGATAAAAAACAAAATTTTCTGTTAAAGAAATACGTAATACGTGTGTACTATCAAATATGGCGTTAAATCCAGCGGTTGCAGCAGAAATTTTTGATTTTGACGATTTTATACACACACAAGACCCAATGCATATTGGCGCAATTAATTCGCAAATTTTGACTAAAATAGTGATTTGATGGCAACAAAAATTCTTGTTATGGTAGTTTAAGATATTCTAAACAAGGTTCCGGTGTTAACTCATTTTCCACCAAAATTGTAGATAGGCCTTTTAGGCGTAGGACGGCAGAACTGTCCATGCACGGTCCCTGACTGCCTGTGTTAAATGAGGTCCCTTTAGTTCCCCAAAAATCATGTGTCTCCGGGCCTCCACTTCCGTAATGAGTGTTTCTACCTCCGTAGAAGTAAAATTTTGGCTGCGTTTTCGTTTTTGGCCGTCACATTTCACACCGTGACCCATTTTTAGTAACTTGACACTGATGGTGACAATCAAATTTGCAAATATTGACATTTCCACTTTTTGTTGTCATGGAAAAACATTTGCGGGTTCGATAAGGCCCGATAACGTGTCCGCAATTTGCAAAAGTTTTGGGAATTGGGTTGCAGATTGGTAGTTAGGCGATTGTAAGACCCTTGCAATTTGCAGGGCCGATAACAAGTTGCATGGCAACTTTCGTGAATGACCCCCTTACTTTATTGATCTGTTTATAACTAGACGGTTATTATATGTACGTTTCATAAAAGTATTCAGGATGGGTTTTGCAATCCTTTTATGCAGATTAAATACATTTTTCATTAACTTAAAATCCTAGATTTATATCTTCCTGGCTGACAATTTTCCAGGCGTTATTATGAAAGTGCTTACACACCAACTGAAATAATATTAATTAGATTATTACTTGTAGGTCTTCTGCTTACTATTCATAGAAGGGATAGACAAAGTTTTATTGTTATAGGAAGCATTTTGATGTTTTCTGGTTTGCAATAAAAGTGAGCTAAGCAGAAGCCACATTTTCAACTTTAATAATAATAAATATGCCTGCATTTAGTGCACATTCTATGTGTAGACAAAAAATAACATAAGGCGTTGTTTGAAGGAATGTTTTCGTTGTTTGCTTACGAACAGGGTGACAAGACGAAGAAAAATAATCTGAAAGTTTATGCTGTAACTTGGATTTATGGCAATTTAGTTTGTTTTTGTACTGCCTAACTCTGTTCTTAAAAAAAAAAGAATAATTGGACAAAATAATATGAGAAAGTGCCTTTAGATTAAATTTTAACCTCCCCACAATCATATAAAAATGGGAGGTACTGCAAGCATAGATATTTACGTTTCAAGGTCTCAGGATCACAAAAATGTGATATTTAAAAAATGTCTGTATGTGCGTGTGTATGTATGTATGTACGTGTGTACGTGAGCAAGATTCCTCGAAAACTACCAACAGATTTTCAAATGAAATTTGGTATGAAGGTTAGTGTTGGCCTTCTGGTGAGCCTACTTAATTTTCTTGCCGATCCGCAAACGCCAAATGCCTTTTTGGTTCATCAGCTATAAAATTTGACCGTGAACACCAATTTTTCTTACGAGTGCATGAAAGGTCCTGAAATTCTGTATCTAGTAATGTATTCACACTTAGCGCCTTTTTGGCACAATTTCAAAAAATTCGAAATTTCGAAGTAACATTAAATAACACGCTACAGTCAAACTACTGGATCGATTTGGTTGAAATTGGTAGAGATACCAATGCCATTTTGGCGTATCAACTTTGAAATTTGAATAATTAACTCCCATTTTCGTTATCAGCACATGAAATGTCTTCAAATATCATTTCCAAAAATTTCCTCTAAATTAGTGCCCTTTCGGCAAATAATCGTAAAATTTTGAAAAATTCCAGAAAACGTTTTAAGGTTGGTGGAGTAAAATTTAGGTTGATCATCAGAATTGCGCCTATACTAGCGTCAGCAGAATTGTACAATAATGAAAACTAGTGACTAACAAAATTGGTTTTCTTCAGTGGTTCGCTGACGCTAGTATAGGTTTTCTGAACGTGAAGCCGACTTTAATTTAAACCCGTTTGACATTTAATTGATTGATGGTCGCTCATTGTTTGAATTGTCTGTTTCATATGCTCATGAAGAGCCTTTGGGGGCGGATTATACCAAACATTTAATTCTGGAGTTAGGGTTAACTCCATTACGATACCATAGAATCAATTGTTGCCAACAAATTTATTGCTATAGAATTTTTGAACTATTCATTTTAACATAGCATTAAATGTTTAGTAGAACCCGCCCTAACAGAACACGATTTGAAATTTTGACCACTTTGTACGTAAGTAAATAGATGATAACTTGATGATAATTAGGCCCGTGTCTATGTGAGAGCTTGATGCTCCTGGTGAAGCGGGTCAGGAAACTGATTATGTGGAATTATTACTTGTTACGAAATATTTGAAACATGCTACACTCCATTCATTTTCTGTTGGTCACAGAACGTCAAAATTTGAATTTTAGGTTAGTATGAAGAAATTTTGCAATGAATTTTACTAACAAGTGAGCTGATAGAAGCGATTTCAGTGCGATATGTCAGAAAATATGATAAATGTCAAAATTTTGCAATTGCTCTGAATTGGCCCAAAATGGCCTTTCTGCGAGCAGTTTTGCGTAAAGTACAAATAAAAATATTCACGAAAAAGCCTCAGGTACGTTTATCTGTGACACTGCGGCTAACAATAAAAATAAACCCTAGAAGATTTGGAGAAAAATTTTAGTTCTGCTATAGAAAATGAACGGACTTTAGGTGTGTGGCTTTAAAGACAAAAAATATACCTTTTTACTATAACCTCTATGAAATGGTGACATTTTCTACCTCCTAACAGTTCCTGAAACGTCACATTTTACCCTTTGAGGTTGAAGTAGATTATTATTTCCCTTGGGGTAAGAAATTTGTTCTTCTCCCCCGCATATTTTACTGTTATTTTACCACCAAGGCAACGGTTCTCAAATTAAACTGCTAAAACATTCCGGAACCTGCTATTTATACAAATTAATAAAATTTTTATGTTTCACAGCGGTTATAGAAAAAAATATTGTACCGATTATAAACGGCGGAGAAATCTCTCAGCGTTCGGTGAGAATGTCACAGTTTCACATCTCACGCTAAAATCTGTAACTTTTCCCCCTTATATACCTGGTGGCCCATTCAAGGCGATCCAGTCGTCATAACTTTTGAACGGTATAAGATATCGGCTTGCGGTTTTCGCCAGATTCCTTGGCATTGAGGGGGACATGTTTCACCATAGCTTTGACCTTGTTCCGAGGGGTTGACCACTTAGCGATTTTGGTGTACGGTTCTCTGGAATGTTGGCAATTTTCTAGCAATTTTGGCGATTTTTAGCGATTTTGGCAATTTTCCAGCGATTTTGGCGATTTACCTGCAATTTGGACGATTTTTTAGCGATTTTGGCAATTTTCAAGCAAGTTTCCGGCGATTTTGTAGCAATTTTGGCGAATTTCGCATATTTTTTTGGCGACTTGAAAATTTTCTAGCAATTTCGGCGATTTTTAAGCTCCTTCTGTGGTCTTTAATGTTTCATTTCTGTACACAAATTTACCATGTGGTTAACCCCTCGCCTTGTTCAGTTTGTGCATTTCACCCATACCCCAATCAACGTCAAAATTTTAAATGGCAACATACCTCGAGTCATACATCATATGAAAGCTCTTGAAAAATGCTATTCACTGTTATAAGTAATTTGAGCATTTAGCGAACCGTTTTCATGTTAGAGACACAAATGTAATGTATTCAGATTTACTAAAATTAGAATTCCGTGGAAAGTTACGAAAAACTCGATGAAAAAATATATAATAATATATGTGGACTAAAAATCTGACTAATTAGATGTATAGCGAGTTTAATCGTTATTAGCTTTGTTTGGATAGGTCACTGGCGTGAACTTTTGCTATTAGACGGCAACAATTGCTGTAACTTATAATAAGTTTGTTATAAAAAACAGAAAATCTGCGGGCATGCAAAAGGTAAAAGGTTGCGTGCTATAATTGTGTAGCGTGCGCTCTTTTCTGTGGATTTTGCTTCTGATTTAGCTCAATTTTATTGCAAAGCTGCAATGCTTTTCCATTTTTTCACATTTACTTGTTCACTTCACAGAGTATACATACTAAAACATGAATATTTATGACTAACAATGATGTTATTTCGTCAGTAGTTAATTTCACCGTCATTTTCGTTTAAATAGACAACAATTGACAATCCAATGCAAACCTTTACTTTTTCGTGTTAGTCCATAAAGTTTTCTCCAAAGTTTTTGTCAATATGTATATGCCAATGAGAATGGATTCCCGTGCCAACGAGTTCTACATGCGTAATATAGCCAATTTATTTAATTATAAAGCGATTGTTTACCTCATTATCACATGATACTTGTTCAACAAATCAAGTGTTGGATTTTTCAAAATTAAACCAATCACTGTGTTTTGTGCTGATTAATTGCACTGTACTGTTTAATCCGAGGTTTAATCACGATTATTTTCAAATCTCCTTTTAAACCAATCAATTAGACTCATTTTGAAATTTCTATCCAATCGAATTCATTTAAGGGTGATTAATGCACGAGTCATTTAATCGTTTTCTTGACTACTTGATTTTGAACACAATTTTTTCACTACTGAAAATAACTACGTACCACGTAAAATCACTTAAGGGAAATAGAGGTCCATAAATATGACCACCAGGCACATATCCTACACGCAATTAAAGTCTTCCTTCCACAAACCGTATTTTAAGTGTTTTTGGACATAAAGGACTCTGATTTCTTCTGGATATAATCTCAAAATTCAATGACATTTTGTTTGCACGTTTTCTAACCTCAAACGTCAATGAATTATAAAGGCTCGTTCACAACATCTGATTGGGCTCTTGAGCATGGCCGTCTCTAGTTCCAGGCCATGTCCTAACCATTTGGCAACGTGGCGAGAGGAGATTTACTGTCAATTTGACAAATTGTCTCTGATTGTCATTGATTGTCATTAAAGTGAAACTTTTGCGAAAAAAGACCAAAAATAGTGGAATCTTTACCAATTTCAAATGATTAACGTACTGAAAATGAATATTTTGAAGAAAGTATGTAAGATATGTGGTATTTAGTAAATTTATAGTGATAAATTTTGATTACAGACCCATTTAAATACTATGCGGCGTACAAGAGGGTTTTGCAAAAAAAGATTTCGCCGTGTTTGAATTAAACACACTGGAATTGAGCTTTTATCATTAGGAAGTTTAAAAAACCTGAAAACCACTTTGACTGGATGGATAAACCACATTTAAGATTTAAGACAAGACTTATTTCATCGTTACACCGATGGTAAAAGGCAGGAATTGGACCATTTTCATCTGTAGAATTTTGTGTAAAGTTGACACAATATCGTACTCTGCCGCAATCAAACTGCTAAACGAAGATTATCAATTGAAATCTCGATTGAAATTGATACCTAATGATTATTATTTTGTGCAGTTGTAAAATCTATTCCTCAGTCCAACTTTATGTTGCTCATTAATAGAACCGTAAGACTTTCCTAAACTCTAATAAGGCGCCCAAGCGTTCAAAAATAAAAATTTAACATTATAAGCGCTTTCCTTTTAGGTGTTTGTTGCTCTAGAGCTACAAGCACTGAAGCAACTCCGAGCTGCCCTAAAAGGAACACGTATTTCAGGGGATTATTCACCGCGTGAGTGACACTTGCGTTGTTTGACAGATAACCTAACCGCATCAGAAGTCAATAGTAAAATAATAGCCCATTTCGCAAGCTGATGCCATAGTGGCGGAGTAGAGACGAAGGCGATGCAAAAATTTTCAAAAGGCACAGGTAAAATGTTGGAGAAAACCACGGAAAACTACTCAGCTCATATTGACAATGACAAACTATGCACTGCGCATGCGGGGGCTTGTTGCACCAGCTCCGGCGTTGGTGCTTGAGGGGAAGGGGGAAGGCAGATCGAGTAACTCTGGGGCGAAATGCACAACTAAAAGGAACACGGGGCGAATTATTCTTGAACAGTTCGGAGTTGCACCCTGTGCTAAAAGGAAAGCAACTTATATTGTCTTTATTTCTATACAAAACAAACTACGTATTATATTCTCAATGAACAAATAATTCTGCGTAAATGTCAAGTTTCAATCATCTCTAAATTATAAAACGTGGAGGACTAGCAGTTCCTTCAAAGGTAATTGTTTAAGGCCCATCAGATGCTTAGAAATCATGCAAGCTGCAATCTCGATTGAATTTGCTTTGTGTTGAAAAGGATTTTGTAAAAAAATTCTTTTTCTGGGTCAAAAACTAAAGTGTCTCCACATTATACGTCGGCACTAAAACATGGAGGACTCGCAGTTGCTTCCAAGGGAGTTGTTTGAGACCCAGATGCTTAGAAATAACCCAAGCTGCAATCTCGATAAAATTTGAAGAGTTTTGCAAAAAAATGTCTTTCTCTGGACCTAGAAGCAGATTTTGTCATTTTAAACTTACTTACAGGGTACAACTTACAGGCTTTCTCAAAGTATTGAATTTCAATTCCTTAATCATTCGAAATTGATAAAAATACAATTATTTTTGGTAATTTTTGCAAATGTTTCACTTCAATGACAATCTATGACAAACTGTCAAACTGACGCTAAATCTCCTCCGGCCGCGTTGCCAAATGGTTAAGGACATGGCCTGGAACTAGAGACGGCCATGCTCTTGAGTATAGGCAACCCCGGTTTAAAAAAGCCCTCGAGCTAAAGCTCTCGGGCTTTAATCAGATAATAAATGGCAATTTAGTTCTCATTGTTTTACCACCGGCAACAAGCTTTCGTAACTATTTTCAAAATTTAACCGATTAAATAGCATGCACTTGTGGTATTATAAGCGATTAAATTCAAGCATGCTTTTTGTGAAACGTAATACAGACTTCAAGTACAAAAAGTTCGAACATGGCGCGCGTTTCGGCAATGTTATTTGAATAATATTCAAGTATAATTCCAACATACACCAAAGAGACTCAGATGTGCTCGGTAAATAATCTTAACATACTACTTACATACCACTCAAGTTTTTTTAACTGTTAAATTTCGCTAAGGCAGCTTCTCTTAAAATTTTGCTTTTAGCCAAAAATGTTCTCGACTTAATAATTCACGATAAAAGCCATCGAGACCTTCGGTGTCGGGCTTTTATTGTCGAATTATTAAGCCTCGACCATTTTACAAGCAACATTTTTGCGAAAACCTATACCTTCACGAAATTTAACCGGTAAAACTTGGAACTCTCGTGATATGTATACAGGGTGGGTAATTTTTCGATGCTCACCATTCGTATCTCGGACCCCATAATAGATGGAGAGTAGTGTAAATTGGAGAAAAGTTGCGCTATTTATTAGTGATTAAGATTCTGAAGAGAATTCCCCGATATTTTGATTCGTTCCTGAGTTACCACAAAAAATCTGAAAATTGCCAATTTCAAGAAAAAATAATATCTTCCTAATGTTTGATGTTAGTTAAATGAAACTTGGAACTTTTATAACTTTGACAGCTGTCAGTTGAATGGCATTGACCTCGGCATTGACAGAAATTTTCTAAACCTTCTAGATTTTGAATAATGACAGTCAACTTTTGATTCTTTTATGACCGCCGTATTGAATTTTGACACCATCAAATACACAAAAAAATTGGCTTTTCAAAAATGTAGTCAACATGAACTTCTTTGA
The DNA here is from genome assembly GCA_963924575.1 of Pycnomerus fuliginosus. Classification (NCBI taxonomy): domain Eukaryota; kingdom Metazoa; phylum Arthropoda; class Insecta; order Coleoptera; family Zopheridae; genus Pycnomerus; species Pycnomerus fuliginosus. The sequence continues at coordinate 32,874,674 of OZ004618.1, read as the reverse complement.
CAGATGTCAGAATTTTAAAATTGGTATGAATAGTTTGGAAAATCAGCCTAAACTTAGATGAAAAACAATTGCAAAAAAGTACGCCGACTTCTTCAATCTCCTATAACATGTGGCCGTGTGACTCAGGCTTTCAGTTATTTTTTCAAAAACCTTAATGTGGGTTACATTTTGAGAAGCTAATTTTTCTGTGTATCCGGCAGTGTTAAAATTCAATATGGCGCGCCCATAACCAAAAGAAAGGCTGATTGTCCTTTTTCAAAATCTAGAAGGCTTAGAAAATTTCTGTCAATGTCATGCAATTGACAGCTGTCCAAAATATAAAAGTTCCAAGTTTCATTTAAATAACATTAATCGTTAGGAAGATTGATCTTTAAATTTTTTGTGATAACTCAGAAACGAATCAAAATATCGGGAAATTCTCTTCAGATTCTTAATCGCCAAGAAATAGCGCAATTTGTCTCTAATTTAACCGACCCCGGATCTTTTACCGTTTAGAAGATCCCAATGGTGAGCCTCGAAAAATTACCCACCTGTATAAGGTATGATTAAGTCACGTCAAGAAGTGGTCGCCTTCTAGCCTTTGTCCAACTCGTTTATATCAAGTGATCAAGAGAAAAAAATTAGTCGAGTTACCCTCAGAGTTACCTTAAAGGAAAATTACGTCAAAGTTTATGTTTAGTGATTGTGTTGTATTGTATTTATTTAAATGTAAGACATTGCTACGTGTACATGTATCAAACAAAATATAATATCGAACAAAATATAATATCTGCGAATACATTGTTACAATTTACAACTAGGATATATCATAGCGTTGAGTCTTAATATAACTTCTAAGTTCTTGCTTGAACAATATTAAATTATTTTGCAACTTAATATATTTTGGGAGCTTGTTGAACAGGTTAAGACCATCATAAAAAAGTGAATTTTTTGTACAAACTTTGTTAGCTCTTGGTACATATATATTTGATGCCGTTCTTGTATTATATTGGTGTATTTCATTGACTAATAAAATGTTATCAAGAAGGTAAGTAGGCAACAGATTATTCAAAATTTTGTAGACAAAGATCATATTCTGGTAAAACAAATATTCGTTTACAGAAAAATAACAAAGACATTCCAACATTAAATTTATAGGCGTATACATATTACATTTTAAAATAGCTCTCATTGCTTTATTCTGTAGGATCTGCAATTTATCAAGTCTAAATTTGCAACTATAAAACAAGATTGTTGGGCAATACTTCAAGTATGGACTAAAAAGAGTTTTATACACAAGTATGCGATTATTAAGGTTTAAATTAGAGCTAACTCGACAAAAGTACTTAATTCTTGCCGTCACAGATTCAATACAAGTGTCTAAATGTTTCTTAAAAGTTAATTTATCATCGATTATTACTCCTAAATATTTCAGTGATTGAACATGATCAATTGGATCATTATTAAAGTATACTGCCGGTAAGCCGTGGTAAGAAGCACCGAACACTATCACTTTTGACTTAGCAACATTAATTAAAAGGCCATTAACTTTCAACCACTCTGCCAACCTATGCAACACTGCATTCATTTTAGTCACTGCTCTTACTGGATGGGTCTAAAGTAGTACCTATCATTGGAAAGCTCATGACTTTCTTAATCGTAAGACGTGAATACATTGGTGATTTTACTTGCCTTTGTTTCAAAATAATATAAAATTACAACACTTTTACAGTAATTTTGCAAGAAATGGCCATTTTGTTCGTACATACAAGTTTCTATTTTATCGGCAAATTAATGTTGATAAAAATCGGTTGATATAATTATTAACTTTCCCTTGGTTTCGCTTTATCTTCTACAAGTTTCTTGTTTATTTTGCGAGGATTGTTGACAGAGTCAGAACTATTCTTTAATTTCACTGTTTTAAACAAAAATTATCAAATCGACGAAAAATTAGCCAAATAACTTGGTTCAAGTTGCTCGAATTTGCTCGTTTCTCTTTAGTAAATCTTTAAGCCGCCTGGAAGCAGCTGATAGATCCGACATCGAAATTCTATGGAAAAAAAATGCGAAAAATAAAGATTTTCAAAGACATTTAATAAAGACTGAAAGAAATGAGTACTAATAATGAATCATACAGTGATTTTCAAAAGTAAGGAATAAATTCAAGAACTTTTTTGAGATTAATGTTTCGGAAATATCCTCGGACAGGTCAACCGTATTTTTTTGAGGCGCACGCGCATCCGATGTACTCTGATATTTTTTTGGTTTAACTGGAAATGATCATAATTTTGATTTTCCAAACGGGATCATACTTTTTTCTCAACTAAGCTAGAAACATGTATTTCTTCGATGTTTTTGAAAATCTAGTGTGGCCGTGACTCCACTTCCTGGTATGACACATGTTTCTGATTCAGAACAAATCGTAGATCCCCAATCCGTTGAGAAAAAATGAGGGGTTGTCCACGCGGATTTTTCGCGTACAAAGTACTGCTCTAGTGCCATACTGCTTCGTACTGCTCGATACTGCGCAATATACTGCTGGGTGCTGCCCAATGAACTGCTTGGGTACGGGCTGGAATACTGCTAGGTACTGCACAATACTGCTATAGTACTGCGCGATACTGCTCCCCCGTTTTACAAAGTACTGCGCATGTACCCAACCCCTCGAGAAAAAAGTATGATCCCATTTGAAAAATTTAAATTACGATCATTTCCTGTTAAACCGGAAGTGCAAAATAATATCAGAGTACACCATCGGATGCAGCTCAAAAAGTTGAAAATAAGGTTGACCTGTCCGCGGATATTTCCGAAATATTCCTCTCGAAACAATTCTTGAATTTATTCCTTACTTTTGAAAAGCACTGTATAAAGCCTTTGTTTTTCTGACTTTTCTGGAATAAGTGTACTTTATCGTAATTAAGAAAATGTTTAGCCATCATTCCTAAATATTTACCTTGGATCAGAGGTTCAAACATAGTGCACGTTATAACTTTATAAGAGCGTATTCCCTAAAAACTATTCTAAGCAAAAGTTTTTCAGTAACTAAACATGTGGACGCCTTGGGATTGGTTTCCGATATAAGGCAGGCAGAGACGTAAGTCCTCGTCAGCCATGCTCATCAAGGAGTATCGCATCCCGCTGCCTCTCACGGTGGAGGAATACAGGATTGCCCAGCTGTACATGATTGCAGTAAGTAAAGTATTTTTTTATAATATTGTGGTTATTCACATCCGTCATTTTGTTTTTTACTTTTGTAATTCACGAGGATTTCGGATGAATAAATAATATTGGATTAAGCCTGGTGCCGTGACCAGGATACGATCTTTTTTATTCATCCGAATCCTCGTTTTTTTATAATATTCAAATGAAATAATTGTTATTTTCAAGAAAAAAAGTCGGGAAGAAAGCAGCGGGGCTGGAAGTGGCGTTGAGATCATAATCAACGAACCTTACACAGATGGGCCTGGCGGACAAGGACAATATACTCGAAAAATATATCACGTAGGAAGTCATTTACCAGGTAAACTACGTGGGTTTTATAGAATAATGTTTTTGACACTTACAATGCTCGCATAACAAAACAACAGAAAGAGTCTGTTAGAAAACGGTTCTATTGTGTTTTATTTTGGTTGTTAGGATGGCTAAAAGGAATTCTTCCAAAAACCGCCCTAATGGTGGAGGAGGAGGCCTGGAATGCATATCCTTACACGAAAACCAGATACACGTGTCCCTTCGTGGAAAAATTTTACCTAGAAATAGAAACGTACTACTACGATGACAACGGGCATCAAGAGAACGTGTTTCACTTGACGGGTAGCGATTTCAGGAATAGAATTGTAGATGTGATAGACGTAGTAAAAGATCAGCTATACGGGGCCGACTACATAAAAGACGAAGATCCAGCTTATTACAAATCGGAGAAGTCTGGACGAGGGCCGTTAAGCGAAAACTGGCTGGAGGAGTATTGGAAAGAAGTACAAGGAAAACATCAGCCCCTCAGCAGCGGAAAATCGCTAATGTGCGCCTATAAGTTGTGCAGGGTGGAGTTTCGATATTGGGGGATGCAAACGAAAATCGAGAAATTCATACACGACGTAGGTAAAGATATCTTGTAATCATTTTCTATCAGATTGTTGTGATGATAATGATGTGTAGCGCTGCGCAAAACAATGCTGAGGGCACACAGACAGGCGTGGGCCTGGCAGGATGAATGGCACGGACTGACAATGGACGATATCAGGGAAATCGAAAAGCAAACTCAAGTTGCCCTAAAACGGAAAATGGGACAGGTTGAAGATGGCGAAATCGGTAAGTTGTGGGTGGCGTTTTTATGCACGTGCAGTAATCGCGTTTGAATTAATGGTTTCATTAATTTTGGGTTGTTGCCAAGCTGGATAATGTACAGTTTACGGCTACGTGTTTCAACTGCGATAAACTCGAACGTTAAACAGAGATGTTCATTTATAGATGAAGATGATAATTTGAACAACAGTACGCCCAAAGAGGATCCGGTCAAAACTTTAGCTGCGACTTTGGGAAGCATTGAAGTTGCGGAGGATAGTCCAGTTATGACTAAAAATACAAAAAACATTCCCTTAATTCATACCAGGGTTAGCTCTGACGCTGATCTATCTCCCGAGGAGGATGGCCACATTCACAGGTAATTTTCTTTTTGTGCGCAAATTATTTAGTTTTTATTGTAGTGAGTGCATACATTTATTGTCTACTTGTTTCGCCTTACAGTCATCCTCAGGGAATTCTACAACAAGTTAACTTAACTTAATATTTTGCTATGTTAAGTTAAGTTAATCTTTCCCATTCTTTGGTAAGTCACGTGTCAAAAAACTAACAATCAAAATTGTGATAACTTGTTGTAGAATTCCCTGAGGATGCCTGTAAGGCGAGACATGTAGGAAAGTAGACAACAAATTTATGCACTTCACTACAATAAAAACTAAATTAAAATTCCTTTTTGTTTTCGGGGTTCTGGTTTTGCGATCACATATTTATTTTCATAAGGCAAAACAACAAGAAAGCCCCCTGTTATATCAAACGATTCAAAGAAATTCATCCTCAGCAGTCTATGGAACTGAAAGTTATTGCCAAATTTGATTTTTTTTAACACTATTGCCCTTGCTAAAGAACTTTTTCCAAGATCGTGTTAAAAGTTGTAAATTCTGGCTTCGATTTCCTTGTTAAAACAGGCCGCTATGGGTTTCTTTCAGTTATTTTGGCAACCCGTGCGGAAAGTAAACTGTAAAATTCCAGTGTACAGTTCATAATTCATCAAACGAAATATGGTTATTTCCATCCTTTAAATTTTCAAATTACGACCGACCTTGACGGCGCGAATATTGAAGATGAATACAGTCTCATATTTTGGTTACTTTCAAGAGTTTGCAGGAATATAAATCTGTTTCAATTCAAAATTTGAATCTTTAATTTTAGAAAAATCTTAATTTTCAAAAACGTCAAAGTTGAATTCTGAACAACTTTTCTCTACAATTTTTTTTTGAGCGCAACTGTAGGTACATACTCGAGCTTTAAAGAAATTATGAAAGGGCAGTACCTAACCTAAATCAACACTTTGAGAAAAATGGACTTTTTTTTTAATGGCGGAAAGAACTTGACAACTACTCAATTTTTTCAAATATGGGGTTGTGTGTCTCGGGCTTTTTTTCTGTTGGTCTGTAAACGGGATTTCAGTTCTGTCAAAATTCCTGTCATGGACAAAGACCCCTTTCAATCTCCATTGTTACTGGTTATTGACACTGGCAGTGAGTGACGGGAGTTTTGACGGATGTGAAATCCCGTTTACAAACCAACAGAAAAAAAGCCTGAGGCACACAACCCCCGCTTTCGTTAATATGCGACGGGACTTTACCATAATTTTATGTAGCCAGAAGATCCAAAATTAAAACAAATTTTCAATTACGTCCGTTCAAATGTCAAAATTAAATAGCGGACTGAAGAAAACGATATATTTCCTTTTTCAGCGACGTTTCGCCCAAGGTTTTGGGCTTCTTCAGGCTACAAATTTATTAAATAAGCAACCACAATACGTTAATACTTAATCATTACCTTAAAAAGGAGTCAATCAAATCGTGAATTTTACTGCATCCTCATCCTGAGCCGAACGAAAAGAAGCAGAAACCTATATTACCGGCAGAGCTGGGCCAAGTACCGAAAAAAAGTACTTAAGTATCAAGTACCAGTACTGGATAGAAGTACTTGAAAATTGCAGTCCAGTACTTTACTAGTGCGCACACATTAAGTACCCAGTACCAGTACCAATACTTAAAAGTACTGAGTAAAATAAGGGACTGAGTATTTAATGAAGTACTTAAGTACTTCATAAAATACTTAAGTACTTGACATAGTACTTAAGTAAAATAAGAGACTGAGTATTTAATAAGGTACTTAAGTACTTTCAGGACTTAAGTACTTGACATAGTACTCAAGTATCTACTTGTTATTGAGTATACTCTTATAGACAGCGGGCTAGCGACAATTTCGGTAGGTATATCAAATTTGTAAAAAAAATTGGGGCCTTGAATATCATTTGCTCCCGTCTGCCTGTCAATTTTTCATGTAAATAAGATGGCACATGTTACAAAAAAACATTTGACTGACGTCCAGACCGCTGCGTTTTCGGTGAGGGTCATGTGACATCTTATTTACATGAAAAAGTGACAGGATTGCAGTTTGCACCCCGTGCCCGTAATAATTTCGAGTTCTGATAACGACACCACGCAAAAAGTGCTCCATTTCAATAAGATTTATGGTATTGTTTTGCGAATTTCAGGCTTCTAAGAAATGAACAAAGTGAAGTCGTTCTTGGATATGCCCCAACCTAATAAATATTCTAAAAACCCCCCATTTTTCAGTAAAAGATTCAGTACCGGACTCGATATTTAAGTACTTGATGCCGCATGGTTTAAAATACCAAGTACAAATACTTCGCTCGAAAAAATTATTCAAGTACCAGTATCAAGTACTTTTAAGAAGTACTTGAAATACCCAGTACCAGTACCGAATTTTCAAAGTACTTAAGTACCGCTACTTTAAGTACCAAAAGTAATCAATACTGTACTTCAAGTACATTTCGATACTGAGTAGCCCAGCTCTGATTACCGGCAATATGTTAATTGGTTGTGTTCAGCCGACACAACTGTTGTGCAACATTTGACAGAATTCGACTGAAATCGTGCGCTACTTTTGGAACATTTTTTCGAGCGAAAATAAATACGCTCGATTTGCAACGGTTACCGATATCACCATCATTTATGTCAAATTCGCACTTCTCACATCAAACGTCAAACTGCAAAATTTGTGATTTTTGGTTAATTAATGAAGGTATGCATGACATCGTATTGTAACAATTTGAGATGTAGATAATCCATCCCTTACAAATGCTAATTCTTATATAAATCAAATAAGAAATCGATCGGTTACTTGCCTAATTTACTTTGAAAAGTTTCAAAATGATTTCGAATCGAATCACGGAGTTGACTTAACACTTGACAGAACAGAATCAGATGTCTAGTTTTTAGTTATAAAACTTGGGATTTTTCTGTTACGTTGGCAGTGCTGAAAAAGCACTGCCAGCCGACTCGCAACTGTTGGAGCGACAACAGTTTCAGATCCGTCGGCTGAATGTAACCATAATTAACATATTGCCGGTAATATAGGTTTCTACCTCTTTTCGTTCAGCTAATAAATTTGTAGCCTGAAGAAGCCCAAAACCTTGGGCGAAACGTCGTTGAAAAAGGAAAGATATCGTTTTCTTCAGTCCGCTATTCCCATAACCTAACTTTTTAATTAAATTTACCTATTGTTACGTTAATTTATACAGCCGTAAATGCCTTAAATGTCAATTAGAATTCTTTTGTTTTTAGAGCTACTCAAAGTGGTACAATCATTAAGTTTTTGTAACAACCTTGTATGCAGTTTTAACCCTGCAAGTTTTGGTTATCCTTAATCCTGTACCGTTTCGTAGGCTTTCCGTTTAAATAACAAAAACGGCGGCAAGCGGATTAACTGATGGGAAATTGTGAATATTTTATTTTCGGTGTGCTTGAGAGATTATGGGTCTAGTTACTTTTCAAATTTCTACCAATTCTACTAAAGTAGAAACCCAATCTATGAAACCACCAAATGTGACTTCAAATTTGATCATGTCACACAATGTGTCTAGTCTACCAAACGTTCTGCTCTTGTCTTAAGTTTTTACTGAAAAATTCATTTCATCCGAATGAGAACGTTTTGGTATCAATTTGATTATAAAAATAAGCCAATTATCTTTTTTAACTTGACAAAAAAATTACGCGACAAACATTATTGATGGATTTCTAGCCAAAAAGAGAGTTCCTTATTACACAGGTGAGCGTTCAGAGGATTTATAGGTAGGATTTCTACTCTACAAATGGAACCCCAAAAGTTTCTAATAAACGGTCTTCGTGAATTACCTATAAATTTTGTGACGTCAACAACATAACGACATCACTTTTAGTTCCAAAATCTCCTGAGAATGATTTTTTTTTGCATCGCTTGATATTTAAAAAATCTTTTCATATTTAGACGAGATGATAAGTGGCCACCGCCACGAGGTTTGCATTCTCCAAGCTCATCCTCTGTTAAAAGTTTCGACTTACAAGTTGCCAACTGGCGAATCGCAAGCCTGGGAAGGGACTCAGATAGTGGTTCCGAGGAAGAATTTTTCGACTGTGAAGGTATTTTATGGTAAAAAAACTCACTGCTTTTTCTATGCCGTTCGAAATTTTAGATCCTTCTTCTTTGGCGAAGTGGAGCTCTTTGGATCTTCTAACGGAGGAGGATGCAGAGACGGCATCGCCTACAGTTAGCACAAAAGACAACGGTACCCCTTTATTTAAAATTTTCGTGATTAAATAAGTTTATCTACGAGTTTTAAATGTCACGTTATGCAGGTTAAGGCCTTAAAGGGGGTTGTGAACCGAAAGTGAAAAATATAGTAGAAAAAATGAAAACCCGGCGTCTTGGCTAAAACGGTTTTGCAATAAGAGCGATTTTTATAAGAATAACTAATGGGCCTTTCCAACAATTTTTGAAAATGGTGAAATTGTAAACAATACGTTTCGTCAAGTCCTCCGCAGCAAAAAAAAATGTTTCAAAGCTTCCTAGTTTTTTAATAAAAAAAGCTTTAAAATTCCTAGTCAGCGTATATGACGTCACATATGCTGACAAATGGCCGACAAACCACTCAGTGCTATTGGCTGAACTCTGTCGGTGGGTAGTATTGGGCGGAGTTTCTCGTATGTCCTCTTGTAACTGGCTGAATTTGATTTAAACTTATTTTACCGCACAAATCAAGTTACAATCTTTTTATTTTTTAAAAAAATGTAGAAACATTTACGTTGCAGACTAATTGAACAAATATCATAGAAATTGGTTAAACTTTGCAAGTATAACAAAAAAAAGCGATATTTTTTTCATTGGATAGGCCCATTGCAGGTGTGACGTCATATCAACATTTACGGCCTCACTGGTTAGCTGCGCAGCATTGCAATTTCAGCAGCGCGGTAGCAAACAATGAGATTTTTTCATAATTGCATTCGGATTTGAATTAAAAAGCACAGAAAATGAAATTACGTCGATCAAGGAGGACAAAAATTGAAAAAAATTGTTATTAACTAATTGTACCTATTTTATAAAGTGATGGAGCGCGTCGGATTTTGCTACAGATCTGCTGCCCGTACGACTTTATTTACAAAAATAAGTCCCTACATGCTGCGAATAATCTGCGGCTAATAAAATTGCGCATCTCGCCAATTGTAGCGATCTTTAATATTAAATTGTATAACAAAGTTATGCGCGATAAAAGTGTAATTCCGGAAGCCACAATTTTGTGAGAATTGCTTTCCGAGACCAAAACACACTGCAATTCCAGCTTTTTTGACATATTTGGAGAGCACTTAAAAAGGGTTAATAGACAGTCAATGAACAATGTCTGTTGTCCTATTGGTTCCCGAGAAATAATTAGAAATTTAAGCACAATTTTCCGTCATGTGTTTTCTTTTGTTTCTTTTTGCAATAAATTTTCTCTTGACCACACGTATAGAGGGATTCAAGACGAACAATTTGAGGTACCACTCATTTTAGTTCTATTAGCCCAGTCAATAAAGGCCTGAATTTGGCAAATAGGAACAAAAATTACTGCAGTTCTGCAAATTGGCCGAAGTTGTAACTTGAACCATTCTATTGAACATACTAAAAGTCCCCAAAGATGGGATGAGAGCTCGAGCCACCATCATGGCGAAGAGGTGCGGTTTTCGTTAACTTTGCAAATATCTCATGAAATATTGATTCCATCGAAAAAATAGTGATATAACAAATGGAAGAGCGTAAAATTCTCTAGAAAACAGTTAATATACATTTTTTGGTGACACTAAAATTTAATCGCTAAATCGGCGGCTAAAGCAGTATTGGTCCAACGATGTCATCCCCCTGAATTTGGGCAGGTTTATGCCAAAACCGAAATTAAAAGTATATTAATATTTAGTCTGATAATGACTTTTTCTTTTTTTTTGCATATATCTCATGAAATAATGACTGAAAAAGGTTCTATTAATTTTTCTTCTAATACCAATATTTATATACCGGGTGTCAACGAAATCAGCCTCACCCCCATTTCTTCCGCCCTTATAAAAGTACTTCAATGAAATTTGGCAAACAAATATTATACGATAAACTGCACCCTTTGACGTTTAGAGGCGTTTTGAATCACTTCCGGTTACAGCGAAAATGGACCTACCATTGAATTTTTAAATGGGACACCTGTATGTCTTAAAATTTTCGGGTTCTGTATTAAATTCTGAATATGACAGAGCAAATTTTTCAAAGTTTCGATTTTATGTTTTCGAAAAACTTGATTTTTTATTTGTTCGTCTAGAGTGCTATGTCATCTCATAGTAATTTCCAAATTACTCTTTTTTTTCTAATGGATCAAGGACTTGTGGGTTAAAACAGAATCAAATCTGATGGCAATTGTTTTTATTTTACAATGGCCTACTACGATTTATGCTTAATGGTTAAATCAAAAAACAAAAATTTCATTCTTTATATTTCATAATTTGGAAAAAACTGCCTTATTTCATCCTTTTAAACGAATCAGGATAAGTGACAGATAGAAACAGAAACCTAAAATAAATGTTGATGAGTTGATAAGGTGTTTGATGGCTCTAGAATATAGATTAGTTTTTGAGAGGCCATTCTAGATGAAGATTTAAAAACAGCGAAAGTTTGAAAAAAATATTCTCTCATAGTGAGAATTTAATACAGACTCGAAAATATTAAGATATACAGGGTGTCCCATTTAAAAATTGAATGGTAGGCTCATTTTCGCTGTAACCGGAAGTGATTCAAAATGCCTCTAAATGTCAAAGGGTGCAGTTTGTCGTATAATATTGGTTTGCCAAATTTAATTGAAGTATTTTAATAAGTGCGGAAAAAGGGGGTTGAGCCTGGTTTCGTTGACACCTGCATGGTTTACAGGGTGATTCTGGTATCCAGTCATTAATTTTTAGTGGTGATTCTACGTCGAAAAATATGAAGAAAAGTTCCTATAAACAAGTGTCCGAAAATCGCTCCTAAGGGTGCTACGACCCCCTGAAGGGGGCGTCTAAAATTCGATTTTTATTTAGTCAGCATTAAGTTTTTGCATACTACATATCTGACATTATTAAGCATCACCAGATTACTTTAGTTACTAATTTTTAGAATCCGTTCAGGTTTGTAATTTAATAAAAATAAATCGCCCCTTCTTCTTGATCAGCCCGGTCAATGCAGATAAATTTTTGATTCCAGTTTTCTCGAAAACGGTTATTTCTACGGAGTAATAATAAGAGGAGCTTTTTTATGTAGTTTTATTAGTCAGACAACCATATTCCGGTGAGGAAATGTCAAAAAATGGCTCATCAAAAAAATTGGGTGAAAAAATCTACAGGTCTTCCCTGTTTCGAACGCTCCTGGTAAAATCCGCTTTTTGCTGATAACATAATCTGATGGAGCTTATTGATATCAGACAGTGTGCAAAAACTCATCGCTTTAGCCCAAACGGTTCCTGATTTATTCAATAATAACCGAAGTTTGGTGCCCCCTTCCGAGGACCGTAATCCCCTTAGGAGCGATTTCCGGACACATGTTTATAAGAACTTTTCTTCATATTTTTCGACGTAGAATCACCCCTTAAAATTAATGACTGCATGCCTGAATCACCCTGTATAAATACGTGTGTTCGCTTAGTAACCGTGTTGGTATGACGTCACAATGTTCGGAATGCTGATGAAAACGTTCACATCTCTGAAACTATTGCACTTAGAACAATGAGGATTTCACTACAGCTCTTAGCTATTTTTTAACAATTTTTTAAGCTAAAAACTTGCATGAAACTTTTAGCCTTAAATCGAGTGCCTCTACTCGCAAATAACAGCCTACGTTACGTGCTCGTTAATAAATTTACCCTTTAATTGCAGACGACAGCATCTTTTCACCCGCATTTCTACAGCGAGTGGCCAGCGAGAAAGGAAGTCGCATGTTCATGCAAAGGGGAAAAGTGAATTCCCTCGATACCTCTTGCCCGGACTCTCCAACCGCCTCCCCCGCCCACCTCCCCTGCAATACGACAGTATTACTTCTAGTGCTCCACGCAGGAAGCGTTCTAGATGCCAACGTCGACATGACTGCAAAAAAGTCCGACGTCACCACTTTAAGGGGCGCGTTCGAATGCGTCATGCGTCAACATTACCCATCTCTAGTGGGGCACATTGCAATACGACTAGTTTCTTGCCCGTCGATATGTACAGAAGGGTTGGCGATCCTTTCTAGCCTTAGTCCGTACAGTTTCGATGTTTCCCCATCCTGTATTGACGTCCCGCAAATTACTCACGACTCCATTCCGATTGGTGCTATTCCAGTGTTGGCCACGTGTACCCCGGATTACCTTGATACCGTAACACGGACGATCTCTGCGGCCAATACCGCGTATCAAGGTATTATTGAGTGTTTTGTTCAGTGAAATTACGAAGTTGTTTGAAGATTTCCTCAAGTCTGAAGAGGGGCAGGGATTTACTGGGCAGGTTTCTGTCGTAGCCGATTCTATAGGATCGATATTAGCGTATGACGCTCTATGTCGGACAGTCAGATTCCAGTCCCGGCACGGCAGTGAAAACAGTATTTTGGAAAATGATTATCATAAAGGTAAGTGACGTAATAAAACTCCGCAAGTCGTGACGTCGGGTCACCGAAAAGGACCCCGCACCATCCTTATGGGAAAATGGCTTTCTGTGAGCTTGACTAAAATTTTAGTATGTTGTACATTTTGACCTCCTGATCAAAAGTTATCATTGCCACAAACAGAGAGTCTTTGGGGCAATGATAACATTTGATCAGGAGGTCGAAATCAACAACATACCAAAATTTCAGCCAAATCCACAGAAAGCCATTTTCCATAAGGATGGTGCGGAGTCCTTTGTAATGATGGTGTACAGTCGCAGTATTTGAAAATGCACAGGGGCTGAACCTCTATCCCAGCACGGTAACATTCTAAGATACCGGATTTCTTTGACGACCAGGGCCCTGAAACACAAGCCATACAAGTATAACAATTGTAGGTTATTACTTGTAGACCTGTTGAGATTTTGTAACACAACGCAAGTTGTACCAACCTCTGTAGGACTTGAGTAATTACGGGAGATAACTTACACTTGTAAGACTGTTCTGTAACTCATCGTCAACACTTGTGAATTAGTGTTACGAGTTTCAGTACTAGAGAATTTTCTACCTATCTTCAACAGTGAGTAGGAACTTTTACAAGTCTCCACATGTGGTCAATATATCTATTAAGTTATGTATTATATGAGGGAAATGATGCTGCACGTTTTTGGAGAAAGAATAATAACTTAACTTCGCCTTCCTCTCTCTAATAACGAATTTACAGTGATTAACACTGTTGATATAAAGTGTACGGGTTGTGACTCCTATAAAAAAAAATTAAAATGTTAATTGCGCAATAATTTCAAAGACTGGACTTAACGAAATGGACCACTCAGTGCCATCAAGTCCATTACCGTTAACCAGATGCGTGAAGTTAGCAACAAGATGTAAGCAGGAATGTTGGGACCTATTCCTGCTTTTGCTGCAACATTCCTGCTTTATCCTGCGGAGAACCCGGAACCAGCAACCGGAACCTGGCAATAACGTATAAGCAGAAATATTAGAACATGTTCCTGCTTGTGTTGCTATATTCCTGTATTATCCTGCTTAAAGTCCAAACTCAGCAACGCCGACCGTTTTCAAGATATTTCAAAAATTATGTTTGTTGATGACGTCACTCCTGGCAACCAAGTGAAAGCAAGCCGGTACCTGTTCCAGTTGTATTCTCTGCGTAGAGTTAATCAGTTTTCTTGTTTTATATTAGTAGTCCAGTCGGGGACTTTGCAAATGCCGACCCCACCGCGACGATTCACTTTGTCAGCTGCACTCCTGCCATTCGATTGTTATTTATCTGACAGGTCGGCAAAATATTGAGCATGTTGTCGACCAAGCGAATCGTTACTGTGTATCAAAAAGTTATAACATCTGAAATGAAATTCAAGATATCTGGTAGTCCCTGAAATATCCTCTGAAAAAACTTGTTTATCACTCAACTTTGATTGTGTACAGCCGGCGACTTTGAAGATGCCCACCCCATAGCGACGACTCACTTGGTCGGCTGTATCGCAACTTGCTAAATGTTTGCCAATTTGACAGATAAACATTAAACGAATTTCAGCGATGCGGTCGACCAAGTGAACCGTCGCGGTGGGGTCGGCATTTTCAAAGTCCCCGACTGTACCATTTGCTATAATCTGTCAATTCTTGATGTTGTGGAAAATTCTGGAGTTATAACCCACGATTAATCTGTACTTTTACTGAAACTCGAAGACAATTCCTGATTCTAGGCAGGATAATGCAGGAATACAGCAACACAAGCAGGAACAGGCCCCAATATCATTGCTTCCACATTGTTGCAAAGTGAGAAGTTAGCAACTATAATATTTTACAAAATATCTAAAAAAAGTTGTTAGATTGTTTAATAGCTAACTAACTAAGGAATCCTGTTTAGGAGAAAATAATAAAAATGAAAATAGCTAGAAAGGTTTTCCTTAAAAATAACGGATTCATCAGGGTTCAATAGACTACGCACGCCCGGGCTCACGCGGGCATATCCGTTCGCTCCTCGGGCATTTCCGTATCTGTCCCGAACGAAATAAATCGAGGTAAGTGCGGCTGGTTATTAACTTAATACTTGTCTCAAAACACAATATCCCCACGAGCAACAGTGTATTAATTATTCAACACAGAATCAAAACAGGGACTATATTTTCGCTCAGAATAGTTGGAACAACATAAATTTGTTCGTAATGTCATCCAAATGTCACCGACCATACTTGTCTTTCTGGAACACTCGAGATTGGCCGATTCCATCAGGTTTCAAATCGACGTCAGGACTTGCGGAGTCTATTCGCGAAAATCAGCAGCTAATAGATGGCATTGCTAAACCACAAAATGGCGATCTCACCCCACTGGGGAGTCGGAAGTGAGAATTCTAGCGTGACGTGCCTGACAGTGTCAGTTGGTGACATCAGTGACATCGATACGTGGATTTTTTAAAAGCCAAGTTTTCCTGGATTTACAATGTTCCACTTAAGTACACAAAACGTAAAATTCCACAGAATTATTCCCAAAATTTCGAGTCAGCAAGAGGATGTCTCCGAACAAAACTACTACCTAACCTCGCAACTGACAACTGACTGACGTAAGCCGAAATTATGATGACGGACGTTTAAAAGTATTTCCGTATCCTGTCTCTCAGTGTAATTAAAGTATTGCCACCAGATGTCAGACACTTTGTTGATTTTCGCGAATATTGACCCAGCATGATAATACATGAATATAGCAACACAAGCAGAAGCAGGTCCCATCATTCCTGCTTCCACTTGATTGCCAGGAGTGACGTCATCAACCAAGATAATTTTTGAAATATCTCGAAAACAGTTGGTGTTTCTGAGTTGGGGCTTTAAGCAGGATAATACAGGAATATAGCAACACAAGCAGAAGCAGGTCCCATCATTCCTGATTCTATTTGGTTGCCAGGAGTGACGTCATCAACCAAGATAATTTTTGAAATATCTTGAAAACGGTTGGTGTTGCTGAGTTGGGACTTTAAGCGGGAGAATACAGGAATATAGCAACACAAGCAGGAACATGTTCCAATATTCCTGCTTATACGTTAGCAACAATAATATTTTTCGAAATATCTCGAAAACGGTTAAGTATTGCTGGCTCCGGGTTCTCAGTAGGATAAAGCAGGAATGTAGCAGCAAAAGCAGGAATCGGTCCCAACATTCCTGCTTATATCTTGTTGCTAACTTCACTCATCTCCGTTAACATCATATAACCATATTTGAGCCCGAAATTATTGCATTTCAAACAAATAATTAGGTATTTATAGTTAATTGCATGCTTCGCCTACGCATCTCTGACAAGTCTTGTAGCTTTTCATCTGCACTTGTTAATGCTTTTCTCCGTTATAACAAGTCGCTTCATTGGGCTTGTATTACAGAATTAAACAGGACTTGTAACTGCAGGCGAATTTCTAACAAGTCGTACACTTGTTACAATTGTAAGTATTGTGTTAGAGGGCCCAAGTGTATTCTACCTGAATACCTACCTAACGAAATAATGTAATTTCTTCACTTATTGAAATGAACTAATGGGAAGGAGGGCTACATTTTTGAAACATACTCTGAAACATATTGCTCGATTTGATTGAAACAAATTAACCGTAATCGTGACTTATGTGTCGTATAACTAATTCAGGATTAAACAAGGGTAACATTAAAAGTGTATAGCCATTATAATTTGACGATTTAATGCATGTGTGAAACTTCCAAACAGCAAGATATTTACTAAAAAAATAACGTTTGATAAAAAACTTTGCACGGAAAATATTGGGATTTTATCACTGATAAAATACTAATCTTTCTTGGGATTGGTCAGTTTGAATATTTGAATCATTGTAAAATTTGTTATTGATCGCTAAGAGGTACGTGATGGAAATAATCGCTGATAATTTGCTAATATTTCTGGTGATTGGTCTATTTGAATCACTGTGAAATTTGTTATACTGCTCGATAAGAGGTAATGGAAATAACCGCTTATACAGGGTGTCTCAGAACGCTCGCACCACTTTTCAATGGAGTATTAAATTCTGAGTCGATTCGCGTTTTTAAAAATTTGCAGGGCCCAATATTTTTCCGGTTATAAGGGATTTAAGAGGACCAATCAGATTACAGCTCTGAATTGCTTCATGAGGTAATTTAATGTTATACGCACTCTTTCCTAGGCAACAAGATACAACAATATGAATTTTCGTTGCGAGCGTTCTGAGACACCCTGGATTAGGGTCTATTCTGTAAGTCATGGTTAAATAATGACCGCTGTTGTTGCTAATGAGGTGGGAAGTTTCTGATTGGTTATATTTTTAATAAGAAAAGGAAAACTTTCCACTAATTCATTTTCGACTTCTGATTCTTGCTGTTTGTATGTTTCAGACATGCATTAAATCGCCAAATTATAATGGTTATACGCTTTTAATGTTACCCTACTTTAATCCTGAAATAGTTAATGGAATAAAATAAACCATTAATAATTAACGAATTTGCACAGTAATCACGATTACGATTGATTTGTTTCAATCAAAATGATCAATTGGGCAATGTTTCCGAGTTTCAATAGGAGGTAAGATTACATTATTCTGTTAGGTAGGTATTCAGCGAGTGGATATTCAATTCAGGTAGAACACAGTCCACTCTGTCAAACACCTGAGCGGCAAATAAATCCGGTATCCTGTATCTTAGAATGTTACCGTACTGGGATCGAGGTTCAGCCCCTGTGCATTTTCAATTACTGCGACTGTACCGAATACCCGAGTGACGTCACACTTGCGGATCCGTTAGAAACAAATGTTTAACGAATGAAATCGTAGTAACCGAAGAAGTGCAAGTAAACGAAACTGGATATTTAGCAGCCCCCTCACCTCGTCGACGATCCTCTTCAACAAGCGAGCAATCTAGTCAAGTACGACTCGAATTCGACGTTACCGATTTTTTCATGTTTGGAAGTCCTCTGGCATTGGTGCTTGCCTACAGAAAAATATCAGCCACAGATGATAAATCTGGTATCTAAACACCATCTCTTTCATGGAAAAATTAGTGAATGTTTTTAGGTACCATAACCCGTCCATGTTGTCTTCAAGTTTACAATCTGTTCCATCCCACTGACCCAGTGGCGGCACGTTTAGAGCCTTTGCTATCGGCGAGATTTTCAATTCTACCTCCGGTTAATGTTGCTAGATATGCAAAATATCCATTGGGCAACGGACAGCCTTATCATTTGCGTAAGTACATAATTAACGATTTTAACTTAATTAATTAACTATTAATTAATTAATTTAATCAACTAACGATTTGTGAACTTTTTATTTTAGTTGAAATTCTGCAAACTAATCCGCAAATGTTTAATGATTCTTCGCAGCATAGGCGTTTGTCTGAAGTATCTATTCTAAGCACTGTTTCTGGACTAATTGATAATATTCCCCTTCAAGCTATTAATGCTTGTAAGTAAGATTTTCTGTGTCTGTGTAGTGTTTTTATTAACCATTAATTTGTACTTGCGTTTCGCGCTTACATTGTACGTTTTGGTGTTTGAACCGCAAATCCTTACCTGTGGTTGGTGTTTTCTATCCATTTTACCCGATTATATCCTAACAACAGTGAATAGTGTCATATCGCCATAGATTATATCTGTCTTGTTTGAACAAGACAAGACAAGAGTAGAGAGACAATTTCAATTTTATTACTAGTCAAAATAGTATAGAGAATTCGGTAAATGGACCAGCTGGGGATTTATGTTTCAAAAAGTAAAACCAAGAGCGTAGAATCAAGGAACGGCAATTTCCGATACTATGATTTTTATGGAAATATGGAAATTAAATAATAGTATATTATTAAACGAGCACTTTATGACGGCCATTATTCACGCGGTTGAGTTTAGAATCCGAGCGTAGCGAGGGTTGTAAACAACCAAGTGAATAATGGTCCATAATGTGCGAGTTAAATACGACGTTTTATCCACGATTATTGAAATATATTTATCCAAGATTATTGAAATTCTCCAAAAATCTTTATCACTTTATAATTATTGTAAACACAAACCATCAAAAACAAAATGTTGACAAATGATAGGAACAGCTTGATGCTTGATCTACTTTGGCACACTTTCGCTTAAATTTGAAACGTCATGATGTTCATTGGATAGGCGGCCAACATTACAGGTGCTGTGAAATAATGTGACAGAAGCGTGACTTATGATCCATAAGTCACGCTGTATTTTATGAACAGGATTATGTATCCATAGTTACGTACCTAACAATGGCATTATTTAACAATCGTGGATAAATATACTTAGTGGGTAAATCATAAGATGGTTTTCAAAAAAATAAGGAAAGCTTCTCATGCTTTGAAATTGTGTTTCGAAAAAAGTTCAGTATTTTCTCTTCAACCTCGGGTATCATAAATTCTATTTGCTGCCAGTGTCATCTCATAATTTACGCGCTAATTATATCTATGATGGTACCGTAAATTTTATGTCACAACATGAAATGCCAGTCTTATTCTCTACCTCCGGGCGCAAATTATTGACAGAAATGTCTAATTTAAGCGATCTAGGACCTATTACCGCTTAGAAGATCCCAATGGTGAGCATCGAAAAATTACCCACCCTGTATATTGATCGCCGGATTCCCAAAATGCATCTCGAGACCTTTGGCAGTTGAATTGTTATTCTCTTACCGATTATGCGCACTGTTGTTATTTTTGTTGCCTTGCAAACCGAACTTACAGCTTATTTCAACAACGTCAGTAAGGCAGTGTTTAGGTGTTAGGTGAACTAGGTAAAAAGATAAACAATACAAATCTGACATTACAGTACCTACAGGGTGTCTTACGAATATGGAGCAGTATCGATATCTCTGGACATAAGCCAGGTACAGTTGTAAGATTTGGCATTTACAGAAATTGACACATTCGGAGTCTATTGAAATTATTGACGACGATGGGGTACTTCCGGTTATACCGGAAGTAGGGTCCAACTTTAAAATTTTAAATGGCAACCCCCATTTTTCATTACAGATTCGGACAGAGGAGGAAAACCTAAACCTAAAACACCTAACAAGTAACTTGTCTGCACCAGCCGCCTAGATTTTATTAACGTTTTTAGAGAAAAGTTCCGCAAAACAGTGCTATGTAAAAATGGTCATAACTTGTAAACCGCGGGCGATAAAAATAAAAATGACACACCATTGTAAAGTAGAAAGACTGTTTTACATTATGCTTGCCAAAAAGTTATATGAAAGCTGATTCAAAGTCGATTTAAAGAAATTGAAATGTTGGAAATTTAAAAGCCGAATAACATTTTCTTCTTATGGAAAAAACAGCGATTTTAATCGTTTTCTTTTTTGGCACTTTATGGGTACCGTTGAAAAGAGAATAAAATTCTGCACCCATCCATGCAGAAAAACTTGTATGCTGCCATTTAAGAAAAAAATGTTATTCGGGTTTGAAATTTCCAGTATTGCAGTTTCTCGAAATCAACTTTCAATTAGTTTTCTTAGGATTTTTGGCAATCATAATGTAAAACAGTCCTTCCGCTTTACAACGGTGTGTCATTTTTATTTTTATCGCCCGCGGTTTACAAGTTATGACCATTTTTACATAGCACTGTTTTGCGGAACTTTTCTCTAAAAACGTTAATAAAACCTAGGCGGCTGGTGCAAACAACTTACATGTAGGTGTTTTAAGCTTAATTTTTCTGCCTCTATCCGAATCTGCAATGAAAAATGGGGGTTGCTATTTAAAATTTAAAAGTAGGACCCTAGTTCTGGTATAACCGGAAGTGCCCCATGGTCGCCAATAATTTCAATAGATTCCGAATGTGTCAGTTTCTGTAAATGCCAAACCTTACAACTGTACCTTCCTTAAGCCCAGAGATATCGATACTTCTTATAATAAATTACCTTGTGTAATCAAACATCAGTTCCTCTTTGAAAATGGACCAAGCTTTCAACCTTCTTATTTGGAAAAGACGTGTTGTTTCAAAATTTAATGATGCATAAATTTAGGAGCCGATGTTCTGAGACACCCTGTGTATATGTCCTGTATTTTTGGAAGAAAAGTAATAAAATACGCATTGTTAAAGAATAATTATGTAGGTATTGAATAGGTAACTATACCGGGTGTCAACGAAACCAGGCTCACCCCCCCCCCTTTTTGCCGTATTTCATTTCTTAAAATATTCGAATGAAATTTGGCACACATATACCATGATAAACTGCATTATTTGACATTTAGAGAGATTTTAAGTCACTTCCAGATTCAGCGGAAATGTTAAATGGAATAACTGTACAGGGTGTCTCAGAACGCTCGCACCAAATTCTTATGGATTATTCAGGATTAAATTTTGAGTCGATTCGTGTTTTTGAAAATTTTCAGGGTTCAATAGTTCTCGAGTTATAACAGATTTGAGAGGACCAACCAGATTTCAGCTCTGAATTGCTTCATAAGGTAACTTAGTGTTAGATGCACTGTTTCCTAGGTAACAAGATACAACAATATTAAATTTTCATTGATAGAATCTTATTACCTAGGAAATAGTGCATCTAACATTAAATTACCATATGAAGCAATTCAGAGCTGAAGTCTGATTGGTCCTCCCAAATCTGTTATAACTCGTGAACTATTGAACCCTGGAAATTTTCAGAAAGACGAATCGACTCAAAATTTAATCCTGAATACTTCATTAAAATATGGTGCGAACGTTCTGAGACACCCTGTATATATTAACATTTTAGAGTTATGTATTAAATTCTGAGTATGACAGAATATATTTTTTTAAATTTCCGATTTAACCTCCCCACTCCACTTCACCATTTAAAAAAAAAGGGAGATTACTGCAATCACTAAAATTTTCGAATTCGAGATAAGACCGGATCTGTACGTTTTGAGGTCTCAGGAACCCAAAAAAGTGGTTTTTAAAATGTGTCTGTATGTATGTACGTACGTACGTTCGTTCGTACGTACGTTCGTTCGTTCGTTCGTTCGTTCGTTCGTAAACACGCCACAGCCCAAACTACTCGACCGATTTGGCTGAAATTTGGTACGTGTGCATGTGATAACCCAACTTAGATCTGAAAAGCTTTTGGAGCCAGTCGTGCAACCAGAAATGCCGTTTTGGCACATTAACTTTTAAATTTTAAATGTAAACCCCCATGTTTCACGTCACAATAAGAAAGGCCTTCAGATTCTGCTTCCAAAGATGTATTCACTGTCAGTGCCCTTTTGACCAAAAACTAAAAATATCGAGATTTTTATCGGACTTTAAAATCGCGGTACAGCCCAAGCCCCTGAACCGATTTGGCTAAAATTTTGCACATGGGGATTGTATTACACGTCGAAGAGCTGAACAAATGTTGGATTCAATCGACCCACGGAAAGTGCCGTTTTGGCACACCAATTTCCAAATTTAAAGTATTCTCTCATTTACCCATCCAAAACAAATTTTTGAAAGATTTATTGCCAGCATTAGAAGGGTCTTCGAATTCTGGTTTTAAATGAGATAAAATTTATTCGCATTTATTACCCTTTGGGTAGAAAAATCGAAATTTTGAAATAACACTGAAACCACGTTATAGCCCAAACTAATGGAAGGATTTGTCTGAAATTTGGTACATGGAGGTCAGGTGACCCGTTGAAGAGCTGAAAGGCTTTTGGGAGCAATTGGTTAACGGGAAGTGCCATTTAGGCATATTAACTTTAAAATCTTAAACACAAGTCACGGAAATCAAAGACCCACGCGTTGGGGAGGTTCCAGCCGCTTCTCTGCTGCCTTTTTTTTTTGCAAAAAACTTGATTTTTATTTTTTTATCTAGCGTGCTCTCAAACTAATCACAATTTCCAAATTACTAATTGTCTTGTAACCTAATCCTGCCTTTCGCAGCCGGCCAAAGCCAGTATTGGGGATTAGTGGGCCTATTAAAAAAATGATAATAAGAGTGGACACTAAGTGTATAAAAATATATTGATGAATAAAAATGGCAATTGAATTTTGAGGATAACAGGATTAAAAAACGTTAACAATCAGGCTGAAGGCCTAATAAAACAAACAGGAATTGGCTGAAGGCCGAATCAACTAATCCTAACAAAGGTTATGAAACAATATAAAAAATCGAGGAGACAACTTAGCTGTTTTCCAGCGACGGACGATCGGCGCTGTTTGGTCAAAACTGACCTCGTGAGATAACCGTGATTACCGTGGACAGAGTCGGCTTGAGGGGCAGGCGTGGGACGACTCGCTTTCTTCGGGGGCGGTTACGCCACCTTGATACTCCTGGTGTCGGTTGGCAGGATTTACACCAGGTTTCTGATTGTAACCAAATTGTTGGTTCTAAACAATTTATCGGTGCGACGATATCGATGAAATTATTACGCGTGCGGTAGCAAAAAATAACCGCCGGGCGGAATGGACGAAGTTAGATCTAGTTGAAGGCCCTGATATATAGAAACAAAAATTGTAAATAACGAATTTCAAGTAAACATCGCCTTATGACTTACTCAGTTAGTTATCGGCCTTCGTTATTAACAATTCACAGCCACTTTAGTGGAACTTGGGCCGGTGTGATTTTTCACGTTTATTTGTGTTGTTACACCGATGGCTGCCCGAAGAAAAAGAACTTTTTCTCCCGCGCTTATCGCGACCTTGCCCGTTCTGCCAACCTCAACCGATCTCTGCCACTAGATTTTCGCGCGAAATTCAAGTGTTACACACCCCCTCATCTTTCTAAAAAATCTAGAGCTAGTCGAAAAGATTTTTAGATTTTAATTGTCCTAAAAAGATAATTGTTGCCAATACCTCCTTTTTAGGGAAACCATATGCTGCACCCCTTGGGGTACCCCATGCTATTCCGAAATTCCTGAACTATTTTCACTTTTCGGTGAATCAGCATTGCAAAACCTGCAATCCATGTGAATAGCTCACAAATTTCTTGCACCCGCATCATGCTTAATCATCATAATGCCGGGTAGACACTAACAACTGGCATATATGCATAGACTAGACAGTACAGTACCGTATACACAACCACCACAACCAATTCTACATCCTAGGAACATCTACTACATCACTAATAATCTGCTGATCTCTAACTAGCTATTTCTGCGTCGTTTAACTACCCACAGGCGAGCACAACCATACGTTAGACGAGAGGAAGATACTCTCGAGCACAGTTACCATCAATCTTATTCAAGCAAGCAGAAATTCTCTCATTCACACTACATTCGTTCACATTCATCCCATCTTTTACTCCAAAATTCCACCTGCTAGTAAAATGTTTCGTCAACATCGTCAGGAACATAATCAGAACCACTTCCTGACTCCTGGTCTGAGCCACTATCCGAAGCATCTTCTGAAATGGACCCGTTACTACTACTAGAGCTGTGCTCATCGGATTTCCACTCCACACCCGCAGCATCAGCGTTTGTCCCCTGGTATGGTTTAAGATCCTGCACGTGATATCGTCCTAGGTCACGGCCCTCTGTGGTTTCCAACTGATAGACTAGATTCGAGCATTTACCACGAATTTTGCATAAAATGTACTTCGGCGCCAATTTCGCCATCCGATCCTTACTCGCTTGTGATAATACTCTATTATATTTCCATACAAAATCTCCCACGTCATATTCATCGGCCTCTCTCCTTCTTCTGTTGTAATACCTGGAATATTTCCGGTAGGCTTGCTCCAGATGCTTCCGCACATCTTTGTAAATTTCAGGTAAGTGTTCCACGGCATTGCCATAAGCAGCCCTTCCCATCTTCTCCAACTGGATTATCTGCCGCTCATCTACTGCTCCATAGTAGTCACCCCGGGGCGGGACGTACCTGCCAAAATTAACAAAGGTAGGGGCAAAGCCTGTAGATTCGTGAATCGCTGTACGTATGGCATAGGCGATTTTGTGGATATACTTATCCCAGGTTTGGTGGTCACCGCCTACAATGAAAGATCTTATTGCTGCATTGACTACTTTGTTAATTCTCTCGACTGGGTTTGATTGGGCATGATATTTAGCGTTAAACCAAGGCTGAACTTTGTACTCTCTGAGCAGACTTCTTAAAGCTGTTCCTGCAAATTGTTTCGCGTTATCCGAGATCAAGATCTGTGGCGCTCCATAAACAAGGAATACTTGATCTTCCAGAAACTTCACAATTGCAGAGGCCGAGCACCTTTTCAAGGGATGCATCAGCGTATACTTTGAAAAATAATCCGAGACAATTAGAAGGTATCGATTACCGTTTTTACTAGCTGGAAGAGGCCCCAAAACATCTGCCGAAATAACTTGAAATGGAAATCTGATGGTCTTTGGTTTACCCATGAAGCCAACCTGTAATGTCGTCCGAGTCTTACTTGCTGCGCAAATATCACATTCTTTAATGAACCTTTTAATAGTCTGAAGCATTCCAGGCCAAAAGTATTGCTCCTTCACTCTGTGCCAAGTTTTAAATACTCCTAGGTGTGCGGCTCGAGGGTCGTTATGGCATTCTACTAACACATTATTTCGTTCCGCCTGTGGAACTACTAATTTCCACTCCGGAAAATTGATTTCTACATCCCTAGGTGAAGGATCATATTTATACAGATGGTCTTGCTCTATTTTATATTCTGGACATTGTTGTGGGTTATCCCTAACTTTTCCTAACATCTTTTGGTACCAACGATCTAGTCTCCGCGCTTCTTCTCCAAATTCTACAACGCACACCTCGACGTTCATTCGGGACAGCGCATCTGGGACGTTCATTTGTGTACCTTTCCGATGTAAAATGGTCATTTGAAAGGGTTGCATTTCTAGTGCCCACCTCGATAGTCTACCTGTTGGATTTTTTAAGTTTTGTAACCACTGTAACGCGCTGTGATCGGTGTATACAGTGAAAGCTACCCCTTCTACGTACCCTCTGAATTTATGCAGAGCGAATTTCAGTGCTAAACACTCCTTTTCTGATACCGAAAACTTCTTTTCTCGATCGGTCAACGTTCTAGAAGCATACTCGATCACATACTCCAACCCATCATTATGTATCTGGGTGATAAATGCTCCCACCCCCAGATCAGATGCATCGGTGTGTATGTAAAACCTTTCCTTAAAGTCAGGGGATGCCAATATGGGTGCGCAGGTCAATAATTCCTTGATTTTCGTAAATGAGGCCTCAGCATCCTCGTTCCAAATGATTTTCTGGCCCTTTTTTCTTCCCTTGATTAGGTTTGTTATGGGTGCTGTTAGAGTTGAGAAATCTTTCAGAAATTTTCTATACCACCCCACCATTCCCAGGAATCTCTTGACCTCCGTGGCATTTCTAGGTCTTGGGTACCCGACCATGGTCTCAATTTTCTCGGGGTTTGTACGTAATCCCTGCCCATCCACAACATATCCCAGGTACGATAATGAAGGTAGGCAAAATTCACATTTTTTGAAGTTTATAGTGAGGCCGGCAGTTTTCAACTTTTCAAAGACCAATTTTAGTACCTCAAGGTGCTTCTCAAAACTGGGGGTACTGATTATGATATCATCTAAATATTTGAATACATATGGCTCCAGCTCATATCCTAGGACAGTATCCATCAGTTCTTGCATTTTCTGCGCGGCGTTACACAGACCAAATGGCATCACGACGAATTCAAACAGGCCACGTCCGGGAACTATGAACGCGGTCTTCTCTTTTGACTTCTCATCCAGAGGGATTTGCCAAAAGGCGGATTTTAAGTCCACACTGCTCAGGAATTTTGCTGAAACAAGTTTTTTTAATATGTCATCAATGCGAGGGAGCGGGTAGGCGCATTTTTTTGTTACCGTGTTGAGCTTTCGACCGTCAAAACAAAACCGGTCTGTACCGTCTTTCTTTTCAGTTAGCAGGATTGGGCTCGCCCAGGGGCTGTTCGACCTTTGTATGATTCCTAGTCTTAACATTTCATCCACATGTCGGTTCAACTTTTCCAGCACGTACGGCGACATGGAATAGGGTCTTTGCTTGATAGGGGTGCTCGTGCCTGTGTCAATGTGATGGCTGATTATATTGGTTCGCCCCAGCCTATCGCTCGGTGACAGATGCTTTTCGAACTCCTGCACTACCTCCTTTAACTTCGACTCCTGCACGGCTGTCAGCTCCAATCTGCCATTCGTCTTCCCGTTTAGTTCTTCCTGAAGATTTTCCACCTCCAATACTTCAACCACGGTCGCTGCCTCAGTGGTTGCATGCACTGGTGATTCTTGAACTGTTAGTTTTCTATCTCTGAAAGTTAAACAGGCTTTAAACACCCTTAAGCAATCACTTCCTAAGATAAATGAGTGCTTATTTAATGACGGTACAATGAGAAAATCTACTGGTTTGCTCACTCTATCTATAACAACAGGCAAGGTAACTATTCCCTCGATTCTCAATTGCGAACCGTCTGCTAAGTTAACTGATTTGAAGATTGTGGGTTTTATCCTGGTCTTAAATTCAGTCAGAAGATCTAACCCAACCCTTCCTATCACACTCTTGTTTGCACCACTATCTATTAAGCCTGTACAATTGAGATCGAAAATTTTAAACGGTATGAAAGGCCTATTATCTACTGAATTATTTACGAAAGAAATACTTAGCTCTACTGTGGGAGGTCTGAAAAAATTCTTCACGGTACTAAGCCACTCCTTCCAATCATTAACTGCTAGAATGGCCTTCGAAGTTTCGGGATACAACCGGCCAACTAGTTGCCTCCCAGTTCTTGGTTTTTTGGACAACCACAGGCAGGTTTCTCGTCAACCTGATTATTTTTGCGGTACGGTTTTTTCTCTTCTTTACATGCTGATCTTCTGTGGCCTGGTTTGTTGCAATTCCAGCACCTTCCGCCAAACTTAGCGCTGCGCTTACTAACGTTCGTGGTAGTATCTAACGGCAAATCCGGTTCCATGACGAACACTTCGTTCTTTGCTGAATCCGTAGTTCCATCATTTTCCAGGTCCAAGGTATCCTGTAAGGTCGCACAAAGATCTGCAAGTTCACGTACGGATGCAATCGGCTGTAAAGCCAAAGCGCGTTTGTACTCATCTCTCAAATTTTTTCTGATTCGAGACACCTTGGTTTCTTCCGAAGTTTCCTCCTCCAGGTAGTTATATAAATTCTCCATTTTCGAGATGAAAACAGCGACTCTTTCGTTAGGCCCTTGCTTCCGTTTACGGATTGTATCGTGCAAATTATCCTGATAGTCCTTGGGCATAAAATCTTTCCTCAGGGCAGTTACCATGGAATCGTAGTCGTGAATGCGAGATCTTTTTTGGTTGGCCCAAAACCACGATAAGGCAGAACCGACAAAAATGTCAATGCCTGCCCTATATACGTCTTCTTTTGTCGCTCCTCGAGCAATTCGCAAAGCTTCGAGCCTTTTCAGGAATAAATTTACCGATTCTGGTCTGTTTTGGCCATTGTAAGTTATGTTCCATTTATACACGTTGGCCCTTCTGGAGGAAGATTCCTGACAGCAGTGAATTCCAGGATTTCTGACTTGTTCAGTTGCTGGAATATGAGTAACCTTGGTCGGGACGGAATCCTGTTCAACAACCGGTTGTCTACTTTGTGGCGGGGGAGTATAAAATGCCTTACCATCTTCAAGATCGAGGGAAGATTTGACCTCCTCAATATCCGCTCTCAAAGCAAGGATGTAGATTCGCTGTGTCTTTTTGAAGCCTTTAATTTGTTCTATTTCTTCTACAGTTCCCTTTTCTTGAATCCTTTTAACACGTTCCTCTACGTGAATCAGCCTGGAAGTGGCGATCGCTACTAATATGGCAGGAAGAACTGTTTTATCTTCTGCAGATATATCTACTATTGCCGCCGTTACCGAACTACACGTCTCTATAATCTCATCCTTCTCTTGGTCAAAAGGAATTTCCGGGTCTAAATAAGGAGCTATTGCAGCGTCTGCGCTCTCCTCGGCCAGCAATACAGACAGGGCTTTTCTTTTCGTCAACTCAGATGGAGAGGTCGACAGTCCTCTGATAGACAGTTCGTAGTCTATTTCATATGGCTCCAACGCGAATGCATCCATGTTGATACTACCTAGTAAAATCAGGATGACCTTGAAAATAGTCCAAAATAAATATTCAATACCGGCAGAACTAAATCAATTTCGGAAACAGCATCCACAAAATTTTCAACGCGCTCAACCCACTCAATCAACCAAAATTCCTTCACGAGTTTCACACCAAATACTCAACTCCAGCAGAAATGGATAGCCTACCTACTTAAATTTCTAGAGATTCCTTTCGAGAATCTAGAAGTAGCGCATATTAATATCCCAGACAGCTAGACGTGGCCGTGGGGGTTGTACACTATGCAAAAACACGTACACATATGCCAATTCGTGCAAAAGCACAAAAAAACGTTTATAAAAATTCACTTAATTAACAATGAACGACTCATATCAATAATAGCAGATATTGACAACACAACTCAATGTACCTGCTTCCCTTACTGACTTTGAAAACTACTTTCGATAAGTCCGGAAATGTGCATACTAACACAACTTACTTTTTACCGCCTAATTTTTGAGCCGCCCTTAATTGCCAGCCAGTCGATGGAAATGCTAAGTTTTTTTTTTTTTCTACTATTCTAACATGCAACTGTGCACTCTTATTAATCACTTCTTCAACCTGGCCCCACGTTGGGTGCGCCACTTTTGTAACCTAATCCTGCCTTTCGCAGCCGGCCAAAGCCAGTATTGGGGATTAGTGGGCCTATTAAAAAAATGATAATAAGAGTGGACACTAAGTGTATAAAAATATATTGATGAATAAAAATGGCAATTGAATTTTGAGGATAACAGGATTAAAAAACGTTAACAATCAGGCTGAAGGCCTAATAAAACAAACAGGAATTGGCTGAAGGCCGAATCAACTAATCCTAACAAAGGTTATGAAACAATATAAAAAATCGAGGAGACAACTTAGCTGTTTTCCAGCGACGGACGATCGGCGCTGTTTGGTCAAAACTGACCTCGTGAGATAACCGTGATTACCGTGGACAGAGTCGGCTTGAGGGGCAGGCGTGGGACGACTCGCTTTCTTCGGGGGCGGTTACGCCACCTTGATACTCCTGGTGTCGGTTGGCAGGATTTACACCAGGTTTCTGATTGTAACCAAATTGTTGGTTCTAAACAATTTATCGGTGCGACGATATCGATGAAATTATTACGCGTGCGGTAGCAAAAAATAACCGCCGGGCGGAATGGACGAAGTTAGATCTAGTTGAAGGCCCTGATATATAGAAACAAAAATTGTAAATAACGAATTTCAAGTAAACATCGCCTTATGACTTACTCAGTTAGTTATCGGCCTTCGTTATTAACAATTCACAGCCACTTTAGTGGAACTTGGGCCGGTGTGATTTTTCACGTTTATTTGTGTTGTTACACCGATGGCTGCCCGAAGAAAAAGAACTTTTTCTCCCGCGCTTATCGCGACCTTGCCCGTTCTGCCAACCTCAACCGATCTCTGCCACTAGATTTTCGCGCGAAATTCAAGTGTTACAGTCTTCTAATGAATCAAGGACCTGTGAATTAAGACAATCAAATTAGATGGCAATTGTTTTAATTTTACAATAGAGCCTACTACGTTTTACGCCTACTGGCTAATTCAGAAAAACAAGAACTTCATTCCTTATCCATTGGTTACAATAAGTATCATTTTAATCAATCGAATTTTATATTATTTTATTTCTAAGAAAATCTACTTTTCAGAAAACTGTACGAGCCACCTTGATCCATTTGAAAAAAAAATACTAATTTGGAAAAAACGGCTTTGCATTCTTTCAAACAAAGCAGGATAAGTGATAAATTTTGATGAGGTGTTTGATGACTAGATTAGTTTTTGAGGGGTCGTAGCACTCTAGATGAAGAGCTCAAAGTCAAGTTTTTTGAAAACATGAAATTAGAAATGTGAAATTATTTCGTCATACTCAGAATTTGATACAGAACTCGAAAGTATTACGATATACAGGGTGTCCCATTTAAAGATTCAATGATGGGTCCATTTCCGCTCAAACCGGAAGTGATTCAATGTCTCTCTATACATACAGAGTGTTCCAGTGAAAAGGAGCCACCCCAAATATATCGTAAACCAAATAAAATATGAAAATTCGCTCGGACAGGTCGATTTTTCTTTGGAGGAGGACACTTAAATTCGTGTTTGGCGAAATTTCAAAACTCACCTCCTAACCCTCACCTACCCCCACTTCAAAATTTTAAATGGCAACCCCCCACTTGTGATACATCATTTGAAAGCTAATTTCATTGCCAATCCAACGTTTTTATAATTTTTGATATTTGTTCAACACCAGCGCCCTCTTTGGTCAAATTTTAAATTACATTAGGACCCTTTGTGATACATCATTTGAAATGGTTTGAAATTATCTGTGAACTAATGCAAGAATTGTTTAAATTCATCCATTCGTTCAAAAGTTGCAACCTAAGCTTGAAAGATTTCTAGGCCCAGAACCAGCTCATGTCTTTCAATGTAACTTTTGAACGAGTGGGTGGATTTCAAAAATTCTTGCAACAGTTTACAGAAAATTTCAAACCCTTTCAAATGAGGTATCACAAAGGGCCCTAATTTAATTTAGAATTTGACCATAGAGGGCGTTAGAGTTGAACAATTATCAAAAATTATTAAGGCGTTGGATTGGTAATGAAATTAGCTTTCAAATGATGTATCACAAGTGGGGGGTGGTCCGAACGAATTTTCAGGAGGGAATTCACAGTCGGCAGTGGTGTACAAATTTTCGACAGTGTTAGTGGGAAATGTTAGGCAGTGGTTCCAAAATAGAACAAATTCGACAGTGGTCTGTGAATTTTTAGGCTGTCGGGGGACTTTACAGTCGGCAGTGGTGTACAAATTTACGGCAGTGCCCTGAAAATTCGGCAGTGGTGTACAAATTTTTGGGGTGTGAAATGCCCTCCAGAATTTTCATGTTTTATTTGGTTTGCGAAATATTTGTGGTGGCTCCTTTTCATTGGAACTCTCTGTATATCAAAAAATGCAGTTTATCATGTAATATATGTGTGCCAAATTTCATTGGAATATTTTAATAAATTCGGAAAAAAGGGGGGTGTGCTTGGTTTCATTGACACCCGGTATATGTATAAACAGCAGGGGCGATATCTATGTATCAAAGAGGTTAAACTTTCTGAATAAATTTTAACTTTAGTCTACTTGACATGCAATCCATAAACGTCTCTTGCTTGTCAGAAGTGACAGAAATGAACTGACCGTAGTCGGGGAGTTTCCAAGATAAAACGGTTGATTAAAATCGCAAGAAATGCAAGAAAAGTGTAGTACCAGAAATCATATTATAACGGACCCAGGAGCAGTATGAGTCAGGCGTTCTCATTTACCTCAAGATTCCTCTTTGTGTCAATAAATAGTAACAACGTATGGGGAGGATCAGTGTTTTTCTGCTTTTTGGCGCTGACAGCAATTTTCACATAAATTGAAACGCGTTTTAAAAAACGGGCAAAGCCTGACTCACACTGCCCAGCTAGATCGATTCGAATTTATGTCAGTTCCTCTTCGACATCGCCGATTTGAATCAACCCCAATCGTGACGTCACAAGGGGGGGCTGGCTCGTAAGAACAGTGACAGTGACTGTTGCCAAATTTTAACAATGACAAACAGTGCAACACTTCTTGTGACGTCACGTAACCAGACAGTCTTCAGTTAGCTGCAGTCTATTAAAACTGCAATATCTTTATTTTTCAGTACAACAAAAGTGGTGGGGCGGAAAACGGATGGATTACGCCCTGTATTGTCCTGAAGGTTTGTCAAACTTCCCTACAAATGCCCTCCCCCACCTCTTCCACGCCAGTTACTGGGAAAGTTGTGATGTCATAGCGTTTATACTGCGCCAAATTGGCGGTTTCGAAGCTGCCCCAATGTCTGGAATCGAGGATAAAGAGATATGTTTCAAACCTGGCCAACCGAGGGAAAAGTGGATTAAAAAAAGGACTTCGGTTAAAGTGAAAGTAATTGAAGAATCCAATTTACACGTTCCAATGAAAAGGAGCCACCCTAAATATTTCGTAAACCAAATAAAATATGAAAATTCGCTCGGACAGGTCGATTTTTATTTGGAGGGGACACTTAAATCCATGCTTGGCGAAATTTCAAAACTCACCCCCTAACCCCCACCTAAACCCACTTCACAATTTTAAATGGCAACCCCCCACTTGTGATAAATCATTTGAAAGATAATTTCATTGCCAATCTAACGCTGTAACAATTTTTGATATCTGTTCAACTCTAGCGCCCTCTATGGTCAAATTTAAATTACATTAGGGCCCTTTGTGGTACATCATTTGAAAGGGTTTGAAATTCTCTGTAAACTGATGCAAGAATTTTTGAAATCCACCAACTCGTTCAAAAGTTACATTTAAAGACATGAGTTGGATTTGGGCCTAGAAATCCTTCAAGATTAGGCTGTAACTTTTGAACGAATGAATGGATTTAAAAAATTCTTGCATTAGTTTACAGATTATTTCAAACCCTTTCAAGTGATGTATCAGAAAGGGCCCTTATGTAATTTAAAATTTGATCATAGAGGGCGTTAGAGTGTTAGAATGACAATGAAATTAGGTTTCAAATGAGGTACCACAAGTGGGGGGTTGCCAACAAAAATTTTGAAGTGGGGGTTAGGGAGCGAATTTTCATATTTTATTTAGTTTACGAAATATTTGGGGTGGCTCCTTTTCACTGGAACAGCCCTATATATTGAACTAACATTGCGTTTGCAGAACGTTACAGCCAACCATCGTGCCAATGACGTCATCGTCAGGGAAGGCGCCCCTCAAGTTTTATCGGCGAGGTTCATGTATGGACCTTTAGACATGGTAGCCTTGACAGGGGAAAAAGTGGACATTCACGTTATGAAGGAGATAAACGCCGGCGAATGGGTCCAGATTGCCACGGAAGTAACAGATAAGACTGGAAGGGTGACGCATACTATTCCTGAAGATAAATCTTTTAGTTATGGATTATATCCAGTCAAAGTAATCACCTTTATTTGGTTTGAATTTTTGGATTTTTAACTTTAGAAAATCATTTCAGATGGTTGTTAGAGGTGACCACACCTCCGTTGATTTCTTTATGGCTGTAGTTCCTCCAAAGACGGAATGCGTCGTTTTCAGTATTGATGGATCCTTTACTGCTAGCATGTCGGTTACTGGGAGGGATCCGAAGGTTAGAGCTGGGGCCGTCGATGTTGTCAGGTGAGCGGGTTATGCATCAGGTTTGGACAAAAATATGAAATAATTCGATTGTCAATTTTTTCGTTCAGTCAATTTTGACTCTGTCTAATTCGGACAGGAAGCGCAGTCGCGGTCAAAATATCCAAGATCCAAGAAAGGGATGAAAAATGATGATTTTTGAAAAATAATGAAGAAAATGTAATTGTATGAATTGAATGAATTTGTTTCAAAAAAATTAAGTTGGCGTGTTTTTGCTGTCCAATTCGATAATAATAATATGCCCCTTTCCTAAGAAAAATTCAAAAACGGCAACTTTTGCCCCTAAATTGTCATTTGAAAAAACGGCTTGAACAAAAATCAGCTATAAAATCCGGTAATAAAAATACAGGGTGTCCCCGTACTTAGGCTGCAATATTTTACCAGTGCGTTCTACGATCAAAATTATGACTAAAAGTTTAGTAAACATGTTTCGAAAATCCATCCTAAGGGAGCTAGGGCCCCCCCCCCCTCAAAGGGAGTAAAAAAAGATAGTTATTTCTTCAATTTCTGAGGAACAGCTTACGATAGGGTCACGAAATTTTGAACTTTGTCGTAGCTTTTTGTGATGTAATGATTTTTGGCAAAAGTTTCAAGGACGTGCGTGAGTGGAGGGGCCGCGGACATTATTTTATCGAACTTTTTTGTACGACATCTTGGGTCAATTATGAACACAAATTTGAATTCCTTGTACATTTTTACGTTAAAAAGATGCTCTAGTTGAAACTCGATAGCTCAGGCCGTTTTTGAGGAAAATCGATTTGAAGTTCTTTTTCTACGCCGAAAATGTGCAAAATTGATTGGATAGAGTATGGAAAATCCATTTTCTTGTGATTTTCTTTGGAATTTCAAGCATAGGACATGTAAGTAGGTTAAAATTGTTTGTTTTTTGACGATCACTCAGCATCTGATAATTTTAGGTATTTTGAGTGCCACAGTTACCCACTTTTATACCACGAAATTGAACTTTCAAATCGATTTTCCCCGATGAGCTATCGAGTTTCAACTAGAGCACCATTTTTACGTAAAAATGTACGGGGAATTCAAATTTGTGCTCACAATTGACCCAAGGTGTCGTACAAAAAAGTTCGATACAAAAATGTCCGCGACCAAGTTCAAAGTTTCGTGACCCTATCGTAAGCCGTTCCTCAGAAATTGAAGAAATAACTATTTTTTTCAGTACTAGCTTTAAAACCTACGGTTTATCTTTGAACTGAGAAGTCCGTTTTTTTGTTAGTAAGTGAAAAAACTAAAAAAGTACTATATTCACCACGGTAGAGAAGACTACTTTAAAATAGTTCTTATCTTTTTTTACCTTGGTCAATAATATACAATTTTTACCCCCTTTGAGGGGCCCTAGCTCCCTTAGGATGGATTTTTCGAAAAATGTTTACTAAACTTTTAGTCCTAATTTTGATCGTAGAACGCACTGGTAAAACATTGCAGCCTAATTGCGGGACACCCTGTATACAGTTTTTTCAAGGTACCGATTTTTGGCCACAAGAGCACCAAGTGTGAATACATTTATACCTATAAGCAGAATTGGAAAAGCTTTCATATGGGGACGCGGAAAATAGGAGTGGGGTTTGCATTTCCATTTTTAAAGTTAATGTGCCAAAATGGCACTTCGTGTGGGCCGATTTAGCCCAAAGCCTTTTCAGCTCCGAAATCCATAAAATGTTCACGTTCCAAATTTCAGCCAGATTGGTCCAGTAGTTTGGATGTAGCGTGTTTACAGACACACGGACATTTTTTGGATTCCCAGTATCCTAAAACGTAAAGATTTGACGATTTTTCTGAATTTTACGATCGATTCCAGTAACTGCTCCGCGGAGCGTAGAAGTTAAAAATCAATGATTGTGTTATTAGTTATGTCAAAACCGATTGAACTATTGTCAATTTCAGAGACGGTAGAAACTTCAACTTTTTGATTTGTAAACATGTACACCAACTGACGTTAATATTTCTCTCATTCCTGTATAATAAATATTAAAAATGTGATTTTCGCGACTGAAATGACTTTTTGTTTTTCGAAAAAGTTTCACTAAAGGTTTTCAACCCTGAAATTTGGCTCAACGGATTTTGATAAAATTTGGTATGGAGGTTAGTGTTGGCCTTCTGGTGAGCCCAGTTAATTTTCTTGCCAATCCGCAGACGTCAAGTGCCTTTTTGGCATGTTAACTATGAAACACCAATTTTTCTTATCAGCACATGAAATGTCTTCAAAGTCTGCATCCAAGAATGTATTCACACTTAGCACCTTTTCGGCATAAAATCAAACACTTCGAAATTTCGAAATAACATTAGGTTTGTTTTTGCAGTGGTTATAAACCGATTGTAAACTGACTGCACCTGCGCAATTATGTTTTAGTAATACTGTTTTACCTACTGAGTAGACTGGCTCCCTTCATGCACTGGAATTATTGAAATCATCAATAACAAGCGACAAGCTACAAGTACCATTTTGGCGTATCAACTTTGACATGTGAATAAAAAGCTCTCATTTTCTTTATCAGCACATGAAAAAGTCTTCAAATTCTGTTTTCAAAAATATATTCAAACTTAGTGCCCTTTTGGCAAAAACTCGTAAAATTTTGAGAAATCCTAGAAAACGCTTTAAGGTTGGTGTAAAGAAAATAATAGTAGTTTATAACCCAAACCGTAAATATACATTTTTCTTCCTACACCAGATAAAAATAAATGATTAATTAATTTTCAAATTTGAGAACCCAAGTGACAGATCTAGACTTCAAGTCCTACAATTTAAATTTGGCAAAATCGCGCGTGCCGTCTTCTGTCATACGCCATCGCCGTCGCCATATTGTCCATTTTACACGCCTAGCCGTTAGTATAATTTTTACACGGCTAGCCGTGAGAAGCGGTACTTTCACAGTCCTTTTGAATCCCGAAAATCTCATTCTCGTTGATGATGTTTTTGAATGATGTTTAAAAAATACTAGAGATGGGTCGACGGAAATTTTCCATTTTGGAAAGTTTCCAAATTGGGAATATTTCCGGGAAGAAATAAACGAGGTTCGGGCAATCTTTTCCAGGAAATATTCCTCGAAACTTTCCGGGTAATTTTCAGAGAACTTTCCTAAAATATTCTCCGGTTTTTGAATTTGGCTCCAAAAGCGGTTTTTTAACCTAAAAGAGCGCTGCCGTAAGTAACCAAAATCGGAAAAAACTTGTTAATTCTTGTTGTGATCAGCACATGAGCAGCAGCAAGAGTGTGAACGCTCTTATCAAAATATTCTATCCACATTTTTCAATTTTTTTATTTTTATTGTATTTAATTTACTTTACTTACACATTTTTGTCGAAGGAAATATGATGTATTTGGTAATTTTGAGTAGGTAACTCCGCCTAGAATTCATTTAAAGCAAAATCAAAAAATTTTCAATAAATGGGAATTTACCCATCTCTAAAAAATACCGAGCTTAGTTGGCTCGGGTTAAAGGTGTGTATACATACGCAGTAATTGACAATCTAATGTTACCTAGGAAATGTTCATCTAGCTTTAAGATTACCCTAGGTCAAAAATCTGATTCGTCCACTTAAATCTCTTATAACTTGAGAGCTATTGGAGCCTGCAAGTTGTGTCGTGTCAGAATTTGATGCCGAGCGTGCTGAGACATCTTGTATATCTAAATCAGCCCGAATAGAAAATACCCAAATGCCTCATTTAAGTACTTCTTGGTTGCAGGCATTGGCAGGAACTCGGTTATTTAATAATTTACATCACTGGGCGACCCGACATGCAACATCGCAGAGTCGTTTCCTGGCTCTCCCAGCATAACTTCCCTCATGGTTTAGTTTCCTTCGCTGATGGTCTTTCAACCGATCCTCTAGGCCACAAGGCAGCCTACCTAAATAATTTAATACAAGTACGTGTTTTTTCACAAGATTTAAATAACTGGAGGATTTTTTTAGAATTATGGTGTGATAATTCATTCAGCTTACGGTAGCAGTAAGGACATAAGTGTATATTCGTCGATAGGTTTAAAACCAAAAGAAATCTTCATTGTTGGAAAGGCGTCGAAAAAGCAGCATTCCCAGGCAACTATTCTAGTGGACGGTTACGCAGCCCACTTGACCATCCTAATGGCGTACGGAGGATCTCGTCCTGCTCAAGGAAACGCGCGAATGGTAATTCCGAGGGGTTATTTCGGTTTGCCTGGTCAAACGTTTTCCAGGCGAAGAAGGTAAGTTAATTTTTTTGGGATTTAGTTTGCTCTCGCTTCCATATCTACTTCGATTTTTTTTCTTAATTAAGCAGAATGGTAGGTAGTAGTTAACATATGCATGTGGTGGTGTCACTGTTTCAGCCACGACACGACCATCTCATCACCTGCGCGCAACAGTGGTTTTCTCAAGCGCAAAGTTTACATTACTCATGTCTAACATTGACCGATAAAGTTCTTAGGATATGGTAACTATTTCAGTAACCTTGCACCATCACCCGTAGTTTCTGATTTGCACACGTCTCTGTTGGTATTTGCTGCGATTTCGTTGACGTCGCCTGAGTTTCCTGCTTTGTTAACCGACTAAAACCTAAACATCATTAAAAAATGCTTAAAAAACATCTAAAAGCTTTAGCTAAAGCACTTTGCGCTTTATTAAACTGGGTCTTTGAGAAGACATTGATAAACCAACCGATAAACGCATTTACATAAAACAGATTTAAACAACACAGCTTTTTGTGTGGAACACCTTTTTACAACTGAAGCGTTCTTGAAGTTAAAACCAATTTGACTTAGTTCTCAGTTGTGAAAAGTTAAACCTCATTCACAACCACTCAACGTACGTGACGTAACAAAGTTTAACAATCGTCAACAATGAAAAGTCAGAAGCTGTCATGAACGATTGTCGACCTTTGTTAAAGTTTGTTTCGTTACGTACGTAAAGTGGTTGTGAATAGCTCTTACTGTTATTGCCAAAAGTTCTAATCGACAAAACATCAGTGCGTTCAATAAGTAATTCAAATGCCAATTTAGTAAATATTATTGAACGCACGATAGAATAATGGAGAACTTCACAATGCAATTAGATAGAATACAACCTTTGTTATACAACTTAAAATAAGAAAATGCATGTTGTTAATTCTGTTGCACAGTGAAGTAAAACTACCATTTTTGGACGTGAAAAAATATTTAATGGATAAACTTACCACATAGTTAATTTCTTTGACTCTTTGACTGTTTCTGACGTGGTATCAGGCGAATTTCTCATCTATTGGTGAGATGCCAATAAACTCTACATACTCCAAATGGGCTGTGTATTCAAGTAATTTTTCTCAATTGCGGTTTAACCGGAAATTAGTAATTACCCCAACTTTGTTTTAACCTCCCCACTCCACCACTTAAAAAAGGGAGGTTACTGCAATCACTAAAATTTTCGAATTTGAAGTAACCCAGGTCTTCACGTTTTGAGGCCTTAGGAACCCAAAATAGTGTATTAAAAAAGACGGTTCATAAGGCACGAAGATGTTTGGACAATGAGGGCGAAAAGCCCGAGTTTTACAAAATCCGAGTGCGATAAGAGCCTTATGAAACACTTTCTTATACATTTTTTTCTATTTCGGATACCCAAAAAGGCATCCCATACCCTAACTTAGATCTGAAAAACTTCTGGAGCCAATCGTGCAGCCGGAAATGCCATTTAGGCACATGAACTTTGAAGTTTTAAATACAGTCCCCATTTTTGATCAATACATCAATACATCCAAGGAATGTATTCAGTATTAGTGTCCTTTTAGTGAAAAGTTCAAAAATGCTAGATTTTTAGCCCACTTTAGAAACACGCTACAGCCCAAACCCCGCCTTGACCGATTTGGCTGAAATTTGGTACGTGGAGATCGTTTTACCCACAGAAGAGTCGAACAGTTTTTGGAAGCAATCTGGCCACGAAAAGTGCCATTTTGCACATAAATTTTGAAAATCTTAAAATGTAATGTCACCATAAGCCGCCTCTTTTTATACCTCCATAAGAAAGGTAGTTAAAGTCTGGTTTAAAAAATGTATTCACCGTTTCGACGACCTGCATCGATTTGCCACTTAAAAATCAAGGATTCACGCGATGGGGAGGTTCCAGCCGCTTCTCTGCTGCAATTTCTCAAATATAATCATGTTTTATCTTAACGGATTCGCTGATCTTCCATTTTTTCTCAGTAAAAAACATGTATCATATTTGACAGCAGAAAGTGCAGTCACGGGCAGGGCCACCCTAAATTTTCAGAAAAACCAAAGAATTCGATGAAAAATTGAAATTTTTGGAAAACGCAAAACACGTCAAGTTTATTTTTCCGATACAAATTCAACTGGGCAATTAGTTTTTTTAAAGTCTTTTTTGTAATTTTGACAGATTGAAACATTAAAGAAATTGGAGACATTTAAAAATATTTAAAAAATGCAGCAGTGAAGCGGCTGGAACCTCCCCATCGCGTGGATCTTTGCCTTGGGTTTCTAGTCGAATTAGCAAAGAAAATGTATGACTGGTTTCCATAATGGTTTTAGAACTTTTTTAGAACATACAAATTGAAACATTCATTAGAGAAAAGTAGGTATAAATAAGTCCTTTTTAGGCAGTTCTAAAACCGTCGTTGAAACCAGTCTTATACAATTTCTGTGCTAATTCGGCTAGAAACACAAGTCAAAGATCCACGCGATGGGGAGGTTCCAGCCGCTTCACTGCTGCATTTTTTTTGAAACCAGAATTTGAAGACCTTTCTGATGGTGACAATAAATCTTTCAAAAACTTGTTTTGGGTGGTTAAATAAGTGAATAATTTAAAGTTGGACATTGGTGTGCCAAAACGGCACTTTCCGTGGGCCGATTGAATCCAAAATTTGTTCAGCTCTTTGACGTGCAATACAATCCCCATGTGCAAAATTTCAGCTAAATCGGTTCAGGGGCTTGGGCTGTACCGCGATTTTAAAGTCCGATAAAAATCAATTTTTTTTAAATTTTTGGTCAAAAGGGCACTGAGAGTGAATACATTTTTAGAAGCAGAATTTGAAGGCCTTTCCTATCGTGACGTGAAAAATGGGGGTTTGCATTTAAAATTAGAAAGTTGATGTGCCAAAATGGCATTTCTAGTTGCGCGATTGGCTCCAAAAGCTTTTCAGATCTAAGTTGGGTTATGAGATGCCTACGCACCAAATTTCAGCTAAATCGGTCTAGTAGTTTTGGCTGTGGCGTGTTAAACCGGAAGTGA
Source organism: Pycnomerus fuliginosus (assembly GCA_963924575.1). Classification (NCBI taxonomy): domain Eukaryota; kingdom Metazoa; phylum Arthropoda; class Insecta; order Coleoptera; family Zopheridae; genus Pycnomerus; species Pycnomerus fuliginosus. The sequence continues at coordinate 32,832,987 of OZ004618.1, read as the reverse complement.
AAAAAATTACTTCAATACATACCTCATCCAAAGCCCATTTGGAGTATATTTACAAAGTTTATTGGCATTATCTCACCAACAGATGAGAAATTCGCCTGGTGCAACATGTCTGAATGACCCTGTATAGGAAGACTATACCATTGTTTAATGTAAACTCAGACACAAAAATAGTAACCTGGCAGTTAGCACAAAAATATGGAAAGGAGTACGAAGCAAACTTATTTTTGCAGTTGGGAGAATTTCCTCATTCAAGTAAGAAAGTTAAAAGTAATTAAGTTTTTGCCATGAATTGTTGGTCTTTGGATTAATGAGGTAATTTAAATGGGACAGTGGTCTTGGAATACGGACTATTAGCATGACATAGGTCCGCCATCTTTGTTGGACTAGGTTGAGGTTGTTACCATGGCAATGAAGCTAAACAAAGTGAGAATTTCATTGGGTAGATTCAATTATTTCAGCACAAAGCCCTTTGTAGACAAGATGTAACGATTTAATCGATAACAATTCTTCAAATTATCAATAAAAAAAGAAAAATTGAAAAAACCGGAGAAATGACAATCGCTATAACGCCTTAAATTGCAATAAAAATCAAATATGCGTTGATACGCGTCATATTTCGATTGTTTTTATGCAAGGGAGTCATTTTTCGACAACGGCAACGGTGTCCTGAATTCATGTTCATAACTGAAGTGGTAATTTCACTTTTTGTAAGTGAAATTTTACCGTTGGTTTTATGATGATTCCTTGAAGCATGTTATCGGTTTTTACAATTTTGCTGGTAAATTGTGAGTTTTTTCAAAAACATTTAAGACCCAAAAAAGCTTTAAAATTGATTGAAGAATTAACACCGCATAGACAAATTACCAACATTTAAAAACATAAAAAAGTTCAAGAACAAATAACATTAGGACCATCCTGTATAACAGGGATCCGATTTTTGGATAATGTCTGAAGTACCATCATCAATTGCTGCCTCTTGGTCTGCAACAATACTGTATAAAATTTCAGAATCCTGCGATACACCATTCAGATGATATTAAATAAAAACGATTAAAAATGAAGAACTTTGGCGGCTTATAACATCAAGAGGAATCACAATTGACCTAAAATTTTTGCACCAAACCTCGTCATTTGAACAGTAGATTATGTGGTGTCGTTCAGACTCACCCTGTATTTCAATGTCAAAAAATCCTAAACAGGTCAAACCTTAAAGTTAAAACAAATAGAAACCAAATCTATAAATAGCGTTATTTTTTTTTAAAAGTCAAAGAAAGTTAGTTGACACAAAGTTCATAAATGGGAAAAGGAATGCAAGTCATACACTATCACTAGAAACACCCCATCACTACACCGAAAAACTTGATTTACACACCTTATGAGTTTCGAACATGAAGTGCTCATTATCAAAGTCAAATGAGTCAAGTTTTTCGGTGTAGTGGGGTGTTTCTAGTGATAAAACGTTCTTAAACCATGATGAAAAAAGGTAAAAAAGTCAGTTTCTTAATAAAGTGAATTCCTTGTCTTCTTTTTCCTTTCGACTTGTGTCGTTTGTTAAATATTGTAGTAACTTTGCCCTAACGGCATATATTGCAATATTTCATGTGCAAAAAAGGTAAAAAGGAACTGTAAAGGTTCTTTGGTCGGATGACCTGAACTGACCAATAAACATTACTGAAATTAACTGGTCAGTATGATGAACTGATTTTGTTGCAAAAGGAGTGTTTTTAATGGAGTGAATTAAGAATTTTCATTATTTGCTTTTTCATTTTGCAAGCAAAATAACTTTATTGCTTGCCCCTTGCAAGATTTTGACGCTCATTGACCTTTTTAAAAAAAGTATGGTTTCAAAATTAATCAGCCCACGGCCCATCTCAAAAAGCAAATTAACGGAGCTATAAATTACAACAAAAACTATCGTAGGAATTCAAGTAATAGAATACTAGTGCGCTTTACAGGGCATAGTATGGTAAAATTTACTGTACTGTGTACAGGTTGTTTTTGATAATTTGGTAATTTAGTATACTGACTGAACTTGTGACTAAGTCCTAACAGACCATGACAGATCAAGACATGAAAAATTACTGGCAATTTTAAGAACAAAGAGTCTCTTTTTCCCCCTTTTCGCAAATATCTCAAAAGTTGATCAAAATTTTACAATGCCTCATAACAATTACTTTTCAGTCATTTGTAACATATATGTATTAGAGGTATATTGCTGATTATGTCCGGGAAGCCGCAACATAAAAGAGAGATAGACGCGACCGGTCGCGACCGTTCTATCGCCATTGGAAGCTTGTGGTGTTGCATAAGCAACGCGTTTTACTTATCATTTTACTTCAGTGACAACTTGTCAAAGTGTTGTCATTATCGCCCTCACGTTCGTTCGTTGCTTTTTCTCCACATTATTAAAATCTACCTTTAAGAGATAATCATGGTTCGTCAATGTTTTTCTGTGCTATAGAAAACCAGGAAAGCCTTATTCTTAACGGAGCTGAAGAAACATGATCGGTTACCCAAGTAAGTACTGATCTTAATAAGAATAAGTCCCTTTATCTCAAACAACAAACCCTAACAACAAACCTCTGTGATTCCTGCTTATCTTAATTATGCCTATGATAGATCATTATTTGTTTTTTCAGGTTTTCAAAGCACCTTGAAACTAATAGTGCCTGGTTGGAAGTGTGCGGTTTAGACTGACTGACTGAAATGTGTTGAGGCGGTCGCAACTGGAGCATCAAAGTCAACATGACTTCTATATTTAATGTACCTGCATGTCTTACAGATATTGACCAATGTAAATGAGATAATTAATACCACCGAGAACAATTTCTCCAGATAAACATCAAGGTAAACGTAAATTTGCAAATCCAAGATTTATAAGTGAAGTTGATGTTTTAGATCTGGATTCACCTAAAAACGCAAAAAGAACCATTCAATTTACCAAAGAAGCAGATAAGATGAAGTCTCAAAGAATTAAGCAGCAGATGATTCGTCTATGGCAGCAGTTAAGTCCAAGGAAGTAATCGAAGGTTACAGAAACGAGTTACAAATAAAATGAGGAAAACTTTTAGACAATCAGTACCTAGGTACCTAAATATGTAGTAGATCGTGTACATTTAAATAATAAAGATTCAGTTAAGTTTCATGATTCTTACACAGATTCTTAGGTCTTCCCAAAAGCAAAAAATTATGACAAAAATCTTCAATTTTTCTAGTTAAGTGGGACGCAATTCTGAAAGGCGTAAGTACTTGTACCTACTTACTTATACCTGTAGCCACTCGAGGGCCTCCTAACTAAAAAACTAATTTGTACTTAGCTTTATTACCTACAAGACTCTTCTTCTTCAGAAAATAATAAACTACCATCAGTATCGATACCTACCTATATGCTAAACAGACAGAATTATATTAATGTATGATATGTAGTTTACCACCTAGAGAATGGAAGCTGATTTTTATTTTAGAAGCAAACAATTACCACAGAGTGAACCGTCAAAATGACATTTATCATTTATTACGACTGCACCACCTCAACTCCATTAAAATTGCCCAAATTAGCTGCGATTAAAATACGTGCGAGTTTGAGATTGAATTTAAAATGCGCCCCACTGTGTTTGATACCCGAGGGACCCCGTCATAATCAAGCTAAGTATGCAATCCTTGATACAAAAAGCATTAGACGGAGACGAACATATCCCTCTCTTTTGGTTCCTGGCCATTCAATGGGTTGAAATAGGGAGTTAGCCATATACCTCTAATACATATATGATTTGTAATACCTCTAAAATTGTTACAGAGGTCGAAAGTATAGTGATTTTCCTAATTCTCAGGCGGACATACATCATACATTTGCGGTTTTTATTTTTTTTTATTTTATTTTATCGGCAAACACATGTCAATGATTACACATGTTAAACGTCTGCCAAAAGTTACGTTTTATCTCTTCAAGCTTTTTGTTTATTTTAGGAAGATTGTTGACATAGAACTATCGGGTGTCCCAAAAAAAACCGGACAAAATATTCTTTCAAGTAAGTCAGCCATTTCTTAACCGATTTGGATAGACTTGGTCTTAAATTAAAGCTAAAGAATCAGGCTTTCGGACTTTGCAAGAAACGTCGACAGATGGCGCTGCCTTATTGATACTTGTCTTTAAGGCTTATTTTAGGTGCGTGGGGATTGGTCGGACAACAACTAATGGTTATGAGACCCAAATAGCCTTGAAGATCTTTCTTTTTTCTTCAAAAATCTTTTTTCAGAAGTCCATTTGGCGTAAGTGTTAATTTTCTGTGATTTTTCCAAAAAAAGTGTTTTTGCGTATTTTCATGCTTCCATAACCATGACTAAAGTAACATTGATGCACATAGGGCTTTATTTTCAATAATAACAGTTTAGTTGCCCCCCATACTGGCATTCGCGCCACTGTTTTCACAATATTCGTTGATTTATAACTGAAAATTAAGATTTATATGCATTACTGTTCTTTGGTCATGGCCATTAATGCGTGAAAATACTCAAAAACACATTTTTTTTTAATTACAGAAAATTAATGCTTAAGCCAAATCGACTTCTGAAAAAGGATTTTTGAACAAAAAAGATAGATCTTCAAAGCTATTCGAGTGTCACACCGATTGGTCGTTGACGGACCAATCCCCATGCAATTAAAATAAACCTTTAAAGCAAGTATCAATAGGACTACTACGGCAGCGCCATCTGCCGTAGTTTCTCATGCAGTCGAAAGCCTGATTCTTTGGCTGTAATTTAAGACCACGCTCATCCAAATCGGTTAAGAAATGGCAGACTTATTCCCAAAAATATTTTGTCCGGTTTTTTTTGGGACACCCGATAGTTGGAACTATACTTTAGTTTATCTTAACTGTGTTAACCCTGTAAATCAACAACATTTATTTGAAAATCTTACTTTGATAACTTGCTCGTCTCCATTTATGGCAATTGTTAACTTACCCACCCCTGTGTACATTTTTTCTCTCACCTATGTGGTAAGTTTATGTGAATGATGTGTTATTGCGGCCTAAGGTGTGCTGTAATTTTGAACCTTTCATGCCATATTGCTCATTCAACTTCTTCTATTGTGTATCAACGCCGTCTTTATTTCACAGCCGATCAGCAAAGCGAGCAACATCGTACCCCATAGCCTCGGAGGTAGTAACGCCCCTGGAAAGGTCACTAAGTTCCCGCCGCTATCAATTGCCGAAAACTACGCTTTCTACCATTGGAAATAATCAAAGTTCCGGATAAATAATCTCTTAAGACACTACTATTCCTCAGCAGTAGCACTGCGTAGGTCTTGCCGTTGTTTATATTTTTCTACCTTTAAAACTTGGAACAAATTCACTGAGAAAATGTTGGATATGAAAATTATTTTTTGTATCGTTACCGCTTTTTCTAGTTGTTATATACACAGGGTGTGTTTAGCCACACCTTGGGTTGGGTGACATTGAAAATTGGCGTATTCATTAAAAATTCATCATTCCAATACATATTTACCTTTTTATACCATGTATTAAACCTACTTGTGTACAATACATACCACACAAACCAATTTTCTCTGCCTCCTCTTCAAAAAGAGCCTGTAATGAACAAGTTACATGTGCAAACAAGCATGTCAATCCTCCAATATCGTGTATCTACGTACTGACAAATCATTTTAAAAATGCTTGTTCACTGTAATTGGATGTAATGTGTAAATATTTGTTGTAAAATATGATGATCCAAATTAGCCAAAGATATATTTTAAAAGAGCGTATTTTCGACATTTTTACGTCTAAGATATTACTATTTTTCCTGTTTTTCTTGTATCTTCTATCATCTAAAATGATTTGGAGACTAGGAAGTTGAATATTTGGTGTTACTTGTGTGACAAGTTGAGAGTTTATTCATTTGTTAAGTTTGGTATATGTTATTACCTCAAGAGTATATATTGTAATATTTACTGTAGATTGTGATAGAACAAAAAATTTATGTACATTTAGTATTCCATGTATATAAAGTATTCATACAAATGTTAATAAACAGGATGATACGAAATTCATATTTTTATCATTGCAACAGACTTCCTAAGTTTAATGCGGTTTTTTTTACCATTATATAAACATGGATGCAATTTCCTATTGGCCTATTCCCTGAGACCTCCCACTCCGACTTGCGTGCGCGTGCACATAGGTCTCATGCATCCCGCTGATTGGTTATAGTTTACGCGGGATTTTTGAAAAATGTCAATCTGACAGACAAGTTACTAAGCAACAAGAAAAACCCTAGTTGTGTGGTTGCCTAGACTTTTGATTTGAATTTGAAGGACCCTATACAATAATGGGCCTGGGCCCATCTCAACCAAATTTTAAATTATGTAAAGCGAGGGATAAGTGAATGTTTGGTGAAAAAATAAAAGTGTGGTATCTTGTAGTTTCCAAGAAAAAAAAATCGTGAAAAATGCCATTTTCGGGACCCAAATAGGTTTAGAGCCACATAAAAATGTGACCGCCTGGCAAATTTTCTAATTTTTGTATTCAATGTTGTAAGAATACTTTGTTATACCTCCACAAAAAAATCAAAGTTTGGAATCGTCTAGATTGTGATAATCAAGGAAAACTCATGATGGTAAATTCAGAAAATCAAGTGTGTTCGGTTAATACAATTCAGAAAAAATTAAAGTCAAAGCACTTTTAACGAAATTCCTGTTAGTGTCAATAATAAAACAGTAAAAATAAAGGTTGAACGGAATCATTTGTTGTTAATTATTGTCTTTTAGTATTACTGTTTGTAGAGAGGTTTGTTGACACAACTAAAAGCCCATTTAACAATCCAATAGGAAAAAAGCCTGACTTACACAACTCTTGCTTTTTGGAGTCTAACGACTACATTTAGACAATTTCTTTTAAAAATACACCTACCTACTTTTTCATTTAATGTTTTATTATTACTAATTCTCAAATATTCAAGATTCGATGATCTGATGTAGGTATACAGGGTGTCCCAGATTCAATGTGACGGGCAATACTTCCGCCGTGACTGGAAGTTAAATTCTGAATTTTGGCATGAGTATATTTCGACGTCCGACCATAGTCCGACGTATCTTTTTAGTGACTACATTCATATACTTCACTTCCGGTTTTACCGGAAGTTGACATCATCAATTTTGATATTTTTAAAAGTAACTGAAGAATGCAAACAATGTACAAAATTCAACATGATGAAACAGTATGTAGAAGAACTGGAAGAAAACCTAAGAAACAAAATCAAGATTTTGAATGAGACAATCAAGAGATAATTGAAAAATTGAAAAAGTATAATAATAATTCTTGACACTGACTTACACAGTTTACTAGTAGCACAGTAATAGTAAGCGGCAAAACTAAATATGTTAACAAAATGGCTTAAGAATAACAACAGATAATAATAATAATTTAAGGAAAAGAATGATTACCAAGAAGAATGTAGAGCTGTGATTTACCTTTTAAAGTTTTAACTTCATTTATTATTGCTTGATAGGTGCATTAACTTTTTTAAGCCACTCGGAGAAAAGAAATGTCTCCGACTGCAAAAGGAGTTTTTAAAATATGTTTCCAAAAAGAAATAGGACATACCGGTTTTTGATTTTGACTTTGTTGGCTAGACACGTCACTACTTTCGGTAGGAGATTTGAATTCCAAAACGTCATTGAATTGCACTTTTTTAGGAGACTTTGTCATTGAGGTATTGGCCCGTTCTTGAGTGATATTCTGTAGCTTCACATTCAGTCCTTTATGCACCTCCTCTTTTTGAATTATTAAATTCTTTATTTTCTCGACTTCATCCTCCATGTTTTTGACAGTTTCACGCTTTTCCTCTGCTTCGTCAGTCAACAGCGTTAATTTTTCTTTTAGATACTGAGAAGAAGCGAATAAATACTTTTTCTTCTTCTCCATTTCCTCATTATACTTATTCAGTGCCAATTGATCAGATTCAAATTTTGCCCTCAGTTGTGAGAGTTCTAGTTCAGAATTGTTCCTTAACTGTGTAATCTGTTCCTCCAAACTTGATAACTCCGTCGAAACTTTAGTGTGTCTGCTTTCAGCTGCCATTTCCTTTTCTTTTAAGTTAATACGTTCATTTCTTTTTTCTTGTAGTATACTTTTTAACTCGAATGCTTCCTTTTTCGAGTCCAGTATATCTTGTATCATTGCCATCTTCTCCTCGCACTTTTTCAAATAAGTCTCTTGCAAAGCTTTCAGATTCTGTAATGTATGAAATGAGCAATTATACAGGACTGTTACAACAAATTATGTTTGATTTCATATATTAACATTTAATTATTGCTACTGTTACAAACATTTGTAACAACCCCAACAGTCGGAATCCGTTCTATAAAACCCTTCAAATCTGACAAGCTCCTAATTTCCACCTGCGTAATATAAATTTTGGGCTTCAAATTTGACAATTTCAAATAGTGTCTGCCAAACCTTTTTGCTCTTAAAAGTTTTTCATGGGAAATATAGAGAAATTTGAATTCGCTTAATCAGAATAATGGTGTAAGAACGTTTTGTTGCGGATTTGATCAAGGTAAGGTTGCAAAAAGAACTCGATTATCTTTTACAAAAAAATTACGCGACAACCCCTTTGACAAACATTTGACGGATTTCTAACTTAAATGAAAGTCCCTCTTACACAGCTGAGCGTTTGGAGGAATGAAATTCTGTGTCGGCGATGTTAGGGCAAAATAACTCCAGAACTTCAAGGTTATCTATTGACACCGACAATAATCATCTAATATTAGTTATTACATACCTCCTCTTTGTTTTTTCGATCAAGTTGGGTAGCTTTGATCCTCTCATCTAGATCTTGTATTTCTTTGTCTACATTAGTTTTCTTCTCTTGCAATTGCTCAATGGAAGCAATAGATGAATTCTTCAACTGAATTAATTTCTTGTTGAGTTCATCTAATCGCTCCAGTTTTTCTGCTTTTGTCTTATTCACTTCTTCCTTTTGGGCAGCAAATTCTTCTTTTTTAGCTGCAGCTTCTTCAAGTTTTTCGTCGGCTTCACGTTTTTCTTCTTGATATTTACGTAATCTAAGAAACACGAGAAGGCATGGTAGATTTTTTAGTTTTTCCCAAGAACAAACCTTTCTGTTAGATCGCTTTTTTCCTTTTCCAATTTTGACAACAGTGATCCCGCTTGTTTGGATACAAGTTCTTCAATTTGCTGGAAGCTGCGTGCTTTACCTTCACCTACAATTCCTTCCAATTTTTCCCGAATAGTTTGTCGTTTATTTAATAGTTGTACCAGTTCGTCGTCCCGCGATTTGATGATGATTTTCATTTCTTCATTTCTCTTTTTCAGGCCATCATAAATCATCTTCCGGTTCTCAGCGTCTAGCAGTAGTTGTGATTTCTTTTCATTGTAATCTGCTGTGAGCTTCATTTCTAATTGCTTTTGTTGCTCCATCTTTTTTTCATTCTGCTTTTCTATGGATAAAAATTTTTTGTACTGTTCCTCGCACTTAGCCAGAATGTCGTTTTTTTCGCAGGTTTGTAGGCGAATTTCAAGTTCCTCCAGCGCCTCTTTGACACAAACAATCATCGACTCGGTATTTTCAATGTTTTTCTCAAACTGTTCATGTCTATATTTTCCTATTTGAAATTCCCTCTCCATTTGTTTGTTCTCTCTAGTAATGAATGCAATTCGTTCTTTGACCTGCGATGCTTCCTCATCGAGGTGGAAAATCTTGGAACGAAGTTCCTTTTCCTTCATTTCGTCTTTCACTTTTTCCCATAGACATATTTTTATTTCGTTTTTAATTATGGTGTCTTTGTCTTCGTGGTATCTCTTGGGATTGGACGATTGGGCTTCTTCTTCTGTTGGTCGTTTTAAGTGGGGCGTATTTTTTGTCTCTGCAACCTTATTGTCTACGATTTTCTGTGGGCTCGCATTTGTCATCTTTTCTTGCGATAGTACGCTCTTCTTGTTGTCCATACTTGAAGATTTATCCTATGAAAACGATAAGGAAATATTGAAAAACTCCATTTCATTTCCAAAACGATTCCAATGGTGTGCAGAGGTTCTTCAGAACCTGGACTTTTAAACTAAAGCGATTTAACGAAAAAAAATTCTGAAATCATGAAATGATGGGTGTGAAAAAATTCGCTTGCAAACGGCCGAACAGATGATGTTCATGAATTCGTTTACACACGCGTCTGTAAGCGTCAGAAAGAGTCCACTTGCTTGACAGTCCGTTGAGGGGTAAGAATGTAAGATATTGTTGTGAGTCATAGAGAAAAACAGTTTTTTTGGGGTACCCGGTCAAAGAAGAGTCATGGAAGAAAAATATCAGAAAAAACCGTTAAAAAAATTATAAAAAAATTTCTCTGGATTTGGGGATGGTCTAAACTTTACCAATTTTGAGGAGTAGTGATTCAACCCCCTCTGGACACGCTGAAATGGGTTCACAATTACAAAAAACCGCGTCAAAATCTAGTCATTTTTTTCGCAGTTATTGAGCTTTGAATTTCATCAGAAAACCGGCGCGATCCACTTCGAGTTTTGAGCAGTTTATAATCAAAAACTGTCCGTACGATTTCTTTGGGGCAATGATAACATTTGATCAGTAGGTCGAAATCTACAACATACCAAAATTTCAGCCAAATCCACAGAAAGCCATTTTCCATAAGGATGAAGCACGAATTTAGTGTCCCCTCGAAATAAAAATAAACCGGTCCGAGCCAATAATCATAACGGGTGTTTACAAAATATTGTACCATCGTAGGTGGCTGTGATGCGTTGTTTTGACATTTAATTTATACAGCTGTAAGTGCGTTAAATGTCAATTCTTTTGTTTTTAAAGCCACCTACAATGGTACAATATTTTGTAACCACCTTGTCTTTCATTTCTTTCAAGAGATAGTCGAGGTGGAAGATTTCGCGCGAACAGCCCTATACAGGCTGTCCCGTTTCAGAGTGCAAAAATTTCAGTCACAGATTCCTTGCATGAAAATAAAAGACCCGTATTTTTTTGTTTCGCTAGATGGGCCCCCATTTCGTCACTAGGGCTCCTCAAAAGTGAGCCCCAAAAATCGAAAATTAATTCCCACGTCTTAACCATTCAACCGATTTTGCTGAAATTTTCCACAAGACCTTTACGAACGATGAAGATTTCAATAATGTAGCTGATGATGTCGTGGTGCCCACCACAGGCGCCCCCTGGGCCGCTCTCTACATTTTCGGCCCATTATCTTTGTTAACGTAATTAAATTTCGTAATCAATTACACACCATCCGATGGTCGATTGAATTTAAGAAACTACGCTACCTCTTACACTTTTTCTGTAAAATCCACCATTTCCGAGTAAAATTAAGGAATGTGGAGCCATACACGTGCTTATTGGCAGACTTGTCAAGATAGTTATAGCGCGATTATTGTCAGGGCTTTGTTAAAGTTTTAAATTATTGTCAGTTTTGCACCACTGTGGCACTGTGTTTATTGTTTTTTTTTGTAAATATTATAATTGCAGCCAATTTTGCAAATTCGGACTATACAGATATGCATTTAATTTATGGTGTATGGCTCCACATTTCTTAATTTTACTTGGAAATGGTGCATTTTACAGAAAAAGTGCAAGGGGTAGCGTAGTTTCTAAATTCAATGGAGCATCGGATGGTGTGTAACTAAGTAGGAAATTTAATTACGTTAACAAAGATATTGGGCCGAAAATGTTGAGGGCGGCCCCCTTGGGCGCCTATGGTGGGCACCACGAAATCATCAGCTACATTATTGAAATCTTCATCGTTCGTAATGGCCTTGTGGAAAATTTCAGCAAAATCGGTTGAATAGTTACGACGTGGGAATTAATTTTCGATTTTTGGGGCTCACTTTTGAGGAGTCCTAGTGACGAAATGGGGGCCCATCTAGCGAAACAAAAAAATACGGGTCTTTTATTTTCATGCAAGGAATCTGTGGCTGAAATTTTTGCACTCTGAGACGGGACACCCTGTATATTGGTTGTGGGAAGATTAAAATTTGGGAATTAATTTTACCCTATACACTTTTTGCCGGTTTAGAATAATAATATGATTTACTTAATTTACAATTATAACTACTTACTCGGTAAAACTTAAGGCACACGGAAACAATTAAGCAATTAATTAATTATTAAAAACACAAAAAGTCGATGGCGTCGTTATTTTATTGAAATGTCAAAATCGCTTGAAAATAAAATATCCCAAGCGCCTATGATGAGCGGGTACGCAAATTCAAAAACGGGGAAATGTTTACCTGAGTGTTACACACTTTTTGTCGGTTTAAGAATAATAATAATACTTATTCAGCAAAACTTAAGGCACACAGAAACAATTAAGCAATTAACTAATTACTAATAACACACAAACAAATCGATGACGTCTGTTTAATTGAAATGTCAAAATAAAAATATCCCAGGCGCCTAGATGAGCAAATTCAAATTCAGGGAGGGTGCGTTCAGAAATGTGGTACCTACCTATAAACAGCAATTCGCGATTCTAGCTAAGGAGAACGCCCTCTGGTGTGTGACGTCACACATGGGGAATTGTGGGAACCCAACCAATAAGGAGCGCTGAAATATAATGACAGTCATTTTTGGTGACATTATTTTGATTGGACGCTTTCAACAAAATATTCCTATGTGTGACGTCACAAAGTTAATTTGAATCGCGAATAGTTATTTTTCCAGCGATTAAAGTCCTCTTAACAGAAATAAGCTAGTATTTGTATAATCAGCCTAAAGTTATGGGGAAAACAGTTGCAGAATGTACACAGACTTTTTAAATTTCTTATCACATGTGAAAACAATTGGATTCAACGGTAATAAAACACGTCTTGGCATCGTGTGACTTAATCTGAAATCTGAATCTGAATCTGAAATATTTTTTTGAAAATCGCACGATACTAATCATTAGCCAATAGAAAAATTGATTTCTGTGTGTTTACCATGGCAACTCGAGGATTTCCTGGAAATCTTTGATACCTATCTAGACCAACCTAAACGAAATTAATAAGTGGAAATTTTTATGTCAAATTAAATGTCAAAAATTATTTCTATTCCATTTCTGTGGCTGTATCGTTGCTATTTTCTTACCGAATCTGCATTCGAGCATTAATTCATGTCCTGGAAATTTTAGTCGTGCATCCCAACAACGTAATCGGGCCCTCGTGTTCCACTCGGGCCGATTAATACGTTGTTGGAATGCACTCCAAAAATTTCCGGAAAGAATTAATGCTCTTATGAGATTATAAGTGAAAAGAACCTCGATTGGTTAAATTTTTGAAAAGCTAATTTTTTTGTGTGTCTAATCTTGGTTGAGTATAGACATGGTTAGTCCCTCCGCACATTTTGGTAGTCACCGTATACGTCAAAATGACGTCACGCTGTGCAAAATTACATGGGGCGAGATATCCTTTTAACCTCCCCAACCCCATCACAATTTTAAAAAAATGCAATCATTAAAATTTTCGAATTTGAGATAGCACCAGATCTCCACGTTTTGAGGTCTCAGGAACCCAGAAAAGTGGTTTTTAAAATGTGTCTGTGTGTATGTTCGTACGTACGTACGTTTGTACGTACGTTCGTACGTTTGTAAACACGCCACAGCCAAAACTACTGGGCCGATTTGGCTGCAATTTGGTACGTAGGCATCTCATAACCCAACTTAGATCTGAAAAGCTTTTGGAGCCAATCGTGCAACCGGAAATGCCATTTTGGCACATCAACTTTTAAATTTTAAATGCAAACCCCCATTTTTCACGTCACCCATAAGAAAGACCTTCAAATTCTGCTTCTAAAAATGTATTCATTCTTAGTGCCCTTTTGACCAAAAATTAAAAAAAAATTGATTTTTATCAGACTTTAAAATCGCGGTATAGCCCAAACCCCTGAATCGATTTGGCTGAAATTTTGCACATAGGGATTGTATTACACGTCGAAAAGCTGAACAAATTTTGAATTCCATCGACTCACGGAAAGTGTCCTTTTGGCACACCAATTTCCAAATTTAAAATTATTCAATCATTAAACAAGTTTTTGAAAGACTATTGTCACCATCAGAAAGGTCTTCAAATTTTGGTTTTAAATAGGACAAAATTAATTCGCATTTAGCGCTGTTTGGTTCAAAAAATCGAAATTTTATAATAACTGTAAAAACACATTATAGCCCAAATTACTGAATCGATTCGGCTGAAATTTGGTACATGGAGATTAGGTGACCCGTTGAACACCTGAAAGGCTTTTGGGAGCAATTGGCCCACGGGAACTGCCATTTAAGCATATCAACTTAAAATTTTAAATACAATGCCTCCTTTTTTATGTCGCCATTAGAAGGACGATCAAATTCTGGTTCTAAAAATGTATTCACAGTTTCTGCCATTTCAGTGGAAAATAGAAAAAAAATTCTTTCTCATTAAAAGGGAGCAGGCTGACAGTGGATGACATAAAGTGGCAGTTATTGTCAAAAAGGTGGCAAAAGATTAACCTTAAAAGGAACATATTGTCAAAAGTGATGGGTGATGTCCGAGGTGATGTCGGTATTTGTCAGAAAATTGCGAAATTAGTCAAGGATTAAAAAAATTCTGTTGAATTGACTACTATCTACACAGAATACAAAGATCCACGCGATGGGGAGGTTCCAGCCGCTTCTCTGCTGCATTTTTTTAACATGTTAGAAGTCTTCAAAATGTTTTGGCTCAGGGTTGGTCCCTGGGAATGTCTAATCATGTCTATCCTAGACCAACTGTCTAATGGTGTTAAAATCCAATATAGCGGCCATAGGAGAAAGAAAAGTTGACTGCCGTTACTCAAAATCTAGAAGGCCTAGGAAATTTCTGAAAATGCAATTGACTTGACAGCTGTCAAAAATATAAAAATTCCAAGTTTCATTTGAATGCTACCAATCGTTAGACAGATACAGGGTGTCGGGGAATAACGTCGCCATACTTTTGGAGGTGATTCCAGAGCTAAAAATATGAAGAAAAGTTCATATGAACACATGTTCGAAGGGGCCTTCTGGGGGCGCCACAGGGCTTAAAAGGTCTCTCAAAAAAAGGTATTTATTGATTATTTTTGAAACGGTTGGAGCAAGAATGACGAAATTTGGGTTCTGAGGTAATTTTGGGATAACAAATTATCTGGTGGGAACAAGACAGTTCCAAGTTTCATTTAAATAGCATCAACTGTTAGGAAGATATGATTTTTTCTTTAAAATGTCAGTTTTCAGTTTTTTCGGAATACCTCAAGAACGAAGCAAGATATCGAAGAATTCTTTCCCGATTCTTAATCACCTTCAAAAAGAGCAACTTTTTTGTAATTTAACCAAACTTGTCTCTTATAGTTTCCGCGATCCCAATAGTGAGCATTGAAATAGTTCCCACCCTGTATTGTAATATTTACTGTAGATTGTGATAGAACAAAAAATTTATGTACATTTAGTATTCCCTGTATATAAAGTATTCATACAAATGTTAATAAACAGGATGATACAAAATTCATATTTTTATCATTGCAACAGACTTCCCCAGTTTAATGCGTTTTCTTTGATTAACATGTAAATATGCCCCAATTTTTACCACTATATAAACATGGATGCAATTTGTAATTCTCCAGTTAGAAATTTAAAATGAATTCAAAACTTTTGACAGTTGTAGCCTTATTTCTGGTTATTGTGAATTTGGGAGAGTCTAAAAGTTATGGAGGTAATTCCTTCAATTTGTCTTTGATTCCTACAATTTGCATTTTTAGAACAATGTGCTGATCCCAACGCCACGTATTATAATTGTTATACACCCTGTATACCGACTTGTCAAAATCGTCAATATGGCCACTGCATTGATGCTTGTGTAGAAGGATGTTTCTGTAAAGACGGATATTTGAGGGATGAGGAGGGTGGTAAATGTATATTACCCAGTGAGTGCTTTCGCAATTGACTGACCATGAGTATATTTTACAAAACTCTGTTTTACTTACAATAGGGAATTTTGGTGCGATAATAAAATATATAAGCTGCACATTTACTGAAATAACAATTATTTAAAGTTGTGTGAGTCAGGCTTTTTTTCTGTTGGTTTGTAAAGGGGATTTTCCGTCAAATTCCTGTCAACTGACAGGAATTTTGACGGAACTGAGATCCCGTTTACAAACAAACAGAAAAATGGCCTGACCGGCTTTGACCTGACTCACACAGCCCCCGCGTTCGTTAGAAAGTGTTGGCACTTTACTCATTTAGTTAATTTCAATGGCGCAGACATACAAATTACAGAAATCTTTTGCATTAAAACACAACAGATTTCTGTAATTTTTTACAAGTCAACAGTTAATACACTGTTAATTTTTCTCTTTTCTGGTGCAGTTTCATTGAAGCAACAATCATTTTTGATTCATAAAAAAATATATTAACAATAAAACAATAAGTAACTAAGGTAAGTAGCTTATTTTCAGTCATTTAAATATGCGGTCGCCAATTCTTCTCTTAAAGTTAACAGCTCCTCTACAATTTTTGCATTATTTGTTTTCAGTTTTTCAATGCTATCCTTCATAACTGATTCATTTTCTTTGTACTTTTTAATCGCCTTTAAGTACTTGGTGTCAGTTGAAATATAACTGCCTAAAAATCAAAGTTGAAATAAAAAAATCAAGAAAACCCTCCTACCAAATTCTTTCCCACAAATTTCCTTCAAACGCTCGTTCTCGTTCCTCAAATTATTAATTTGATGAACTTGCTCATCATGTTTTGACTTGTAATATCGTTTGATTTTTTCTGTTTCTGAGCTATGAGTCGAGATAATCTTTTTCAAGTCGATACACTCCCTTGCGCTGTTAAGCAGACTGTTTTCAAGTTTGTTATGTTTATCTTGTGCGTGGTTCAATTTTGACTTCAATTCACCAACAGTTTTCTAAAAATATAATTTAGTTTAAGACTAAAACTGCAATAAGTTGTACCTCCAGATTTTTTGATCTATTATCTTTGCATCTGCTTTCGATTTGAAGGTCAGACACCTCGGTTAAAGTTTTTCTATACATTTCAATTAATACGTGGGCGTGTGAAAAAAATTGCGGTAGGGATTCTGTTGTTGCTGGAAGCCCCAAAGTTTCAAATTCCTAAAATGATAAATTTATGCAGGATTGAACACTTTCTTCTTATACCTCTGACAAGGCATTCATCTCGGATTTCATGTAATCGTCTGCTTCCTTTTTTGCATTTTTGTTGTATTTGCGTTCTATTTCAGCTAGAACTTTGTCTACGTCTTCCAAGCTATCCATTTTCGGTTTAACTCAAAACGATTAATGCGGAAAAAGTATGAAAACTAATAAAAAACTGAAAATTCTGGCGTTTAAATGTCAATGTTTGTAAATAAAACGTTTCTAACCTTACTTTCCCATCCAAAATATTTACTTTAAAGTGAGACAAAATCACGTTAATTTAATTTATTGAACAAAGACGGACAAACTGTCTGTCAAATATGAGACATGGGAGATGTCAAGTTACCTGGGGCGCAAGCCCATTGGCTGAATGTTGCCGCTCATTTGTCAAATGTCAGTACTCAGCTGGTTGTCAAATTGCAACAAACGTCAAATTGACGTACGTAAGTGTTATTTATCTTTTTTCATGTTTTACTAGTTTGAGATAAATTTTTATGGATATTCCAGGTGATGTCGTCATCGTTTCCCCATTTGAAAATTGCATAAAGCAAGAATGTTCCCCTATTTAGAACGTGTCACATATGGAAGTTTATTGGGGGTGAGGTCAAACCACTCAACATTTCCACTATTTTACTGTTTGTAGATAAAATGAATCAATCATGGACAATTTAGACACTCTCTCAGATTCGTCGCAACTTTCTAATGTGCCAGGATGTATATCATCAAATGCATCAAGTATTTCAGATCTGAGTGTATACCAAGGTGAATATTTTCAACTTCAGCAACTCTTAAAACCCATAAATGTATTACCAAATAATATTGAGGATAAAATCCGGTCAAATTCAAATCAGGAAACATTAGTTACATCATGGTATGAAGGACAAATTAAGAATCTTTCTAGTCAGGTAGAAAACTTGTCAATTGAAAATGAAAAGTATCGAATAGCACTGCAAGACACAGAAAAGAAGGAAATATCATCTAACAGTTGGATTGAGCAATTATTGAGACAGAACAGACATTTGGAAGTAAATCTGGAAAATGCCAATATTCAAATTGAACGTCTTATTAAAAGTAATTCCATTAAAAATGATTCATCAAAGATATCTTTACTGGAAAATAAAATACTACACTTGGAAAGGGTTAATAACAAATTAAATGGTCAAAATCTGAACCTCTCCAATGAAGTAAATCAATTGAAATTGAAGAGAAATGAAACTGAAAATGAATATGAACATTTAAAGTTCCTATTTAATGATGTAAAACTTGAACTAACTGCAAAGAATAACTGTGTAGTGGAGTTGAAAGGAAAAATTTCAGAACAGTACATCCAACTGCAAAAGACAAATGAAGAGAATGTAAAACTTCATCATTCTTTAGAATCACTGTGTGCTGAACTTGAATTTGTTAATAAAACTCAACAATGGTATAAGATACAACTGCATAATTCCCAAGAGGATAAAATCGCTTTGATAAAAGAAATTTCTAAAAACAAGGATTACATTGCAGTTCAGGAGAAGGAAAAAGAAAATCTGAAACTAGAACTTAATAAACTTCACTGTAAATTTGACGAAACTTGTATCACTACTTTAAAGGAAAAAGAAATACTTTTAAAACAATTAGAAAATGTTAGTGTAATACCCAAGAATGAAACATTGTTTAATTTCAACTCTAACAGTGAAGAGCTTGAAAATCTTAAGAGATATTATGAGAGTGACATTTGTGATTTAACTAAAGAAGTTGTGAAAATTAAGGAAAACTTTGAAGAACAACAAGAAAGTTTAAAAGAACTCTCAACACAGCATGGGAGTGTTTTATCAAAAAATGTTGTACTCCAGAAAAGCATAGAAGAGCAAAAAATAATAATAGACGATTTAAAGGATTCCAAGGAAACCTTAAGGCTTCAACTAAGTTTAATTTCAGACCGAAATATGGCTTTAAATGAAATTTTATTAAATTTGAAAAATAAAGTTGCTGTGCTCGAAGTGGAGTTGTCTGCAAAGACTCGACAAAATAGCGACATTGAAGAAGCAATACACACAGTAAAAGAACAGTTTACAGTTTTTAAAGTTAGTTACAATAATTTGAAAAACGAATTGAACAAGAAAAATAAAGAGTTATTGCAATTGCAAATGGAGAACCAAGAAATTTTTATGAAAAGCAGCTGGAAGGCTTGTGAGCTACAGAGTATTAAAGAGCAGGAGTTGAAAATTTCCAGTTTGGAGCAAGAACTTCAGTCACTGACAAAAAAAGAAATGGAGTTGAATTATGAAAATGGGAAACTTTCGCGAGAGTCGGAAGTTTTGAGTAAGAGAAACGAGGAACATTTGCAGAAAATTGCAGAGTATGAAAAAAATTTGACAATCCAGGAAATACTCCTGAACGAATTAAAGGTATCAGAGAATGAGAAGGCGGGTAGAATAGCCGATTTAGAAGATAACATTAACATTTTGAAAGAAGAGATTCATCGTCGCGATAATAATTGGGGAATGAGTTTAAATAGTTTAACTGGTACTCCCTTTAACGAAGAAGTCACAAAATTTGTACTCAACAATTGTGCTCACTTTTCAAATAATTTACTTAGAGTAAATGGCGACATTGTTGAAGTTATCAAAAGCATTTGTGATATGTGCAAAGTTGATATTGGCAATTTTTTGTCCAATGAAAATCATGATCGTGATATAAAATCATTACTGAGCGAAGTTGACATGAGTTTTAAAAAAATGCAATCTGATTTGAAAGCAAACGAAAATCTTATAAATCAATTGAAAGGAAGTATTACGAAAATCAAAGGTGAAACTTTATTGCGCCTTCAAGGGTTAGAAAACAGGTGCCAAAATCTCCAAAAGAAGACTGGAGAAAATTCTGATATTCTTTTTAACGTTTTGATAAAAAATGACGACAGTATTGACGAGAAGATGAAGCACTTGCATTCAGTCCTGCAGGTTAAAGTGAGAGAGCAGAAAGAGAAACAAAGAAGGTAAAACATTGAAATTAGGCCTGACGGTAATATGTTTATTATTTTCAGGTATGAAATCAATTACAGGACACTTTTGAGGAAAGTCAAAGAACATATGAAAGGGCGAAATGTGGCAGAGAAACACAACTTGTACTTGCAGAACTTACACAAGGATATTTCCCAAGAACTTGGCAAGCTTAAGGGAAATCTGAGTGAAAAGATTTTACATGTGACAACTCTTACTGACGATCTGAATAGGTATATTAATTGCAATGCAGAGCTTAAAGAAAGAATAGACAGTCTAGAGTTAAAAGTAGCTGAAGAATGCAAACAATGTACGAAATTCAACATGATGAAACAGTATGTGGAAGAACTGGAAGAAAACCTAAGAAACAAAACCAAGATTTTGAATGGGACAGTAGACAATCAAGAAATAATTGAAAATTTGAAAAAAGTGGTAAGAGTTGTTTTCCCTTTGTTACTTATCGTCGCACATACGGGTATTTGATCCGAAAAGTTGGCCAAAATTATTCTATGTTTTTTTCTGATTGTTTATGCTCCAGAGAAATTATTTACAACGGTTTTTAATTTTTGGGCACCATATTTAAGAGAAAACCATAAAGCAAATTCATTTTTTTTTTAAATTATTTTGGAAAAACTACTAAAAGCCGTGGGATGTGCCGTCCGGCACCAAGTACGCAAACAGGACCGCACCTTAGACTCTAGTCAGTGAAATCTTTGGATACCTATACCCTTTTCAATTAGAGAAAAATGTACTTAGTGGTTAAATATGGTTAAATCTTATTTATATGTATCTGAAACTAATACATAGAAACGGATAAGTGAAAATAACAGTAATTTACGTATTCCTTATGTGTTATTATGGCCAACATAACTATTCTGGTAGCGGCTACTTCTAATTCTCTTTATCAGACGTATCGCTTATAATATTAGATTCAGATGGTATATTAAGTTGATGATGTATATCTCGTTCTATTTCTACTGTTTCACTAGGAAGTAGCATTGCTAGGGCTTCAGTGCTAAATGGCAGGGTTTTCTTTTTGGGACGAGGTCTTACGCTGCTGATGTAGGGATCTGAGGTTAAAAGCAGCCTGTTTAATATATCAAAATTGCATTCCTCCCGAGAAAATTTTCTAGAGAAATTTTGACGATACATTCGAAAATGCTTGTTTCTCGCTTCGGCTGCCTCCTCCGACAAACTTCCAATTGGTAAAAGAGCATGCTGCACAACAAGTGGTCCGTGAATTAATATTTTGTGGATTGTGGGTGCCATAGGATGCCACGAGTATAGCTTCACATACAGTTTCGCTGAATCAAGACAGTACTTTTCGAATTTTTCGACATTTATTCTATGTCCACTTGAAATTACCTCAAGAATAATTGCGAATCTTTTAATTAAGTGCAAGTCAATTCCTGTAATTTCAGAAGACACCTCTGCGTTGGCGAAGAATCTACGGCTGGTGTTCCCATCATTGCTACCGTAAACTGGGGTAACATTGGCCACTTTTGACTTTCAAATTGCCGTAACTTTGACAAAAATTGAGATAATTGCTTCAAACTTTCCAGAAACTTTATTCTTGTTTAGTGTTTACAGCACCCCCATCATTACATGCATTATCTATTTTCATTTTTTTGCAAAAAAATAAAATGTGGGTGGCCAAAGTTACCTGGCAATCTGGGGTAACTTTGGCCACGCACCTTTTTCAGCCTGAAAATGAAAGTTTAGCATGCCTACTTGTAACTTTGGCCACTAAAAATTTTAAAAACGTGCTTTCAACAGATACATCATTGAGATTTTTTAAATTGAAATGATGCAAACTAGATAGGAAAACATGTTTTTATTATAATGTTATAAAAACATATGTATTTATTATAATGTTATAGAAAAATATAGGTATCACTCGTAGGCATAGGCCGAATATTTTTTCATTTCAGGAATATTTGCTGAGCCCCTAGAGCCTATTTTGGGAGTAACAATTTTTTGGACCACGTCATCCATGGAATACCATAAAATATCTTCTTTCGACGGAAATTTATATTGCAGGATTCCACTTTGTTCCATGGCCTTTATTTTGACTTGATTTCCACTACAATCAACTACAAGAATCTCGCCTGGATAATGTCCGTCGTCATATTTGAATATTACAAATTCCCCGACAGAAAAATAATTTCTACATTGTTCTGTAGGAGAAGATTCTAATTGTGTGTTATCGAAATCCTTAGTTTTATATCTGCTCTCATCATCAGATGATTCATCAGAATCTGTAGGTAGAATATGACGTAGTCTAGTTTGGACTAATGGAGAAGGACCAGGAGAGATCTCATCTTCTGCATCTTGGTCACATTCAGCTTCAATGACGTTGCTAACACTTTTGCCAGCGACAACTTCTAGCTTCTTTTTCTTTTTTGGAGGCGCATTACCCTCTTGTCCATATCGTTGGTTTTTTAAAAAATCCAGTACAGTACCATCTATCTCCTCCACTGAAACATTTCGTGTATTTGGCAGTCGTGAAATTACTTCATCTCGATTTATTGGGCAAATGCCTGCCTTCCTGAAGCCACTCTTAAGATTTTCTTCCCCATTTATTAAATTATCCATCAAAGTCTTAAGCAAACGTGGGAAATCACATTTAGAAATGGTTGTATTTTTTGTCTTTATCTTGTACTGAGTTAAAAGCTTTCGCCATTCCCGTTTCATGGATCGAAAGAAGGCCACATCTAGAGGCTGCGTTAAATGGGTGGTATTTGGTGGGAAGCAGATGAATTTGATATTGTTTTCGGCGCAAAGATCTAAGATTTTAACACTAAAATGAGATGCTAGATTGTCGCAAAGCACAACTTTCGTTCCGTCAAGTTTCTGCAGTCGAGGAATTAAGTGTTTGATAAAAAAGTCCTCAAATATGTGTCCCTCAAACCAGCCAGATTTAGATCTGTTGTATCTACACCCCTTTGGTCCGTTTGCACACCAGGTGTCATACAAATGAAGAGAACGATATACAACGTAGGGGGGTAGTAACTCTCCATCAGCATTTCCACAAAACATCACAGATGTGGATTGTTTAGAGCTGTTCATTATTCTCTCAGGATAACGACACCCCCTTTTTGTGATGGCTTTTTTCCTCCCGGGGTCATCCGACAAATTGGTCTCATCAAAATTCCAAATGTTTGCTGAGGGAATTTCAATTATTTCCTTCTGAAGTGCATCAAAATATGAGTTAATTATTTGAGGAGTGATTTCAGCTCTTTGTTTTTTAATGTTTTCAGCAAAACGTTCTGTTAATATAGGATGTCTTTTCAAAAAAGACTTTGCCCAATCATAGCCAGGCCTGTTATTTGAAAATATTTTAATATTGACTCCTTTTCTTTCCAGATAAGCCTGCACCATTGTTCTTAAATCAGTAATGTCTAGTGGAAAGCCGTAGTCTGATAATAATATTATGTAATTTACCAGTCGAGTTTCCTCTTCAGGTGATAAAACTGTTGGCCGTCCCACTGCATGTGTGTGTTTTTTTTTCAACGCATTCTGAAGGGTCCCTCTAGAAATCTTGTACACTTCACTGGCACGTCTCTGGGTCATTTCACCTTCCTGTACTTTCTTCACTGCCTTCTGAAGTGTTTCATTGAGAAAATTTTTATAAGTCCGAACTCCCAGAACCTTCTTTGGTTTTCGAGGCATGTTTTTCCTAAAAATATTGTCTGAAGTATTCTTCAAAATTGTTAAATAAACTTACCGACAAAAATTACCGCGAGCTATGAGCAAACCTAACCTTTAATTTCAATATTTGACAGTAAAAAGTCGTGGCCAAAGTTACCCAGTTTCGGCGTGCACCTGTCAGGGTAACATTGGCCGCCACCTGGTGGAAAGCTGGTGCGCTTTTTTAAATTTTTGTAAGTACAGGTCTCTGTAACTGGAATTTTGTCGATCATAGCCACTAAAGAAATCTGTCATGCTATTGTCAGTCATTCTGCAATGAAAAAGTTTGTAAGCCAACTTTTTGAAGGAAAAAACACTGGTACCTCTTGAATTTTTTAATTTCAGCTAGAGCAGATATGTAACCAAGTATTGGGACATATAAGTGTTTCCATTAGTTAACCTACACGATACCATTTAAATTTTTAAGTTTGAAATAAAAATCGCCCTTTTCCTTATTTATTTAGAAAAATCTGACTTTCGGCCAAAGTTACCCTGAAGGCCAAAGTTACCCCAGTTTACGGTACTTCCATACCCTGGCTTGGGTACATCAACAATAAGACCGAGTTTAGTTTTAAAATTTTCTTGAATTATTTTCTTCCTTTCTTGCACAATTTTTTTTTCAGCTGGTGTTCTTATTTGCCATTTCATGATCGTTATTTTGTAAGAAAGATGTAGCAAACTTTCGAAAAATCTTATCCGTGCATGCAGCACCGATAATCCAAACTTCAAATTTTCTGGCACCACATTCTTTGTTTTTGATAAATCGTTGAATTCTTTAGATGTTGCTTTGCAAATGAAGCACCTCATAGTTGATGTTGTCTGGGTTGCAGCATTACAAACTTTGCCGTCAACCATTGTCAACAGCATTGTATGTTTTATGGACACTTCTCCTTCGGGTCTTGAAATTTTAGTTTCTTTTAACTGTCTGATTTGCTGATTATGATAGTTTATTTCTTCATTAGTTATATCTGTGGTTTCATGAATAAATCTTATTCGCATAGGTCTGCAATAGCGAGGTGAAGAAGGAAAAGGATTTTGCCAAATTACTCTATTGTTGCTACGACAAAGAAGCCGAAGAGGCACCAATGAGGACTGAAAAATATTTGCATCTGTATCACTACTATTGTTAAATGTCTGTTTATACTGTGTCTGTTGTGAACCATCGCAGCCCCACTTGCATATTAATTCTAACAACGATGATTCCTCTAACTGATGCACAAGTTTCAGTTACTCTGTAAGCTTCTTGGTTGGGATAACATTCTTTTTTCGCTCTTTGTAACACACTGTAGCAGGGGTACAGGCTTTTGTCACTGGCTCTTATAATGTCATACTGTTTTCTTGTTAAACAGGCTTCGACAAACATGGACAGGGCTTGAGTTGGCGTAAGTTGTAGTCTTGGCACCGTGCTACTGCTTTTAAGTGCCTTGCAACATGTAGCAGCTTTGCTCGGACTTCTAGCCATATCCTTTAAAACTCTTGCGGCCTGCACGTTTCCACTTTCGCGAAGTTTCATCTGACTGGCATATAGCAACTCTTCGGCTTCAATCGTTTCCCTCAGATGTTGCGTCTTTCGTCTTTTACTCCTGTCACTAAGGTCATCAAATGGTTTCATCGGGCGACCAACCTTTTCTATTTTCTTAATCGGTATCTCCAGCGTAATTTGCAACCAGTCGTGGTTCTTCGTTAAGAAAGTTCGTTCAGTTCTATTTGAAGCTAGCCACTTTGCCTTCATTTCCGATTTAACATAAGATAGTTTCCGTAAGAAGTCGTTTTTTTGTTCTTCAGGAAAGGTCGGCTTGGAAATAATCTCATTTTCCATGAAATTTAACTTTTTCGAAAATTCTCTGCTTGGACACTTTTTCATAAGAAGATATAATGCCTCTCTAGTCACTAGTTGCATACCAGAACACCCTGAGAAAAGAAGAACAATAGTCATATCACGATATTCCCAAATTTGATCGACTGACTGCTTCGAAAAAATAATTTTACATAAATACGTGGGCAAATTGCGGCACCTGATTTCTTTGTGAATTAGAAGTTCAAGAAATACACTAACACATGACACAAACAAAAGTGCCCGGAAATGCTCGAAAATGTAACAAAAATATTCGAGTTCACGTTAAAAAAAGGAAAAACAAACAAATTTTTCAATGGTGTGCTCAATTTACAATGGCTTTAAAAATTTTCATAAAATTAGATAATAAATGGTAAATAGAGACAGTACATACCTGATTGAACACAATCCATTGTGAAAAAGGCGACAATTTACGTTACAAACTATCTCACACGGTGCTGAATTAATGAGATTTGGAATACGTCAAATATTTTTGACATGTACTGCTTGCGAGCCGCCTAGATTTTTGCAATTCACGCGTGGCTCGCGACACCGAACGAAAATTAAAAGGGGTGTTCTTTTATTCAGCATTCATTAATCTATCAGAATTAGTCATTCTCTCTTTGATATCATTTAATTGATTTTACTGACTTTTGGCCAAGTTTTCGGATCATATACCCGTATGTGCGTCGGTCGCACGTTATTGGTAGGTATTTATGATTTTTTCTTTCCAAAACATTGCATTACGCAACTAAAAATATTTTAATAATTATTCTTGACACCGATTTCTTAATAAAAGTTAAATATCCTTTAAAGTTAATGTCGACTTAAAAGGGCATTGTGGCCAATCAGGAGCAGCCCTTTTGAAACGTTGCCAGGCAAATATTTAAAGTACGCTTTAATTTTGATTATGAAATCGACCTTTAGGGCCGATTTCTTACAGCCGGTTTCATAATCACCTTTAAAGAAGCATTAAAATAAAAAAATTATTTTAACACAAAATTCCGTTTCATAAATGTAAAGGAGGCTTTAAATGTGCCTTAAAGTGCCTTTAAGTTAAAAGGTCGATTTCGACGCTTTAATTGTTAAAGTGACGTTTTGTCCTTAATTTGACAGTGCTCGCTCGTATGAATAACATTGTGTTGTACCCTCCAGAAGTGCAGAATTGATTGTATTATCGTTTTTGGCACCTATGAATAGGCGACAATTATCATCGAGCTCGAGCTCATCCTCTGATGAGGAACCGGAGATCTATTTAAGAAGAGTAAAACTTTACCGAAGACGAAGAAATCGATTTGAAGAATATGATGAACTTGATTTCTTTGAAAGGTTTCGGTTAACCAAACCTACTGCCTTGGCACTTCTGCAACAAATTGATCATTTGATAAGATTGCCGTCAAATAGGTGACTGCATTTGTGCACCTAGCTTATTAATTAATATGTAACTTTTTAGAGGAGGTAGCATCTCACCTATGGTGCAGTTTCTTCTTACCTTGCGTTTTTTTGCCACTGGCAGTATGCTGATTGCAATGGGAGATTTTATGGGGGTGTCTAAATCGTCAGCAAGTAGAATAGTGAAAAGAGTATCGGAGGCTATAGTTGGTTTACGTCCACGTTACATTAAAATGTACGAAAATGTCAATGAAATGCAAAGAAGTGCTGAAGAATTTTATCAACTTGCAAGTTTTCCTAAAGTCATTGGTGCCATAGACTGTACTCTTATCAGAATAGAATCTCCTGGTGGAGAGGATGCAGAGATATTTAGATGCAGAAAAGGTTTTTTCGCATTAAATGTTCAGACTGTATCAGATGCTAATCTAAAAATTAGGAGTATAGTTGCCAGATGGCCAGGCTCAACCCATGACCAAACAATTTTTAATAGTTCCCGTTTAAAGCGGGACTTTGAAAATGGAAGATATGGACAATATATTTTAATCGGGGACAGCGGTTATTCAGTTCAGCCATATCTTATGACAAAACTACAAGAGGCTAACACACCACCAGAAAATTTATACAATGAAAGCATAATACGCACAAGAAATGTTGTTGAACGACAGTACGGCGTTTGGAAGCGCCGATTTCCCATATTATCTACAGGAATAAGACTAAAGCTTAACATAGCCATGATCGTAATTGTGGCAACTGCAATTGTTCATAATATAGCTGTGGAAATGAATGATAATTTCCCTGATGAATGGTTTGAAGATGATATTTTAGAACAAAATGATGTAGAAAATGAAAATGAACCAAATGAAGGTAACAGAATACGACACCACAATGGACGACAAATTCGGCAGTTAATAATAAATAATCACTTTGCACGATTATAATTAAGAATTCAACAATATTACACTTAGAACAATGCCTTATTTTTATTTTAGTGATCACCGTTTTTAATCTTTAGGTTCAACAACTCCATTTCTTTATTGTGTCTTTCCGCTTCCCAATCCTCCCTTCTTTTTCGCAATAATTTTTCCTCCTCAATCACAGCCTCGTCCAGTTGTCGTTTTCTTTTCAATTCGTCAATCTCCAACTGAACCAACTCTGCCTTCTTTAAATAATATTGTTCCCTAGCTATGAAGGTTGGATTCGCAACTTTAGGGCGCAGCCTTTTGTTGACTGGCTCTTTTAATTTTCTGGTACTGTAGGTGCTCCACTGAAATAATCACGGTTAATGTAACTACAGACAATTGAATTTCAAACTTACATTATCTGGTAGAGTCGTTGATTCTTTGATTTCTTTATTCACAGCTTTCTTAACTTTGTCAAATATGCTACCATTTTTAGTTGACTAAAAATAGAGAAATATAGGTACTTAGGTGAAACATTTTGAAAAATAATATGAAAAAGCTACTTTTGTATTAAAAATTTACTTCTGCTATTATTGTTTCATCCAAAACCTCTTGTGGGCGAATGGAATAACGCTCATTCGAGAGGGGTTCCATATCGTCTGCATATACAGCAAAGACATCAGTTGCAGTCTGCTCGTCACCCTGAAAAAATAGGCATAAAAAATGACTTTCACATTCTCTGTAACAACCTCTGGGAAATTGCTCTGATTCAACAATTCAATATTACCCGCCTCCTGCAATAAAAATTTTATACATCTTTATGTACATAAAGCATTATAATTACATTAAAATCATCATCACAGGTTGGTGTTAGGCCATACACTGTTTTATGGTTTATAATATTTAACACAGCCTCAGTGACTGGGTCCAATGTTAAAATAACTGTTGCGGGGCCTCCTCCAGTACCTTTTTGATCCTTTTTGTTATCCCCTGCCCATTTCCTCGCTTTGGTCTTCAAATTGTCGAACTTTGCTTTTATTTGTTCCAGATTTCTATTTTGGCTGTTTTTTGCATTGAAACGGGCAAGTACCTTTCTCCACGCTTCATTCTAAAAATGAATAAGGATGTACAGTCGTCGAAACACTCGTAAAATGTTTTACCTTTTCCGCACCGGTCACACTGTTTGTGGTTTTATTTTCAATTATTTTCTTCACTTTACCGATTTCTTCCAAAAGTAAAAGTTCTTCCTCTTTTGAAAAGTTAGAAGATCGTTTTCTTGCAGTAGGATTCATTTTCAAAATCACGCGGAAACTTGACAATATGACAAGCAACTATTATCTTTCAAAATGACGGACAAAAAATGTGTGTCTAATGTGACCATTCGAACTAATGCAACTTTTACTAAAGATTACGACTGTTGCATTTATGAAACACATTCACTTTAATTGCAGAATTAAAGCTCACTTTATTTTAAATCCTTCTTTAACTAAAGGCACTTTAGGTGATTGATTATGAAACCGGCTGTTAATAAAACTTAAAGGTCCTTTAAAGTTAAAGTCGACTTTAATGGGTATTTTGACCAATCAGGAGCAACCTTTCTGGAATGTTGCTAAGCAAATATTTAAAGGACACTTTAATTTTGATTCTGAAATCGGCCTTTACACAGTTTCGTAATAGTAAGCGGTAAAACTAAATATTTTAACAAAATGATTTGAGAATAACAACAGATAATAATAATTTACGAAAGAGTGATACTCACTTCATTTTTCGATCTGCTAGGACAAGTCTTATTTTTTGATAGGTGCATTAACTTTTTTAAGCCACTCTGAGAGAAGAAACGTCTCCGACTGCAAAATGAGTTTTTAATGGTTATTTATGGTATAAGGGTTAAAAGTGGGGTTTTATTTTGTAAAAAGGGAAGTTTGGGACACGACGCGCAGCGGAGTAGCCTCGGGAGTAGTCTATACCTTCGAACAAAATAAAATCACTTTTAACACGTATATCATACACTATTTTTTCTACAAACCCGATTAAAAGCAAAAGTTTTCAAATTATTTAATTGAAAACGTCCATGAAAATCGCCATAACTAAGGTATAGAGACAATTTGTTGCCACGGCTTGTTTCATTGTTTTTGCATTGTCACTTTTAATACTGGTGTCATAAAATGTCATTTTTAACAATATTGTCAACAAGCGTTAAAACAACTGTTTTTAATAGTGTTTGTAGAAAAACACTGGTGTTAAAAGTGTAAAAATCGAAAAATAGAGATTTTCTAAAAATTTTAATGCGATTCAGAAGGCGAAAATTAAGCAGAAACTGCGGTAAGTCTTCCTTTAATAAGTGGAAAACAAATTTGTTGATTCTCCATCACAAGGTACTATGATTTGGACCAATAAGAAGCCGTTGTGCTACGTAAACAATTAGAAACCAGATCCTTGTTAGTTTGTATTTTAAAATACCAATTTGGCATTCTTTATTGTTGCTATAATATTTGTTCAATTCGTGGTATAATCTAACGAATACGACTAGTGGAATCATGATTAATGAAAATCACACACTCGGCATGTTGCCAAGTAATTCCACTCCTCCTCCGGAGTCGTGGATTTAATGTTTGGCAACATGTTTCGTGTTGTTTGATTATCAGTAATCACGATTCCACTCGTTGCATTATACAGGGTGATTCACGAAGAGCGTCCATTAGAAACTTTTTGAGATCCACTTGTACCAAAATTTTGAAATTTGGTACTGTACCATAATCGTCCTCGCACACTATATTTGTTATTTTAAATGGAAAGAACTAAACTTGGAGGGTTGAAACTAGAAGCTTTGAAGTCTCACTTCATCATATTGAATTAGCAATAATATGGCGGAAAATAATTTTTTTAAATGGCAAAGAGAAATTGTCCACAACTTAATTTTTTTAAAAAGGAGTACCATAATTTTCTGTGGCCAAGAGCTGCAAAATAAAATTTCCTTTAGACTAGTTCTAGTATTAACATTCCCTATACATATTTTTAATATTTTTGCAAATATTAGGATAAAATTTATTTCGTTTCTAACATGTGGCTTCCCATCTTCTTTTTCTGAATATTTTCACTTAAACTCAGCACCACGACACGGGGATTGATTGTAGATTTCTTGTATTTTGGGTTTTATGACGAGTAAGTTTATATATTTTTCTTTTATTGTAAACTTATTCAATGTTCTTCAGAAAACTCTGAGGATGTGGCAGTAGCCATGAAACGTTAGTTCAATATATATATTTTTTTACAAATTTTGTGGAGAAATCGTACACCACCTACCCTACCTACCTAAAACTTATTTGTCAGATAATAAAAAATGTCCCCAGCAAGTTTTTGATCAACAATTAGTAACAGTTCGTCCTACACCTTCAAAAATTTGTTTTAAGTTAATTTTGAAAAATTAAATTCATTAAATAATTTACCAGCGTCGAATTATTTGTTTTTCTATTTGTACATGCGTTCAGCAACTCTGAGAGAATTAAGTGTCCAAGGGGGGCATACCTTTCCTAAAAAATTCCAGAAGTTAAGAAAAACGAATTTTCGAAAGATGGAAAAGTCTATTTGAACATTTCGTCTTTTCCAGGGCTCCTAAAGATACATTGTTTAAACCTGAAAAACGCCTTAATTTTAATATCTTTGAAAATATTGAAAATAGGTATAGGGAGTGTTAATAACAATCTAAAGGAAATTTAATTTTGCATCTTTTGACTGCATAAAATTTTGGTACTCGCAGTTGGAAAAATGGAGTTGTTGACAAATTTTTTCCGCTATTTTTGAAAATTTATTTCCGCCATATTGTTACGTCAACAAGAGCGACTGAGCAATCAAATGAAAGCTCAAACGTTCTAGTTTCAACCCTCTCAGTATGGTTCCTGAATCTTCAACCGGAAGATATAAATTTTTCTATTTCGGATTACAAATCAATTTTTTGACACATATTTTGACATATGTCAAAAACGGTGACAGGTAGGCAAACGTTAGGTGCGATAAACTCGCTATTAAGAGATGAATCCGAATCCAAAATCAAAACAAAGGTCTTCCATTTAAAATAACGAAGATGGCGGTCACTTCCGGTTTTACAGGAAGTGCTGGGGAGTTGGAAATATTTTATTTTTGGTGTGCGTGGGCGATTATGGTATAGTGCCAAACATTAAAAATAAATTGACAGAACCACAAAAAGCAGTTTAAGGTGAATTTTCTCGATTAATTACCTCCTTATCACGTGATACTTATTCAACAAATGACGTTGTTAGATTTTTCAAAATTGAACTAATCACTGTATTTAGTACTGATTAATTGCAGCGAGATATTTAATCACGATTAAATGTGAGGCTACCTTTTTGAGGCTATTGCTCTCATTTTTAATGGAAGCATTGATCGTAAACATACCCTTAAAACATATTAAAACACAAATTTCAAATTGGGCTGAAAAATGTTAAATAGACGCGCCAAGTAAAAAAATCGAATAATATGGGGCGTTTCGGTGCTTTAATGAAAATATTACTACAAGAACCTTAATTTCCCGAGTTTTACCTGTTAAATTTCGCTAAGGTAAGTTTTCTTAAAATTTTGCTTTTAACCAAAGGTTCTCGTCTTAATGATTCGCGATAAAAGCCCTCCACCATATTATTAATCAGTCTCGACCACTTCAGAAGCAAAATTTTGCGAAAACCTCCCTACGCGAAATTTAACCGGTAACGTATGATTAGCCGTAAATTTATTAGGGACGCGTTCCGAAACGGGGTACCTACCTGCATTTTAGGATAGGTATAAAGAACAAAGCCCGTAATACCTAATCCAAATAGTAACTTCTTGCGTATTATTTTCAGAATCAAGAGATGTCATTGAAAATATCGATACTTACGAATGAGCATCAAGAATGTTCCAATAAAATAGTGAATTTAGTTGAAGAAAGCACTGAACTTAAGAACAAATTAGCAATCATGACACAAGTTTCAGAACAAGAGAAAGTTATTAATTCCAAGTTAAGGGATGAGCTTCGCCGAGAAAAAGACTCACATTCTGGAACTTGCGCTGAAAATGAAAATTTATGCAGGAGTTTGGAGCAAGCTTCCGAAATGAACAATTATCTGCAGAAAGAACTCGAGGTGGGTTGTGAATGTTTGTAATGCGACAGACCTGTTAATTTCGTTACATTTTAGACTTCTAATTCGGCTCTGCAACAAAAATGTGAAGAGTTGGCGTATTTAGAAATGCAAAAGAAGCTCTTTGATGATAATTACTCAAAGAGAGAAATTGATACACAGAAATTAATTTCGACGCTAAAGGCGCAATTACAGTTGGGCAAAAAAGAAATGGACAACTTGAAGAATGAACGATATTTCTTGCAGCGGCTCTGCAACGACTTGAAGGTTGCTTTAAAGATCCATGTTCAACATAATAAAGTAAGTGGTGTAAAGTTTACATCCCTTAATTGTTTTTTAAGGTTTTCAAGGAACATTATAATTCTCGGAAGGAAAGTAATCAGTTTGGCAGCTTACCTTTGAATATATCCGATTTTCCAATTCCTTCCAAGTTCAATGATGGATACATTGAAAGACTTTTGCAAGAGCATAAAGCACCCTTGCAGGATAAACCACTTAGTGATATTCAGGGTTGTCTTGACTCTCTTAGGAAAGAGATTTCTGTTTTACAAAAACAAATTGTGGAAAAAAATGTTTGCCTAAAGAGTTAGTGACCAGGCATCTGTTTATACGTTAAATTGTTCCAGTTTTGTTAAGCTTTAAAATATATTTTATAATTGATTGTGTTATGAATGCGTGAGATTTTTTTCCTTGAACAAATAGTTTAGTTACTGTGGCCTGGTTCAATTTGTTGATGTTTTGAAATGTGAACAAATTAAACTCGAAAAATCCCGCCAAGAACAACAATTCAATGGATTTTTATTAACTAGCATTTATTTGCACGAGCTAAAGAAAATAGCATTGTTGTAACAAACTTACGGTAAACAAGCCGCCAGCAATCTGAAACTCGATTACCTGCGCAAAATTTCATAGCGTGTAATTAACGTATGAAAACCACATTTTTATGAATAACTGTTCTAGTATAAATAGTCGGGGGTGTACGAGACCTGGCTAAGAATAAATTGTTTATTTTCTTTAAATTTTATTTAAAAAAATTGATACAGTTTCCTGAATAAATTCAAATATAAAAGCTTAAAATTACAAAAGGAATTCACTCTAAAACTTAGGCTATGGAATAGGTTCTGCAAAATGTTCTACTTGGTGTTGCAGGCTCTTCTATCCTAATGTTAGTTAAGTCAATTTTGACGTCTTTATCTTCTTGAGACGAATTATTTTCGCCGTGACTAGTGATTTCTTGTAATTCTTCTTCCTTTTTGGTATCCATTGCCTGGAAAGAAAGGCAATAATAAAGTTTTTTGTTTAGGAAAAATTAACATAGGTAAATAAGCGAAATGGGATAAGTGGACGCAGGATCAACTGGGGGCGAGGACAAGTGGGCGCCAGCCGACTGGACGCGAAAATGTAAAAATCAGTGGTTCCTTAGAATCCACTGTCGCTCAATTAAATCCCTCACTAATTATTTTTAAAGAATTTCAAGTTATTACTATGGGCAGAAACAAAATTGTATTGCATTGTTCCGTTTTTGCGCTTTTACTTACATTTTTGCAAACAACAGTCTATAAAATACCTACATTTAACATGGTGTAATTGTGGGCTAGCCCCCTTAAAACCAATTATTTCCCGATTGTTAAAATCGGTGACAAGGTTTAGCAATCGTTCGTCGGCCAACTGATACCTTTTTAACTACTTAGTAAGATGTAACATCCCGGCTTCCGCAGGTAGCTGTTTATAGCAGGAGAATGGTCAATGCTCATTAAATGATAAAGATTTAAGTAGGTAAGTAGATACTTCGAGAGTACCCAGAAATTCAAAATTATTTTGTATGTAATCCAATTGCAATTTCTTATTAAATAAACATGTGCCCTAAATGAAAAATAAAACAAAATAAATAAATAAAATCATGAAGCTATTACTAAATTTTTATCATTCAATGAGGAAGTTTACCTTAATTTCTAAGAAAACTGCACCGCAATAACAATTATTTATTTCTGTCCAGAAATTATAGGCCAAGGCCAGGCGTCAGCCATTTCAATTCGGAAAAAAGTCCGAGAAAGCTGGAAAAGGTTTTAATCGACTCATTTTAAGTCTGTTATGAGTGTATACTAGGTTATCCCCTCCAGCGAGGTGTGCGTTCCGAACGGCAATGGGAGCAGGAAGGCCCTGGAAAGAGCTTTTTTTAAAATTATTCAGGATAAAATTCTCTATAAATAAGTTTCCGAGAAAATTTTTCCGTGACAAATACTTTCCGAAATACAATCGATGGAAAAAAATATTTTTTACAAAAACACCGGAAACATTGGGGCTTTCTTTGTACAGGGTACGACAAAACTCTGCCAACAAACTTACAGAATGGATTATTCTATGACGGAAAATAAGTCAAAATTGGAAAGATGTCTTTTTCTTTCGATAAAATGCTTTCTAAGGGTGATACGCGCCCCCTAATGTCTAAATTAAATATTGAATTTCCTTGGAAACACAAAGCCGAAGAAAAATCTAATTTGCGAATTACGTTACAGACGTCAACATCACGGTTTTTGACAATATATACTTTTTTTTCATCTTCACAGGGACCTTCGGGGGGAGTGTAACACCCTTAGAAAGCGTTTTATCGAAAAAGTCTGCTCTTCAAATTTTACTTATTTTCCTTCCTAGGATCCGTCCGGTGAGGTTGTCTGTAGCATTATTTTTTTTACACCGTGTATATATGCATTTATGTCGCCGGTAATATTGTAACACCTAAAATATAATCAGTGCATTCTGAGTTTTTACATGTCTTCTCGTTTTTGACTTGTGAAGGAAAGAGAGAATGGGTGACCTTAAAAATGAAAGTTTTTAATTTGGCAGCAATTTTATTCTGCTGTAGGTACAAATTTCTCAATTTTTTCCTTAATAAAAATAGTCTCAAATAATGTAATTTTTAATGTTAAAATTACGCATTAAGTACACTAGTACACAGTGCCTTTCAAAAGTAGGAAGGAAAAAAAATAAGTAAAATTTGTAGACCAGACTTTTTCGATAAAACGCTTTCTAAGGGTGTTACACACACACACCCCCCACCAAGGTCCCTGTCAAGTTAAAAAAAAAGTATATGTTGTCAAAAACCGTGTTGACGTCAGTAACGTAATCCCCAAATTTGATTTTTCTGCGGCTTTGTGTTTCCAAGGAAATTCAATTTTCAATTTAGGCATTGGGGGGCGCGGATCATCCTTAGAAAGCATTTTATCGAAAAAGACACATTTCCAATTTTGACTTATTTTCCGTCAGAGAATCCATTCTGTAAGTTTGTTGGCAGAGTTTTGTCGTACCCTGTACATACAAAAGAAGCCCCCATTTTCCGGTGTTTTTGCAAAAAAAAATTTTTTCTATTGCTTGTATTTCAGAAAGCATTTGTCATGGAAAAATTTTCTCGGCAACTTATTTATAGAGAATTTTATCCTGAATAATTTAGCTAGATCCAGTTTTGGCATAAAATTAACGGTTAACTAGATATTCTCAAAAAAGCTCTTTGCGGGGCCTTCCTCCCATCGCCATGCGGAACGCAGACCTCGCTGGAGGGTGATAACTTAGTACACTGCATAACGGACTTAAAATAAGTCAATTAAAACCATTTCCAGCTTTCTCAGAGTTTTTTTTCCAAAATAGGGTTCAAATTCCCTTCTGACGCCTGGCGTATTACTTGAAATTTTATAAAGATAAATGGTGAGACATTTAATTGAGTGAGAGTGGATTTTAAGAAGCCAGTTGGCTGCACCTACTTGGCCGCGCCTACTTGTCCCGGACCGGTAAGTTATTAACTCATTATAAGTTATATGTTACGTAAAATATTTTCTAATAGGTATGTAAATAGATGCCTACTCCTACTTCTGTTTAACTTAAGAAATTGGTTAGACGACGACTTAAGTCGGTTAATTTAGCAGACTTGTCGGTTTCGTCAATAACGTCATCATCAGAAACATTGAACCTGAATAAGTCCAGCGATTTCTTGTCTATGACGTTGGTGTTGCTTCTACATTTTTTCTGCCTTTATACAAAAAACCTTTTTTTCCATCTCATGTTTTCATTCTTTTCATTGTGTTATTAATAATTTAAAAAATCCTATCGACAGAACAATAAGGAACATAGATTGGAACATTTTGGGGAAATACAACATAGCAACCAAAGGTAGGTAGTAGACGTATATGATTGCTATTTCTTTGGAAGAATTTCGCACCCTAAGGAATAAGGATAACCCTTCCTTCAGCCCTTCTATATACTTTTGTGCATAAACTTCTGTATACTCCCGCTTTGCTTTGGTCTTCACTAACTAAGGGGCACAAAACGGCCACTGAGAGTGAATAGTAGGTAACTATTAGGTATTATAATGCATAAGGCCCTTAAATAGCTTTCCGTTACTTATTTATAAGTACCTACTTATTTTTTAATAGAAGCGTTAATGCATTAGGGTTTTAGAATTTACAGGGTGGGCCCGTAAAAGTTGGAACAAACTTTGTCTGTTAATATTTTTTTTATTTATAATCCGATTTTAATGAAATTTTGTGAGGTTGTTAACTCAACCTTTCTACGTCGAGGCCACTCATTTAATGTACCAATACTCATTTAGTTTTTGAAATATTCTTCAGTACCTGAAGAGGTGAGGTTTAGGGCCGCTGCAAAATTAAATCAACGGTGATGGACTGCTCTTCTTTATCTTAGAATCATATTTAAAGCTTTCTGAGCAAAGTCATACCGAAAAATTAAGACATTTTTGTTGTCTTACTCAAAAACTAATTTAATTAAAATCTGCAATGTTTCGCGAGAAACCTGAAATTGTAAGTCAAGTTGCCCTTGGAATTTACTTTTGTCACATTGACAAGCAAATTTTAATAAGTTTAAGATGGCTCGATTATCGCTAGAAGATAAATTTGAATCAAAACGCTCTAAGAGCGTAATTTTAGAGCCCTCACAAAAAAATTACGCTGGTCGGGCTGGTGGAGATTAAAATTTTATCTTCTAGTAATAATCGAGCCATGTTAAATAGATTATAATTTGCTTGACAATGTGACAGGAGTAAATTCCAAAAGGCGTGACTTACAATTTCGAGTTTTTCGCGAAACTGAAGATGTTAATGAATTAATTTTTGAATAAAAGGACACAAAATGTCTTATTTTTTTGTTGTTACTCTGCTCAGAAAACTTCAAATATGATTCTAACATAAAGAGAAGCAGACCATCACCGTTGATTTAATTTTGCAGCGACCCTAAATGTTACCTCTTCATTTACTGAAGAATATTTCAGAAACTAAATGAGCGTTGGTGTATTAAATGAGTGGCCTCGACGTAGAAAGGTTGAGTTAACAACCTCACAAATCTTCATTGAAATCGGATTATAAATAAAATTTTTATTAACAGCCAAAATTTGTTCCAACTTTAAAGTTCCCACCCTGTACATATCTTAGGAGATTTTAGTACCTACTTAATATAAAGTAGATAAATATGCAACATCCTGAACAACGAGAATTTATGCTGAATTGCTGAAATATTTGGATTAGAACTTCAGAACCAGACGGTTTTGCAGTCGGATAAGCAAACGGGATCTTTGCATTCTGTGCGGTGGTAAGACTTTTTATCGCTGTGGCTGAATTTGCTTCACATATACATAATTTACAAGGTAATACCTACCCTGGAAGCGACTAGCGTGGAAAGAAGAACAATGTTCTAAACGATCTGAGGTAAAGTAATCAGGTTTAGTGGGAACACCTTTGGAATTATAATTTTGAAACTGCTTAGATACCTACTGAGAATTTCTACAATTTCTACCTAACTGTCGATCGCAATCATTCATAACGTGTCTTGCAAGAATGTTGCTTACATGCTTTCAGATATTTCAGATTCAATCATCATTCACGTAGTGGCCGTAATGGGTGAAACTAAGGCCGAATCTGTCTTCCTTAATCCCATTTGATCTAACGAAAGTACGAAAGGACTATCCTCGGGGTCGGGGCCGTCTATTTCTCTGTTTGTTCCCATTGAAAATTACAAGAAAAGGAATTCATAATCTTGTGAGTTTACAGCCTTGTGCGACTTTTTACTACAGAAAATAACTATTCTAACCCCAATAAGCAATTTTGTAGACAATTTATTGTTAGAAAGCCGCATAATCCCAATAATAAATACTCTTATTGAACCTACCAAGCACAAAGGTAGGGGAGAGGGGGGCACATTCGGACAGTTCAATTATTTCCGTTCTATTACTGATATTTTGTAATTTTCTTAATTTTATATGTGGCAGTACTTAGGCCATTTCAATAGCAATTTATATCAATTTCTAAAGTTTTATAAATTGAAGCTTTAATACTAGTTTTCGCAACTCAAAAAAAAAAAAATTTACTTCGTCCGAAAGTGCCCTTGGCAGGGGTACATTCGGACAGGGGCGGGGCACAATCGGACAGCATAAAAAACTGATTATTTGCACCAATGAAAATTGCCAATAAATAAAATAAACACGAAACTGTATTTATTGAAACATTAGAAACGTTATAAGCATAAAGTAAACTTAAGAATAAAAAAATTGAATAATTCTTCAAGGTGACTGCACAGCACAAGTTGCAGTTCCAGTTATAATTATAAACATTTAAGTATTTCAAATTTTATAGCGACTGCTCTTTTGGAAGTTGTGCCAATTAAAAAATTGGAGGTTTTGAAAGTTTTCGCAATTTAAAAAAAATATATTTCATTTAGCATTGAAAATTGTCCGAATGTACCCCGGACTGGAATATTGTGAACATATATTTTTTGATCAATTTATAGGTTAGGCTTCTGCATCAATCTATTTGCAAATACCCCTCTATAGTATCTCCGGGAGTATCTCAATGACGTAACATAATTGACAAGAACAAAACTTCGACTGGACAAAGTCCTTACACATAAAGACAAAAAATTACATACCCGAACAACGAAAACATACTTTTTCTTAAAAATCGAACACGTTCTCATTGATGTGATTCAGACTTCACGAGGCAAACTGGACATATGGCACACCCTAACTGTGAAAATTTCAAAACTGGGTTAAATCGTATTAGCGGCAAATTCGAATTGTCCGTATGTGCCCCCTGACCGAACGTACCCCCCTCTCCCCTAGCTGCTTAAACTTTACTCTAATTTGGTTTCAGATCATTCTTCACATTTATTAATAATTAAATAATTTGACGCGTAGGTTACTCGCTCGCTTAGTTTTTCCGCCGCATAACTTGAGAACGGATTGAGATATCGAGCTCAAATTTAGTAGGCTGCTTTGTCTCCCAAAAAGTAAGGCGCCGGGGATTGCTTTTGGGCCATATCGGACCAAGGGCTTGGGAGCTAGGGGTAACAACCGAAAAATTATTAATTGCAGTAACTCGAGGACTAGTGGAGGTATCTTGCGGAAACTTGGTGTGCACGTTCGACCTTCAAGTCTCAATCTGAATGTATAAATCTCCGCAATTTTTCAACCAATTGAATTAGGGTGGTGAAATTGAAAGCACAATTTTCTTTAGAGTATGATGTGGGGGTGGTAAAATAGGAAGTTGGAGTTTAGGATTTGAAATGTCTATACTGCCCTGCAATGGAATAACATCGTATGTGCATTTTTGGGCATTTTGAGTTATTGATAGATTTGAAATCCTCAATAAATTTCCTTTTATAAATATATGATGTTTCTCAATTTTTTTTTGTTTTAAGTGGCAAAAATCTTGTTTTAAAAATAGCAAGTTTGTGTTTTGACTGTCAACGACATAATACTGCAAGTCAAGAACACCGCATCTGCAAGTTAATAGTAATAAAGGCCGCATGTGCTAAGAAAACCAACGATTTACTAAGCATGAACCTCTTATGTGAGCACATACGGTGTTTTTAATTTGCTTCAGTGCCTTTTTCAACAAAGTTTTACATGATTGTCGCAAATTTGTCAAATTAAATCTGATTGAACACATTGATGCAGACTAATTTTCATTAACTTTATGAGACCAATATTTTTTATATTCTGCAATGTTTTTAGTGCATAATTCCGTAAAACAGTTTCTTTTTTGTGAAGCAATGTAAGTTTTGTTTAAATTAAAAAATATTAGTTTAAATCAAATCCTAGTTACATACTGCGTTTATATCATGCAAAATGTCCGTCTTGCTAGTTAAAAATGCCGTAAGTGACATTATCTTTCCAATAAAACAGTGATTTTAAAAAAATATTTTTTTTTCTTCAAGCAAACGGTCCAGCATGCATGTTTAGAAAAAACTAGAAGAAAACCATTTCAGATAAAAAAACTATAGCGATTTGATCGCAGTCAAAACTTTGATCTTCGTTCCTCAAAAGTTGGGAAATTTCACATACGCCGTTCTTCTGTTGCACGGCAGTATAAAGCCCTATAATTTGATACAGACAAGTAATATCTGCTGCGAAATTGTGAGGCCTTACAAATGATGTCTTCGAAAAGGGAGGAGTGAATTTTAAGAGAAAATCGAAGGGGATGAAATTTAAAGGTGGAAACTCGAATTTTCACAATTTTTCAACCCCCCAAGCGCTAATTTGGCCAAATCCGCGCAATTTCGTTTTTCTTCAATATTTCAACCCTCCAAAAACAAAATTTGCATAATTGCCGTATTTTTGTGTTATTTTCGGTAAATCTACTTAACTTCGGTTAATTTTCACCCCATTTGACTTTTCATCCTATTTTACCTATTTTACTACATTCGCCTAATTTCGTTTTTCTTCGGCAATAAGTTGAGCTCATATGGCTTATGTTTACCTTTTTTACTTTTTCCATCCAATTCGCAATATTTCAACACCCAAAAGCTAAATTTGCATGATTGGCTTATTTTCGTGTTATTTTCTATAATTCCACTACGGTTAATTTTCATTCCCTTTAATTTTTCATCTCAATTTACTATTTTTTAACCCCCTAAACATCTATTATGCTAAATTTGCGTAAATTGGTTTTTCTTGGGTAATAAATTTGGATTATGTTTTCCTTTTTCAAATTTTCAAGCCCCTTCGCAATATTTCAACCCTCCAAAAGCGAAATTTGGGTAATTGGGTTTGTTTGTTTTCTACTTATTTTCTGTAATTCAACTTAACCTAGGTTAATCTTTACCCCTCTTGTATTTTCATACCCCATTACAATTTTTCAACACTGAGCGATAATTTTGCAAAATTGCCTTATTTTGCACGTTACTTTTGGTTTTTCATTGCCTTGGACTTCTCATCTGAGTGCTAATTTTACATACTTCACTTTTTTGTTCATTCTCTACTATTTAATTCTATACGGCCAATTTTCAACATTTCGCCTTTTTAACACCACTGTGCATCTGCGAAGGCACTACTACTAGGCGCAGATTGATAAAATTTGCACCCGACGATTACACCAGTAAATTCAGTTCGCCCTTACGTTCACATTAACATGATAAACATCTACAGGGATACACATCGCATTGATGTACATTTTCCGTTGGCTTTTTTAGTAAAAGTGGTGATTTTTAGGGCCGATTTCATAATAAAAGTTAAAGGTCCCTTAAAGTTAATGTCGACTTCAAAGATGATTTTGAGCAATCAAAGCCCTTTTGAAATGTTGCTAGGCAAATATTTAAATGACACTTTAATTTTGATTATGAAATCGGCCCTCAGTATCATTAATTAAGGGCCGATTTCATAATAAAAGTTAAGGGTTCTTTAAAATTAATGTCGACTTTAAAGGGCATTTTTACCAATCAGGCCTCGGAGCCCTTCTGAAATATTGTTAGGCAAATATTTAAAGGACACTTTAATTTTGATTATGAAATCGGCCCTAAGACCATTAGAAAATGATATCATAAGGGACAGTTTGGATTTTAGGAGTAGAGCAACCTTTATACATATTATGACAAAGATGTAT
Organism: Pycnomerus fuliginosus; assembly: GCA_963924575.1. Taxonomy (NCBI): domain Eukaryota; kingdom Metazoa; phylum Arthropoda; class Insecta; order Coleoptera; family Zopheridae; genus Pycnomerus; species Pycnomerus fuliginosus. Next base: position 32,790,034 of record OZ004618.1, on the reverse strand, counting down.
TTTTATCATTATTACAACAGGCTTCCTAAGTTACATAATACCTATCTACCTAACAGATTGTCTAAACACTTTAACAGAAGTGTGTGAGAAAATGAGATTAATTAAGGGCATGCCCCCAGCACTAAGGTGTACAATATCTAGTGCTTAAATGCTACATAATCCCTACATGGAACGGTTAAAGAGATTAATTAATGCATCTGAATAATAACTCGACTAATATTCAACACCACCAAACCAGCGAAATAATGCTTCGTGAAATTTTAATGCATTAATTTTCATGGAACTACGGCGAATCAGTCATAAATAGAAATTAAAAATTTTCAAAGCTTAATTTCATTCAAATGTTTCATTTTGCCAAAGAGGAGTATTTTGCTGCATCATATGCATAATATCATTTGCTCTGGCGGGATTTGAATTAATGGAATAGAAAACAAATATGTATTTAAATAGGTTACTGGGCAATCGGTCCTGTGCTGTAATTTGTTGACTTTAGTCAATATTGAAAGGAGTTACTTCCGCAAAATGTATACAGATTTCAGGAAAACATTGATATCTCCAAGACGACAACGTAAACAACAATCACATTGCCCAATCCAGTCGTCTCAATTGATTTCTCTGTTGACTAAAGTTGACAAATCAGAGAATAGGCCGTAATACTTTCTAATTCCGAGCTAAACAAAAGGAAATTAATAACTTTGTCGCTCTCTATAGGAAAAATCGAGGGGGAAATGGTCACTTGAGCTGCTCGAGCTGCCATCCAAAAACGTCGGACCGGTTTCGGGGCTTATTGGCCCTCATCAGCTAAGTGCATTTGGATGACAATTTGGGAGTCGCGGGCTTGATTGCGGGTTTATCAGGTAGAACTTATTTAGAACTTGAAAAGGAAATGAGAAGTGACGCGGGTACAGGTTTTATTAATTTTAGTGCCGTAGCAGAATGCGAGGCACTCTTGTTTTAGCTTATTCGCTCGCTCGCTCCTCAGTCTGTGCATCGGATAACTTGAGAACGGATTGAGATATCGAGCTGAAACTCGGTAAGCAGCTTCGTCTTCCGAAAAGTAAGGCGGGTCATATCGGACAAGGGGGTGGGAGTTAGGAGTGAAATACCGAAAAACTACTAATTGCACTAATTGCACTAGAGAACTAGTGGAGGTATCTTGCTGAAACTTGGTATGCACGTTCGTCTATATTAATACAAATTGTTCATTTAGGTATGAGTTAAATCTATAATACATGAGTTTTTTCGTTAAATGAAAGAGAGAGTAAGTATACATATAGATAATTCATATATTAAGAAGTATTTTACTTAAATAAGTAGGTTCTTTAAAGGCATTTTCATAATTCGAGCTCTAGCTCTAGCACATCAGCCTATTCAATTAACTTTATTGATCAACGTCAGTATCTTTCCTGTAAAATACCCAAGTAATTTATGATTCTATCTACACCCTACCCTGGTCTAGGCGTTGTATTTGAGTGAGATTCACGATTCAGATTCGCTACATCTCTCGTCCGATGTTAGCAATGTCAATTAAATAATCAATGCGAGTTTGAGCTTGTAAACAAAGGTCTGGGATTATTCAGATTGCCGGGTGTTCTGGCTGAGATCTTTGAATATTTTGTAGCAACCGCAGTAAGTATGAGATAAACTTCATATTTTCACTGAATTTGCTAGTTAACGGCTATTAAACTGAAAAATGTGTTTACTTTGTCTACAGGTATTCAGCTCAGATATCCGTTTAGCATAATTTAGTTATATTAAACGGTCTTATAGAATATTATTTGATAGGGTTTTACAGCCAATTTTAAAATAGAGATAACTTGCGGTTATCGTCATTGTTATTACTACCTACCTAACGTTAGATAGACTTTATTTTCCTTCGGAGGCGATAACAACAATCCTCTTCGGAAAATGTAAGTTAACGTGTTTGAATTCTCTTATCGGTCATTTTGTACAGGGTGGGTAATTTTTCGATGGTCACCATTGGGATCTCCTAAACGGGGTCGGTTAAATTACAAAAAAGTTGCTCTATTTCTTGGCGATTAAGAATCTGAAGAGAATTCCCCTATATTTTGATTCGTACCTGAGTTACCACAAAAAATCTGAAAATTGCCTATTTAAAGAAAAATTAATATCTTCCCAACGATTGATGTTATTTAAATGAAACTTGAAACTTTTATATTTTTGACAGATTCTAGGCCCTTTAGATTTTGAATAACGACAGTCAACTTTTGATCCTTTAATGGCCGCCATATTGAATTTTGTCACCATGAAATGCACAAAAAAATTGGCTTTTCAAAAATGTACCTACTCAATATGAACTTTTTTGACAGATGTCAGAATTAGAAAATTGGTAGGAATAATGTGCAAAATCAGCCTAAACTTATAGATGAAAAACAATTGCAAAAAAGTACGCCGACTTCTTCAATCTCTTATAACATGTAAAAACAATTGAATTCAACAGTAATAAAATACGTCTTACCGTCGTGTGACTCGGACTTCCGCATATTTTTTGAAAAGCGTCCATGTTGGTTACATTCAATTGACAGCTGTCAAAAATATAAAATTTTCAAGTTTCATTTAAATTACGTCAATCGTTAGGAAGATATTAATTTATCTTGAAATTGTCGATTTTCAGATTTTTTGTGATAACTCAGGAACGAATCACAATATCAAGGAATTCTCTTCAGATTCTTAATCGCCAAGAAATAGCGCATCTTTTCTGTAATTTAACCGACCCCGTATCTTTTACCGTTTAGGAGATCCCAATGATGAGCATCGAAAAATTACCCAGCCTGTATATCATTAATTTGCATAATTCAAATCATAACCCAAGAATATTGACTCAACCTTGACTCATCAGTCATCAGGACATCAGGTTGGTAATCTTAGGGTCTCCCTGACAGGCCCGTTGGTTTAGTCCCTGTCGTTTATCAATTTCGTCGGATTCTAACCAGAACAGCGATAATGTAATTAATAAAGTAATGATTTTATGAATAGATAACTGACCCTTTATGGTTAACAACTACCTACTTAGTAGTCCAGTTATATTAAACTAGAAAAGGGGAGTAACCTGAAGTCTTAAAAGGCTCTCTGTACATAAATAACAATTTATTAACGATTTTAAGAATAGAGAACTCGTTTTCTGTAAAAATATTTTGGTGAATAACTCAGCGAGTTCTTAACCGATTTGGTAGAACGTGGTTTTGAATTAAAGCCAAATAATCTGGCTTTCGATCTGAGTGTGAAACTGGGACTTGTTTTAGATACTTGTTTTGAAGGGTCACTTTTAGGTTTAGGTGCATCAGGAATCAGGATTGATTAGAGAGCCAACCAAAGATTATGAGACTCACATAGCCTTCAAGACCGTTTTTTTTTCTTTAAAAGTCCTTTTTCAGACGTCAATTTGGTTTAACCATTAATTTCCTGGTGATTTTAAAAAAAGTATCAGCGATGCACATAGAGCTTAATTTTCAGCAATAATTCTCCAATTTACCCTTAATGGTAGTCACTGCTGTTTTCATCAAATTCGATAATTCATAATAGTGTTAAGCAGGCTGTTTGTGTATTACTAGCTTTACTCATAAGTCATAAGGCATGGGAAAAGACGTAAAATCGAGGGGCATACAACTAAGCAGAATCTTGTACACTAGAATTAATATTTCCAGTAATTCCGCTGGAAATCGACGGAATTCATAGGACATCCTCGGAATTCATCGGAAATGCATGGAATTTTTCGGGAATTCCACGGAATTCCTCAAGAAATCCACAGAATTCCTCGGGAAATCCACAGAATTCCTCGAGAAATCCACAGAATTCAGAAAATCTTTGAATCCCTTACAAACTGAAATTGTCTCAGATCTCTCAGTAAAGATGGAATATTTTCAAAAACTCTTGGCAGAAAATAATTATAATAATAATACCTATATGGTGTAACATATATTTAAATGAATATTCATTTACAGCTTGTACTGTCCAGTGTCCAGTAAAAATTTGATCCAATTACGAACGAGGATTTAAATCTTTACGACGGATTCAGGCCAATCAAGAGAAAATTATATCGGAAATTTTTGTCAGGATTTTGTACCTACTTAAGTGAAATTTCCCGCTGAATACCACTCGTGATCCATATAGAATTTCAGGAAATTTATTTTTGACATTTGCACCAAATTCTTTTCCGCGGAAATCAGTCGTAAATGTCAAAAAATTTCCGGAAATTTTGGTGTCATTACGAAAATTCCATAGTAAGATTTATAATCTTGTTTTATGAGAGATGGAGCCGCATTTTTCATGAAATTTTCCATCTCCAATATGTCTTTATCATTTATATTGGCCAGCAAAGTCGGCGCAGTGAAGCCATTTATCAATAATATATTTTTTAGTTCTATAGCAGGGATCGCGTAAAATCATACATTTTTAAAAAAATCACAGAAAACTAATGCTTGAACCAAATTGACGTCTAGAAAAGGATTTTGAAAGAAAAAGGAACGACCTTGACTATTTGAGTCTCATAACTAGGGCGCAGATTTTATGCAAAATACATATTGGAAACGGATAAAGATTCAAAGAAATTTTTCAAGATGTGTATGAATTTCGCTAAAGGGAGTCATTTGACGTAATTTAAAATTAGCATATTTTGAAATCTGAAGCATATTTTACTGCACTGCGCATATTTAAAAAAAAAATCGATTATTTTTGCATATTTTATTAAATTCCTATATTTCCAATTTCTTTTTTCGAATAACTTGCCTGGCCAAATGAAAAAAAATATTCCAAAATCGATACCTGTGAGTGCACGACCGTGTTTTGTGCCCAATTCCCAATTTCCCAATTCCTTGAATTTTCAACCTCTCATCACAGTCTTTAATTGCCCCTACTTGTAGGTGATTGATTGCGACAATTCGCCTATTTTTTGAGTGACATTATTGTTGCTCCCTTTTCCGCCCATTAAAGAAAGGAATATCGGTCTCTGTCGGTCGCCTATAAGTGCGCGCGAATCGCGCGAATCCTTGGAAAAATGGTTCAATGCATCTTCTCAGTTATCGCCCCCCCCCCCCCTATTTCATATTTTGTCCATATTACGTGCATTTTTAGACATATAAGTGCATATTTTGTTTCTACCTACACTTTGAGGCTCCTAAATGGTCCTCGAAATGCAGCTATGAATAAATGATATAACCAGTTTAATGATGGTTTTTAGCGCCTTCAATATTTGAGTTCAGTAATTTATGTCTAAGAGGGTATAAATACATAAGTACGTATAATAAAGGGTGGCCCATAAAAAACCGGACAGTTTTCTTTTTTGTATATCTTCGTTAGGTTTTGTGCAATGTTTTTTAGTTTTATACTCGACGTAGCTGAAGGTTGAGGTCGTCGATGCCACTCATTGGATTTGAACTCGCAGTGTCCTTCCTAAGGACTTTAATTTAACACCATTATTTAGGCCAATGGGGTTTCGTTACCCATTGAAATATGACAGTGGCGTTTAGATGGGATTGAAGGTCGTTCTTTCCTCTTTCCAAAATGTCCTTCCAAATGAAAATTAATCCATCCCTAATTTTTTTGTGAATTTTCTTCCAAGGCTCTAAATCGCATAATTTGCAACAAAAGTACAAAAACGATGAAAACTCGGTAGCCATTTTTGTTTAAGTTGTAAATTATGCAGATTATTAGCTTAATTTACAACTTAAATAAAAAAATGCAGCAGAGAAGCGGCTGGAACCTCCCCATCGCGTGGATCTTTGTATTCTGTGTAGATAGTAGTCAATTCAACAGAATTTTTTTTATCCTTATCGTCTGTGACTAATTTCGCAATTTTCTGACAAATACCGACATCACGTCGTACATCACCCATCACATTTGACAATATGTTCCTTTTAAGGTTAATCTTTTGCCAAATTTTTGACAATAACTGCCACTTTATGTCATCCACTGTCAGCCTGCTCCCTTTAATGAGAAAGAATTTTTTCTCTATTTTCCATTGAAATTGCAGAAATTCACTATCACTAGAAACACCCCACTACACCGAAACACACATTTTTCCACCGAAGTTGTCCAGTGTTTCCATATTGCAGAAATTGAAAGTACATACATTTTTAGAACCAGAATTTGATCGTCTTTCTAATGGCAGTTCCCGTGGGCCAATTGCTCCCAAAAGCCTTTCAGGTCTTCAACGGGTCACCTAATCTCCATGTACCAAATTTCAGCCAAATCGATTCAGTAATTTGGGCTATAATGTGTTTTTACTGTTTTTTGAACCAAACAGCGCTAAATGCGAATTAATTTTGTCCTATTTTAAACCAAAATTTGAAGACCCTTCTGATGGTGACAATAAATCTTTCAAAAACTTGTTTTTAATGGTTAAATGATTGAGTAATTTTAAATTTGGAAATTGGTGTGCCAAAAGGACACTTTCCGTGAGTCGATGGAATTCAAAATTTGTTCAGCTTTTTGAGGTGTAATACAATCCCTATGTGCAAAATTTCAGTCAAATCGATTCAGGGGCTTGGGCTGTACCGCGATTTTAAAGTCTGATAAAAATCTATTTTTTTTAAATTTTTGGTCAAAAGGGCACTAAGAATGAATACATTTTTAGAAGCGGAATTTGAAGGTCTTTCTTATGGTGACGTGAAAAATGGGGGTTTGCATTTAAAATTTAAAAGTTGATGTGCCAAAATGGCATTTCCGGTTGCACGATTGGCTCCAAAAGCTTTTCAGATCTAAGTTGGGTTATGAGATGCCTACGTACCAAATTGCAGCCAAATCGGCCCAGTAGTTTTGGCTGTGGCGTGTTTACAAACGTACGTACGTACGAACATACACAGACACATTTTAAAAACCACTTTTCTGGGTTCCTGAGACCTCAAAATGTGGAGATCTGGTGCTATCTCAAATTCGAAAATTTTAGTGATTGCAGTAACCTCCCATTTTTTTAAAATTGTGATGGGTTTGGGGAGGTTAAAATGCAGATTAATCTGCTCAGTTTACAACTTAAATCGAAAATGCCTACAGAGTTTCCATCGTCTGTACTTTTTCTTGCAAATTATGCGATTTAGAGCTTTGGAAGAAAATTCACAAAACGATTAGGGATTGATTCATTTTCAATTTGAAGGACATTTTGGAAAGAGGAAAGAACGACTTTCAATCCTGTCTAAACGCCATTGCCATGTGTCAAAGGGTAACGAAGCCCCATTGGCCTAAATAATGGTGTTAAATGAAAGTCCTTAGCAACGACACTGATGGTGCGAATTAAAATCCAATGAGTGGTATCGACGACCTCAACCTTCAGCTACGTCGAGTATTAAACTAAAAAATATCGCACAAAAACTAACGAAGATACACAAAAAAGAAAACTCTCCGCTTTTTATGGGCCATCCTTTAGATTAATAGCCTTGTTTTTCTCTTACAGGTAAAAGACCCGCAAAAGATCTTGTTAATATTTCAGCCAAACGTAAAATTTTATCAGGCTTAACATAATAAATTCATCACTAGTGAGAAGTCCATCTCGATCATTAAGTGTTGTTTTTTGTCTCCACTTTTCGCTTATTCAGGTATTGAGACTTTGAGAGAGGCAGGGAAACCATTCGTCTTAATAAGGCGCTTGGAAAAGGGAAAACTGCGCTTGGCTTATCACTTATACAAGAACAGTTTCTGAAATGAAATGTTCGACTACGTGTTTTTCACTGCAAATTACAGGCAAACGGAGTATCATCTGTTCCGAGCCATTTTAAAAGTAGGGCATCCGCTAATTTTATTTGGAATATGACTAAATGGGTCGTCTAAATATCTCCCTGGACGAATAAGATTACAAAATTATAAGAAGACAAGTTAGGCAATAAATTGCATTACATTTATTAATTTTATTGATTTTGTGCCAAGATCACAATAAAGAAGAGATAACGATAATGCGATCAAACGAATTTATTAGGGTACTTTATGAATAATTTGCTGTGGCCACATGTCTGCGACCCAGACACATTTATTGTATTTTAAGAAGTCGCCATCTCGGTGCTTCGAGGCAAATTCAGAAATTAATAAAACCTGCATACTAGCAGATATCTCGTTGAACAGAAATGAAACAGACTAAACCCTTACCGCCGATATAAAATGTAAATTTTAAAATCAACTTACGGCCAAATCCTTTTTGCGAGATCTGGATGCATACAAAATCCAGAGCACGTAAAGGAACATAATCAGGGCTGGTAGAAAAAAAGCAGCATACTCAGGTGTCCCTCGAGCCATGACTTGATATAAACCAAATAAAAAAACGAAAATTGCGATTACGGTGGCTACATATCTTCCAGTTCTTCGGCGCTCTTCCTGCAATCAAGATTTTAACTATTTCAGTTTTCGAGGCAAATAGCGAATTTCACTGCAGAATAATTTATTTTAAGCGTAGTGACCATAAATTACCAACCCACAGCGAAATTTATTTAAGCAGCCTGCAGGAAAATATCGCAGTTTTTAAATATTTGCACTGAATATACACTGTACATCATTTAAACAACCACTAAAATTGCAGTAAGAATTCCTATACATACACCCCGTTATTTTTCTATGTGACTAAAGGTGCAAAAAATCCATGGCAATTCATTGTTGCAACAATGGGTTACTGTGGATATTTTTCACCTTTAGTCACATAGAAAAAGAACGGTACAGTGAAAGTGAGACGGTAATAAATAATTAATTGTTTCAAAATGTCGAATATACAGGGTGTCCCGAAATTAGTGGGCAAAACTTTACCAGTAGATTCTTCTATGAAAAATATGAAAAAAGTGCCAATGAACATATATGTCGAAAAATAAGTCCTAAGGGAGCTAAGGCCCCTTAAAGGGGCCGCTTTGAGAGTGTTTTTTTCTAAATATCTTCAAAACGGTTAAAGATAACAACTTGAAATTTGGTATCTTTACTAAGTCTTTGACGCTGAATTTACTACTGTGGAGAAAATTTTAAAATCTTGATCATAGGCGTCTCGTGTAGGAGGAGCTTAGGACTAAATTTGCTCAAACATTTTTGTAAGTAGTTTTTTCTCAAATTTGATTCCAGAATCTGAAAATATGAGGTTTTTTAAATAAAAATGGTACTCTTCTCTTGTTTGACATCGATAGAATGCCCCTTTTCGAAAAAAAAAGTTAATTTTCATTGGTCCAGGCCTCCAAAATTTGTGATAGAAGACATCAAAATATCGTAAGCAAGTTCATGAGACGGTTCCATACTTCATTGAAAGACCAGAGCTCCCTTAGGAGGCATTTTTCGACCCATACCCATAAGAACTTTTCTTTCTAGAATGAAGTAAGGAACCATCCCTTGAACTTGTTTACGATATTTTGATGTCTTTTATCACAAATTTTGGAGACCTTAATCAATGAAAACCCATTTTTTTCGAAAAGGGCGCTTTCTATCAATGTCAAACAACAGTACAATTTTTGCTTAAAAAGCCTCTAATTTTCAGATTCTGGAATCAAATTTAAGAAAAAACTACTTACAAAAAAATTTGAGTAAACCTAGTCCTAAGCTCCTCCTACACGAGACGCCTATGATCAAAATTTTAAAATTTTCTCCACAGTAGTAAATTCAGCATCAAAGACTTATTAAAGATACCAAATTTCACGTTGCTATCTTTAACCGTTTTGAAGATATTTAGAAAAAAACACTTTCAAGGTGGCCCCTTAGGACTTATTTTTCGACATTATGTTCATACACAAACGCTGAATTTGCATAATTGGGTTATTTTTGAGTTATTTTCTGTAATTCTACTTAACTACAGTTAATTTTTATACCTTTTTACTTTAGGTACATCGCCTGTTACGTTTCGACCCCCTAAGTGTTAATTTTGCAAAATTCGCGTAATTTCGTTTTTCTTCGGTAATAAATTGAATTCATTGGGATGATTTTTACCTTTTTCACTTTTTTCAACCCCCTTCGCAATATTTCAACTCTCCAAACACTAAATTTACATAATTGGGTTATTTTGGTGTTATTTTCTGTAATTTTACTTAACCACGGTTAAGTCTCATGTCCTTTGACTTTTCATCCCCCTTTACGATTTTTCAACCCCCTAAGTGCTAATTTTGCAAAATTCGCGTAATTTCATTTTTGGTCGGTAATAAATTGAACTCATTTGGGATTTACTTTACCTTTTACAATTTTCCAGTTTCCCTCATAATAGGTAGATATAAGTATATATTTCAACCCCCACAAAAGCTTTAATTGCATAACAGGGTGATTTTCGACAACAATTTTTTAAATTTCGCCTTTTTGACACATCTGTGCGTCTGCGGAGGCACTACCTACTAGGTGCAGATTGATTTAAGGGGCCTTTTGCTCCCTTATTACTTATTTTTCGACATATGTTAATAGGTTCTTTTTTTCATATTTTTCATAGAAGAATCTACTGGTAAAGTTTTGCCCACTAATTTCGATACACCTGTATCTAAGCACTAACTGCTTTATACTGAAATGCGACTCAGTAAATTTATAATCACGAAAATTTATACGAGATCGAGGTCCTTCCATTATTCCATGTCTCAATACAAAAAATATTTTGATATGGAAATAATAACAGATTTTGTTTGCGTTCCAAACATACACAGTGCAGTTTCTTGATTCATCCATAAAATAAATATGTATATTGGAAGGAAAGACCGTACTGTTCTAATATAGAACACCTAGCAACAAACTTTGAAATAAACGACCCTCTGTTGCCTCCAATGTAATTGCATTTAATTCAGTGTAAAATTAATGGTGTGTTGTTAAGAATTTCCATTCTACTGCTTGCGGTTAGTTTAACTTTTCCAAACTTCTTTAATATTTTACTAAGCCCCTCCTCAGACAAACACTAAACAGGAATTTCATTGAACTTTCTGGACTGAGAATTTTTCAGCGAATGTTTATACACGTCGAGTTCTAAATTGAAATAAATACCCTCAAAGAATCGGCCGAGGGCTCATCCAAGACGACTAGTTGTTCCTTTTGGGGGTTCACTGTCACCATTTTCACAAACACTGCACCCTTAACTTGGCGAGATGATTGTTTGATAGGCCATGAAGAAATGCGGGATATGAGTACTTAAATTAAGAAGCAGCAGGTTGTAAACAGTGGATACGTCACTTTATGCTACCGACTCAGTTGGGAAAAATTTCGGGTTGATTCATTCACTGCGCGTTTCGAAAGCAGATTGATTGATAGTTGGTGTTCTTATAAATAAAACACGTCAATTCTGTTTAGTTGTTCTGGAATTTTTGGTTTTTATTGCTCTGATCGCCAAATCGTAAATATCGCGGGGAAAATTTTGCCAATGTTTTCGAGCTGCCAGCAGGAACCAAAACAGTTATTTTTCTACAAACACTATTAAAAACATTTGTTTTAACGTTTGTTGACAATTGTTAAAAATTACATTTTATGACACCAGTATAAAAATAGTTATCTAAAAATATTTTTTTTTAGAATATTAGTGCGGTAAATTGCATTTTACACGCAAGGTTTTTTTGAAGCGCGACGCGCAGCGGACCGCACGAGATTAGTATTAAACTTTTTGGCCGACGCATAAGTTGCAATACTTTGAGAATTTTGGCGTTTAAATGCGAACACAACGATCATCGACTGAGGAGTTAAATGAAGCAACAGGCAAAAGATGGCGCACCGGCAATTCAAAAAAAAAACCTAAATTTTAAATATTTAAACGATGTTAATCAATTCATAAGTTAAGTAAAGTGAAATTTTTATAAACGATATTTATTTTTGTAGCGTTACTTTAATTTTTGAGTTTGCCTATTGGTGTTAAAAGTGATTTACTTTTAACACTCAATGTTAAAAGTGACAATGCAACAACAATTAAACAAGCCGCGGCAACGAATTGTCACTATACCTTATCAATTAATAATTTGAAAACTTTTGCTTTTAATAGTGTTCGTAGAAAAAATATTGTATGATACGCGTGTTAAAAGTGATTTTATTTTGTTCGAAGGGATGGGCAACTCCGCTGCGCGTCAAACTTCCCTTCTCACAAAGTAAAACACCACTTTTTAACACTTATATCATAATAGTGGCCCACCCCTTCGAACAAAATAAAATCACTTTTAACACGCATATCATACACAATTTTTTCTACACCAGTGTTAAAAGTAAAGTCCCGTCGCATATTAACGAAAGCGGGGGTTGTGTGTCTCAGGCTTTTTTTCTGTTGGTTTGTAAACGGGATTTCACATCCGTCAAAACTCCAGTGACTCACTGTCAGTGTCAATAAACAGTAACAATGGAGATTGAAAGAGGTCTTTGTTGTCAATTATTGTCCATGACAGGAATTTTGACAGAACTGAAATCCCGTTTACAAACCAACAGAAAAAAAGCCTAAGACACACAACCCCCACTTTTGTTAATATGCGACGGGACTTTAAATGACTTTTAATACTGATATCATAAAATGTCATTTTTAACAATTGTCAACAAACGTTAAAACAACTGTTTTTAATAGTGTTTGTAGAAAATAGTATATTAAAAAACACGTTTCATAAGGTCAATTATTGTCGCACGAGGATGTTTGGACAACGAGGGCGAAAAGCCCGAGTTTTACAAAATCCGAGTGCGACAAGAGCCTTATGAAACGCGTTTTTTATACAATTTTTTCTATTTCGGATACCAACTTGTTAGAAATAAGAAAATATTCATTTTCAAAGACAGGAGTCAATGTTCGCTTGACAGTTGGCGATTGTTGGACACAATCGTTGTCTAGGTTACAATGTAAACAAAAGCCGTGCTCTAACAGAGCTCATTAGAAAACGCATTTGCGTGTTATAAAGTGTTCATTAGGACACGGAAATAGAAAAAATTATTTATGGCCTTGTAATGTAAAATAAGTAAGTGCAATGAATTCACTCATTCCTTCTCTCCTGGTTTCTAGAAAATTTACGATCGAATGACGAGGTTTTGCACTTTAACCGTCGATGGCTAATGTGTGTACGAACAATTTGATCTATTTCGATGAAGGTCGATGAAACATTAACAATCGTTGCCCTGCGACATACTATGAATTATACTCTACTTCATGTGATAAGATCTACTAAAAAGGTGCTCAGAACAGGTGTATCTTAAATAAGTAGCTTCATTATTATTGCCATTTTCTGTTTTAACTTGACAATCTGAAATAAAATAGTCAAAAACACAATTTGTCAAAAAATGGTGGAAGCGCTGAGAATATTGGTAGGCCAGAGAAATGTGGGGGGTTCTATCTTGTCATGTTCTTTCGGAAGTTAAGGGAGACCGTAAAATGTTTACAAGTTAAAAAAATGGGCAGCTATGGAAGCGGCTAGAAACTCGCCACTTGGTGAATGATCCCATCCTATCACCTATAAATTTCAATCCACAGTCTCGAAACGTCTCGCCAGTTTTAAAAAATTTTTTTTTTATTGCCTTTTAAGGTAAATATTCTGTCACATTTTTATATAATTGTCCGTTCCTTTTTAATGAGGACGAATTTTTTCTCTATTTTCCGCTGAAATGGCAAAAATTGTGAATATATTTTTAGAACCAGAATTTCATTACCGTTCTAATGGCGACATAAAAAGGGGGCCTTGTATATCAAATTTTAAAGTTGACATGCCGAATTTCAGTCAAATAGATACAGCAGTTTGGGCTCTAATGCGTTTTTAGTGTTATTACAAAATTTTGACCTTTTTCGTCCAAAAGGCACTGAATATGAATTAATTTTATCTTACTTAAAACCAGAATTTGAAGATCTTTTTGATAGTATGTAACAATAAATTTATCAAAAACTTGTTTTGGATGGAAAAATGAGAGTATATTTAGATTTGAAAATTGATGTGCCAAAACGACACTTTCCGTCGGTCGATTGCCTCCAAACTTTCTTCAGCTCTTCGACGTGTAATGCAATCTCCATGAGCAAAATTTCAACCAATTCGGTCTAGAGGTTTCGGCTGTATCGTGTTTTTAAAGTACGTTAAAAATCTCGAATATTTGAATTTTTGTCAAAAAGGCACTAAAAGTGAATACATGTTTTGAAGCAGAATTTGAAGGTGACGTGAAAAATGGGGGTTTGCATTTAAAATTTAAAAGTTTATGTGCCAAAATGACATTTTCAGGGTAGGATTAAAATCAGATCTTCTGTTCCTATCCTATTGGATCTACTGGTTAATACTTATTATATGGGAACGTTCAAGTTTAGTTAAATCATCAGAGTTAAATAACGTTGATATCGTCTACAAACGCTTACTTCCGGTATCGAGCAACACTTCGAATTTTAAACGCGATCCAAAGATAGCAATCTTAGAAAAAGACGTGTTAACGTCCTTTTTAAATGTGGCATTGAACGCCAAAAAAACGTTGGAAAATGATTTTGATTTAACTGCAACACGTCGAAAATGTGGTTGATTTTTACCACAACTCGACGTTCGTTGATAGCATGTGCAATCTTGGTTTTATCAACGTCTTTTTGACGTGTTATGAGCCCGTTGAGTAACTACGTCATACGAAACAAAAAAACGGACGGGACGGTCAAATAATTCAGGTTATTGAACCGTCAGCCGGCGGCGGCGCAGCGCCGGAATGATTACTTAGACTATTTTATACATTAAGTATTGAACCAATCCAAAGCAGCATTTAGTATACCAGTAACCAATCAAATCCTGATTACAGTTACTTTTCAGATCTAAGTTAGGTTGTTAGGCTATCAGATGCCCACGTACCAAATATCAGACAAATCGGTCTGGTAGTTTTGGCTGTGGCGTGTTTACAAACGTACGTACGTACGTACCTACACACCCACAGACACATTTTTAAAACCACCTTTTTGGGTTCCTGAGACCCCAAAATGTGAAGATCAGGTGTTATCTCAAAATTGAAATTTTAGTGACTGCAGTAACCTCCCTTTAAATGGTGAAGTGGTGTGGGGAGGTTAAAAAACATAGCCGTGAAAATGGGATTTGTGCTTTTAATGACCGTTTAAGTTTCGAATAAACCATTCACACTTCCACGCAACAGCATTAATGAAAAGTCCATCTGTAATTAAATTTCAATTCCTGTAATTATTACACCAGTTAAACGGTTGAATGAAATGAGTTAACATATCATCCTGACACTAATTTGGCGTGGATTAGGCTGAATTATTTCGTTCATTCACGGCACCTCGGCTTGGAGGAATAATCGCGACGTGAGAGCAAATGTAACATGGCGTATAAAGTCCTGGAGCAGCTCGGTCTCTGCACTTTAATTTTCTGGATCACTAGGCTTCGGAAATTAAAGAACAGGAATTTATGTTGCTGGCAAGTAACGAGCGGGTGATTATTAATCATCTTGAAATTACGTTTTTTCTTATTGCGATTCCCTTATCAATCAAACTGGTATCTTCATATTTGAATACGTTTGTAATTATAGATTTCTGCTTTTTGTTCAGATTCACCAGACAGGAAAATACGGGAATATTTGCACGGAAAGTGGGAAAGATCAAATAATGCTTGTTCCAGATTCCAGATTCCAGATTCAAGTACAAAAAGGGTAGGTGAATAGGGTAAGAGGTAAGAGGGGTGAAATTAAACATTTGCTGATGCTTTTCCTTTTTTGCTTTTAATAATTAGCGCCTTTCTCTGAGCTTCCTTTCCTTAAATGTCACAAAAAAATTTCGAGGGATCTAACGTTACTAGCATACAGGATGTTTCTAAATTGATAGTTCTAACTCCGGGACGTTATTAATTACGTTACCAACCTAAAATTCAAATTTTGAAATTTCTGTCACTTCAATAGAAAATTAATTGAGAGTAGTTACGCCTCTTCAAAGGAGTACTCAAAAAGTCAAATTTTTGAAAATTTCTCGAAGAATATTAAGAATAGAATTTTGAAGTTTGGAACAATCGTTAGTGTTATAAAGAGCTTTCTCCTCACTTTCTTTGAGATTTTTAATAACATCACAGGCATGCGTTCTTGGAGGTCGTTACACATTTTTTTACATTTTCTTTTGTTGTAGTAATTTTTCTCACCAAGTAATAATAAAATCTTAATGGGTGGTCGATTCTACCCAGAAAAGAGGCTCTTGTTGAATGTCGCTAAAACGCACTCTTTTCGATTAAGGATTATACCTAAGTGACTGATTGGTTTTAAGATTTATTTTATCTACCTAATTAGTGAAAATAAACTTAGAATATAATTTCTTACATCATTTTAGAAACAAAAGTTCATATAGACATGTGGCGGTAAATAATTCCTAATAGGGCTATGGTCCTTCGAATAATATGTTTTCCGAGACTCCATTCGAAGGACCATAGCTCTTTTAGGTTTAGGAAATACTTTCTGCCGTATCTTAATATGAACTTTTCTTCCTAAAATGATGTAAGGAATCATCCTCCATCTTTATTTTCACTATAATTAGGTAGATAAAACAAGGTACTAGTCACAAATTTTCGCCCCCTAAAGCAACTGGAATCATTTTATTCGAAAATTGTGCGCCTTAGCTACATTCAACAAGGGCACATTTTTTATGTGTAATAATAGACCAGGGATTACGATTATTATTTGGCAAAAAAAGGCCCACAACAGAAGAAAATGTAAAAAAATGTGCACACCTCTGATGTTATTAAAAATCTGATAAAAACTGAAGAGAACGCTTTTTATAGCACTAATCATTGCTCTGAATCTCAAAATCCTATTTTTTATATTTTTCGAGAAATTTTCAGAAAACTGATTTTTTGAGTACCTCTTTCAAAGGGCGTAGCTCCCTTATAAAGCATTTCCGAACATATTATGTCTATAGGAACTTTTCTTCCTAGAATGACGTAAGGAATAACATCCCGGAGAGAGGACTATGAATTTAGGAACAGCCTGTATGTAACGAACGAGAGATGCCTGTGCTATATAGGTAGATATTACAGGAACTTGTTGCATCCAAGTCAGGTTTTTCCTTCACATTCCCGAAGGACTATAAAATCCTCGATAAAATGTAATAAATAAAGGAAATGTTTGACTGAAATAACATCTTTACATTGCTATCAATTGTCAGGAGACCACAAAACGTTTAATTTGAAAAAAATCTGCAACGATTCGATGGAGACAGATAAAACTTATGTAGGTCTGCTCGAATCGATACCTTAGTACATAGAAGCAACAGGCATGCGCTTGTACAGGAATGCATTGCCCAGTGGTCACATTTAACAAGTTAAAATTTGTGGACTTTTATTACAAGCACTAAGGGACAATGCCGTCTTTTCCTGCTGGGAATGTAATTCTTATTCTCCAAAACATTGAGACTTATCCCAAATTTAACGTGTTCCAGGGAGCGCTTACAGATTAAAGGGGAACAGTTACTTGCCGAGTTGCTGCTGGGAAAAAGTTTGAAATTTTTTGACATGCAGTAAATGAAATTCTTCCGAGGCGTGCGAATCACACGTGACACTGCTTTAAAGTGAATTCAATTACGTCTGGTACGATTTGAATTAAATTTGCTGCAACTTTTAGAATTTATTATTCTTTCTGTACAACTTCGCCGGGAAGTATTTTCAGAGTTTTAAATTTAAAAACGTTTGTTTCTGCAGATGTTAATTAAGGTTCAGGTTTTATTTTTATCTAAGATCAGAATGAAGTTCTATTTTCGTCAACCGAATAGATGAACTTTTTATTCATCGAATACCACTGAATTTCAGTCTATTCAGAACAATCTGATTGGAACTAATAGAAATTCCAGCATTTAGCCTTACGTGTAATGTAGAGCCGCACCTAATTTAGCTCAATGTTTGTTTTACCTTTACTATCTCAAATATTGAAAATGTTTGACTACTGAACCTTTCTTACATTAAAATGTATGCTCAGCTATTAATAATTTTCAAGGAAAATGGGCGTAGACCATCCAAAGCTATTTCCTTCGTATATTTTTCTATTTAATTTCAGATTTTCGGACAGGTAAATAAATCGCCTACCTTCAAGGGTGCTTCGGCCACCATTAAAATTATGAATAATAGCCTGGTTGCGTCTTTACAATTTACATGGGGTAACGATGCTGATATTTTTCATCATTTTCTAGGAAATGTAGGTAAAACAAATCAGAGATGATTTATGATGATTTATAACCAGTTCAAATTGAAATTTCGTGAAAATCTTATAAATGTTCGTGATTCTTGGAATTTAAATGTTAATAAAAGCCTTCACTAGAAGTTATGTTTCATAGACATAATGGACATTGAACCGGTTAAAATTGAACATGAGATTGAGAAATTGGCTGGACCCTTCGATCTGCCGCCCGCCTATTGCTCTTAAAAACATGTATTTCAATTTAACCCCTATTCTTTGGGGCATCATCAAGATGATAATACTAATCTGACTGCGGGAATCACCGGTTCAAGATGATAATATTAATCCGAATCAGGTAGAATGAAAATAATATTTAAGCCACGTTTTCAGATAAAACCTGTTTTAACATTTTACAACCTACGAAAAGTGTTAAATCAATATGTTTACCCAATTTTTCTTAGTTGAGTTCCTGTTTATAACGTTGTTTATGTATTGGTAACTCTTATCTGACGTAAACAACAGCCACTAAAAACCGGAAACCAGAAAATAAATCGATTTAGTTTAAAGCTTCTGTCTTAGCTACTGCTACTGTTCACTCTTATTTATAATTGACAATTCATTAATAGTTATTTACGTAATTAGTTATGAAAAGTCCTATATTGTTGGACGAGCCGTAATATTTGACAAAACGTGCGATTGCAAGTTTTGCAAAATTATGCGAGTCAAACAATTTAAGCTTTTCATAACGTATAGTACCTAATTGCGTTTTGAAAAGTTGGATTTTACACAATTAGGTAAAATGTTGTACGTAAAACGTTATGAAGCCTCGCTATCGCTCGTTTTGGCAAATATTACGGCTCGTCAACAATATAGGACATTTCATAATTAATTACCTACGTAGATCACTATTAATTTATCAAAAAAGAAACAAATAACTTACCTACCTCAAGATCGATTTTAAAGAGTTGATAAAAAACTATCTTTCTATCTCAAATGATTTCGGCCTTCAAGAGGTAACGGCGTCTGATACTTTCCATGAAAGTTCAAGACATAATATTGTTTTGATCCTGAAAACTAATATTGCAAAATAAGAAAAGATAATAATAATAAATAAAGTGAAATCTTCTTACACCAATGAGTTAGTTAAATTTCGATTTAGCGAAAAATCATGTACGATACACGGTTGTTGAATACATCTAACAGAATCTCGACAATTGCTCGATTCTGTTATAAGACTGTACTTACCAACCTAATATCGTAATATACGGTAATATACTATTTCTAAGACGTACTTTTTATTTAATTGTTAATCGGTAGGTAACAGTTTTAAATATTTAAATACATTGCTCGATTGATAAAAAAATGAAACTAATTCACCTAAAATTTATTGTTATCAAAAAAGTTCTTATTTCCATTGGATTCAAGGTTATCTTCAAGGTGGGTTTCATGACTTCCGGAAAGATATTGGCCCCAAGTGAGGTTTCGATGATATCACTTATATCAAACAACGTAAACAAATTCTGAAAACATTATCTATTTAGCTTACATAAATCGAACAAAGAACTTACCTCAAGATCTATTGTAACCGGAACTGATAAGACACTATCTTCACCTTTTTCAAAAGTGTGCTCCAGCCTCAAAAGGTACGTTTGATCCTTCCAGGGTTCTAGAGTTAAAATCTTCACATTTCTAGGCAGATTTCTTGTTAATCCTGCAAACTAGCATGACGGTTAACAATAATAATTAGAATTAAAACTTTACTTCTAAGTTGAAGACATTTTGAATAGCCCCAAAATTGTTAAAACGAGTGGCATCTGCTACTAGAATCCTCGGCGAAGAAAAAATTTTTTGAGCTAAATCTTTCTCGTGTGAAGCAGCAGAATCAATGTCTCCCATTAAGAAATAGTGATGTCCCTTAGCAAATACTCCTTTGTCATATTCATATTCATCAAGCGTCTCTGATACACCTAAATTTTCGTCGTAAAGTAATCGCCTGTGTACCATTAGTTCCACGCTGTCATCTGTTAGACTGCTACCGCCCTGTGCCCGGTCATTCAAAATAGCCACTTGTAGATTTTGACTAATATCTTTCAAAACAATTTTTGATGTTATTGGGTAATAATTGCCGGAAACTGGTCTAATGGAAGGGTCATAGTCATAATCGCCAGGATTGCCGCGTACCCTTCGAATCTGCTCGCGTCCATTTGAATCTGTATAAAAGATTCCACTACTATTGAATCCGTTTATAGTAAATCGATTAATAATTTCACTTCCAGTCCAAAAAGATCCTACGTCGGGCAAATTGCCCACGATCCATTCAAATTCTACGTAATTTTCATTTGGATCTTTATAAACCCTGATGGTCTGGATCAAGTTGGTGTTGTTGCTATTGTAGTTGAATATCACTTCATCAACTAGTTTTCCTTTCGCAGCCCTTACCGTCGAAGACTCGGTCGTAAGACTTTCAGGGGTTTCCTCAGGATTGAAGACGTAAGCTCCTGAAAGTCTGTCATTATAAACTGGTGGTAATGGGCTATATGATGCAGGGACGTAGTTCAACAGACTTTGAGTTACTTCTGTTTTGTGACTGTTGAGAGTGATTGAAGTTAATCTTCCAGACTGTTCCTGAATTGTAAAACCATTTGTCTACGACAGAAATTTTTGAGAATAAACACTAAAGCTTAAAGGCTAAACCTCGGTTCCAAAAATTGTTTCGTCAGTAACAGTCGGCACTGGAGCAATTGGTCCAGCAACCCTCTCAACAAAGTATAATTTAATACCAAAAGGTGGCAGATTCTTGGCTTTGAAAACAATTTCAAACGGGCTCGGTTGTTGCACTTCTTGCATCCAATTGTAATCGCTTGCAATTTCGAAAACATCGAATATTTCTTCTCCATCGGGTCCTTGGATCCGATACGCAGTGTGGTTTACTGGCAATCTCACGTAGTGACTGACAGAGCGTGATAAAGGATTGTAAATGACTACTAGAAATCTATCATTAGTCGATGCCTCACAAATGCTGACATTCGCCAGGAGGCACGTTTTCAAATCCAAATTAAAATCCTCGCTGTCTTTTTTCAACAAACTGTTTACAATATCACTGGTGGTATTCTCAACCCCTTTCAACGCTTTAAAGAGAAGCCTCATGTAGTCTTGGGAAACCAACTGCTTTTCTGTGCCAGTGATTGCGTCGTGGTGCTGTAAAACCCCGATAATCTCACGCAAAGGATTTATAGAATCATCTGAGGTGTTTTTTGAGAATGTAGCCAATTGCTTGGTAGCTTGAAGAATATTATTTCCAATCCTTTCGTTCCTTTTGAAATTCGGACGAGAAGAGAAGAAACCTGCCCAAAACACGTAATCGTCCATGGCATAGGGAAAGAAATCGTCTGATTTTTGCGTCAAGCTAATATTTTTCTTTGCCACTTCGTCTCTGGCAGCTTTTACATAGCAGGAGGGAGTCGAGTAGAAAACGTTGTATCTTTCGTCATCTTTGAAGGCTCTGAAATTCTTAATAAATTTCTTGAAAGTCATCGAAATACGAACCCGATTAACCGATCCAAATTCGAGTAATTGATTTCAGCAGCCTGATACGTAAAATCTCCACCCATTGGTAGCATCAAGTTAGAAGTTTTGTAGTACTTTCTGTACATTTCCAAGAGTTTACTAAATTCGTAACTTGACGAATCCAAATTATAGAAAGGACTATTCTTATCATCTATAATTCGACCTGAGGGATTGCTAACGTCAAAGGTGAAACCTTCATCAGCTACGTAAAAGTGAGGAAACATCGTGGTGAAAATATCCACATCACCCTCCAAGTTTACGCTAGACTTCCACAAAAAGTCAAGATTCTGCTCTTCTATCCGTTTTCGCTTGTCCTGAGCCGTGATGCGCCCTAGCACCAAGCCGTCAAATCCAAGTTGCTTCATCAGAGACGCATGCTCTCTACTATGGCCAAAGGGATCAATTTGCCACCCAATTTTAGGAATGGCACATTCGCCTACAGTGTCGTTCAAAATTCTGCAATAACAGTACTTACTTAAAGGAGGATTCAACTCAAGAACTCAATGTTGGGGTTATGGCTGATTCTAGTGAGAAAGGAGCGTCTGAGTCCAATGGTGTTATCAGAATTTAAAAATTCTTTACCGTTTTGAAGATATTCATAAAAAACAGTGGGAAAGATGACGTCATCTTTCCACGATTTCTTGACTATCTTGAGGCTGGTTCCAGACATCGGCTGAGTATTGGTTTGTCCTAACTCCTACGGGTTTCCTATGGAGTTACTACAAACCAGATGGCGAAGATGGCAAAGATGGCCAAGAAATCGTGGAAAGATGACGTCATCTTTCCAGCTGTTTTTTATGAATATCTTCAAAACGGTAAAGAATTTTTAAATTCTGGTAACACCATTGGACTCTCAACATCGATTTCTTGAGTAGAATCCTCCTTTTAAAATACAATCAATCATAAGTTGAAGATTTACCTAAACCCCCACGTGAAATCGTCGATGATTTCCTGGTAATTCGTTGTTGCCTCATCGTTCATAGTCAAAGCTCCATTCACAATTTCCATTTGGCCACTATTAATTAAGTCGATCAGTATTTTTTTGCTTTCATCCTTGGTGTTTTTATCCTGCCACCATTTCCAGAAAAATGCAATTTCGACCTGACTAAACCTCCTGTCTGCATTATTTTGCAAGGCTCCTATTACTGAATTTATGATAATTTGTACAGCAGTATTTGTACCGCCGATATAGGCTGTAGAGTTAAAGATTTATTAGATGAAGAGCTACTACTTCTTACGTACGTGACGTTCCATAATAATACTCGTCGATAGTTCTAATCCAACCAACATCATTGTGCGAATGTGGAACCAGATGGACATTCAATTTTCCTTCTTGTAAAGGATGACAAGAGCTGCAGGATTGAGGTGTATCTAAGGGCAACGATATTGCCAGGTTTAATATCAAGAGAAGAGATGATACTATTGCTAGCATTTTGGTAAGTTAAGATTATGTATGGAATCCCTCATTTATATAAACTTGTATTGTAGTCACCACTTCAGATTAAAAAAAAATTGTTTTTATTCCTACTTTAATACAGGATGTGATGATTATTAATGAAATATTGAGTGGAAACTAAAAATGTTTATGAGAATTATTAAGTGACCTGACTGACAAATTTCTTATCTTATATTATCTGGTCAGCATGAAATTGAGAATTCAATACTTAGGCATTGTTACTAGGAACGGTCCAAAAAAACTATTTTGTGCTTATCTGGAGCTAAGTGGCTGAATTTCTTTTGAGGTGTGTTTGAAGGACTTCACAAAACACTTTTGAATGAAAAACGTCATTAAGTTTATCATAAGAGTGCTCAAGACACGTCTCGTTAGTTACTCGAATTCAGGAATGCCGGAAAGCAGGATTTTAATGGAGGGTTGCAATCGCGTTGAGGGCTAAAATATTTTTCTTACGCCCTATAGGTGGATATCCGGAAGTTTTCATGAGCTTTTGAATTATTTTTCGAAAATCTCATCTTGACGTCCAAGTTCGAGTATCCGTATTATGTACAATTACAATAAAGACAGTAAACAACTTCAAAGTTCAGGCGTTGCACTCAAATATGATGACTATGCCGATCGTTTTTCGTAATCTAAACAACACTCTACATGTTATTTTGAATTCTTTACAAGTTATTGTTATTAGTGGCGGAAACAAAGATGTTCTGACAAAAGAAATACAATTTAGATAAGAGATATACCTACAGGATGTGTCTCGGAATGCTCGTACCACCTTCTGATGGAGCATTCAGGACTAAATTCTTGAGTTGAGTCGTGTTTTTGAAAATTTCCAGAGATTTAAGAGGACCAATCAGATTTCAGCTTTGAATTGTTTCATAAGGTAATTTAATGTTAGATGCGCTATTTCCTAGTTGACAATATACTATCAATGAAAATTGATATCGTTTTATCTTGTTACCTAGGAAATAGTGCATCTAACATTAAATTACCTTGTGAGCTGAAATCTGATTGGTCCTCTTAAATCTCTTATAACTCGAGAACTATTGGGCTCTGGAAATTGTCAAAAACACGGATCCACTTTATTTTAGGCTTAGTTAAATGCACCTGTACCTTGAGGAGCTAAGAGAGTACTGTTTTAACGCCTTTGTTTTGACGTTGCTATAACAGATGAAATACAAAAACCAATCACAGCTCGCATATTCCACATTTAACGTGTAAATTACACAATATACCCTGTTGAAGGTCAATTCACTTTACTCCCTAGGGAAAGTTTTAATCCATTGCTTCCTGCCGGTAATAATAATCAACTTTTCATACTAAAAATGGGCAGCCAGGGAAACGGTTGCAAACTACCCACCGCGTGGCGCTGTGAATTTTTTGTACCTACGGCAGTCAGATTAACACAGGTTCTAAATAATATTAATCGTCCATTTTACAAAATTTATGTGCGAAAACGACACTTCCTGTTTCACGATTGGCTATATATTCAAAAGGTTTCCAGATCTAGTTCTGATTAACAAATGTCTACAGAGTGCAGTCATTAATTTTCAGGGGTGATTTTACATAGAAAAATATTAAGGGTGGATTCTACCTCTGCGAAAAACGTCGAAAAATCGGCCTCGTATTTTTGAAACTGCGGGCTTATTTATTAATTCTTTGACAAAATTTTAACCCACATGTAGGCAAAAGATGAGAGACAATGCGATTTTTTCAAAAAACCGTAAGGAAGAGGTCATTAGAGAAAAATCGCAAACATCACCAAAAATAGGCAATGTTTACGTGCCAATATCTCAGGAACCATAACAGTTATTTCAAAAAGGCGCATTAGAGCAAAATCACGGATATCTTGGCTAAGTGTGGGACAAATTTAAAAAAACCGAAAAACAAAGCTTTAGTTTCGAAAATACGACGAGCGTGATATCGCTCAGTTCCTATAGAAATCTTATGGGACGATCGGTTTTACTTACGGAGGTAAAACCTCCCCTTAGCTGCTCTAAGCATGTGTCCGGAAATCGCTCCTAAGGAAGTTACGGCCCTCTGAAGCCTAAAATTCGGTTTTTATTCAATCAACTGTTAAGTTTTTGCGTACTATTTGAAGTGAATAAGCATAATCAGATTATATTAGTTACTAATTTTTAGAATCCGTTCAGTGTTGTAATTTAATAAAAAGCCCGGAAAATGCAGATATGGATCTTTACATCTATTTTTCTTGAAAACGGTTCGTCCTACGGTGTTACACCGAGAGAGGCTTTTTTATGTAGCTTCAGTTAGGCAACAATATTCCGGTGAGAAAATTGTCACAAAAATTGCGTATAAAAAATTAGCACTAGAGAAGCGGCTGGAACCTCCCCATCACGTAGGTCTTTGATTTCCGTGTCTTGTGTTTACAATTTTAAAGTTGATATACCGGAATGGCACTTCTCGTGGACCAATTGCTCCCAAAAGCCTTTCATCTCTTCAATGGGTCACCTGATCTCCATGTAATAAATTTCAGCCAAATGGATTAAGTAATTCGGTTTATATCGTGGTTTTAGTGTTATTACAAAATTTCGATTTGTCTACCCAAAGGGTACTAAATACGAATAAATTTTGTCTTATTTAAAACCAGAAGACAATAAATCTTTCAAAAACTTGTTTTGGATGGATAAACGAGAAAATAATTTTAAATTTGCAAATTGGTGTGACAAAACGGCACTTTCCGTGGGTCGATGGAATCCAAAAAAATTTCAGCTCTTCGACGTATAATACAATCCCCATGTGCAAAATTTCAGCTAAATCGGTTCAGGGGTTTGGGCTGTACCAGGATTTTAACATCCGATAAAAATCTTCGATTTTTTTAGTTTTCCTTCTGCCTCCTTCTCGGGACCGTAACTCCTTTGGGAACTTTTCTTCATATTTTTCTATGTAGAACCACCCCTAAATATTAATGATTGCATACCTGAGACACCCTTTATAAAGGGTGTACCAAATTTCAGTCAAATCAGTAATTTAGGCTGTAGCGTGTTTTAATAGTCCTTAAAAATGTTTGTTTTTTGCCTGAAGTTCACTAAGTCCGAATACATTTCCAAAACCAGAATTTACATATGAGAAAATTGGAGCTTATTTGCATTTATTTAAAGATCTGGTGTTTACTGTCTAGTGTCTACTGTAATCTCAAATTCGAAAATTTTAATGATTGTGGTGCGGGAAGGTTAAAAGGATGTCAATAAATTTCATTTTGCTCCCGGTCATGGGATAAATAGTTATTTATTTAACAAGGAAAAAAAATTGCAGATTTACTGCAGCGGCTGAAGTTTCATAACAGAGGTTAGAAATCCAGCCAAGACGGTAAATCTGTTTTTTTGCCGTGTTTTGCCGCATGTGGGACAGTAAAAGTAGATTTTTACTGCCGCAAAAGAGGCACTTTTAATGACTACCGGCGAAAAAAGAAATATTCTTGCCTCGATCGAAACATAGCTAAAAGTTCGGGTAGCGTGTATGTAAATATCTAAAAAAGATTTTTAAAACAGGAGGACCTTGGGATTTGTAAGAATGATTAAGGTTTAAGACCAAACAGGTCGGCTATACAGCGTGGTCCCTTTTTCACTGCGCACCATTGGCATCTCTTAAACGGTAAGAGATTCGGAGTCGGTTAAATTAGCGAAAAGTTGCGCTATTTCTTTGTGATTAAGAAAAGAAAAGAGAAGTCTGCGTATGCTAATTCGCTACTGAGTTATTCCAAAAAATCTGAAATCTGAAAATACATATTATAAAGTATTTGAAATGGAAAATACAAAATACAAGGGCCTCTCCAATGAAAAAAATAGCACTTTTTTTGTATATTTGCAAAATTTAACCATTTTCTATGATATTTCAACTATGATATTCAATTATTCTGCAACGTAATGGTTTTACATTATTTAAAAAAATAAAAACAGATTGTAACTGTGATTTGTGCACTGAGTGGTTTGTCGGTATTTGTCAGCATCTGGAATTTTAAAGATTTTTTATTAAAAAACTACGACGTTTTGAAACATTTTATTTGCTGAGGAGGTCTTGACGTAACTAGCGTAGATATTCTTTATAATTTTATAATTTTCAAAAATTGTTGGAAAGACCCATTTGTATTTCAAATATTGTATTTCAAATACAAGAATTTGAAATGTGCCCACCCCTGGATGTAACAAGACCCCTAACTTAAAATGGAAAAATAGAAATCTTGTAGAAAAAGGGCCAAAACAAATCGAAAATATGAATTGGAGTCTTGAAGAAGTTCAAATAAAATGTTAAATACTCTTTGATTCTTATGCAAATAAACCTTTCCAGTTGCAGGGACATGATTAAATTAGTTTTCTGATCGATTTTGGGTTTTAAATTATTGGTCCTCGGGACGTGCTATTTTGACATATCAAGTTTAAAATTTTAAACAAAAGGCTTCATTTTTTGTGTTCATTGATTAAGTTTTGGTTCTAAAAATATGTTTCTACCATTTCTCATTCTCTCTCTTAAAAGGTAGATGTTGTCAACGGTGATGTCGTTATTTGTCAGAAAGTGTAAAATCAGTGACGAGTCGAGCGGTCTAAATATTTTCGTCTTCGGTTTAACTACTTCCTACACGGAATCAAAAATCCACGCGATGGGAATGTTCCATGCTTCTCTGCTGCCTATTTTTCATCCCCCACATCCTCAACAATGTTTTTTTAAAGCAATTATTTTTTCAAGCTGGCAGTTAACTTTTGCAATATCCCCTGTTGGATAAATTCCTGGAGACATGTGTCGTTACAGCAGTGGTGATTGTGTTAGCAACCGCTTCATCACGGTTTTTAATCGCATTTTGTCGTCGTCCGTGAAGTTATCGAGCAACACTTTTCTACATGACGGAATTCGCCCTCCATGGATTTGTGGCTCTGTAACGGTATTAGCGCGACCTCCACTCAGGAGCTCATTGGCCGGAAAACAGTGAAGGAACCTTATAGCATCAGAATCTGAAATATAATTAAGCTCCCTTCATGCTCGGGATTAAACTTGTAGTCGCCCAAGTTTGATTGAAATATTAATGTAGTCAATACGGAGAAACGACATTATTGGTGGCATATTTTGACGAACAACAATATTGAATAAAATTGATTTCCGAGACTCATTATATCCCTCCGCAAAAGCTTATTATTGCGTTTTGTCATCACTCCATTCGGCGATCAGGAATAAATTGAGTTTCAAATGTATTTTAGAGACGAAATAACTCTGCACACGTTTTGTAAAGCTTTATTGATTTCTTTTTAATGATAAATGTTAAGCTGCGGTCTCGAGGAAGAAAGCAGGGAACTATCTTGCTCTGCAGATGCGATACAAAAGTCTGGCGAGAGTGGTGATGTAAAATACATGAGTACAATATTGGATTTTTTTACAAAAGAATAAGAATTCGCACTCTGATAGATTTCAAATTGAAAAATGAACATTTCGTTCCGTGTTGATTTACCAAAAAACTACTGTATTTATTTACAAGGGATGAAGAATGCTTAGGCTAAGTTGCTGCAATTTCTCGTCGACACCATCGAACAATCTCTCCTACTGCAACATGCGTGTTGGTGTTATTTCGTGCTATATTGGCATTCCGCTAGCTATCGGATCTGGGAAAGGAAAGCCCAGGATTGTAAGTTGTTCTTCTCTCCCGGGAATTTTCACATCCAACATACACCAATCTGTTTTAAATGTTAAACTTTGGAAGGAAACGACTCTAAAATTTACGTAAGCAAATGCCTTTACTCACAAAATACAAAATATTTATTTATGATATAAGTTTTAAAAGTGGCTTTTTATTTTGTGAGAATGGAAGTTAGTGACACGACGCGCAGCGGAGTGGCATATTTTGATGAAATCTTACGGTGGATGCATTTTGTGGAAATTAGGGGTTGTAACTAAAAATTCCGCTTAATAAGTATTGGTCGAAAATAGCGTCATTCGATAGCTTTCTGTTAATGATTCAAAAAAGTGTCATACATATTTTGCGAAAAACTACCATTATAGGCGCTACAAGCCCTAACACGCAGAATCACAGAAACACGAGAACTCAAAAACTACTTAGCGTATCGTCGGTATGTAATAAAATTGAACTCATTTGGGATCCAGTTACCTTTTACACTTTTCCAGCTTCGTTCGCAATAGGTAGGTATAATTATGTATTTTAAACCCAACAAAACTTTTAATTGCATAATTTGGTTATTTTCGCGTTATATTTTCTAATTCTACTTTTCGCAATTTTTCAGCCCCGATTGGTAATTTTTCAAAAGTCCGCCTTTTGTTTTAATTCCGGCAATTCTTTTCATTTACACTTTCCTGTTCATTTTCTACTTTTTAATTCTGTAACAACAATTTTTTAACATTTCGCCTTTTTGACACATCTGTGCGTTTGCGGAGGCACTACTTCTAGGTGCAAATTGATAAAATCTGCACCCGATTCCAACAGTAAGACCAGCCGCCCCTACATACACATTAACGTGATAAACATCTACAGGGATACACCTCGCATTGATGTACATCTTTCGAGGGCTTTTTTCTACAAACACTATATTAAAAGCTAAAGTTTACAAATTATTAATTGAAAACGACCATGAAATTCGTTGTAACTCAGGTATAGTGACAATTCATTGCTGCGGCTTGTTTAATTGTTGTTGCATTGTTACTTTTAACACCAGTGTTAAAAGTAAATGACTTTTAATACTGGTTTCATAAAATGTAATTTTTAACAATTATTATTGTCAACAAACGTTAAAACAACTGTTTTTAATGGTTGTTTGTAGAGAATAGTAATTTTAAAACTCCTCATGAAATGATGAGAACAAAATAATGCCAAAGAGGGAAAAGCAACATCCTGATCTTAAGCCAATGAAACAATCATAAGGAAATAAATTTCCCTTCAACATGTTAGCGCCGCGCCGGGTGCAGATTTACGAGCCCTTTTTGTGCCCTTATTTAAAAAGAAGAGAAATTACTAACCGGAAATTCCGATTCGATTTTGTGTCACATGCCATTGAATGATTTATCCAGCTACTTCGGAAGTCTCGAGTGAGAAACCTTTTGAAATTTACATGACCAAAGAAAATATTGCTAACAAAAGATCAATTAAAAATTAAAAATTGATAGTTCACGAAGTTTGGCTAGCACAATACATTATTTGTTTGATAATATTATCATTTCGGCTATCTGACACGGCATTTTTTTAAAAGCAAGTTCTTGATCCAATATTTATAGTTCAAATTGAGTCTGCAAACTGCGGAGGATGTCAGTTAGCAGCTATTGTCAGATCGCCAGCCAATATCTAATTAGTAAACGTCTGTGATCCCTGAAGAATGAATCTGCAATCAATCGGGTTATTTATTTGACCCAAATACACTTTGGAGCCCTGATGATGGTCTTCATACTACTACTTAATTGTTATTGTCTTTTGTGATTCAAGGTTTATGAATAATTCTCAGTTGAGCCGTCTTTATTCATACGTTATATGACGAGAGTTCCTAGTTTTACCGGTTAAACGCGTAGGTAAGTTTTCGTAAAATTTTGCTTCTAAAATGGTCGAGACTTAATAATTCGACGATGGAGGGCTTTTATCGCGAATTATTAAGTCGAAAACGTTTGGTTAAAAGCAAAATTTTAAGAAAACTTATAGTCCTTGAGGCAGTGAACATTTTTGGTATGTCATTTCAGCGAGTTTGGTTTAGCACTTTTATAGTTATTTTCATGCTGGAGATTACTAAAATTACTAAAACGGAAGTCTGTCATAAATCTTGTGGAACAGGGGCTAATGGCGGCCATTTTAATTTTTCCAAAATTAGCATCTCGAAAACGGTAACAGATACGAAATTTTATTAAATCAGAAAAAAGTTGTATTTCTCAGTGTAGATTAAGAATCTGAAAGGAAATCTAAGATATCGAGATTGGTTACTGAAATATACTGAAAAGACTGAAAATTGACAACGTGTTATAACTTGGTTACTAATTACATTACCTTGCACGGAGAATGAAATGAGGCGACGAAAACTTTTTTAAGAGCCTTCTAGATTAAAATATGACATTTTTCAGTTTTTTCAGTATATTTCAGGAACCGAACCAGATATCGTCAATTTGCTTAGAGATTCTTAATCTCTACTGAAAAACACAACTTTTTTCTAATTTAATAAAATTTTGTATCTTTTACGGTATCCGAGTTGCCAATTTTTGAGAAATTTTTGAGAAATTAAAATGGAAGTCTGCAGTAAACTTTGCGGAACGCAAGGTTTACCGCAGACTTCTGTTTTTTTAATTTACAGCATGAAAATTGCTAAATCAAGTTCGCTGAAATGACATACCAAAAATCCTCACTGCCTCCCGGACTATTACCTTGGCGAAATTTAACCACAATGGCAATTTAGTTCAAATTGTTTTACCTATACGGCAACAAAGCTTGAGTAATTATTTCTAAAATTTAACCAATTGCAATAGCGATGCACGAGTGGTATTCGGTAAGATTATTTCACAAATTAAACTCTTTATTTTGATAAAATTATTGATTTTTTAAACCGGGGCTGCCTATACTCAAAAGCCCAATAGGATGTTGCGAACGAGCCTTCATAGTTCATTGTCGTTAATGACGTTTGAGGTTAGGAAACATGCAAATAATATGTTATTGAATTTTTAGGATATATCCAGAAGAAATCAGCGTCCTTTATGTCCAAAAACAGCTAAAATATGGTTTGTGAAAGGATTTGTGTCTGGTGGTCGTATTTGTGGACTTTTATTTCCCACAATTTTGTTTACGAGGTTATTTTCAGCAGTGAAAAAATTGTGTTTAAAATCAAGTCGTCAGCGGAAACGATTAAATGACTCATGCAAACTCCGATAAAATGCAGTAATCGCTTATAATACCACAAGTGCATGCTACTTAATCGGTTAAATTTTGAAAATGGTTACGAAAGCTTGTTGCCGGTGGTAAAATAATGAGAACTAAATTGCCATTTATTATCTGATTAAAGCCCGAGAGCTTTAGCTCGAGGGCTTTAATCTTTGATAATAAATGGCAATTTAGTTCGAATTGTTTTACCTAAACGACAACAAAGCTTGAGTAATTATTTCTAAAATTTAACCGATTACAATAGCGATGCACGAGTGGTATTCGGTAAGATTATTTCGCAAATTAAACTCTTCATTTTGTTAAAAGAGCGATTTTTTAAACCGGGGTTGCCTATACTCAAGAGCTCAATAAGATGTTGTGAACGAGCCTTTATAATTCATTGACGTTTGAGGTTAGGAAACGTGCAAACAAAATGTCAATGAATTTTGAGATTATATCCAGAAGAAATCAGAGTCCTTTATGTCCAAAAACACTTAAAATATGGTTTATGGAAGGAAGACTTTAATTGCGTGTGGGATATGTTTATGTTTATATATTTATGGACCTTTATTTCCCTTAACTGATTTTACGTGGTACGTAGTTATTTTCAGTAGTGAAAAAATTGTGTTCAAAATCAAGTAGTCAAGAAAACGATTAAATGACTCGTGCATTAATCACCCTTAAATGAATTCGATTGGCTAGAAATTTCAAAATGAGTCTGATTGATTGGTTTAAAAGGTAATTTGGAAATAATCATTCTTAAATGAATTTGAATGGATAGAAATTTAAAAATGAGTCTAATTGATTGCTTTAAAAGGAGTATTTGGAAATAATCAGTATTAAACATAGTGAATGGTTCAATTTTGAAAAATCCAACGTCATTTGTTGAATAAATATCACGTGATAAGGAAGTAAATAATCGCTTATAATACCACAAGTGCATGCTATTTAATCGGTTAAATTTTGAAAATGATTACGAAAGCTTGTTGCCGGTGGTAAAATAATGAGAACTAAATTGTCATTTATTATCTGATTAAAGCCCGAGAGCTTTAGCTCGAGGGCTTTAATCTTTGATAATAAATGGCAATTTAGTTCGAATTGTTTTACCTATACGGCAACAAAGCTTGAGTAATTATTTCTAAAATTTAAAAGATTGCAATAGCGATGCACGAATGGTATTCGGTAAGATTATTTCACAAATTAAACTCTTGTTTTGATAAAATTATGATTTTTTAAACCGGGGTTGCCTATACTCAAAAGCCCAATATGATGTTGCGAACGAGCCTTTATAGCTCATTGACATTAATGACGTTTGAGGTTAGGAACCGTGCAAACAAAATGTTATTGAGTTTTTAGGATATATCCAGAAGAAATCAGCGTTCTTTATGTCCAAAAACACCTAAAATATGGTTTTTGGAAAGACTTGTGTTTGGTGGTCGTATTTGTGGACCTTTATTTCCCATAATTTTGTTTAAGTGGTGATTTTCAGCAGTGAACAAATTGTGTTTAAAATCAAGTGGGCATTGGAAACGATTAAATGACTCGTGCAAACACCGATAAAATGCATTAATCACTCTTAAATGAACTTGATTGGATAGAAATTTAAAAATGAGTCTAATTGATTGGTTTAAAAGGAGATTTGAAAATAATCGAAAATAATACCCTTTAGATTATTTTTTGTAGAATTATTAGGATGGTAGGTATAGTAAGTTCATTTTCTAGCAGTGTGAATTATGTTTTGTTTATATTGTGGTGTTAAAACGGGCTTCTGTAAGTAAAAGAAAAACACTGGACAAATAATGGAAAATACATATAATACTCGATTGTTGGTTTTTTACATTGGCAGTTTCCAAAAACGAATTTTACGCTATTAGAAGAACGGACTCACAGTTTCTCTGTGTCTTCATTTTCATTCATCGCTTCAATCTTTGCCAAGTGCCAAAGGTAAACAAAAGATAAATAATAATAATATTTTGACGAAACTTCACCTATTTAAATGTATTGCCGGTTCACAAAGGCTTATAACGCAAATGTTAGAGCTTCGTCTTTATATTCAAATAATAACAATGTCGCTATCGACATTTTAAATCTGTGCTTCTATGATAAAGGCGGACTTTTAAAAGTTCAATGGAAATGATTTTACGTTAGTTGCTTTCAGAATAATTAATCGATGCTTTTGTAGTATAGTTGAAGAGTTATTTGTGTTTGCATATGATATATCACTAGAAATTATTTAGCAACTTTGGCAAGCCACTACTCTAACTTAGTTCTGGAATAACTGTAAATGACTGAATTTCCATTTCGGTTAAATTTTCATCAACAGACCCTTTAAATATCGACCAATATTTTTGCGAGTGTATCAAAGAAGGGTAAGCAATCGAGCACAGAATAATCCTCCAAAGAGAAAATAAACATTATCTCATTATTGTTACTAGAAATCTCAAGAATAAGCGAAGAGTTGTAGGATGCCTTGCCCGGCGCATCCACCATAATTGCAAGTAGGTACCTACGCATAAAACCGATAGAAATCCTCCGTTTTATCACTGCCCGCAAGTTCATTTTCCGATGTAACTTTAAACCTAAAAGCTTCATAAATTATTCAAAGCTCTTTCCTCCGCGGAATTGCTACGATGACCAGAAATAATTAGGTAGTTATTAATTTATTATGAATCTTGAAGTAATTTTGTTTAATTTAAATAACCCGGTGTGAATTTTAAAACCATCAACAATATAATCTCATGGGAAACGTAATATTTTAAAGTGGAACCCTGGCCCGAAATATTTCATGTGCAAAAGTTCTGCCTGTGACTTTATGAGGTGAAAGCAAACTCAACGCCCTCGTTAGCTGCGTCTGGTTAGCTCATTTACCGGAAGGTGACGAGGAAACCCATATCCATTAAATTAAGCTAGGACCGGGACAATTGTGAGGGCGAATAACTCCAAATTGTAAGTTCTGTGGGGATGGATAATTTAATTTTATAAAAAATTCACTTTATCCTCTCGTACTAACGAAAATTTAACTTTCAAAGCGTAATTACAAAGGCTGCCAGACTCAAATAACCCGTTTAATAGGTGCATGTCGGGTCTGTAATGCATGCAGCAGCCTAATGCTTTTGGCCTAGTGACTTTGTTTGAATTATCCAGTCAACGGCACCATCAGCAAAGCTTTACCAATAATTCGATATATTGAAAAAGTTGTAGGTTTTCCGGGGAAATGCAATGAATAGGGTTCACGAGTGTTAGTGACAGGTCAATACAGTTCAACCCCCTGAATGATTATAGATTAGTGGTCTCTCTATATAAAGACATCAACAGTTGATAAATAGACACAGGGTTTCCGCGAAAAACGTCCACTTTAAATTTGTCATAACGCATTTTTTATAGAATGTCATGTTAAATGTATTGTGTGGCGAGCTGGCACGAGCAAAATGCAATAAAAGGATTTCTCCCTGTTTTATCGAGCACATCCTTTATTCAAATATATTTTGTTCTTGAACGGGGCCCTATCTGCGAAAAGTATGGCGATGTCCATATTGAAATAAAGATTTATGTCCCAAACCATTTCAAAATCTGAAAAAAAGCTCATCGATTTACGTTATTGCGAGTAGGTATAGTCGCTCAAAAGGATTTCTAGTAAGATGGACAAATAATTTTTTTTGAGTAATTTAAATGGAAATTGACTAAAATTTAAACTTTGATACTGAAACAGCTTTCTGAAGATTTCTTTTTAATTCGCATCTCATTAATAAAATTGCTTAAACTAATAATTTACAAAACAATTAATCTTTATTGGTTCAAGAAATTGCAAGACAGGAAACACGGAAATTAATTACACGATTAATCTTCCTTTATATTGATTTCTTTTTATAGCGGGAGGATTTGATTAATAAATTCCATGCGGAAACAATTAATTCGTTCGCTCCACCATCAACTACTTTAATTACCTACCTACTGCGTTAAAAAAATGGGCGATTCGTCTAACCTTTGTGGAAATTGAGAGAATCTGCGTGTTTTTATTGAATTTTACAAGAGGCATAATCGAGTTACGATATAATTACCTTAACATGAAGTTATAATGTCAATTCATAAATCATCATAGATTTTCTAGAATAATTGATGAATCACACAGCGAAATCTACTGATGAGTTATTGATCCCGTAAATTATTGTTACGTGTATATGTTTACATTGCTCTCGTCGAACTTTGCTCCTGTTATATCTACAATGGTGATGGACTGAAGGCAATCCCTTACATTACTTTCTATTCGTCAGCCTTTTAATCTCATTACTAAATTGCATCTATGTTGATGAACAGCAAATAAGAGAAAAAGGTCAAACTGAAAATAAAATTACTTTTCCCTATAGAGGGCGCCTGGAATGGAACACCAGGTATGTATTTCCTTATATGCTACAATTGTTAATTTTCCCCAGCACTTTAAGAAAATAAAATATTTGTTGAAAATGTGCGAGAAAGGAAGAATTTCGCTCTAGTACGCGTTTAGCAATAACCGAGTTTACCCGCTGAAAATAAAAGTTTGAAAGAAAGTTTCTCATTTTGATACAACTAAAAGCTCTGGTGATGCTATAAATAAGCAAGGAATTTGTAACCTGATCGTTACAACTTTCAATATATCATTAATGTAGGTACCCTATTAAAGTAGGATGAAGATTTTATTTGGAAACTTCTTTTGTGTGGAGTCTCTGGAGCACAATTAGGTTTGCAGGTCGAGAAGGGTGGTTTAAAGTTCATGAATATACAAAATGAGGCAGTGGCGCTTATTTCTCTAGAGCTTCCTCCAAGGGATTGTTCTTGGAGCATAAGTAGCTATTATTGGTTTCGCAAATCCTTTTTCTTGAGGCGGTCAGTGTCATAGTTCGACATTTTTTTTAAGGTTTAGGTAATTCTAAAGGCTGTATGACACGGTAGCGTATCAGTTTTGCTGTGAAAATACGTTATAACACAACATAGTATATAACGGTATTAGGCCGATATTAAGCTTGTAACGGACGAGGATAAAATTTGTGGCCGAGGCATAGCCGAGGCTATCAAATTATCCGAGTCAGTTATCATGCTTAATATCGGCCGTATATTGTTCTACAGTTTTCGTGATACATAGGCACAAAACGGTACCTATAGAAAAAATGCAGCAGAGAAGCGGCTGGAACCTCCCCATCGCGTGGATCTTTGTATTCTGTGTAGATAGTAGTCAATTCAACAGATTTTTTTTTATCCTTATCGTCTGACGTCTGTGACTAATTTCGCAATTTTCTGACAAATACCGACATCACCTCGTACATCACCCATCACATTTGACAATATGTTCCTTTTAAGGTTAATCTTTTGCCAACTTTTTGACAATAACTGCCACTTTATGTCATCCACTGTCAGCCTGCTCCCTTTTAATGAGAAAGAATTTTTTCAATATTTTCCACTGAAATGGCAGAAACTGTGAATACATTTTTAGAACCAGAATTTGATCGTCTTTCTAATGGCGACATAAAAAAGAGGCCTTGTATTTAAAATTTTAAGTTGATATGCTTAAATGGCAGTTCGCGTGGGCCAATTGCTCCCAAAAGCCTTTCAGGTCTTCAACGGGTCACCTAATCTCCATGTACCAAATTTCAGCCAAATCGATTCAGTAATTTGGGCTATAATGTGTTTTTACTGTTATTATAAAATTTCGATTTTTTGAACCAAACAGCGCTAAATGCGAATTAATTTTGTCCTATTTAAAACCAAGATTTGAAGACCCTTCTGATGGTGACAATAAATCTTTCAAAAACTTGTTTTTAATGGTTTAATGATTGAATAATTTTAAATTTGGAAATTGGTGTGCCAAAAGGACACTTTCCGTGAGTCGATGGAATTCAAAATTTGTTCAGCTTTTCGAGGTGTAATACAATCCCTATGTGCAAAATTTCAGCCAAATCGATTCAGGGGCTTGGGCTGTACCGCGATTTTAAAGTTTGATAAAAATCAATTTTTTTTTAAATTTTTGGTCAAAAGGGCACTAAGAATGAATACATTTTTAGAAGCAGAATTTGAAGGTCTTTCTTATGGTGACGTGAAAAATGGGGGTTTGCATTTAAAATTTAAAAGTTGATGTGCCAAAATGGCATTTCCGGTTGCACGATTGGCTCCAAAAGCTTTTCAGATCTAAGTTGGGTTATGAGATGCCTACGTACCAAATTGCAGCCAAATCGGCCCAGTAGTTTTGGCTGTGGCGTGTTTACAAACGTACGAACGTACGTACGTACGAACATACACACAGACACATTTTATAAACCACTTTTCTGGGTTCCTGAGACCTCAAAACGTGGAGATCTGGTGCTATCTCAAATTCGAAAATTTTAGTGATTGCAGTAACCTCCCATTTTTTTAAAATTGTGATGGGGTTGGGGAGGTTAAAATGAAAAAATTTGGAAATGAAGCTGAAGTAACCTGTGTCCAGCCTGATTTGGGAGCGTAGTAACGGTTGCCAATGGTTGTTTACAAACATAAAAACTGAAATTAAAACCAGAAAACGATGACAGATTTTGAAATTCCCGAAGATATTCTCAAAGAAGCGGCTGCTGCAAGTCGGGACTTACTGCCTTCGAAGACTAGTAGCAGGTACGAAAAGGAATATCAAGAATTCACAGCATGGCGTAAAAGCAGAGGCGTTGATCGGGTCAATGAGGATATTTTGCTTTGCTACTTGTCAGGATTGAGCAAAAATTTTGCGCCGAACACCTTATGGACAAAAATCTCCATGCTGAAGACATCCCTCAAGTTACATGAAAATGTTGACATTTCTGGGTTAGTACCTATTACTTACATTTCTGCGTCGACTAAAATTTACGCATTTTACAGATATGGAAAAGTTTTCACGTTTCTGAAGCGGAAATCTGAATATTACAAACCAAAAAAGGCGAAAATACTGACAACTGAGGAAATAACAAGATTTTTTTTAGAAGCATCCGATGACTACTTGTTACTAGAGAAGGTTATTTTGGCGTTCGGAATTTTTGGTGCCTGTCGACGCGAGGAAATCTGCAAATTGCAACTAAATAATGTTGAAGATACTGGAAAATTCATAATCGTTACCCTGGAGGACACAAAAAACAAGTCTTGCAGAAAATTCATCATCAGCGAAGATGACACTCCCTTCAAAAGCTGTAATTTATACAGAAAATATGCAGCACTTCGGCCAGCCGGTGTACCAAGTCATCGTGTTTTTGTAGATTACAGGAAAGGTAGATGCACAAGGCAGCTTGTAGGCGTTCACAAAATTGGAGGAGTTCCGAAGAAGATAGCTGAGTTTTTAAAATTGGAGAATCCAGAAAATTACACGGGTCATTGCTTTAGGAGATCCTCGGCTACAATGTTGGCAGAACATGGAGGCGATCTGCTTACTTTAAAAAAATTTGGCGGTTGGAAATCTTCTGCAGTTGCTGAACAGTACGTCGAGGAATCAATTAGCAAGAAGGTCAAGATATCGAAGCAACTTTTCATTCGGGCAGATAATCCACCACCCTCACGAAACTTCAACAATTGTGGAGAGGAAATCAAGGTGTCTAACCAATCTCCTAATGCTCAGAACATCTGCAGTGCTGATAACAATGAACCAACGTCGGATATTTTTTCCGGTAGTGATACAAGCAACAATGAAATGAAAAAAATTGTTATTTCACGAAACACTAATTGTTATTTTAATATTTGTAGTTGTTCTCATGCAAAATAATCTTTATATTATTCTTCACTGTAGGTGTTTGTGGCAAAACTTTAATTTGTGATTAAATTTTTGATAAAATAAGGCTGTTTCATTATATCGGCCTAGGCCGATATAAGGGTCATATCGATCGACCACACAGTACGAATATAGAACAATAACAGTTAAGTATCACGAAAAAATTTTATTATCGTGTCAGATGGCCTTAAGAAAAGTGGTGACATAAATGCAGAGAGTTCCAACGAAAACGAGCCACCCCGAATATCTTGTAAAATGTAAACCAAATAAAATACGAAAATTCACTATTACGGTCGACTTTTCCGTACTTGGTAAGATTTTACAACGGACCTTCTGAAGAACATGAATTGGTCCTGAGTCCAGAAATAATTTTTGGTTTTTACTGAACTTTTGAATGAGTGGATGGATTTCAAAATTTTTTGCATAGGGTTGCAGAAGATTTCATACCCTTTAAAATGGCGCCTCACAAAGCAAAGGGTCTGAATTCAATTTGACGCTATGTGAAATCTTGAAGCACGTGTTCGAGTGAATTTTCATATTTTATTTGGTTTACTTTAGCTCTTTTTCATTGGAATGCTCTGTATACTTGGCTCTGACGCGTAAATCATAAGATATCGCTGGACGTTCAAATTGCAGGAATCAGCATTGGAATCTTTTCAATTAAAGCGTAGACAGGACTGTATTTCATTGAAGGTTAATCTACAGAGATCTGTTAATTATCCAATCAAATCATCTGCATTGTGCATGGTTTATAAAGAATATATTTCATTGTCTTTACGTTAACGAACGTATTTGTTCCCTTGGTTAACTTTCAATTAAAATGCCGGCCCAAGCGTTATCGTCATTGATCATGATGGCCAATAATATTATGCCCATGCCTATGTAAATTCTGCTCTGTTAACCATTTATAATCCAAATACTGAGTTTACAATATAATTATTGTCACATACCTACATTGCATCATCTTGACCATAACATTAAATTATACTTCTAACTTATGACTTCGAACTTATGTTTCCGTTTTGTCCACAAAGTCGTCATCCGCTTTTTCCTAATTTTGTTGGGAAACCTCATTGTCCACTTATTGTTATTTATAACTTGTCTATTTCCGTAACTACGAAAGTACTGGATTGAAATATTTTCTTAAGGGCTTGAGTTACTTTTCTTAAGCGTTTGTGATATTTTCTTAAGCACTTGAGATATTTTCACAACCCCTTGAACCAAAAGATTCAAGCGCTAATATTTCTTAGAACGATGTGTTTCGCCGTTTTGCTCACATTTTATCGTTGTAACTATAAACTATTGCTTGTGGTCGTCTCTGGTTCTATCTCTAACTCTATCTCTTGCTCTACCTCTAGCTCTATGCTTAACTCTTCTAAATCTACCTTTAGGTCCACTTCTAGTTATACTTCTAATTACAGAGGTAGAGCAAAAGGTAGAGTTAGGGCCGGTATTGTCACCTCCAGGTAAGTCTATCTAACTGTAACTGCCAATTTCATAATAAAAGTTAAAGCTCCTTTAAAGTTAATGTCGACTTTAAAGGGGATTTCGACCAATCAGGAGCAGCCCTTTTGAAATGTTAGGCAAATATTTAAAGGACACATTAATTTTGATTATGAAATCGGCCCTAACTCTAATAACTAGTACTAGCTTTAACTCTACCCCTCTACCTCTACTTGTACCTCTAGCTCTACATTTAGCTCTGACTCTAGCCCTAACTCTACCCTTTAGCTCTAACTATGACTCTACTTTTACGCGCTACTTCTAAATCTATCTCTAACTCTAGCTCTACCCCTAAGTGTACCTCTAGCTCCACCCCTAAGTGTACCTCTAGCTCCACCAAAGTTATATAGTAGAGCTAGACATAGAAGTAGAGTTAGAGCTAGAGGTAGAATTAGAGCTAGTAGTATAGAGATAGAGCTAGAGCTAGAGATAGAGTTAAAGTTACAGTTACAGTTAAGAGTTAGAGGTAGGCTAGAGGTAGGAGTAGAGTTAGAAAGTTAGAGCTAGGTTGAGCAAGAGATAGCGTTAGTGATAGAGCTGCAGGAAAAAGTTTATGTGAGGATAAAAGTGAACAAATTGACGATACACATCGTTATTAAAAATATTAGCGCTTAATCTCTTGGTTGAAGGGGCTATGAAAATATCTCAAAAGCTTAAGAAAAAATTATCCAACACGTAGTCACAGAAAATATCTCAAGCCTTTGAGAAAATATTTCGAGCCCTTAAGAAAATATTTCAAGCCCTTAAGAAAATATATCAGGCTCTTGAGAAAATTATCTCAAATCTTGAAACTCATGTGGCCCTCCATCAGTGCTTTCGTACGTAACACTCTTAGGGCGGATTGCATAAAAAATAATCGTGGGGATAATCGCGTTTTGTGCAACAGTTTCTATGCCTGAGCCAATCAGAAAACTCTTTGCCTAGCGAATAACCCTGATGATATTAAATTTAAGAGAGTGATTTTTTTATGCAGACAGCCCTTACACTATGATTCATTAATGAAAATCAAGAGAGTTAAGTTTATGTCTCTGTAGCTTTATTGTCAAAAAGTGACAGATCGCAATTATATTATCATGGCCAACTCTAATGTGTTTCTTATTGGATCTCACGGTATTAATGAAATTAGAATGATTATTGCTAAAGTATAGGTACTTTCCATTCATTTTCTATTGAAGTGACAACGTCAAAATTTGAATTTATGTTGGTATGAGGAAATTTTTCAAGGAATTTTACTAACAGGTGAGTTGGTAGAAGCGATTTCAATGCAATTCGTCAGAAAACATGACAAATGTTAAAATTTTGCAACTGCTCTGAATTGGCCCAAAATGATGGCCTTTGTGTGCATGCAGTTTCGAGTAAAGTGCAAATAAAAATATTCACGAAAAAGCCTCAGGTAGGTACGTGACACTATCTGCTATCTGCTATCTGTGACACTGCTGCTAACAATGAAAATAAACTCTAGGATATTTGGGTTATGTAATATTTTTGCTTTCCCGCTAAATTTCGATCAAATTGTCAAAAGTATACGCCCTTACAAATTAGGGTTGTAGAGTTCCAGAAAAATTTAAGTTCTGCTATAGTAAATGAACAATTTCCACATTGACCGAATTGCCAAAACAAAATGATCGATAACATAGTATGCACTATTTAAGACAATTTGTTAAAATTCTCTTCAATTTTAACCCGGAATTATTTGTATCCCTTTACCTCTTCAGTTCAGGTAATACGAAAAGAGATAAGCTTACACAGAACCAAAACGGGAGAAGCATATGCTATAAACGCTTTCGAGGTCGGAAAGCTTTGCTTTTGCTCTTCTACTTATTGGTATTGATAAGGAGTTATTTATCAAACAAAGTATGAGACTTTCAACAAAAGCTCCAGCTCATACCAATCTTTCGACCCATCCAAATGTGTAAACCTCGAAAAATTACTTGAAATGCTACTACCAACATGCGTACTATAAATTTTGCATCTCTATTAGCGAATATCGATTGCGATTGTGAACTGAGCCAAATTTAAATCGACTCCTAACTTACACGCTTCAAGTTCAAGATCTCGGCCTTAAACTGGCGTGTCTAACTCCGGATGTAATTCCGAAGATTTGGATCTGATCGAAAATAAGTATTTGCGGAGTCATCGGTAATCTTCCATAATATCTTTAGCACATCGAATGCCGTGTTATTTCCTTCAGTTTAAATCTATCTCAATAATGTTTCATAGGCATCAATTCGGCGGTAAATTTTTTACTGTACCATCATTACCAAATGGCGTTTAACTCGAGAGAGGCATCGGAATAAAATATTTACGTTCTAGAGAATAACCCTGTTGCAAATGGACATTAGAATTTCTATAGAAAACATTAGAGATTTGTAATGCATTGTAATCGCATCTAATGAGCCCAATGATTTGTAAGGGAAAAGACCAATTTTGTAATGGAAAAGCCCAACTGACCAAATTTCTAATGTCTTGTACTGAAATGTAATGGTCTTCCCTTTCACTCACTAGAACCCATTAATGCTTTTTTTTGCTTATCTAATGTGTTTTCCCATTACAAAAACAGATTTAAAGCAGATGTGTTAATTGTGTTGTTATTAGGTAGGACTGTTATGGTATGATTATTATGGATGTGGGGGTCTTATTGTCAGTATGTATTCTGCATTATTTTTAATAGGTTCAATGAATTTCCGATGTCGTTTTACATGAAGCTCGTTGAGGAAGTCAGGCTCTGATTGCTGATTCTGTAGCATACTTTTGTTTTGTTTCACAATCACGTTATTGCATGTTCTTTGCATGTTATCACCAACTTTAAAATTGAAAAAAAGGATTTTGAGATGAACTGCACGCGTCCGGCGTCGACATTTTCAGGAACACTAATCAGTCATCACGCAACCAGGAACACCAATCATATTGCTTCATTTGTAATGGAAAAACACATTACGATTTTGGACAATTGAGTT
Organism: Pycnomerus fuliginosus; assembly: GCA_963924575.1. Lineage (NCBI taxonomy): Eukaryota > Metazoa > Arthropoda > Insecta > Coleoptera > Zopheridae > Pycnomerus > Pycnomerus fuliginosus. The sequence goes on along the minus strand of OZ004618.1, from coordinate 32,745,977 downwards.
GTAATGTGTTCTACTGGCAAATCCTATTACAGTTTCTAATGAAATGTAATGGGAAGTCTGGAATTTTACATTACGTTACATTAGAAACCAGCTTTTGAATCTGTAATGGATTGATCTGGGAATTCGCAGGACAATCAATCCATTACAACTATATACATATTTTTTTAATGAATTCAAATGGGTATTTGCAACAGAGAACCCTTCCGCGGCTCTTGACTTTTCGCAAGGGCCTTGATGCAGATTATTTCGAATGAGTAAATACGATCTTCAAGTATTTCACACTAGTTTGGTCTACGTTGCAGCTTACAGAAGTAGTTCAACGATCTTTTAACTAATTTCGCACATGTTGATCAAGGAAGATGGCGCAGACGCGGGCCCGGAGCCCGACCGGAGCCGCTCCGGGAACAGTCAAAGATTTGCTGCCAACCTGTTGGTTCCATCAGTAGTATATCCGCAGTACTGTTGATGGTTTACCTTTGATATTTCGCATCGCATATTTCCCGTCAGATTATTTGGTAAGTTTTTATCTCCCCAATTCTCATTTAGTGGCTTTATCTTTTTATTTTATTTATCCAATCTTTTCACATCCCTTACTGAAGGATTAAGCATACAATTGTTGCGCATTTATGGAACTTTTGTTAATAAACAAACGGCGCGAACGCTAAATGTGCGTTCAAACAATGCCCTAATACGCAGATATTTTTAATGAAGTGGTGAATGTTTCGCGCTTTATCTCCAAATAACTGGAAATGTATTCAAAATATTGATACAATAATGTTCGAAATTAGCCTTATCGAATAAAAATAGTTATCTATCTGAAAGTTGGTAATCAGAAGAGACTGTCAATTATTATCCCCGGGAATAGACGCGTTTCCAAATGAAATTTCTGATAGATAATACCAATAAAAGAGATTTAGATTATTACTCACCCGCTTGGTCTGAAAATTAGTAATTTAGTAAAAATACAATAAAGTTCGTGCGTCTCAATTACATTTCATTCAATAATTTCTGTATTATGGTAAGTTGTGACACAGAGGATTGAATTTTCACGACCTGCAGGTGAAAATGAACATTTATCAAACTCCAAGTGGAAATTTTAATATAAATTGACTTGGGACAAGAACTCCGTTTACTTTAGAAACTTTTCAGCACTTACCCTAAATTGAAATTCATTAATTACCCGACGTTTTACTTGCAATATTTATTGCATCATATCATGTGTGTTAATTAAGAGTTCAAGCAAGAATGAAAATAAAACGTAGACGCCGAGTTTTCAATTCAGTATTTTTGCTCTCATTACAATAATGTTTTATTCAAAGGCGAAACTTTTAAGCTCTTGTCATGAGTTTTTGAAAACTCACATACTACTCCTCATGAATAATTTATGGGAAACTGATTTCTTATTTCTTAAATTTAATTACTTCATAAGACAGTTTTCCGTAGATTAACAATTTAGTTCGTTGAACGTGGGAAGAATAATAAGAGCTTGTCATCAGTTGAAACATCACAAGAAACTTGGTATTAGGGTTCAGGGCGAGAAGGATTTACAAATGAATTTATACAAAGTCGTTATGAGAGAACGCTATTCATACTTTCAGCTTTTGACTACCTTCAGACTATGCCAAGAAAAGTTTTTGGGATAACTGCAAGATAAACAAAAGGTTTAGCAAAGTTTAACCATTAAACCGATTTTGAATAATTTTGTTCACCTGACATCCATAATATAAATATTTATTGTAGCCCACGGGAAAAAGCAAACTTCTCATGACATCTTTTCAGTGCGCAAAAATACATATTTTGTCAAAACTTGCAAAAAACTAGTCCGCAGAAGTGTGGCACTATCGATACCTAATTATGTACAGTCTAGAAAACAGCAAATAAAATTAAGGAAATCTATTTGTTTTGACCGCTAGCGACATCTTAAAGTTACGCGCCTAACTATTTTATGGTACCGTAAATTGTTGTGGCATCAATTGAAATTCAAGCCTTAGTAGTACATTAAAGAAAATCGCTATTTGAGAAATGGAGGAACAGCCAAGAAAAATCTGTGAATTTTCTCTAACGGGAGTTCACTTTATATTTTTGATGAATTTTGTTTTTGAATTTTGATTAACTTTGACAATATCAAATTACTTGGGCAAGTCGATTCATTTACAGAAAGAATTTAGTTTTCGCAAATCACATATTTACAAAAGAGCTGCTATGATATTTGCTGACGTTATTTATTTTGTAATTTACAGAAAAAGTGTAAATTTACAGAAAAAAGTGTAAATCTATGTTTTCGTTCTGAGAGCACCGTTACCGAGTTGTACAGGGTAGTTCAAATAAACGGCACTCACGGCCAAACAATAAGATAAAAGAATAAAATAAAAATCCAGGGTAAATTATGGTCTGTCCGGGATCCACACGACCAAGATTCACCCTATTCCCGGACAGAGTATAGAATAAATTACACAGTAAATGTTTAAATTTTCATTAATTCAAATTTCGCGCGGAGATCCAGCAACAACGCACTTCATCATCTGTGCAACCGATGCAACCGTCCTCGTCTTACCACATGCCTCCCACTAATGGACCTATTTCTTGAGTGACGTCACGCGACGACCATTTGGAGGCTCAAAATATATCTCTCCCTCTCCCGCCCATTAAAGAAAGGAATATCGGTCTCTGTCGATCGTCTCCAATTGCGCGCGAATCATATTGTCATCCTTTTTTAACACCTTCAGATTTGAGCATAATGTATACTCTTTTTTCTCAAGAAATACCCGAATTGTACACGCCTCCTAAAGGATTTTAACGGGGCCTAATTAGTTTCTTTACTTAACAAATGGCGCCTTCCATTACAAAGGAAAAAATGTTTCTACAGAGTGCAGGATTACGAGCCATTTTGCTTCATTTTTTATCGGGCTGTCATCAAGCTGTTAATTAATAAAATGACCAAAAACAACAAATCTTGCATTCTGAAAAAACATCCTTAATAATGAAAATTTGAATTTAAAAAACTGCTCAATTTAAGTACTTTTTGTTTATTGCTTGTATACAAGCATTTACCATGGATTTTTTATTCAATTCATCTTAAAATTTGGCCGTAAGAGCCGTGTATGAATGCGTTTGGACTACCCTGTGCAACTCGGTAACGCTGCTCTCAGAACGAAAACATAAATTTATAGTTTTTTCTGTTTTACACTTTTTCTGTAAATTACAAAATAAAGAAGTCAGCAAATATCATGGCAGCTCTACGCTTTCGTACATATTTGCGGATCTCTGGCTGCAAAAATTATACTGCCGTTAAAAAACGTTCAAAAACTGCCAACACCCTGAAAAATGGACGTTTATCTGTAAATCTATTTATTCTAAAAAATCGCATTATCGCAAAATGTTTATTAGGGGTCTAAACAAATATCTTTAGCTCGGGCGGAGATTCACCTCCCGCTGCTTTTCTGATATGACGTCATAAAAGGTGGCAATCACTCCGGATTTTCTATACAGGAAACAATTTAAATGAAGCCTCTTTAGGGTGTAATCAGATATTTTTTTGCGGAAATACCTACCCGTAATTTAGTTTGTCAAAAAAAAGAGGCTATTAATTATATTATTTCCATTTCACGAAATTCGGAATGATCGCCACCTTTTATTGCGTCATATCCGGTTTCTACATTATTTAGAAAAATTAAAACATAATTTGTGCCCAAATCTGTAACTTGCCCAATTAGAATAGGGAATGTGGAAAGCTTCACCGACAGCATATACTATTATATGCCTACTCGGAAGATTTTTGATTAAACTGTTTTATTTGCTGAGGAAGCATCGACTAAGTGTATACTGAATTATTTTATAAATGGCCTAAAAGCTTGTTACTTTGAAAAAAATTCGGCAAGAAGACCGTAAAGATTCGTCAGGCATATACGAAACAAAAACCTATAAATATTTCCCTCTCCTTCTCCCACCTTCCAGAGTGGACATTTGCTCTTTTCTAAACTGTACAAGAGGTGCTCAATTATAGCGATCAGCGATTTAAATTTGCCGATCAAATTTTAGTTCCAAATTTCTTTGTAAGGAAAATTATGTCAGCTGCATTAAGCTTCGTTCACATCCACTTAAATTAACATAAATTAAAAAATTAAGGACACATTTCCTTGGAGATTGCGCTTAATTTCTTAATTTATGTTAATTTAAGTGGATGTGAACTAAGCTTTATTTCCTAAGTATGGTCTGTCCGGGATCCACACGACCGAGATTCACCCTATTTCCATGGCGAATCATTGTTGTCAACAATGAATCGCCATGGAAATAGGGAAATTCGGAATGATCGCCACCTTTTATTGCGTCATATCCGGTTTCTACATTATTTAGAAAAATTAAAACATAATTTGTGCCCAAATCTGTAACTTGCCCAATTAGAATAGGGAATGTGGAAAGCTTCACCGACAGCATATACTATTATATGCCTACTCGGAAGATTTTTGATTAAAATGTTTTATTTGCTGAGGAAGCATCGACTAAGTGTATACTGAATTATTTTATAAATGGCCTAAAAGCTTGTTACTTTGAAAAAAATTCGGCAAGAAGACCGTAAAGATTCGTCAGGCATATACGAAACAAAAACCTATAAATATTTCCCTCTCCTTCTCCCACCTTCCAGAGTGGACATTTGCTCTTTTCTAAACTGTACAAGAGGTGCTCAATTATAGCGATCAGCGATTTAAATTTGCCGATCAAATTTTAGTTCCAAATTTCTTTGTAAGGAAAATTATGTCAGCTGCATTAAGCTTCGTTCACATCCACTTAAATTAACATAAATTAAAAAATTAAGGACACATTTCCTTGGAGATTGCGCTTAATTTCTTAATTTATGTTAATTTAAGTGGATGTGAACTAAGCTTTATTTCCTAAGTATGGTCTGTCTGGAAATAGGGTGAATCTCGGTCGTGTGGATCCCGGACAGATTATAACACGATACAACAATAGAAACTTTACGTTTGCAGCACACAGGGTGTTAGTTAGTGGTACCGACTGTACCGTATTTTAGGGGGTGGTTCTTCGTCTTGTTTTAAGACAAAAACTTCAAAAAATATAAATGATACTGATACAACTTTGGATTCTTTTCAGATCTTTAGTAACGTCATACGCGTGCGTTCTTGGGGACGCATTCTACATTTTAGTGCCGTCGCATAATGCAGAGTTCCTGATTATTCGCTCGCTCGCTCGTTTCCTCGTTTCGAGCGATAATTACTTGACAATGAGGGGTATATCCCGAAAATCTCGACGGGGATTGTTTTTGAGCTATAACGGCTATATCTTAAAATGAGACGAAAAATTACTTATTTTTTTCTGATACTAGAAATAAGTAGTAGATTTAACTTTAAATAAAGGCAATAAATACTTCGCTTGTCAAATTCAGCTCATTTCGCCTATTTTCGTCGATAAAGTGATTGAAAGCTAACTGTGGGAGGTATTTTGCCTTTAATTTCCTAATTCTACGTTAATTGCATCGTTGCGAATGAACCTTAAAAAGGTATTTTAATTTTGATTTATGAATTTAATTAATTAATTCTCATACAGGGTGCGAGATTAAAACTCCAAAACGCTATAACTTTGTTATTTGTGGTCCGATTTTAGTGGACTAAAACCCAAATAAAATTGCTCATAAAACACTACAAACTCAATATGGTTTTTATTTTTATCAACTTCAACTTGAATTTCAACTGGATGTCAACTTTTTCATTTTCAAATGGATATACCCATTTTTTTTACTCAGCTAATTTTTTTCTGCGTCTTCTGATGTACAGGGTGATCCAACCGTTTTGTCCCACTTTTAAATTGGTATATCTCCGTTGTCTTATAAGTTAGCAGCTTGAATCAAAAAGTGGATCATAGAGTAGACCTTTAAGTTTTGTTTGGTATATAGACATAGACAGATATAGATTTTTCAAGATCAAACTGCGTCTCTGCGGAAAAAAGCTAAATTTTTTTAAATGGAACACCCGGTATATTTTGCATGTTCTCGTTAGATCTGATCATTCTAAACAAGTTTTGTATAGCATACTATAGCTCTAATTCTAACAGTTCGGCGGAAATTTTGAAATTTGTAGCGCGAACGTTGGCATTTTGAAAATCTCGAGAAAAAAAATAAAACTAAAAAAATTTAAAAATTGATGCCCTGTTAATGAAGAGTATTTTAGATAATTGATGTGGTAAATTTCATTTTGAAATAGTCCTTCAAAGTGCCAACGTTCGCGCTACAAATTTCAAAATTCCCGCCAAACGGTTAGAATTAGAGCTATAGTATGCTATACAAAACTTGTTTAGAGTGATCAGATCTAACCAAAAAATGCAAAATATACCGGGTGTTCCATTTAAAAAAATGTAACTTTATTCCACAGAGACGAAGTTTGACCTTGAAAAATTTGTTTCTATATACCAAACAAAACTTGAAGGTCTACTCTATAATCCACTTTTTGATTCAACCTTCTAACTTGTAAGACAACGGAGATATTCCAATTTAAAAGTGGGACAAAACGGTTGGATCACCCTGTACAATAAGTTATGTTTGGTTTATAATTAGTTCTGAAAATAATTATAAATTTTTGTCAAAATTAGAATATTTTTTATTAAAAATTTTCGAATGTGCTGTGGATCTGATAGAACTTAACAAAACATTTAAAATATGTTATTTTCTAACATGTAAAATGCATTTCGATAATTTTTTTCGCAGCACACTTGAAAAGTTAGCATAAAAAGCTTGAAATGTTTACAATAATTTTAATTATTTTCAAAATTTATTATAAATCAACTCAACTTATTGTACATCAGAAGACGCAGAAAAAAATTAGCTACCAACTACCAAGTTGAGTAAAAAAATTGTGTGTATCAATTTGAAAACGAAAAGTTGACATCCAGTTGACATTCAAGTTGAAGTTGATAAAAATCAGAACCATCTTCAGTTTGTAGTGTTTTATGAGCAATTTCATATGGTTTTTAGTTCACTAAAATCGCACCACAAATAACAAAGTTATAGCGTTTTGGAGTTTTAATCTCGCACCCTGTATAACGTGCTATTCAGAGAATGTGTGATAACGGGGGGCTATGGAAACAAGTGCATCTCAATCTGTCGAAAGGACGTTTGTCTAAAGTAACTTCGCACATCAGTAGCCAGATAAAATGACAGATATCATGTCCCCAAGCAAGTCCCCGGTAAAGTGACAGATGACATGTCCTGTACGAACTAACTTTAGACAATCGTCCTTTCGACAGACTGCGATTCATTTGTTTCCATAGCCACCCGTTATCACATATTTTTTGAAGAGTACTGTATATTTCCAGTTTATGTAGTAATAATGATTTACGTAATTAGTTACGAAAGTCCTATATTGTTTGACGAGCCCTAATATTTGCCAAAACGAGCGACAGCGAGTTTTGCAAAATTATGCGAGTCAAACAATTTAGGCTTTTCATAAGGTATTAAGTACAACATTTTACCTAATTATAAATAACTTTGTAGATACGTACACTCTATCTTACAGATATTAGGAATTCCTGTTCTGACGAAATCATTTTGGTGACATCCGTCGCGTCGATTTATCAAAGTTGATATAAGTGGTGTCGAAGAGAACCTTGTTGAGACTGCATGAGAACAACGACGATTAAAATTAATGAGATATGCTAAGACCTAACACCATCAGTGAGGAGAAAACATCAATTATTGTCCTTTTTAAAGCTGCATCGATCGCAAAGCTCCTGTCCATGGCATTGCCGCCCAGAAGTCATTATTTGTCCTTTCTCTCATCTCACCGCCAGGAAATACTAAATGAGAAAACCGTGGTGTAAAAAACTCGATATTCCATCCTCCTCGCCCATCAGAAATTTAATATCACTTTTCCATCTAAAGTTTTATAACCTCTTCGTGAAATTTTTCATAGCGGCGATTATTGTGGCACATATCCTTGTATCCGTCTTCATCGCTAACCTTCACCATGCCACCATAGCACAAAAGCTAAATAATTAATGAAACGTAATATCTTTTGTAGATTACGTATCCTAGCACTTTCATCCTAATAGTTGGGTCGCATTTTAACGAGATTACTACATTAACATGCATGCACAACGTAATGAAACAATACTGCTGTAAAAATAAACGAAAACCCCCTTTCAAATCAATTTGCAACATGAAAATTTGCACTTGTTTCAATTTTCATCGTTTCCTGCCTCGACCTCAAATTGACAGAACCAAATTGGATGGCGCAGGATCGCCTATTTTTCAAACCGGTTAATAGAGTAATTTAATTTGTTTCTAAATTGCAAATTATAAACGAATTAAACTCGGCGAAATTTTGCAATGTTTTATCTAGGAGTTTAAACAGAATTGTTTAGTTTGTAGGAAGGTTAGCTTTATTGAGCTGAAACATAATTTGTTTGATAAATGCTCTAATAAGCTGATCCACATCAATTAAATTTCAATGCGATTGTGTAGGCGACAGCCGCGGTGTTCCTTATCGATAAGTAATTTATCTTCCAAAAGCCCGTTAGAGGAAATGCAAAGAAAGCAAATCCGGAATTTGGATTAGCTGTATGAAATTTAGATTCTATCCGGGTGACATATTTTTGCGTCATTTTTCACACTAATCAAACAACCAATGCAATGAAAAAGTTTTAATGAAATCTTCCAGTGCAAACTTAATTTACGCGGCGTGTCAGATAATTCGAATTCAGATTGTGAACAATTCAACTTTTCTTGTTTGATAAAGTGGTATTGTAAATAAAACATTTTTCAAGGCGGGGTAGCGATGTCGAGTGTTAATGATTGTTCCTTATAAATTGATTCCGAACTGCTGTTACGACGTTATTACTTATAACATGGCCCAAATAAAATCAATTTGTCTTTAATAAATGTTGAATGGAGTGGAAAATGCAGTTATCCGAGCAAAAATAGATTCGTAAGATGAATTTTCCAAGGTAGCGCAGTTTACCTGACATAAAATTCTGTTATTGTGCACTCGTGCAGGCTGCTTGAAGTACTTGGTAAAACATTAATGGTTTTAAAAATCGAACTTGCCAAATTATTACTTATAGTTTGTCTTAACTTCCTACTAAAGTGTACCACAGTTTCAAGCAGTTTTGGTGGATGCGCCGGGATAGAATTTAATCGTCTCCGTTCAAGGATAAATATTTCTTAAATTAAGCAATTCTTTCAGTACTTTTACATCACGGACAGTAATGTTCTTCATTTCAATAAAGATTTACAACGTCAACGTTGCCGATTAGGTATTATAGAGAGGTGGAAAACATCATTAAAACAAAACTTCCTATGCATGAACTGAGGTCGAGATAAGTGGTGTGATTTTCTGCCCGGAATTTGCAGATTTTCAGTTTATTTTATTCTAATAAGGAGCACAAAATTATTAGTCGTGTTATAGCATATTATTAAACGAGCACATTGTGAAGGTCATTATTCAGGCGGTTGAGTTTAGAACCCGAGCGTAGCGAGGGTAGTAAACAACCAAATGAATAATGGCCCATAATGTGCGAGTTAAATACGACGTTTTATTGAAATATATTTATCCAAGATTATTGAAATTCTTCAAAAAAATTTATCACTTTATATTTATTGTAAACACAAACCAACAAAATCAAAAAGTTGACAAATGATAGGAACAGCTTAATGCTTGATCTACTTTGACACACTTTCGCTTGATTTTGAAACGTCATGATGTTCATTGGATAAGCAGCGAAATAATGTGACAGAAGCGTGACTTATCACCATAAGTTACACTGTATTTTATGAATAGGATTATGTATTCATAGTTACATACGTAACAATAGCATTATTTAATAACTGTGGATAAACACTAATTCACAACTTTTCGCATGCACACTGACATGCCTTTTTACTTTTCTCTTGTTACAGTTAGAATTTATTTACAATTTGTTTATTTTACCAGTAATAAACTTTTAGATTCTTAATAATCTTAAACGTTTATTGTGTCCAGGATACTTATTCCCCAAGAGATATTCAACTGGAGCACAGTAAGAGAAGTAATTATCAAACTATTTACAACTACAAATTACTACTCGCGTATAAATTCCTGTTTTAATGTGTCCCCATATAATCCTACCACAGTCATCCTACCATTGAAAAACTTTATCGTTTCAGTCACATTATAACAGCAACTTAGTTTTAGAGATAGTTAGATAGTTAATTCTTACCCATTTTTTCTCATTGAACCAAAACAAATTTTCACATTTTTTGAGAAGTAAGTAATTTTATTCACTTTCGATTTGTCAAAAATATACAGGGTATCCCTCGACGAGCGTCAGTTAGCCGTATCTATCGTCATGAAAATTTGTACACAGGGGTTTCAATTAATTTTGAATTGAGAAAATCAAGAATTTTGCTTTTTTATGTCAAGTGCAGTATAAAACGAGAAAACGATATTAATTTGGCAGGAAATCTAATGTAAGGTGTATCCGCCCCTGGACTCAATTTGGGTCAAATACATATACGGTGTTCTCTGCAAATTTTTAAACATCATTAACTTCATTGGTCAAAAAGTCAATTTTTTCAAATAAAATGCCCCAACTATTTTATGGCACATCGATGCAGAATTTAATTGTTTATCATTTTGATCTACATCGATGTGCCATAAAATAGTTGAGGCATTGAAAAAATTGACATTTTGACCACTGAAGTTGATGTTGTTTAAAAATTTGCAGAGAACAGCCTGAATGTGTTTGACCCAATTTGAATCCACACCCTACATTAGACTTCATTCTAAATTAATATCGCTTCCTCATTTCATACTGTAAGGATGTTAAAGCTTTTTGAAATTAGGCCTACACTTGACATAAAAAAGCCAAATTCTTGATTTTCTCGAAAACGGTTGATTTTAGGCATAGCAATTCTTGGTAAAAGTTCACCTAGAGTTAAACGTAGAATCCAAAAATATCATAATATACAGAGTGTTCCATTTAAAATAAAGAAGTTAGTACCTATTTCCGGTATAACCGGAAGTGCGCCATTGCTGAAAATATTTTACGTCGATTCAAAAGTAATTGAAACCCCTGTGCACAAATTTTCATGACGATGCTAGAAACAGTCCTCCAGATACGGCTAACTGTCGTCAAGAGATACCCTGTATAAGTAAATAAGTAAGTGCGGCAGTGTAGAATGTCGCATCGAATTAATATACTCCTACATTATGAAATGAAATGGGCCTTTTGGTTAGCTCTTTATAGCAGTTACGGAATGAAAGCTAGCACGATTTTATTGGTCCGCGACTGTTACGAAATGAAATTTTAGATAATCTTTTATCTAATAGGAGCGAATATCGCATCTGGAGTGATACTGTACAAAACGTATAAACATTTATTTATTTGCAGATCATTTGACGAAGTCGTGGCAATAACAATTTATTCAAGTTCTCAACATTAAGATGTCATTTCCTCTCATAATTTTGTAGCAAATGTTCTTATTCTTATTGCACGAATGAAATCGGCGACATATTTTTCAGCAATACTAAAAGATTTACACCCCCAAATGTTTCATACCTATCAACATTAGTGTCAATTAGCAAATAAGGATCTGTTAAATGGCCATTTTATTTACTAATTCAAGCTGTCCAGCAATAATTTATTTTCCCAAAAGCATATTAATTTCAATTAAATAGTTTGGGCGTAAATTTTTCAGTTTTAGTTTTATAGTACATTTCGTGTTTGAACATGGAATCATAAATTTAATTAAACAGTTCTTGTCTTCTACAAGGTGTTCCGAAATTAGTGGTCAAAACTTTACCAGTAGATTCTTTTATGAAAAATATGAAAAAAGTTATGTAGAAAAATAATTTCTAAGGGAGCTAAGGCCCCTTAAAGGGGCCACTTTGAAAGTGTTCTTTTCTAAATATCTTCAAAACGGTTAAAGATAGTAATAGCTTAGTAATACTTAGTTCACGAAGACTATACAGTAAAATTTTTAACGGCATAATATATTTTTCACGGGTTTTAAAGCCAAAAAATCTGTCACCCATTGTGTAATGAGTCCATTCTGCAATATACCCGTGGATGAATACATTTATTCCAAATATTTTAAAAAATATTGAAAATAGCAAAGTGATGTAACCCATGTAAACCTAATTACAGCAGCAATGCAGTTTAATCTGCAGGGTCATAAAAAAGTCAACGCAAATGCCCCCTGTAAGTTATAGAGAAGCTGGAAAGGCGTGGAATAGCAAAACAACGTAAACGCTTTGTCTTGTATTACACTGCTGTGTTGCTCTGTTATTTTCCGCTTGTAATAAAAATCTATTTCAGAATGTAAGGGAATAAAGACAAATATTTCTTGATACAAGCATGCAAGCAAGCGATTATTAAAATACTAAATTATTCCACACTGTTTCGTCGTTTTTGCTACCCCCGAATAATCCTCGGTTAATTAGTATGCAATCCATCCTATTAATGAAAATTGTATTAAAAATTTCTGGTGGAGCTATTTGTGTTCTTATGCAATTAGGGCCTCCAAAACTGGGAATAATAGGGAACAAAGGATTTGTCACTAAACTAAATTAATGGTAGCGAGTGCTGGCAAGTTTTGAAATTAATTAATTTGCTATTTATTCCATTAAAACATTTAGTCAAGCTTTTTGCATCAGTATTGATTTATGCAACTTCCGTTGTTAGACACAATAATTAATCATGATGATTAAAGTATGTGTAGGTATTTACTAAACATCTGAAATAAAATAACGTAGACATTCTTACACATTATTAGACAGAACTGTGTTCTGTAGGTATCTAAGATGTAAGTATGTGTGGTGATGATGTAAGAAAAAGAAAAATTGTCCGTCGGTGCTCAAAATCTAGAAGGCCTAGAAAGTTTCTGACAATGCTATGTAGTTCATTTTTAATGCACTAGTGAAAGTGAATTAGGTTCAAATTACTCTAAGGACCGGAATTTCAATCGAAGACGAAGGTTATCCATCAGATCTGTTAGTTATTCAATCAAATAAGTCCATTTAAAAACTTTCTGATGATCTGATTGGTTAACCAACAGATCTGTAGGTTAACCTTCGATTGAAATTCCATCCCTAAGAATTTTCATAGTTAGGTACTTGCAGTGCTGTAGTCCGATGTAAACGCGGGTAAGAGACCATTAGAGTAAACATCGATATTGAGACCAATATTCCTAAAAAAGTTTAAATTTGCTATTTCCTACATAACAGAGGGTTGGGGAAAACCCCAGCTAACGACACTGATCGGGCGGATGGCTCATTTATCCCTCTAGACCCACCCCAGGTTACCTGCTATCACCTGACCGCTAAAACGGGGTTCATCAATCATAATTTGTATTCATTCTGGTGACAAGAGTGCGAAAAGTGAAATGAATAAAAATAAGTGCAACACGCTTCCGAATTATTTTAACAAGAATCCATATTCATCGGTTAAACAGAAACCTCCTCATGCCGACGCCAGAGTAAGATATTTAAGTTTTATTTTTGATTTCTAAACTTTTTTGAGCTTTTTTCTTATACAGGCGATTTGACACGACGACATTCATTATACAAAATTCTTCAGGGAACCATATTTTCAGAATTTTGCTAAAATATTTTGAATAAAATGTCCAAATAAAGAATTTCTGTTTTACATTTGCATTTTGATTTTGAGTATGTTCATTGTTCATCTTCATATTATCGCAGCATATTATTAGGCCAGTCGGCAGTGAAATCAAAAGTGCATTAATTCCCATAAGCGCGATTTTTGTGTTAAATGGTTTATTTAGGTGTACATTTTAAGGATTATGTTTTGCACAAAAAAATTCCTACCGGAAGTTGTGAATTTCTTCTCAGAAAGACACATTTCACTTATTGAACTATATAGGCGAAACTGTAGAGAAACTGGTGAAAATGAAAGACACCTTTAATTTTCTATAGTCTCTGGGAATGATAACGGCAACCGCAACTCTCCACATCTAATGGTTTCGGAGATACAGCGGTTCAAATTTAGAGCAAAAATTTCGAAAATCGCCCGAAAATGGGTACTTTTTAAATCTTGACTCGTTAAACATTTGCAAGGCATCGTACGTGAAAAATGCATATTGCCTTTTTTAATCTAGACTCTAATGTGAATAAGCAGCCGCCAACCGGAGCTCTCTACTTCTAACACTTCCGGAGTTTTAGCGGTCGAAAATTAGGTCTGAAACGTCAAAAATTGCTTGAAAATGACCATTTTTTGTATTTTGTTTTACCAAACATTTGCAAAGCCCCGCACGTGGAAAATGTATAAACCATTTTCTAATCTAGAGTCTACGCAGAAGAGGATGCCGCCAACCGGATCTCTCTACCTCCAACAGTTTCGCAGATATAGCATTTTTAAAATGTAGGTTTCAAGACAAAATTTTTTCACAAGTTATAGTACAGGAAAATACAAAAAATGGTCATTTTCTATTTCTAGCAATTTTTGACGTTTCAGACCTAACTTTCGACCGCTAAAACTCCGGCAGTATTAGAAGTAGAGAGTTCCGGTTGGCGGCTACTTATTCACAATATAGTATAGATTGCCTCGTAAATGTTTGACGAGTCAAGATTGAAAAAAAGCCACTTTCGGGCGATTTTTGAAATTTTTGCTCTAAATTTGAACCGCTGTATCTCCGAAACCATTAGATGTAGAGAGTTGTGGTTGACTTCATTATCTTTCTCAGAGACTATAGAAAATTAAAGGTGTCTTTCATTTTGACCAGTTTCTCTACAGTTTCTCCTAAATAGTCCAATAAGAGAAAATATTAACCTTCCTTTTGTGCAAAACATAACCCTTAAAATAAACCATTTAACACAAAAATCGCGCTTATGGAAATTAACACATTTTTAGGGCAAAATTATGTCTCTGCCGGCTGCCCTATATTGTATATTATCAAGCATATACTTCTTTAAAATTTTTGAAAATCGTCATCACGTTTCATTTACCAAAGGTTTTAAAGGCAGCGAATAATGTGTATAAACTCCTACTTACAGCTCCTTCTTTTAATTCGTAAAAATTAAATGCTTCAAATAACACTTTATTTAATCAAAATTGAATACAATGTTGTATAAACCGCTTAAGTTAAGCATGTTTATTCACTCGAAGAATTAGCCCACTCACCCTACGGGCTTATGGACTAAACATTCTTCTCGTGAATAAACATTAACTTAGCGCACTTGGTATATAAATAACCATTATTATCACAAAGAAAGCTGTATGGTTATTTGAATAATGCTGCGTGAAGAGCCTGCAGACTTCAATCGCGCCTCATTTGAGCGAAAGAATTTCTCATGAGACGAGAATACTCACGCTGAAGAGCCTCGGTAACTGTATAGATAGTAATTATTCAGAACAAAAGGTATACGTTTCACTAAAAGCGAAGAGTACTTTATAGCGAATGGTAGATTATGGCATATGAAGTCCATTCAAGAGAACAATTATTTCCTCTATAGAAATGCCGCTTGTGGTGGAAGACGATAAACGTCTGCCGCTTTTTTAAAAACGCTTAAATTGTTACTCTACCAAACAATGCATTCAAATTAATTCAAAATCTTGTTTATGTAAACAAGTACTAACGTTAATGTTTAAAACATGCTGACTACAATGCGAAAAATACAGCAGTTATCACATTTTTGCGGACGCGTAAAAATCAATGAATGCCCACCGTTCTGTACTACACAATACATTAGGGATATGAGGGTGTGTATTTTCAGGTTTGAATTTTCCCATTATTTTCTACAGCATCAACTCCAACATATTTATCATTCCGAGTTAAACGTCCAATCAACTTTAGCGTGTGTATGTAAATACAATAAGTGCTAATTGACACCCACGCGGTTAATCAATTGCTTCCTTTAAATTCGATAAATTTTCGATTGTTAGCTGTTTGTAATCAATTTCATTCGTATAATTTGCGGGGAGATAAAATGCCTCGAGAGCGGCGGGATGCAGAATCAGAGTTTGTATTAGGCAATCAAATATTTAAAATCACAAACAAGGGAAAACTTATTCGGATTGGTAAATTAGTTTAGAGTGACTAAGCTAAAAATCGTTCGTGTGCCATCTGATTATAACCAACGGCGCAGCGAGGCGTAATAAAATTTGCAGGAGATTAGATTATCGACGAAGAAAAAAAAATGCAGGGGACTTATTATTTTTAATGTTATTTTTCTGAAGCGTCAACGATTTTTAACCTCCCCACGACCATATAAAAATGGGAGGTTACTGCAATCACTCGAAAATTCGAAATTGAGATAACAACAGATCTTTACGTTTGAAGGTCCCAGAATCACGAAAAAGTGTTTTTTAAAAAATGTCTATGTGTATGTACATATGTGAGCACGATTTCTCGAAAACTACCGAACGGATTTTAATGAAATTTGGTATGTATGTTGCGAATCCGCAGACGCTAAGTGCCTTTTGGCATGTAAACTATGAAAATTGACTGATGAACACTATTTTTTCTTATCAGCACATGAAAGGCCTTGAAATTCTGTATCAGAAACTGTATTCCCACTTAGCGCCTTTTTGGCATAAAATCTAAAAAATCGTTTATAGGAAACATTAAATAACACGCTACAGCCTAAACTGCTGGATCGATTTGGCTGAAATTTGGTAGGTAGAGATAACGCTACCCGTCGAAGAGCTGATTTAATTTTGGTGGCAATCGGCGAACGGCAAGTGCCTTTTTGGCATATCAACTTTGAAACTTGAATAATGAACTCCCATTTTCACTATCAGCACATGAAAAGTCTTCAAATGTTTTCAAAATTGTATTCAAGCTTAGTGTCCTTTTGGCAAAAGATCGTAAGATTTTGAAAAATCCCAGAAAACACCTTAGGTTTGGCGGAGTAAAACTTAGGTATAGTTAATAGTAAAATTTACTTGATATTGGTGATAAGATTGGATCATTCGCCACGTGGGGACGTTCCAGCCGCTTCCGTAGCTGCCCATTTTTTAATAAAAGAATCTATCCATATTTGGCCCAAGTTATATCGACAATTTTTGCGTCAACTTCATGCATGGTTATTGTACTCTTGAATAGGACGAGTACGTAATACGAGTTCTATTCTTGAACACATTTAGGTATTTAGTTAAAAATAGCCTGTAATATATTTTTATTATTATAACAAATCCGATGTCCTACTTCCAAGAAGTGAAGACCGTTAACGGTCGGTCGGTCGATAATTGCCTTTATTGGTTAAAGTAAAGTTGTAACTGGGATGACTTACGAAAAATATTCGTTCGTATTTTTATTTTGCAAAATGTGCTACGGTCTTTTACGACTTAATGACTTAAACGACACGACATCCTGTCGAACTGTTATTCGCTCACCCGGCTTAGACATATTGAACAATGCTCTGGAGCAACCCTTATTAAAAATAAATTAAAATAGGACGTGGTCATGACGCGATACTCGTTCTAAGAAATTAATCTACCACCATTGGATTCGTAATGAAATTAACTTTGCAATGATGTCTCACAAGTTAGGTTTCGCCATTTCAAATTGTAAAGTTGGGGTTGATGGGGGTTAGCGGGTGTGTTCTGAAATAGTGCCCACCTCGGATTGATGTGTCCCCTCCCCTCGAAACAAAAATGGACTTGTTCGAGCATTTTTCGAAAAAATGGCTTTAAATGTGGAAAAACTGGCCTGTTTCGTTTTCATTTCACCACCCTGTATATAAACAGGTGTCTTTGTCTCACGTTACAAATTCCAGGTATAGACACCATTAGGTAGGTACCCTTCAACTAACGGTGAACCGTTGAGGGAAAACCCACCCTATTAAAGGATTTGTCTATGATGAATTTCCGGACTAACCTCACCTCGTCTTCCTTCTTAAGATTAGTAAACACATCGGTAAACATGAGCCAACGAGGGTTGTGCAAATTAATTAGTTTTTACCCATTGAAAGGTCAAAGAATTTTTTAACGATATACTCAGTTAATCAGTCAAAAGCGATACGCTTCGGTGTAGCAAGTTGCTAAAACCGATCGAAGAATGATGGAATGGCCAAAACTAGACGAAAAGTTTAATTAGGTACTATTAACCTCGCATTTACCAACGTTTCTTAACTTTAAGAAGTACGTTCTTAAAATGACGAGAATAACGTTTTTCCTACAAAGGAAATGTCGGTGCAAAAGGGCAAAAGGAACTTAATTATGAAACTTTCTAAGCAAATCTTATTTATCTACATGCAAAATGTTTCTAATAGCGCTGCACTTGCAAACAGTTAAGTTTAATTTTACGTTGTTTAGAGCTTTAAAATGAGCAATCAAAATAGACAATATGAGAGGCGCCACAATTTAGTAACGGCACGACTGGACTTGGCAGGAAAAATTAATCCAAGGGACGAGACGTCCGAGGGACGAGTCATCCGCGGGACGACATTCCCGGGGACGACTGGTCATAGAACCATAAAAAAAGATTCATTATTTCAATTCAAAATTAGTTATTTATACCGGGTGGTCGTTTTATCTTGAGACTGGCAAGACTGGCAATCGGAAAGGAAGCATTTTAGATGAAAATGTTTTGTATAAAAGTTTTGAGTTCGAGGGAGGCATTTTTGCACTCCCGACATTAAAAGTACTACTTTATTGACTTTTTTTAGGGACTGAAGTATAGCATTTAATCCCCGGGTGACCAAATTTTTTCAAAAGTCCCAATGGATCAAAATAATGTAAAATTATTAAAATATACATTTATTGAAATACATTTTGTCAGCACACTATCTCAGGGTCGGTAGGATTCACCTTTTGTTAGCAAGCACTAATGTTCCAAAACGCTCGCCCCATTTCGCCTGACTTACCTCTGCTCGGCTCTTTGGCAAATTTTCCATTGAAAATTTGTGTTTCGTAAAACCTCAACCTGCAAAAACGAATCAAAAAGGATCAATTAACGTTGGTACTTACTTCTATCGGATCTAAATTTGCGTTTTATAAAAGTCTTTGTTCCAGTTTGTTCAAATTCCACGTCTCTTCAATTGTGAATATCCAGTATTCGAACTATTGACTCACTGCATTTTCTTGGCCTGATTGATGGTAAAACAGCAACTTCCGGCCAAAACCTATGTGTTTTATTAATTTAGTGGCAAAAAATTAAGAAATACGCACTAAAACCAACCTTTTAGTGGTCGCGATTGACGCTTGGAGAAGACTATTTTAGCCCTCGCGTCTTGTAACCCTCAGTGCTTCGCACCTCGGGGTTACAATCTTGCCGCTTGGGCTAAAATAATTTTTATCTACCTTGGTCAATAATATACTATTCTACCCCAAGGAAAAATAATTTGCTTCAACCTCAAAGGGTAAAATGCGACGTTTCAGCAACTGTCAGGAGGCAGAAAATGTCAACATTTCATTTAGGTTATAGAAAATAAAATAGTATATTTGAAACCATGCAAGGTAAAGTGCACTCTTGTACACCGCGGGCAAAGTTTATTTAAACCGAACCGCAGGCGAGGTTTGTAACTGCGCAAGGTCTGCAAGAGCACTTTCCTACCAAGGTATGAATACTATTTTTGCTGCTACTTACACAAATTAATAAAATTTGTAATGCTTTACAGCGGCTATAGAAAAAAATATTGTATTATACATGGGCGAGAAGTCTCTTTTAGCATTCGGTGTGATTGTCAACTTCCACCTCACGCTAAAATCTGTAACTTCTCCCCCTTATTATAATAAATGACTATATCTCCACTTTGATTGGCTACGTAAAATTCTGCGTACCAATTGATCAGTTTTTGAAAAATGTCAAGTTTATTGGGCTCATCATCCCGGCGCATCCACCAAAATTGATCATAACTTGAACGTCGGATTCAAACAGCTGCTGTTATTCATTACCTAATTGGCATAATATGTAACTTATTGATCATAAAAAAGTGAACCGAAGACCAAGCGCCCCAAATTCGTGGTTACAAGCTGGTAACAAGTTAATTCTTTATATAATAATAACATACAGGTTGTTTCTACTAAATGTAGCACGATATCTCGACGTCAGATTCTCCTTGCAGATTAATATAATAATATGTAATTTAGGTAAGTAAAATATGAGGTGATCCAAAATAAAAGGACATGAAAATCAGACAATCATTGTTTGTTTACTAACTTATTGACACGCCAAGAAAAAAGAAACAATCAAGACCAAAACTTTCAATTTCAGTCCACGATATACCTATTTGCATGACAGGAATAGAAATATAATCCTGAATACCTGCGTAGATAGCTGAGGAAAGTTAAGCATCAAATTGATGTTCTTTTTACTGACGCGATCTGGATTGAGTTAGTGCGGTATTAGGAACAAAATCAACGTTAACTTATCTGATTTGTGCGCTTCAAAAGCACTTTCTGAAAAAATAAAGGGAGCAATTTTCAGGAAACTCTCAAATATGGCACTAAACTAACATCATTCGATTATGGGGCCTTTAACGTTCCAATCTGGACATCTCCAAATATTTATTAAGAACATATTATTATACTTTTATGGACCCATAAGATTTTCGTTCAGTTATAATTGAAGTATGTTTTCTTTTATTCAGTGTAAATACTGGCGTCGAAGCAGAAAAATTTGATGAAGGGTAGACATCAGTTCCGCAGGCGATTCAGCTTGCAGCCATCGTTTCTGAAGGAAGAACCAGACGAGGACAGACGTCATCACCACAATCCTAAGTAAGTTGAAATTACACTTGTTGTAATCTAATTAGAGAATTTTATTAAATCTCGGAATCCTTCGGAAATTCAAATTAGGGTAGAACGTGTTGTAGAAGTGGGGACATTTTTGTAAGTGGGATGATACAATCCCAGGCGCCCACGCCGTCACCACTCTTTGAATCGAGAAAAAGAAATTTGCGCTTTCTGTGTTTCCATTTCCTCTCGCGTTTCTTTCAATGCATTTAAAATCTCTTCATTTCAAGAATTAATATTGCGAACCCTCGATTTATTATCTTTCGTGAAATTTATTACCTTGTAAGGATTCTCAGGTCACAAAAGAGCGAGGATGTGGAATCATTGGAGAAAGAGGACAGCGTTGGTCCGGTTAGTAACGTCCGACATAAGATAGTAGTAATGGGGGCGGCTAAAGTTGGCAAGTCTTCCATCATATCACAATTTTTATATCAAGCGTTTTCACCGAAATATAAACGTACGGTTGAGGAAATGCACCACGGAGATTTCACCGTTTCGGGAGTGCACTTAACCTTGGACATCCTGGACACTTCAGGGGCGTACGAGTTTCCGGCGATGAGAGCTTTGTCAATTTCTTCAGCGGACGCGTTCGTCCTTGTTTACGATGTAACTGACAGTTCGACATTCGAAGAGGCGAGGACTTTAAGAGACCAGATACATGAGACTAAAGGCACATCGAACGTGCCGATCGTTGTTGTAGGGAACAAGATTGATCTGACTGGGAACAGGGAGGTTAGTATCTAGAATTTAAGCAATATCAGTCCATTAACCGTGAATAATTACGGTAGTTATTGTTGCAATGAAATTTATGAAGTGAAGTTATCTAGAGGATTTGCCTTGTTTAGCCATTATTATTGGGCTCTTCCACACAGGCATAACTAATGGTCTTTACTCCCACACGTTAAACTCCACTATCTATTACTCAAAGCCCGACTTCACCCACAATAAAATTATTGTCTCGCAACGTCCTTTTGTTACAGATAGATAGATTACTTTATTACTTTGCCTTCGGCTTCTAATGAACCCTGCCCTTTTTACATTTTAATCATATTACATTCATTCGTTCATAGTTATTTACGTTATAAGTGTGGTAAATCTAATTTTACAGTACTAGTGAGATGTTTAAAAAGGGATTGTCACCAGATGAACGAAATTTTAAAAATCATCTAAACTGATAGGATTATGTTTTAGTAAGGGGGCCTCGTTAAAATTTTTACATTTTTTTGAGTAGTAACTGAGTTATGAACATTTTTAATCGCCGCTGCAGGTGTGCGTGACGTCACGTTAGTTCCACCCCGGCCGACTGCCTATTGAACACATTGAGTTCGGACGGGCGGAATTATGGTTCATTGTTGTGTGATGCCATAACAAAATAAAAGCCCGCCATGCGGTAAATTTTCATCGTTTTCCTGATAAAACAAGAAAAACTAAATTGTTTAAACAATGAATCGCAAAAATCAGCAGGAGGAACTTCTTTCCGAACAAATACACGTCTGTGTGTTCCGTACACTTTACGCAAGATGACTATTCTCTTAGATCATTCCGAGATCATTCTTAAAGGAAAAACTCACACTACTAAAAGAAATGTTATTTGTTTATGCATGGACTATTTTCGCGAAGTTGATCAAGATCAAGCATTCTCGATCCCTGGCAAGAAAAGCTCTCGGTATCCGTGTTCATTATGGTATAGTTTTCACAGGAGCACTAGCACTGCAGAGCAGAGTTCTAGCTCGACCAACTAAAGTTTTGTCGCGGTTTTCTTCAGCTGCAGTAGGGTGGAGAGTAACAGAAGAACTTATTTTGGGTTCATACATGTGCGGTTGAACACCTGACATCGTAAAATTCATTATTCAACACGATTTATTGTTTAAATTTGTGCAATAACGAACAGCGGCCTGCTTTTACAGTGGTGGGTAATAGGCTGCGTTCATGCGGTGGGACAAACGTGACGTCACGGCTATTATTTCCCGCTCTTATATCTCATTAACTGCTACGAATTTCAATCTAATATTTTGCCTGTGTGTTTATGATAGGGTACTAATAAGTTTGAATCAATAAAAAAATTACTTTCATCTCGTGACAATGCCTTTAAGAACGGGGCGACGTAGGAGCCGAGTTTTGAATTTCGAGACGAGTACTGTGAAAGGTTTAACGGACACATAATGTACAACGTTTTACTTCATACTGTGGTGCGCTTTTCTTAGTTTTAAGGTCTTTAAGGACTTAAATCTAGTCATGTAGTGGCAGATTCTGTAAAATAACATCAATAATCCTTGTCAAAGCCTTATTGTTTAGTTTTCAATTTCGATAGCAACGATTGACTAATTGTATTTATTTTCAAAGATTGTTAAAGCAACCATTTTACTGGACTAGTACTGTAATGTACCATTTATCGGACTGAAACGAGTCCGGTAAATAAGCAAATGCGAGACAGTATGAAGTAAAATCAAATTCGGTCTTCTTTTCCAGTCTATCTTCCACTTCTGTCTTCTCTTCCCTCCCCTCTCCTTATTTCCCTCGCCCTCTCTACTTCCTTCATCCATTCTAGTCCTGCTCCTCTTTCGCTCAATATACATTTTCTCTCCCTTTCCTCTTCTCTCATTCCCACACACTCTTTCAGCATATGCTCTCTTGCTTCCCCACATACTCTACACATTTTCTCTTCCTCCTCCAACCAGAATTAGTTTTCTCTTTCCGCATCTAAATCTCGCTATCATTCTTTTTTCTTTCGCACTCTCTCTGTCGGAGTAACTCGGTAGCCCCGCAGATATGATGTCCTTATAGTTTGCATTATACCTTGATTCTTTTATTCCTGTTCTCCTCTCTTGTATATCTATCCCTATCTCTCTCCCACATCGCTCCATTCAACCATCTCCCTTGTTCTCTGCGTCGTTCGATATCTTCCCATGCGTATCCATTTCTCTCGCAGTATTTTTGTCTTTCCTTCCATTCTTCTTTTTCTCTCCTTTTGTCCTTCCAACACTCCTGTAATATCATGCAGTCCAACCTTTCTCCCATTCTGTCCTCAAATTTCACCGCCCTTTTACCTATCTCCACTCTCAAATTGCTCCTTTTCGTTTCTTCTCTTATTATATACCCCTGTGCCTCTCTATCTACGCCCAGCACCCACTTAAAATACTTTTCCTGCACTCTCTCCACTTCCTCTTTTTTTCCCACCCCAATATCTCTGCTCCATTCATCAACATACTCTTCACTAAACTATTTCTATTCTCTATTCTCTTAAAATTATGCGCAAACTTTCTAAATATTTGAATTCTCTTTCTTGCTCTATTATCCTCCCGTTTCACTTCCATTCCCTTTCTTTTGTCCTCCCTCTTCCTTTCCTGAAAACCATTATCTTGTTTTTTTCTACATTTACTTACATTTACAACTTTTTTCTCTTCACATATTATTTCCGAAGAGTAAACCGCGACCCATAATCATGTACACTAATTCCCTGTTCTCAAGAATTTCCCCAAATTCCCAACAAATTTCGTCAAATTCCCGCAATTCCTGTTAAATTCCCTCAATTCCTATTAAATTTCCGCAAGCCCTACTAAAGACGGTTTTCACAATTCGGGTTTAGTGGCGGTTTCATTTGAGTTAGGTTCAATTGCTAACGCGCCAGCCAATCACAGCCACATGACAGTTGCTAAGAAGTTGAGCTCAGGCTCAGGCGAATCACCACTGAACTTGAATTGTACAAACGGCCTTACATGACACATTTTATGTTCGTTTCTCAACTGTATAAAACCTGTCTACAGGATAGAATGAATTGTCTCAAATTGACGAGATATTTTCAAAAATCTTCATTTTTTACGGATTTCTTCGATGTTTTTGAAAATTTTGGGTCAAGTATGCTACATGATTTTGATTTTACAAGTTCTCATACTCCACACGGCACGGTTCATCACTGCCAATCACGATGATTTCGAGTCTCAAGGCCGAGCTTTCGTCGCTGTCGGTGCCGAAATTCGGGCTCGGATTATTTAAATATTTTGTTTATTTATTGTTTCGAATTAACATTTTTCAAGCAACTGAAACCGTGGCTGTGACTTTCGTACCTGAAAGTTTTCGAAATTTTTGACCCGTTTATTCTCGCGTTTATTTAAATGATGTAATATCGATTTTCCGTTTATTTCGTTTTTTAAGTAAATGTTTAATGTTATAGTACCTATTCTAAATTTGGTAAAGTTCTTCAGAAAGGTCCTTTACTTTCGCGCAATTCGCAGAAAATTCCTGCAATTCCTTGACAATCCTGTAATTCCTCAGCAATTCCTTCATAATTCCTGCAATTCCTGAAATATTTCCACATCATTCCCGCAGTTCTTCGTAAATTCCCCCGAAGTGTACACCAATTCCTCGCCGCGAGTTACCCCTCGTATATTTCTCTGCAATTCTTATCATTCCTCTCATTCCTCTCTCCTCATTCGCATACGCCAAACACCACAGTTTCTCTTTGCCCACCACAATACCTCCTGCCTGTCCCTTTTTGAACACATCATCAATATCATTTATAAAAATTGTAAATAGCGTTGGGCTGAGTGGGCACCCCTGTCTTACACCTTTCCTCGTCCAGAAACATTCGCTCTCTATTCCATTCACTCTAACTACATTCTTTGTTTCTTCATATATTTCTTTTATCCTTCTTACCAGATTCTCATGTGCTCCCACAATCTTCCCCTGTCTACACTATCAAACGCTGCTTTGAGGTCCACGAATAACGCATACATGCTCCCGTTCTTCTTTTTTACTTCTCTTCTTGCTATATGGTTTAATATGTACACGTTGTCCATGGTACCTCTCCCCATTCTGAAACCTGACTGGCCATCTGGCAAGCTCTTCTTCCGTTCTAATTCCCCTTTCATTCTGTCCCCTAACGTATGTCCCTAAAGTTTTCGGAAAAATTTCAAACACCCATATTTTATTTTCAAAGTTATTTAATTTTTGATTTTACTTCAGGTCATTTCTACATTCATATTGGTTGTGATAGACCATTCAAGCAACATCCAGCAGACCCCACTTTTCTGTAAACAATAATTGAGTTGACACTTACGCCATCAGTCTTTGGACGACTTCCGCGTAGATTTGTCGAATCTTTTGGTAGATTGAAAATCGGCACCTCAGATTTTCCACATTTTCTACTTTTCAGGCACAATTGTAGGTACACCTTTCTGCCCATAAAAAATAAAAACGCTTCAATCGGTCACACTTGAGGCGTGCTTGAGGGATTTGCCACTTCGGGTGAAAAATCAAAGTATTGACTGGACAGTTGTTCTTGCATTATGGCACCATGTCAAATCAGACCAAAGTACTGCTTGGTCATTAGAATGATGTTTATTTGTAAAACCGAGGGTAAAACCAAGTATTTGGCTTGATCTGGCAACTTTATGTATAAACAATTCACCAAAGGTGCTCGTCAGTGGCCTCTGGCAAAATTTATTGAGTTCTTGGGCACTTTTGAGCAAAAAGACTTACAATAATAACTGGGAACGAGAAAAAACTGTTTCAAAGTGTGGGGGGTCGTCAAGTTTCGATAAAATCAAAAAATTCGAAAAATCGGCGGGAGAGTCGTCCAAACAATGATCGCGCAAGGGTTAACTAAATTATTGCTTACTGATCTACTAGATGTTGTTTGAATGGTCTATCACATTAAATATAAATGTAGAATTGACCTTGTAAAATCAAAAATTAAACAACTTTCAAAATAAAATATCGGTGTTCAAAATTTTTCCGAAAACTATAGGGACATTAGTTAGTATCATTGCATACAATTTGTATAATGTATTCAGGAGGGTTATCCCCCGGTAATTCTTTACTTCTTTTGCATCTTCTTTCCTGCATATAGGGCAGATTATGCCCTCCCTCCATTGCGGGGGAAATCCTTTTCCCTTCCATTCAAAATCTCTAATAATCTGTCCATCACTTCTTCCGTACTGTAAATTCCACGCTTCATTTCTTATCCCATCCCTTCCTCGTGCTTTCTCTTTTTTCAGTTTTTCTATCTGCCTCTTCACTTCTTCTTTTGTTATTTCGGTACTTTCTATATCATGTTCCTTCTCTCCGTCTTCTTCTCCCTCTGGCAACTCTACGAAATTCTTCTATTTATTTTCCTATCTCTATCTTTACCATTTCATCTTCTCTCATTTTTCTCCTTCTGTTACATTTCGTTTTTAACAGGTCGACACTGCGACCACTGAATCTGTGGTAACTGTAGACTGGGAGAATGGTTTTGTAGAAAGTTCAGCCAAGGACAACGTAAACGTATCGAAAGTTTTTAAAGAGCTGCTGGCTCAGGCTAAAGTTAAGTACAACTTAAGTCCTGCTTTGAGGCGTCGTCGGAGGCAATCCTTGCCCTCGCAATCTGGACCGCCGCCAACCACACCATCTCACGCATCAGCGATGATACCTTCAGCCGTCCAACTTCAGCATTTGCAACAAATAAGGGATCGACACGGCAAAAGAAATTCCTGTATCATATCTTAAGTAAGCTGTATTCATATTCAATGTACTAAGGAAGATCATAATCATGCAAGAGCGTAAAATTTATTGCCGTTTTTCGCTTTGGTTCTCTCAACTCGGCTTTGGAAACAGTTTTGTCAACATATTTTCGTGCAAGCTTATTTACTATTTGGACAGTTTAATTAAAATGAGATATATCAAGGGCGCAAAGACAAACGGAAAAGCGCGGAAACCTTTATTAAAATTTACAGATTGAATGTATCGCCAACAACAATAATGGTCTGGTTTTATTATCGATCTTTTAAATGTGCATCAATTTTTTATGAGTGGAACTCCGCCCAAGTCGTCTGTATGGACAAGCAATACATTTTTTCTTTCATCTTTCATGTCTCCTTATCGAATTTATTTTATCTAGTTATTAGTTATTTTAAAATTTCTCTAAGGACACAATCGATTGCGATTGAAATGCTCAGCATTTGAAATAGTCATTTACTTTCATACTGCGTCGCATTTGCTTATTTACCGTACCCGCTGCAGTCCGGTGAGTAATCCTAGTCCGGTAAAATGGTGGCTATAATTAATCAGTGGAAAAAATGATCTTAATGATAAATTATTGTTGCCATTGAAATAATATCATAAGGCGACTACAGGGATTATTGACGTCATTTTTCAAAATTTATCACTACAAGACTGGATTTATATAATAAGTATATTGTTTTCCTAGGAGTAAAACGGACACTTTTCGTGATGACACCGGAAAGTTCTCTCTTCTTCTTTTTTCCTACGGATGGTATACCGGAAAGTTTGTTGGCAAACGAAGTGAGCAAACAATTCCGGGCGAATCACAAAAAGTGCGTTTTACTCCGAATAAAACTTGTTATTTTTTCTTTTCAAGAAAAAAGAATTAAAATCGCTTGAAATAAAACTTGGCATCTCTAGTTTTCACTGACGTTTGATGATTTTATTAAAAATTTGACGAGGTGCAGTTTGTGAAATGGCAAATACTTAATACCCAAACATGTTGTGTGTACAACGTTGAAAGTAGTGGAAAAAGCAAAATATTGCTATTGGGAATTTAAAAGGTCAAAAAGCAAATTAAATCTGTACGTAGAAAAAGATTTTTTGTACGTCCGTTAAAAAAAAAATGGGCAGCTACGGAAGCTTCTGGAACCTCCCCACTTCGGTGAATGATCCAATCTTATCACCAATATCAAGTAAATTTTACTGTTTACTATACCTAAGTTTTACTCCACCAAACCTAAGGTGTTCTCTGTGATCTTTCTAAATTTTACGATCTTTTGCCAAAAGGGCACTAAGCTTGAATACAATTTTGAAAACAAAATTTGAAGACTTTTCATGTGCTGGTAGAGAAAATGGGAGTTCATTATTCAAGTTTCAACGTTTATATGTCAAAATGGCACTTGCCGTTTGCCGATTGTCACCAAAATTAAATCAGCTCTACGGCGGGTAGCGGTATCTGTACCTACCAAATTTCAGCCAAATCGATCCAGCAGTTTAGGCTGTAGCGTGTTATTTAATGTTTCCTCTAAATTTCGATTTTTTAGATTTTGTGCCAAAAAGGCACTAAGTGGGAATACAGTTTCAGATACATAATTTCAAGGCCTTTCATGCGCTGATAAGAAAGATTAGTGTTCATCTGTCAAATTTCATAGTTTACATGCCAAAAAGGCACTTAGCGTCTGTGGATTCGCGAGAAAATTAACTGGGCTCACCGGAAGGCTAACCCTAACATACATACCAAATTTCATTAAAATCCGTTCGGTAGTTTCCGAGAAATCGTGCTCACATACGTACATACACACAGACATTTTTTAAAAACCACTTTTTCGTGATCCTGGGACCTTGAAACGTAAAGATCTGGTGTTATCTCAATTTCGAATTTTGGAGTGATTGCAATAACCTCCCATTTTTATATGGTTGTGGGGAGGTTAAAAGGCATCGTTGGAATCGTCATTTGATGGCAGAAAATAAACATTTGCTAGCAGTTTATACTTTGCAGACCGTTGTCATTAGCAATAGTCTGCAAAGACTTTGCTAAGGCCCTGCCTCCAATTGAAATAGGTATTAACGATACTAGGTTGGTAAGTGCATGTCAACAGAATCGAGGAATAGTTTGCAAAAACGAAGCGGAGACGACTTTTTGCAAATTCCAAGATTCTGTTAAAACGCACTTAGCAACCGTGTATCGTAGATAATTTTTCATACAATCAAATTTTACCATTAGGTAATGCCAAACTTGGACAAATTAAAACGTTTTTGATATCTATTTGACATGTCACGATCTATTTCCGATTTTCATTTGTTTTACTTACCGCCCATGTATGCCGTTATGGTTCATAACGGCACTGTAATTTTTTGTTTCCATGGAAACTAAACCGTTTGTAGTAAGGTCAACTTTCCGCGCATTATAATAACTATGGTATAAGATGAAATATCGAAACGATTGTGTAAAAAGGTATATTTTTCCCTAAATCACATCATAAATTTTACTTTTCGGTAACTAAAGGAAGTACAGAAAGTGGATCTCTATGATCCTACCCTCGTAAAACAACTACTTTATGGTTCTAGTACTGTAAAATACTATAACTACTTTACGGTACTAGTAGAGAAAAAATAAACGGGTACTTTATGGTACTATAGTTAGTATACATACATCTAGTAAAGTTATGGCTAGTTTCTTTTCTAATCTTCGCTCCAATTATTGAAGTCCTTAATACTAAACAAATTGCGACACAGTATGAAGTAAACGTTGCATTGGTTTATACAAGGGTTTGTTAAACGTTTATAAAACTTTTCTTATAACTGTATATTTATATCTAAAAGTCTTATATGAGTGTCATGAACTCAGATACAACTCTTTAAGAGTGAAAAATCTATACATGCTACTCTGCGACGTTGAATCAGAGCCTTAAATGAGTTTTGAAGTGTAAAATAACGCCGTTACTGTAACGTCTCTACAACTTATACACAAAACTACATGAACTACTATAATATTTACAACAACTATAATATTTATTAAAGTCCTATAAATCTTTGAAAGTATAATTTTCTTAAAACTGCACTGAATAAATACAAAGGGTACAAGGCATAACTATTATAACTTAGTAAAATATCCCTACATCATTGGCTTCCATTTTTCTTAGTACTGATATGACAACTATAGGATGAAAATAGTTGCCAGTAAGATGTAATATTGCAGAAATCTGCAAAAATTTGCAAGCAACGACCCCTGCTGAGTTGTGCACCTAACTAGTCTTATGTCATCACGTGACTGACATAAACTGACTTGGAATTACATCCCAAGTTACAGAGTAGGACTGGGACTTGGGATGTAGGTACCTACGTTATGCGAACGGTAAACATTTCGCACTATTTTTTTCGAAATTTCGAAATTAATTAATTTTAAAGTTTAAACTCGTACAAAAAATTTTATTTACCGGATTTATAAGTAAATAACTGCTGTTACTCATATCAAGTCATGAAAGTTACTGATTATTGGACGAAAAAGACCCTGAATAATACGGAGAGTACTAGTAGTGAATTTTTTAACAGAAATGTGTAAAAAAAGAATGAATTGCACATGGAATGTCACCCTCAAATAATAACAAGGTCCGTTCAGTTAACATAGTTACTATAAGAGTTGGCAGTGCCGTCAGGGATTTTAAAACAAAGTCGGTTTGGTTGGTAACAGTGGTAAGATTGATGAGATGAGGATGATTTTATTATAACTGGTGGTAGGTAACGATATATTGCATTAAATTATTGCTTTAGACTTTTCTCAGCGAAAAATTGCTTGAGGAGCAGACGAATAAGTACCTAATCCCTGGTTTCCTGCATGTTACAAGAACAATAATTTTCCGTTGAAAAGCTAAAGAACTTGCAAAAAAAATCGTCGCCAATTCTATTGCGTTCACTTAAAGATTAGTTTTAATAATATGACGAGTTTCGGACTTTACCTATGCAATAACTTTAAACTAGTAATTATAAAATTTTGTCAAGTTCTTGAAATAAGACTGCGAGTGCTTTTTTTATTAGCGACTTACTCCCCCTTTATTTTAATTTGGCCGTTTTACCCTCAGTGTCAGGGTCTTTTTTCAAGACTGTAATAGTTATTTACGTAATTAATTGTGAAAAGCCCTATACATACAGTGCGAGTGTAAAGCACGGAATAAAATTCCTTAAATTTTTGCCCTTGATTTGTGGCAAAAATCCTCGGACAGGTCAATTTTATTTGTTTAATGTGGATTTGGTGGTGTGGCCAATTATTTTTTCAAACTTCCGGTTTAACCGGAAATGGCCTTAACTTTGTTTTCTCAAATGGAATGATACTTTTTTCTTAACGGATTCTTAATCTACGAATTTTTATGAGATAAAAACATGTATAACCCTTGACCGGAGGTGAAGTCACGGCCACCCTAGATTTTCAAAAACATCGAAGAAATCGGACAAAAATCAAAATTTTTGTAAATCGCAAGTACACGTCAACCTTATTTTTTTGATACAAATTCAACTACGTGATTAAATTTTTTTTTAATTCTTTTTGCCATTTTGGCAGATTGTGAAAAGTGAAAAAATTTGAAAAAACAAAGACAAATAAAAGAAAATGAAATTGCCTAGTTGAATTTGTATCAAAAAAACAAGGTTGTATTTGCGATTTTCAACAATCTTGGTTTTTGATAGATTTCTTCGATGTTTTTGAAAATCTGGGGTGGTCGTAACTGATGTACTTCTGATAAAGTATGATACATGTTTGTAACTCAGAAAAAATCGTAGATTCCAAATCTGTTGAGAAAAAAATTTAATTTCATTTGAGAAAACAAAGTTAAGGCAATTTCCGGTTAAACCGGAAGTAGGAAAAAATAACTGTCCCCTCCATCAAATCCGCATTACAAAAATTAAATTGACCTGTCCGAGGATTCTTGCCAGAAATCAAGGGTAAAAATTTAAGGAATTTTATTCCGGACTTTACACTCGCACTGTATTGTTTGACGAGCCGTAATATTTGCCAAAACGAACGATAGCGAGTTTTGCAAAATTATGCGAGTCAAACAATTTAGGCTTTTCATAACGTATTAAGTACAACATTTTACCTAATTGCGTAAAATCCAACTTTTCAAAACTCATTTAGGTAAAATATAGAAGTGTATTCTTGTGATGCTGATTCGATTTGTCTTTGCGTTCGCGATTGATTGTCTCATTGCAGAATGGGAATGGACACAAAAATCAAATCATCAATCAAAAATGAATAAAATGGTTGAGTACTAGATGTTTCGAATATTGCAATGTAGGCCAAACTTCAGCATACGTCTATAAGTACCTGTAAGTAAGTTCTTATGTAAGTAAGCTTGCACATTTTAGTCAACCTGAGTTCTAATGACAATATTTTAATGTTACTTTTTCTCTGTGCTGTAAACTTTAAACACCAAGAAAAAAATTCGTCGTTATTCTGTACAGAAACTAATTCTTCCATTGTTGTCGACTAAATCAGTGAATGGATTATATCAACACTGCTAGATGAGTGATGAAATGAATTGTCAATAAACTACAAATGTATTATATACTACATTATTCTTTATCAGTAGAGGATGAATGTATTGTGTATTTTTTTATAAGTGAAATGATGATGAATGAACGGCTCTAAAGAAATAATTGGTATCGTCTCGATTCTAGAAATCTTAAAAAAATTAACTCAGTGCAACCGTTTTATTGTATGTGAGTTGACAATCCAGGTTATAATAGAAAACAAAATAAGTGTACTAACTTCAGCACAAGCCTTTCAGAATAAAATTATATGGAATAAATGGTATAGTTACTTGAAAACTCAAACATTTGGTAGTGTAAATGGTCTAGTTGCCCTAGTGCGAAGATAATAAATTCCTCTTCTGAAAAAAACTTTTTATTGTAGGGAAAAAATGTTATGGGTATTACTTATAAGTTTCCGGCTGTCCCATAAAAACACGCGACAACTCTGAACAAGTTTCATTCAAAGCTTCGTCAAGGGTCTTACACTTTTTGCTTCTAAATGCTCTCTTGTTCCTGACAGATTCCGCGAAGTAGTAATAGGCCCTGGCGTGATTGCAAATCAAACTCTCCGGAATTTTCCCTGAATGAAAATTTCCAATGAAAACGTAAACTGCAGTTGTAGTCTAGTCATTATAGAAAAAAATCCATATGAACTTCGGAAAAATTATCAGAGGGCTGAATTTTTGTACACACGTTCCCTTGATAGTCCTAAATGAAATGCTAAAACTCCCCTAGAATCAGAGTTCGGCTTCCGATGATATGCCACCAAGAAGTGTTAAAAATGTTTTTCAACAAATATCTCCTAAGATATTGACTTTTGGACAGCAGAGGTGGTATACAAAATTTGTAAACAACATTTGTATTAAAAAATTACGCGACGCGCGCAGACTTATTGCGTCGCGCATTCCTCTTGCTTCGCGGTACGGCCACACCGTCGACTCTACGAAAAAAGTGAATAGCAACTTTTTTGTAGAGCATGAGACGGGCTTCAATTTTGTATACCACCTCTTTTGTCCAAAAGTCAATATCTTAGGAGATATTTGTTGAAAAGCATTTTTAACACTTCTTGGTGGCAAAGGAAAGTGTGTACAAAAATTCAGCCCTCTGATAATATTTCCGAAGTTCATGGATTTTTTTCTATAATGACTTGTGTTTTATTACAAACGTCGTAAATAACTGGACAGCCGGGTTGCCATTTCCCGCCGTTGGGGTAAAAATCAATGTGACCTAAAGGTTCAATCAGACTGAGAACTTTAACGTTGGTGTGAATCACATCAACGAGCTTAGCATCGTCCGAATCCAGCCTTAGTGGAGGCTGGAAATCTCTGAAGCCTGGAGCAGCTGGATCAAGTCCTAAAATTCCAAATATTTTATAAAGGGGAATAAAGTAGCGATAAAAACCTGTAATCCTACCAATTTTATCATTCTGGATTTTGTGACCTGCTATTGCTGCGACGTGAGCTCCAAGACTGTGGCCTATGAGATGGATGCCGTTTAAGGAGACGCCGATTTGAGACAACCATTTAATAAACTCAGCCAAGACATTGCCGGCTTGCTTCATCCCGCTTATTGCCGACAGATATTCAAATTCACATAGGATAGACCAATCCATTCCGATTACGTTATAGTCGCCTGAATCCAAATAAGCTAAAACAATCCTAATTGCTTTTTTCCAATTTCTTAATTAGCTAATATACAGTGTGGTGCTAAAGTATGGATTTTTAAAATTTCGAAGAAATCGGTGAAATCGTTTGAAAAATGCAAAACCACGTCGACTTTGTTTTTTTGCTACAAATTCAACTGAGCAATAAAATTTTCTAAAAATTCTGTTTCAAATCTCTTCAATGTTACAATCCGAGTCAATCTGTCAAAGTTAAAAAAGAATTTCAGAAAATCTAATTGGCCAATAGAATTAGTATTAAAAAAACAAAGTTGAAGTGTTTTTGCATTTTTCAAAAAACGTAATTTCTCGCCGATTTCTTCGATATTTTTGTAAATCTAGGGTGACCGTGGGTCACGTGTAACACATGTTCCTATCTCAAAAAAATTCGTAGATTTTGAATTCCTTCAGAAAAATGTGTTTCCATTTAATAAATTAAAATTTTTGTCATTTCTTGTAAAACCGGAAACGGAAAAAAACATCAGACAACACCATCGGATGCGCATCGTTAAAATAAAATCGACCTGTCCGAAGATTTTTCGCAATAACGTCAACTAGCAGAGTTATCGCAAATATTCCAAACTTTATCACCACCCTGTGTAAAATTTTTCGCCCCATAAATACACAAAGAGTGAGTGTAATTGTAATTTTATTTTGAAATAATTTTGAATTGTTAATGCTTTGTTAAACCTCATTTGCAATGTTTTAATAAAAGATCACGGGCCAGAGTACATCAGGTAAGGTAAATATTATTGGTGAAACAGTGGCTGCGCTGCAGAAGAATCCGAATTCTAATTCGAATATTCCTTCCGCATAATTTTACGGTAAAGTCTTAGCAAAATCACATCTACTTAACGTAGGTACCTACGTAACAACAAAGGGGTAATTCCATGCAATTCCTAAAAACTGCTGCCGCATGAAGTCTCAGATATTAATGAAAAAAATTTGGTATGTTACTTATCCAAAGTTAAAGAGGTATACGAGGCTTCAAAGGCTATTTTTGCTTTCTATAGGATTTTTTTTTCTCCTGATCAGCAAAACATGGTATTAAAAAAATCATATCTTCTAAAGTATAACAGATATCGCATTCAGCCAAAGTTTACCTGAAAGTTCAAGGTTTTGCCTATAATCTCGTGCACTAGAATCGTCATAATTACGAAAATTTTGTTTATAAAAAAAATCTGGAAACATTCAAGAAAGAACGGAAAGGGGTGTATGGATTAGAACTTGGACATGGGCCACCCAGTTCTCAAATTACCGCACATGCCATTTTTGCATATGATAATCTAGAACACATAAGGAAACTATGCACAAAAAATCACGTGTGCGGTATTTTGAAAGCACTGTTGGAAATAAGACAAAATTGAACATTTATTCTTAATTGAACTTTATTTTCAACTTGAACAAGTGCAGTCAGTAACCCTATAAACTTCAATACCCTCTATGGGTTTTCTTCTTCATTGTACCCTATTTTCATTCTTTTTTAACCTCCCCACTCCACTTCACCATTTAAAAAAAAAGGGAGGTTACTGCAATCACTAAAATTTTCGAATTCGAGATAAGACCGGATCTGTACGTTTTGAGGTCTCAGGAACCCAAAAAAGTGGTTTTTAAAATGTGTCTGTATGTATGTACGTACGTTCGTTCGTTCGTACGTACGTTCGTTCGTTCGTTCGTTCGTTCGTTCGTTCGTAAACACGCCACAGCCCAAACTACTCGACCGATTTGGCTGAAATTTGGTACGTGTGCATGTGATAACCCAACTTAGATCTGAAAAGCTTTTGGAGCCAATCGTGCAACCAGAAATGCCGTTTTGGCACATCAACTTTTAAATTTTGAATGTAAACCCCCATTTTTCACGTCACAATAAGGAAGGCCTTCAGATTCTGCTTCCAAAGATGTATTCACTGTCAGTGCCCTTTTGACCAAAAACTAAAAATATCGAGATTTTTATCGGACTTTAAAATCGCGGTACAGCCCAAGCCCCTGAACCGATTTGGCTAAAATTTTGCACATGGGGATTGTATTACACGTCGAAGAGCTGAACAAATGTTGGATTCAATCGACCCACGGAAAGTGCCGCTTTGGCACACCAATTTCCAAATTTAAAGTATTCTCTCATTTACCCATCCAAAACAAATTTTTGAAAGATTCATTGCCACCATTAGAAGGGTCTTCGAATTCTGGTTTTAAATGAGATAAAATTTATTCGCATTTATTACCCTTTGGGTAGAAAAATCGAAATTTTGAAATAACACTGAAACCACGTTATAGCCCAAACTACTGGAAGGATTTGTCTGAAATTTGGTACATGGAGGCCAGGTGACCCGTTGAAGAGCTGAAAGGCTTTTGGGAGCAATTGGTTAACGGGAAGTGCCATTTAGGCATATTAACTTTAAAATCTTAAACACAAGTCACGGAAATCAAAGACCCACGCGTTGGGGAGGTTCCAGCCGCTTCTCTGCTGCCTTTTTTTTTGTTAGTAGGACTTTGTTCGGTGTAAAGAGATATAATATTTCATTTAACCTGATATTTGGCCCAAAATAGTGGCTTATCCCATACACTCCTTTTCCACATTTTTTCCTGGATGAAAGAAAAAAGCTCAAAGCTAAATTGTTTCAAAGTTATACACAGTCGACTATGTACTTTATATAAAAATAGTAGGTACCGACTTAATGTAGCTCGCAGTGTGTCAGATATAAATTGCAGTATTCATATGCATATTCAGGTATGCAGTTAATTTTCAAGGGTGATTCTACATCGAAAAATATGAAGAAAAGTTCTTATAAACATAATGTCCTCGGAAGGAGGCACCCAAACTTCGGTTATTATTGAATAAATAAGGAACCGTTTAGGTTAAAGCAATGAGTTTTTGCACACTGTCTGATATCAATAAGCTCCATCAGATTATGTTATCAGCAAAAAGCGAATTTTACCAGGGGCGTTCGAAACAGGGGGGGCCTGTGGATTTTTTCACCCAATTTTTTTGATGAACCGTTTTTTGACATTTCCTCACCGGCATATGGTTGTCTGACTAAAACTACATAAGAAAGCTCCTCTTATTGTTACTCCATAGGACTAACCGTTTTCGAGAAAAGTCGAATCAAACATTTATCTGCATTGACCGCGGGCTGATCAAGAAGGGACAATTTATTTTTATTAAATTACAAAACTGCACAGATTCTAAAAATTAGTAACTAAAGTAATCTGGTGTTGCTTAATAATGTCAGGTAGTATGCAAAAACTTAATGAGTGACTAAATAAAAATCGAATTTTCGATCCCCTTTCAGGGGGCCGTAGTAAGGAGCGATTTTCGGACACTTGTTTATAGAAACTTTTCTTCATATTTTTCGACGTAGAATCACCCCTGAAAATTAATGACTGCATGCCAGAATGCCTGTACACTAGTTTCTGCTAAAATGGTCAAAGTCACTGACTGATTTGCCTGAACTTTCGCACAGTTGGAGAATTCACCTAGTACTATCATGATTGTAGTATAGGAGTTTTTTTTTGCACTTTCCATTAGTACCCGACTTACGATTTTTTTAATATAGGGTATACGGTGTTGCCAATTTAATTGCCAACTATTGGGATCTCATTAATATCTGAGGCTTCATGCGGCAGCAGTTTTTAGGGATTGCATGGAATTACCCAAAGAGAATCGTAACAATTGCGAGAAAAGTCATAAACTTTCATGACAATTATTGTTAGTTTGTTATGTTACGCACAAAATGTTACGTACTATTGCGGCTCCCGAAAAGCGCACGATCAAATTTTCCATTGTAACTTAATTCGCAAATTTGAACATATCTACTTATATTTTTAACCTCCCCAACCCCATCACAATTTTAAAAAAATGGGAGGTTACTGCAATCACTAAAATTTTCGAATTTGAGATAGCACCAGATCTTCACGTTTTGAGGTCTCAGGAACCCAGAAAAGTGGTTTTTAAAATGTGTCTGTGTGTATGTTCGTACGTGCGTACGTTCGTACGTACGTACGTTCGTACGTACGTTTGTAAACACGCCACAGCCAAAACTACTGGGCCGATTTGGCTGCAATTTGGTACGTAGGCATCTCATAACCCAACTTAGATCTGAAAAGCTTTTGGAGCCAATCGTGCAACCGGAAATGTCATTTTGGCACATCAACTTTTAAATTTTAAATGCAAACCCCCATTTTTCACGTCACCATAAGAAAGACCTTCAAATTCTGCTTCTAAAAATGTATTCATTCTTAGTGCCCTTTTGACCAAAAATTAAAAAAAAATTGATTTTTATCGGACTTTAAAATCGCGGTACAGCCCAAGCCCCTGAACCGATTTGGCCGAAATTTTGCATATGGAGATTGTATTACACGTCGAAGAGCTGAACAAATTTTGAATTCAATCGACTCACGGAAAGTGCCGTTTTGGCATACCAATTTCCAAATTTAAAATTATTCTCTCATTTGACCATTAAAAACAGGTTTTTGAAAGATTTATTGTCACCATCAGAAAGGTCTTCAAATTCTGGTTTTAAATAGGACAAAATTAATTCGCATTTAGCGCTGTTTGGTTCAAAAAATCGAAATTTTATAATAACAGTAAAAATACATTATAGCCCAAATTACTGAATCGATTTGGCTGAAATTTGGTACATGGAGATTAGGTGACCCGTTGAAGACCTGAAAGGCTTTTGGGAGCAATTGGCCCACGCGAACTGCCATTTAAGCATATCAACTTAAAATTTTAAATACAAGGCCTCTTTTTTATGTCGCCATTAGAAAGACGATCAAATTCTGGTTCTAAAAATGTACTCACAGTTTCTGCCATTTCAGTGGAAAATAGAGAAAAAATTCTCTCATTAAAAGGGAGCAGGCTGACAGTGGATGACATAAAGTGGCAGTTATTGTCAAAAAGGTGGCAAAAGATTAACCTTAAAAGGAACATATTGTCAAATGTGATGGGTGATGTACGAGGTGATGTCGGTATTTGTCAGAAAATTGCGAAATTAGTCACTGACGTCAGACGATAAGGATAAAAAAAAATCAGTTGAATTGACTACTATCTACACAGAATACAAAGATCCACGCGATGGGGAGGTTCCAGCCGCTTCTCTGCTGCATTTTTTATTTCCAATACATACATAATATATGTCTTCAGTACCTGTTTGAATCACTGATGGTGCGCCACTGAACAAAGTCCTGGTCCGAATGATCAATTTCTCTAAAAAAATCTATTATAACGAAAAATAATGCACTTTTCAAGAGCCTTTTGAGATACGTGAACTCGAAAAAATGATTATTGCAGAAAATCTAATCTACAGGGTGGTCGTTTTATCTTGAGACTGGCTGATATCTCGGAAAGGAATCATTTTAGAAAAAAATATTTTGTATAAATGTTTTATGACTTCGAGGGGGAAAATAGATGGCACCATCGTCATTTTGATTCAAGGTCATTTTCAAAGTCAAATGAAGGTCAACTTGATTTTTTTAAATGGAAACCTATATTTTTTATTACAGATTCTTATTCCCCATAAAAGAACAAACAACTCTCATCTAAACTATTTTTGGATCCGATGGATGTAAATTTTAACCTTTTTCCAAATCCCTAGACATTCCCTAGTAACAGCGGCAAGACAAAACAAATGAACAACCGTTGTAACTTAGCAACGAAGAATTCTAGATAAATAAACCACAAAAATTGTTGTAGATTTTGTTTTTGCCATGTCGCTGTTGCTAGAGAAGGCAATGGATTTCGAAGAAGATTAAAATTTAGATTTAAATATCTGACAAACTATCCGTCGGATCCAAAAATAGTTTAGATGAGAGTTGTTTGTTCTTGTACGGGGAATAAGAATCTGTAATAAAAAATGTAGGTTCCCATTTAAAAAAACTAAGTTGACCTTCATTTGACCTTGAAAATGACCTTGAATCAAAATGGCGTCGATATTTTCCCCCTCGAAGTCATAAAATTGGTTGAAAGCTTGGTCCATTTTTCAAAGAGGAACTGATGTTTGATTATACAAGGTAGTTTCACAGTCTCGTTCCACAAAATTTTTACTTACTGTTTAGGACGCGTTTCGGAGTGTTACTCCAACTTCAGCTATAAAAGAAATTAACACAAAATACAAAACAGTTGCCTGGAAAATGAAAAAACGTTTGGGTCAAAGAAAAATAACAGCTTTTGGGTCGCACTGTAAATCGATGTTTGAGCGTCTTTCGATCGATTTACAGTGCGACCCAAAAGCTGTTATTTTTCTTTGACCCAAACGTTTTCTCATTTTCCAGGCAACTGTTTTGTATTTTGTGTTAATTTCTTTTATAGCTGAAGATGGAGTAACACTCCGAAACGCGTCCTAAACAGTAAGTAAAAATTTTGTGGAACGAGACTGTGAAACTACCTTGTGTAATCGAAGTCATAAAACTTTTATACAAAACATTTTCTTCTAAAATGCTTCCTTTCCGAGATATTTGCCAGTCTCAAGATAAAACGACCAACCTGTATATAATGTCTGATTATAGTACACTGACGGATCAAGAAAATCTTATAGCGACAATGGAAAACAACCTACTTAATGTTAAGG
Organism: Pycnomerus fuliginosus; assembly: GCA_963924575.1. Taxonomy (NCBI): domain Eukaryota; kingdom Metazoa; phylum Arthropoda; class Insecta; order Coleoptera; family Zopheridae; genus Pycnomerus; species Pycnomerus fuliginosus. The sequence goes on along the minus strand of OZ004618.1, from coordinate 32,705,066 downwards.
AATAATTCAGGAGTCAATGTCAGCAGTGTCACTTTATTTTCCTGAGTTAAGATGACAAAGACAGTTAAGCAACATTATCTACTTTTGTTTTGCAAGGTCGCTCTAGGATTAAAATTTTTCTGAACAGAAAGTATACACCTAATGAAGACGAAAGTTCTTGAGTTAAGAAAATGTGAATATTTCTTTGAATTTTCTCTTCAAATTGTTGCACTTACTCTGGTAAATGCTGAGATTCATTACGTTTTTATCGTGGTTGTAAATGTTAATAGCAATAGTTAAGAGGCTCATGATAACGACTAAAAAATTACGAACGCAATCTACTTGCCAAATTGCGCCACTAACCGTTTTTATTTACAACAAAAACGTCGGTTTGTATGCTACTCAGGAAGCCGTGGATAATTATCTTTGTTGGACGGGTTGTCCTGAAGCCGGATTGCTGAAAACTGCTTAAGTCGCCAAGTTTTAAATTAGTGGGTGGATGTTTCCTGAAATGGTTTAAGTCAGAAGCCTGCTCACACCAGATTATTTGCAATCTACCTAGTGAAAAGTACAAATTGAACAGTTGGTCCGTCCGGATCGACCAAGTCAACATATGAATTCGTTCTATTTGGCCTTTGTATAAGAGAAAATTGGGTAAAATTATTACCAACTGCATCGCCTGAAAAAAAAACAGAAAAGTAAAGGCGCAAAAATTTATAAAGCTTTACAAATTCCCAGCGGGCGCCTCCACCAAAATTACGTTTAGCCAAGATCCAATTTTTACGTGTTGGGTCTAATTTTAAAATTTTAATAACATAAAGATCGGACCGATATTTCAACAATTTTATTTTTTCGTCGATCGTACTGGAAACGTCACATTCTTGACATGCAATTATCATCCGAAATACGTTTCCAGGACTGCGTCATTTGCTAGGCAACACGCACTAGCTGTACAGGAATGACGCTTTTTCCGGCCTAGGCCGGAATATAATACTTTTCCTTCTAGTTATACAATATACATACTATTGTTAGATAAAGAATCTACTTACAAGTACAATAAAAGAAGTAGTTGGCCGTGAATAGTAAGATCGCATTCATAAAAACGGCAAAAATGAAGCACCCATATAAAACATAAACTATTTGGACTTTAAAATGGACTATAATAATATGATGAAGATCTTTCGAATCTAAAATCTGACCCTGATAGTTAACGTACTTATTTCCGCCAACAAAATGTTCCATTACATTAATGGATTTTCGCATGCATTATAAGTTTTAATGACAGTTTCATAAATTATTTTAATATCGAAACCCCGGTTATTATTAATTACCTATTGAATGCATTATAGTAAATCGTTTTTTGAAGAAACTAGTGCACTTTTGGTATGATGCGTAGAGATCGATTCGTTTCACTACAACTGCGAGGTGTAGAAGTGAAATAATGACCAAATTGTATTGATTTTAAAACCGTAGACATGAAATTAATTTACGAATGGTTCTGAGTACCTACATTCTTCTTAATATGCATTAAATGTCACTTTATTAGCAACTTTGAGAGATTAATTAGTATTCTTAGAAACACCCAGCTTAATTATTAATGTGCAACGGAAAAACCGCAAAAACTTTTATACAGAGTTGATCATGCAGAAGCTGAAATTGATACTAATTAATTGTGTTTTGAAAATAAAATACGCCCGAAGTCGATGCAAAAGCACAATTGGCGATCGCACAACTTCAATTGAACAAATTGAATTTTGTCAAGCATAAAATGAGAATATGAATAATTCAAAATTGTGTAAATATTGGCGGATCACCATGATTTTAATAAAAATGTCAGAACCATTGCAGCGGTAGAAATAATTGATCCTTGTAGGTGTAGCTAAATATGTATATACTTACCTATAGGTACATACCTCCCACTATTTCGTTCGTCAGATTTTGATTCTGATCAAAACTGTTATTTTGTACAATAATCTACCAAAGATCCTAAAGGAATGCAATACTATAAGTAGTTTTAAGTTGAGATTAAAGCAGTATTACCTCAATAGAAATAAGTCTAGTTTTTAAAGGTGTTCCTATTGTGTTTTTTTCTTTGTATTGCTGATAGCAAATAGTTTTTAATAGAGTTCCTATTGTTTTCTTTGTATTGTTGATAGCAAATTGTGCTAAATAAACATATATTATTATTATTATACTTCACGTTCTTGTTCTTAGACGTCCCTAAAGAATTATGTACTTTGAAAATCTGGTTTGGACGCAAAAATGTATGCTTAAAAAAAATGTAACTCGCCATTTCCACCTCATAGTCCAGGCGGTACGTATTTTGAATGGAGAAAATGAAACAGAGAACTTTTTTTAATAATAATTATTATTATTATTATTATTTATTTCCAACAGGCTGACGCCCAATTACAGGAAATTTGAATGTAACAAAATTGAATTGAGTTGAATTGAATTTTGTTGGAATGGTTAGATTTCAGGACGACAAAAAACATACAAAAAACTTGCCTTTTGCCCCAGCCTGCAACCCCCTAAAAATCTGCGAATTATGAACAAAGAGGAAGTTTCTGCCCCCCAACTCGCTTTCCCTTCATCGTACAAAAAATAAAAAGGTATACAGTACAGGAGGGCGAGTTTTTAGTACTTTTTTCGTGGCCCTAAAATCTAACCATTCCAACAAAAAACTTTTAATTTTTTCTACTCAGAAATACCCACCCCCCGATAATTTATTGTTTTATTAATTTATTCAAAAAGTACGATTGATAGGAATCTGCTAAAGGGCTTTCTTCCATTTTTTTTCTAAATGTTTACCTTCACCAGAGGCACCAGAGTGCATTGCATATTTTTTATCTGAATTTTAACCTCCCCACTCCACTTCACCATTTAAAAAAAAAGGGAGGTTACTGCAATCACTAAAATTTTCGAATTCGAGATAAGACCGGATCTATACGTTTTGAGGTCTCAGGAGCCCAAAAAAGTGGTTTTTAAAATGTGTCTGTGTGTATGTGCGTACGTACGTACGTGCGTACGTACGTTTGTAAACACGCCACAGCCAAAACTACTAGACCGATTTGGCTGAAATTTGGTGCGTGTGCATGTGATAACCCAACTTAGATCTGAAAAGCTTTTGGAGCCAATCGTTCAACTAGAAATGCCATTTTGGCACATCAACTTTTAAATTTCAAATACAAACCCCCATTTTTCACCTCACGATAGAAAAGGCCTTCAAATTCTGCTTCTAAAAATGTATTAATTCTTAGTGCCCTTTTGATCAAAAATTAAGAAAAAAAAGATTTTTATCCGACTTTAAAATCGCGGTACAGCCCAAGCCCCTGAACCGATTTGGCTGAAATTTTGCACACGGGGATTGTATTACACGTCGAAGAGCTGAACAAATTTTGGATTCAATCGGCCCACGGAAACTGCCGTTTTGGCACACCAATTTGTAACTTTAAAATTATTCACTCATTTAACCATCCAAAACAAGTTTTTGAAAGATTTATTCTCACCATCAAAAAGGTCTTCAAATTCTGGTTTTAAGTAAGACAAAATTCGTTCGCATTTAGTGCTCTTTGGGTCAAAAAATCGAAATTTCATAATAACACTAAAAATACATTATAGCCCAAATTAGCGAATCGATTTGGCTGAAATTTGGTACATGGAGATTGGGTGACCCGTTGAAGACCTGAAAGGCTTTTGGAAGCAATTGGTCCACGGGAAGTGCCATTTAGAAATATCAACTTTAAATACAAAGGTCTCCCTTTTTATGTCGCCATTAGAAAGACGATCAAATTCTCGTTCTAAAAATGTATTCACAGTTTCTGCCATTTCAGTGGAAAATAGAGAAAAAAATATTTTTAATTAAAAGGGAGCATGCTGACAGTGGATGACATAAAGTATCAGTTATTGTCAAAAGGGTGGTAAACTGTTAACCTTAAAAGGAACATATTGTCAAATGTGATGGGTGATGTCGGTATTTGTCAGAAAATTGCGAAATTAGTCACAGACAATAAGCATAAAAAAAATTGTGTCGAATTGACTACTATCTACACAGAATACAAAGATCCACGCGATGGGGAGGTTCCAGCCGCTTCTCTGCTGCATTTTTTTTTCTTTAATCATTTTCCTCAGAAAATAATATGAAAATCATAATTACTTGGACATGACATGATCCACGAAAAGTGTGTTCTTGGTCAAAGTTGCTAGCTCACCGTTTTCGAATAAAACGTCTCTGATTTGTTTCGAGCGCGAAAATGTTTGATGAAAGATTTTATTTTATCCACTTAAATATTGAAAATAAAGGACGTATACAGGGTGTTTTCTAACCGCGTGTAAGTTTTTAACCTCAGATTGCCCATCGAAAATGTTAGGTCGCGAAGTCGTCTCTTAACAAAATTACAGTACTTTAAAGGTGAGCTATCGGAAGCAATTTTACGAATGATCAAAAATTTACCCCCTGGCCTGGGCTAGAACAACATAAATGTGAAATGTTATTGGCGCTTACTGGTAGCTGTCAGGGAAATTGTGCACTAAATGATGTAGTTAGACCATCCGAGACTCCCAGCGGGCACACATACGTTTTTTCAACGTTAAAATCACGTTGAGGTGGTTGATTTCACGTTACTGATGGTTGGAAAGGTGACGTTGAAATTTTGGTGAAATCAGACACGTCATTTTTTTGACTTCAAAATCACGTTATGGTATTGGACATTTTGTGATTATGACGTCTTTTAAAGGTAGATATTCGTTCGTTAAAATGACGTCTATTTGATCACATATAAAACACGTGCATAATGCGTCAAACTATATGTGTATGTGTCATTTTGAACATTATAACTAGGTACGTTACAATATTAGCGTTCTTTAGTCGTGTTTGAAGTAACGTTCACACGACTTAAAGTGGAATATTTCTGACCAACGGACACTTTTGCACGTTGAATAAGCGTTTCATCTGCAACGTTAAACTTTAGTCTTTTTAATCACGACTTGAAAACGTGTCAAAATGGTGCTGCAGGTCACCATTAAATATGTGTGTAATTTTGAACGTTGTAAGTACGTTACAATCTAAGCGTTCTTTAGTCGTGTTTAAAGTTACGTTCAAACCATGACTTAAAGTATAATATTTCTAACCAAAGGACACTTTTGCAAGTTGAATAAACGTTTTATCTGCAACGTTATACTTTAGTCTTTTTATGGACGACTTTAGGTCGTGTCAAATTGGTGCTGCACTTCAACATTAAATATGTGTGTAATTTTGAACGTTATAAGTACGTTACAATATTAACGTTCTTTAGTCGTGTTTAAAGTAACGTTCAAATCACGACTTAAAGTGGAATATTTCTATAACCAACGGACACGTCGAACAAACATTGAATTTATAATAAGTATTGAGTTTCTATACATACGACTTAAAAACGTGTCGAAATATACCCATGGCGTTCAACGTTTAATAAGTGTGTAGTTTTGGAGGTTATATACACGTTAGAATATGAATGTGTTTTAGTCGTGTCTGAAATGACGAAATTGGGATACTTATAATTATAGCGGACACTTTTGCACGTTGAACACACGTTTTATTTGTACCGTCATATTTCAGTTTTTATTTAGACGACTTAAAGACGTATCGAAAGGGTGTAACCACTGATGCCGTTCAACGTTAAATATGTATAATTTTGGACGTTATAAAAACGTTGTAATGTTAAAGTTTTTTTGTCGTTTCTGAAATGACGTTGAAATTCCGACTTGAAGTTGACTTTCCTGTGTAGTTGCATTGAGGGAGTGAAGGTGGCGCTGATAGTTGAAATGAGCCGCTATTACTTAGCAAACAGTGTATAAGAGCTCTAGACAACATTTGTAAAATCACTCCAAAACATTATCCACAGGATAAACTGGAATTGATGGTAGTCACTTACCCACAGTACCTGCAGCTCTTCTCTCTCAGCGTCGACGTTGAGATGAGATGTGGATAATTTTCTGAATGTTTGGTCGAGGGGAGTAATTGTCAATTATCTTCGAGCGCACACGTTGAGTTTTAGTCGAATCGTCAACGTCAAAATGACGTTGAAGTCTCCTGGAAATTTACGTAGAAAAGACGTTAACATTGTCTGGCCACCTATTTCCGGTACCGAAAAACACGTTAAAAACACGTCAAATTTTAAACGATTTTTAAACACACTGTTAGAAAAATGACGTGTATTTTGTAATTTTTTAACGTTTATCTGTTGACGTTAAAAAATAATGTAAAAGTTTACGTTAAAGGGCCGTTGATTTTCTGACGTACAATTAACGAGAAGACGTTGAAAATCACGTTGATTTCGCGGACACTTCAACGTCATTTTAACGTACCAATCTGTTTTTTTTTAAACGTTTTTTCAACGTCCGTATGCCCGCTGGGTTAATACAGAAAAACTCGAATATCTCTAAAACCACTCATTAAATAAAAAATGCCTAAGAGTGATAAAAGTTGCAGATTGAATGGCCCTTCCTAACAGTATCACAATTTTTAAAACGCGTGACCTTGAAACATTTTCCGGAAGAAAAGTGTCAAAGTTGTCTCCGTTTCCTGGGGATCCCGTGGTCATAATCAAACGAAATTCACAGGGTAGATGTATATTCATTGGATACTAGCTTCCTCCAAATTTCATTCGAATCCGTTGATCCGTTACTGAGATAATTAAGAAAAACTGCTTCCGATGGCTCACCTTTTAAGTCCTGTAACTTCCTTAGGTGACGACTTCGACCTAAAAAATGTTGCGCCAATCGTCACTATTTTCGATGGGCAATCTGAAGTTAAAAAACTTACACGCGGTTAGAAAACACCCTGTATAGGAAGATTCCTTGCATCCCTTGCATTATTCTAAGAAGAAAAGTTCATATGGACATGTGGCGAAAAACTTAGATGAAAAACAATTGCAAAAAAGTAGGTAAATACCCCGACTTCTTCAATCTCTTATAAAATGTGAAAACAATTGAATTCAACAGTAATAAATTACGTCTTGCGGTCGTGTGACTCAGACTTCCACATACGTACATATTTTTTAAAAAACTTTAATTACATTTTTGAGAAGCTAATTTTTTTGGGTATTCGGAGGTGTTAAAATTCAATATGGCCCCCATAGGAAAAAGAAAATTTGACTGTCTTTTATTCAAAATCAAGAACCTCTAGAAAATTTCTGTCAAAAACATAAAAGTTACAAGTTTCATTTAAATAACCGACATCAATCCTAGGTGGTTTTCAGATTTCTTGTGATAAGTCAGGAACGAATCAAAATATCGGAAAATTCTCTTCAAATTCTGAATCGCCAAGAAATAGCACAACTTTTTTCTAATTTAACCGACCCCGGACCTTTTACCATTTAGAAGATCCCAATGAATACAGACTTATTACAAAAGTCACCGATTTTTATCATGTGCAATAATTTTAATACCGTTTGTCACTTGTGCGATATGAGTGCTTCGTCCTGGGTCCTCCATTTTGTCTGTAATCTTAGCCCAGGATTATGGTCTTGAGGCATAATCATGATTTTGTTGTTTCCTATATCTTTTTTTTTTTGGTTTATTTTTTTCACACTATTGGTTCGATTACATTATTTGCAAATCTGTTATAAACTAGTTTTTCTTTTTCACTTGTATGTGGGTAATAAAAGTATTATTATTATTATTATTATAGTGAGCATCGAAAAATTACCCACCTGCATATCCTGAAATTAATAAATTCTCCATCACCAAGCTATAGCGCAACAATTCTCTAATTTATCCGATTCCGTGTATTATCCGTTTAGGAGATGCTAACGGTGAGGAGTGCAAAAGCGACCATCCTATTCTTCTTTCCTAACTTTTTATTCAGACATTTTTGTTGTGGGCAAACGATACGATTAGGCAGGCAGCACTGAAAGCACGTCGGTGTGATGAGAGTTGCGTGTCCCGGACATTTTTATTTGATTTGAAAACTGTTCAATATTGAAAACTTTTGAGACATGCCTACGATTGGCTATTTCTTTAGTTTATATATTATACATAGTGACCAAAGCGATTCATTCAAATTGACAAATATTTCAATCAAATTGACACTTTTTTTGATTCACCAAGGGAACAGCAGTAAAATTTGTCAACTATTCAATTAGATTTTCGAATGTTTCAATATTGAAGTAGATTCAATTTCATTCAGAATAAGACTGATCAGTATTTCCATTGTTATGGTATTTCATTTACTCTTAAGGGGGAGCAACCCTCAAAACACTAATTTAAAACCACGGCATAGGCAGCCCGTTAAACACCGTGGACCGTGCTGTCAATAGTCAGTGTCACTGTCACTTCTGCCCTGTCACCTGTCACCTTTGCCGGCAAAGGCAAACGCGACATTTTTTCATGATTAGTCGCAGAGACAAAAGAAGAAACGAAGTAAAAAGATACTTTTAACGCGAAAATTTTACTTGAAAATGGAGTTATTATCGTCAAATTTAAAGGCTATTAAAGTCCCTTCAGCAAGCAGCAAAGTTTATAAAGACGAATGTGTTTTCTCCTTTGATGCCCCAGTAAGTTTTCATTTAGCACAAAAGTGAGGTTATAAAAATGGGGTTTTATTTTAGGAAACTGACACTGGTCTCTATGTGAGCTTGACCAGTTTTATCGGTCTGGGGCGCGAACATGTCGAAAGACACTTTCAGAAGACTAAGGAAGCCGTTTTCTTGCATATTCATAGGGAACGGCATGAGGTAAGACAGCAAGAACCTGATTTTTTTGTTAATACTTACTAGACAGTAGGCCATATTAAGAAAATGAAGATAGAGAAAAAAAACAGTTTAGTGTACATGCTAATGCTATCAATTTTATAAGTAAATACTACTTAATGTGTGTAGAGATCAAGAATGTTTTTCTTGTGCCGCCTCTTTGAGAAAGAATTAGTCACGCAACACTAAAACCCCCTAGATATTATATAGAATAAAGCCAGAGACAAGACACCATTCTCGATCTCTCTGTATCATAAAATATCAAGTGATCTAAATTAAACTCATCCTCAGTGTGCTTTGGAATTGACATAATTTGAAACTCATCTTTTGACATATGGTCCTTGTAATTCTAATAGCTTGTAACCCCCAAAAAGTCAATTTTTACGGGTTATTCTTTATGAGGTTCGGCGATATATCAATAAATTTGTCAAAACATATGGACAGAATCAAAGACATGACCTTAAAGGCGATTTCCCTTTAGCTCACAGATGCTTAAAATTTTAACATATTATGACGTCACTAACTTATTTGACAAACGACAGGAACGGTTGATGGGTTTTTGTTGACAAACTGCATGCACTACAAGCCAATATTTTATGGTTTTTTTGCAAAGTAGGTGTATCATGGTTTTTTACTTTTAAAAAATATAAAATGGGGAAACAAATAACAATGTCTTTTTTATTACAAAGATTAATATTGTCAATTATTTATACTAGTTATTTTTTGTCACAGTAACTTTAGTTCTAGTTACTAGTAACTTAGTTACTTCTAACACAGTTACTTTAATTAGTTACTTTTCACTTTTAGTATTAATAAACGGGAATAGAAAATCCAAACTTTTAAGACATTGTTGGCGCGCATTAGTAACAAGTTTTCAAAATTCTTGTCAGATAAAACACGATGTCTTCTTGGTGCACGAATAAATGAGACAAAGGAATGGAAAACTAAGACAAACACAAGACACAGAATGATGCAAATAATACACCCTCACTTGTACAATGAACGAACACGTAGGAAAGAGTCGATTTTTGCAAAAAGAAGACATGCTGTCAAAGTAGCTTGTTTAAAAAAGGAATTAAGTTCTTAATAAAAGTAACTAAGTTACAGTTACTTTTCCACAGTAACTGAGTTACTAGTTCTTTTCAGACAAATGTGAAAAGTAACTAAATTAGAATAACTTAGTTATTAAATATACCTAAGTTCCTAAAAGTAACTAAAATCGGAAGTTATTTCCCAGCTTACCAGGTATTGACATGTATTAACACGTACCTATTGACAATGTATTGGCACGAATTGTCAGTATTGACGCGTATTGACCCTGTTCTTGTACACGTATTTCCCGCAGTGGATGACCCCTCGGGAAATTGATAAATCACTTTAATTTTCAGTTGCAATATCCATAATAAACATAAAAAGGTTCAACCATACCATCGCACCAACTTACCACATATATTAACCTCACACCTCAACGCTAACGACGTCGAGAGAACTCGGTGAGCTCTTTCTTTACCCCTCCTTTGAACATAATATAGTAAGCTGTGACGTCATCGTATGTCTACCTACCCTGCTCTACCCAACTCAACTCTACTCACCTCTACTCTACTGTACTGTACTATACTCTACTCTACCCTACCCTACTCTATACTACCTAAGATATGACTTTTGATTCCAAAGTCTACTAAAGCTGAGTTTATTTTTACTTTTTTTTACGTATAAATTGGTACAGTATGCGTCAAATGTTTTGCTCGATCGTTTGTTACACAACTGAAAACTTTACTTTAGGCGTCATGACCGAGTCTGTTCCGCAAAGTTTTCAGTTGCATAACAAACGATCGAGCAAAACATCTGACGCATACTGTACCTATGTATCATTAGCACACAGTACAGTACTATTCAGGAAATATGTGAAATATCTGTCAAAAATGTTTGTCCAAAGTTAGTTCGTACAGGACATGTCATTTTACCTGGGACTTGTTCGGACTTCGGAGACATGACAGCTGTCATTTTAACTGGGGACTGCGCGAACTAATTTTAGACAAGCGTCCTTTCGACAGATTGCGATTCATTTGTTTCCATAACCTACCGTTATCACATATAGGGTGTCCCGTAATTAGGCTGCAATATTTTTCCAGTGCGTTCTACGATCAAAATTAGAACTAAAAGTTTAGTAAACATTTTTCGAAAAATCCATCCTAAGGGAGCTAGGGCCCCTCAAAGGGAGTAAAAAAAATAGGTATTTCTGGGGAACAGCTTACGATAGGGTCACGAAATTTTGAACTTCGTCTTAGATTTTTGTGCTGAACAAGACTGATGTGATGGTTTTTGGCAAAAGTTTCAGGGACGTGCGTAAGTGGAGGGGCCGCGGACATTTTTTTATCGAACTTTTTTGTACGACATCTTGGGTCAATTATTAACACAAATTTGAATTCCTTGTACATTCTTACATAAAAGAGGTGCTCTAGTTGAAATTCGATAGCTCAGGCCGTTTTTTGAGGAAAATCGATTTGAAGTTCTTTTTCCACGCCGAAAATGTGCAAAATTGATGGGACAGAGTATGGAAAATCCATTTTCTTGTGATTTTCTTTGGAATTTCAAGCATATGAGATGCAAGTAGGTTAAACTTGTTTGTTTTTTTAGGTATTTTGAGTGCCACAGTGACTCACTTTTAAACCTCGAAATTGAACATTCAAATCGATTTTCCCCGAAAGCGGCTTGAGCTATCGAGTTTCAACTAAAGCACCTTTTTTACGTAAAAATGTACGGAGAATTCAGATTTGTGCCCACAACTGACCCAAGGTGTCGTACAAAAAAGTTCGATACAAAAATGTCCGCGACCCCTCCACTCACGCACGTCCCTGGAGCTTTTGCCAAAAACCATTACATTAGTCTTGTTCAGCACAAAAATCTACGACAAATTTCAAAATTTCGTGACCCTATCGTAAGCCGTTCCTCAGAAATTGAAGAATTAACTATTTTTCTCACCCCCTTTGAGGGGCCCTAGCTCCCTTAGGATGGATTTTTCGAAAAATGTTTACTAAGCTTTTAGTCCTAATTTTGATCGTAGAACGCACTGGTAAAATATTGCAGTCTAATTACGGGACACCCTGTATTTTCTGAATAGCACGTTATAAGGTACCTACCATCTTTTACTAATAATAGTTTGTTATTGGCTAATAGGTAGCATCTCCACCTCAGAGAGATGGCCCAGAGAAAAAAATCACCCGACTTGCAATTGGAGTTGATGGGGGCTTTGACCCGCAAGCTATCGGAAAGAAGTTTGATTTTGAAGATTCTTACAGTGTAGTGGTACTACCTTCTTTCACCACTATACCTTGGCCTAATGCAGAACTTCCCGAAATTGTAATATTTCCTTCCATTAATTTTTTACACAAATACCAGAATTTTTAAATTTCAGGTTATTTCCTCAGTTCGAGGCATTTTAGAGGCCCCCTCTTTTAGTAAACTCGTTGAAATGGAGGCCCTAACTGGAACTTGGGATGGAGAAGCTCGTGTTGTCTCCCAATATGCCAGCAATCTAGTCCAACTCAAAAATGATAGAAAAATTCCACCCTCAGGATGGAAATGTGAGAGGTGTGAAAAAACGGAGAATCTTTGGTTGAACTTGTCAGATGGAAGTATTCTTTGTGGGAGAAAGTTTTTTGATGGAACTGGTGGCAATAATCATGCAGTCGAACAATACAATACTACGGGATATCCGTTAGCGGTTAAGTTGGGGACCATCACTAAGGATGGGAAGGCTGATGTTTTTAGCTACAAAGAAGATGATATGGTGGAAGATCCTAGTTTGGTTCAGCATTTAGCTCATTGGGGTAAGTTTCGAAAAATTGAAAAGCAACATCTAGTGACAGATTTTGCAATGTGTCTTCTTGTCAAAAAGAGTAAAAGGGAAACTACAAAGGTCAGTTAGTTCTCTAGTGTAGAAGGGGTGGTGTTACATGATGCTTAATGTCGAATTAATAAAGGACAAAAATCTAAGTTTTTATTGCAAAAGAAGAAGATAAAACTATAAACAAAAGCTTTGCTACCGTTTATTCCAACCAGTGCAACTGCACTTCTTACAAAGTTGTAGCGTTTCAATGTCCCTAAATTAGCTTTCTACGTAATCAAATAGGCTTTACTGCTTATTACGTACAAAACCTTGGAGAGGACAGATATTCTAAAAAGCCTTTAATCGATTTATTTGCCTGGCCGCCGATCCCGGCAATAAAACGTACTTATTAACCAAAAAATTAAATAATAAGTTTTCCATAATGGAAAATGGCCATTTTTTATATCCCCCAAGCCAGAAATGTACACATGACGTTCCTTCCGACGATCTGCAAACACCATTATTGATATTTTCTAAGTTAAGTAGGTACGAACTCATTTGATTTTCAATAATTATTTATAGGAGTAGACAAAGCGATTATGACCATTATTCACTTGGATGACTTGCGCCTCACGTCACGCCTCGTGGTCTCATTGGTCTCAAATGTCATCCTTGTGAATAGTGGCTTATAATCGCTCATAATACACTCTATCATAGTCCGGGAGGCAGGAAACATTTTTTCTAGTTATTTTCATGCTGTAGATTACTAAAACAAACTACTATTAATAAAAGATGGTATGTATACCTTATAACGTGCTATTCAGAAAATATGTGATAACGGGATAGGTTATGGAAACAAGTGAATCGCAATCTGTCGAAAGGACGCTTGTCTAAAATTAGTTCACGCAGTCCCCAGTTAAAATGACAGCTGTCATGTCTCCGAAGACCAAACAATAAGTCCCAGGTAAAATGACATGTCCTCTACCAACTAACTTTGGACAAACGTATTTTCGACAGAATGCGATTCATTTGCTTCCATAGCCACCCCATATCACATATTTTCTGAATAGCACTGTATTGTGTGCTAATGATACATAGGTAGGTACAGTATGCGACAGATGTTTTGCTCGATCGTTTGTTATGCAACTGAAAACTTTGCGGAACAGACTCGGTCATGACGCCTAAAGTAAAGTTTTCAGTTGCGTAACAAACGATCCAGCAAAACATCTGACGAATACTGTACCAATTTATAACAGTCCGGGAGGCAGTGAACATTTTTAGTATGTCATTTTAGCGAACTTGATTTAGCAATTTTCTAGCTATTTTCATGCTGTAGATTACAAAAACAAAAGTCTGCCGTAAATCTTGCGGGACAGGGGCTAATGGCAGCCATTTTAATTTGTCAAAAATTGACAGCTCGGATACCGTAAAAATACGAAATTTTATTAAATTAGAAAAAAGGTGGGTTTTTCAGTGTAGATTGAGAATCAGGAAAGAAATTGAAGATATCTGGTTTGGTTCCTGAAATATACTGAAAAACTGAAAAATGTCATATTTTAATCTAGAAGGCTTAGAAAAGTTTTCGTCGCCTCATTTTTATTTCGTATAAGGTAATGCAATTGAAGAAAATTTCATAATGATCTGTCGATTAGTAACCATCAAGTTGTCAATTTTCAGTCTTTACAGTATATTTCAGTAACCAATCTAGATATCTTAGATTTCTTTTCAGATTCTTAATCTACACTGAAAAATACAACTTTTTTCTGATTTAATAAAATTTCGTATCTCTTACCGTTTTCGAAGTGTCAATTATTGAAAAATTTAGTCGCTTTCCTTTTAGCACAGGGTGCAACTCCGAACTGTTCAAGAGTAATTCGCCCCGTGTTCCTTTTAGTTGTGCATTTTGCCCCAGAGTTACTCGATCTGCCTTCCCCCTTCCCCTCAAGCACTAACGCTGGAGCTGGTGCAACAAGCCCCCGCATGCGCAGTGCGTAGTTTGTCATTGTCATTATGAGCTGAGTAGTTTTCCGTGGTTTTCTCCGACATTTTACCTGTGCCTTTTGAAAATTTTTGCATCGCCTTCATCTCTACTCCGCCACTATGGCATCAGCTTGCGAAATGGGCTTTTATTTTACTATTGACTTCTGATGCGGTTAGGTTATCTGTCAAACAACGCAAGTGTCACTCACGCGGTGAATAATCCCCTGAAATACGTGTTCCTTTTAGGGCAGCTCGGAGTTGCTTTAGTGCTTGTAGCTCTAGAGCAACAAGCACCTAAAAGGAAAGCACTTTTTAAATGGCCGCCATTAGCCCCTGTCCCACGAGATTTATGACAGACTTCGGTTTTAGTAATCTCCAGCATGAAAATAACTATAAAAGTGCTAAACCGAACTCGCTGAAATTACATACCAAAAATGTTCACTGCCTCCCGGACTATTATGAAAATTAGAATTGGAAATTGAAATATGAAAATTTGCTCGGCTAGGTCGATTTTTATATGAAGGGGGTAAGCGGGACACTTAAATCTTAAAGCTTATTTAATTACAAATTCAATGGTATAAAACTTTTTGATATCCGTTCACTTGCAGCGCCTTCTACGGTAAAATTTGAAATTACATTAGCGCCCTTTGTGATACATCATGTGAAAGGATTTGAAATCCTCTGTACATCCGCTCGTTCAAAAGTTACAGCATAAATTTTAAAGAATTTCTAGGCCCAGAGTCTGCTCAGAGCCAGTTCATGTTCTTGTGTAACTTTTTAACGAGCGGATGGATCTCAAAAGATTTTGCATCGGTTTACGAAGAATTTCGAACCCTTTCAAATGATGTATCACAAAGGACCCTAATTTAATTGATTATTTTATTCATTAAGTATTGAACCAATCCAAAGGAGCATTTAGCATACCAGTAATCCTGATTACAGTGACAATTCAACTTTTACTTTATAAACCAATACGAATTAACCGCTTAAGCCAATCACAGCCTGACTAATTTGGCAATTTGTACATGTGGTGATTGCCAGGCAGTTGTCAAAAACGAGAAACGTCAAGTCGTTGAATTGTCTTGCCGAATACAACTCATGGTCTCAATATCTTGGTAATTTTTGTCACTTTGATTATGACTCGCAGGCGTTGTTTTTGGAAAATTAACACTCGCGCAAGCGCTCGTGATAATTTTCGTCCCAACGCCTGCTCGTTGCATCAAAGTGACAAAAATTGCCGGCAATATTGAGACCACTTGTTGTATTATATACGATAAGACTACAACGTCAACTTGACACTACTTACTCAATACTTTAATTCATAAAATAATCTGCAAAATACGATTCGTAGTCTCTTGGTTGCCTTGTTGAGTCCTCATGGATGCACTACTTGTCAAATGGTAGATTTTTTTCGGCCAAAGAGGACTCGAGCGAGCTCTCGTCCTCTTTTTAGCCTAAAAAATCTACCATTTTGACTCGTAGTTGACAGCCATTCGGACGTCAAAACCCGCGGCAATCAAGAGACTACTCGTCGTATTACTATTGAAAATTTGACCGTAGAGGGCGCTGGAGGTGGAACGCGTTTCAAAAAGTTTTACACCGTTGAATTCGTAATGAAATTAGCTTTCAAATGACGAATCGCAAGTAGGGGGTTGCCATCTAAAATGTTGAAGTGGGGGTTGGTATGAATCAGGGGGAGGAGCATTGTGAAATTTTATCAATCACAGATTTAAGTGTCCTCCTTCATATAAAAATTGACCTGTCCGAGCAAATGTTCATAGTTCGGTGCACGTGCGAGATATTTCGGGTGGAAAATTCTCATTGGAACACCCTGTATACTATTAAGTACACTTTGTTCGGATTATAAATTCTTGAATCCTCATCACAATCAAAGAAGCCCAGAATTCTACCTTAACACAGAACTCAATTTGAACGCAAAGAGATTTTTAGAAAATTTAAGAACATAATAATTGTGCAATGATTCGATTGTGACAATGAAAAATTAAAAATTCCTCACTGCCACAACCAAAACGAAAGCGGCTGGTTTGAGCTCATGGCCTCAAGCAGGGAACGACAGACAGCTGTTTCGATCTCTTGGATCTCATCAGTGTCGTGCACCCCGAATGAAACCACAAACTCAAACCAGCCAACCTTTAAACAGAAAATGCGACGAACTAAGAGTGTTGTGTCGAAAACCACGACCAGGGCCATTTTCTAGCATTACAAAATGCTCATTTTTTCTTCTTTAAATCAGTTTTGATGTTGACGTTGATTTTTCTTCACTTGTCTGCATATATTTATGTCTTAGAATATAACAAGTGATCTAGGTCTCCTCCTTGCTCATGTAACTTTTTGAAAGAGCAATAATCTACGGGTACTAATTATTATTTGACTTCCTGGAAAAGGATGCACATACTTTCATTTGAGTACTCTTAAAGGATTTGCATTCTTTTTCCACTTAAGGCAAGGTAATTTGAAAAAATATTGCAGTATTGGTAAAAGTACGAAAAAGGACACACTGTATTCAAGTGTACTGTATAATCCAGACTTACTCGCTATCCTAGTAAGGTTATCCTTGGTAAGGATAACTGGTGATACTGACTGGGTGACGTCACAGAGGGTAAATGAGCCAATGAGTTGCTCTGAAGTGACATTAGGTCATTTGGTGACATTAGGTCAGGGACATTTCCAGCAAAACATTCCCCCACGTGACGTCACAAAAATTAGTTTGAATTGCAAATAAACGAATGAACCTATCAAATCGGATAGCTCCATAATGGAGCAAAGCTGTCAGTGCCTGTTATTTTACCATACAAAATGAAAGTGTGTTACCCAGCTGACGGTTGAGAGGATCTATAGATCTGGATTCGACTTTATGTGATTTAAAATATAGGAATACTTTGTAACAAACGCAGGGCGTAGTATGTCAAGTTTTATCTGTTTTGTTAAAACGGGCTCAGTTTCCTCAAAACTGTTAGGAATTTTGATAGAACTGTGTTCGTTGAAATTTTTAACTTCTACGCTCAAGGCGGAGCAGTATATAAAATCGATCAAAAATTCGAAATTGAACTGACATCAAATCTTTACGTTTCGGGGTCCCAGGAACCCAAAAAACCTATTTTTGAAAAATGTGTGTCTGTGTGTCTGTCCGTGTGTCTGTGGACACGCTACAGCCGAAACTACTGAACTGATTTTGATGAAATTTGGCACACATATTCAGTGGGAGATTTGTAGGTGCTGATTAGAATCTGGGCTACACCGGCTCACGGAAAGTGCCTTTTTGGCACATCAACTTTAAAAATTTAAATGCAAACCCCCATTTTTCGCATTACCATATGAATGCTCTTCAAATTCTGCTTCTAAAAATGTATTCACACTTGGGC
Source organism: Pycnomerus fuliginosus (assembly GCA_963924575.1). Taxonomy (NCBI): domain Eukaryota; kingdom Metazoa; phylum Arthropoda; class Insecta; order Coleoptera; family Zopheridae; genus Pycnomerus; species Pycnomerus fuliginosus. The sequence goes on along the minus strand of OZ004618.1, from coordinate 32,687,166 downwards.
CCTTTTGACCAAATAATGGTGCCGTGAAAAAAAAACTATGCATAAATGTATATTTTTATTACCGGATTTGATAACTGATTTTTTTTCAAGCCGAAAACCTTAGTGCCATTTTTTCGAAAAATGTCATTTTAGTGGCAATTTATTTTATTGTCTGTGCGGGAGAGGAGCTGATTAGATTTTGAAGCCGATCAGTCAACCCGAAGTGCCCTTTTGGCATCGCAACTTTCTTATTTTAAATATTTAAAAATTTAATAAATGCTGCTGTTATCCAATGCAGTGCGGCGTAGAAGTTCCTGCCGTCTCCGAGACCGCCTTTTTTTTTGTTATACCTACCTCACAAATCTTACAATCTGATATTTATTTCTATTATAATATAGGGATTAACATGGCCAATATGGAGAAAACGGAAAAATCCATGTTGGAGTTAGAACTGGAATTAAATCAAAAAACAAATGAATGGTCCGCTCTACAAGAAAGCGACAGCAAATTAAAGCCACTTTATGGTCCAGGATTCACCGGAATGGCCAATATGGGAAATTCGTGTTACCTCAATAGCGTCATACAAATGCTTTTCTCGATACCCGATTTCATCAGTAAATATTATGACCAAGCCGAAACTTATTTCAATCAAGTAACCGGCGATCCCTGTGAAGATTTCAACGTGCAAATGTAAATATCACAATCCTATCTTTTATGCAGGGTTGTTACGAAAGACTGTAACATATTTGGTGATGGCTTTGGCGGCTACGATGTTACAATCATTTGTAAAAACCCCGTATTTATGTCGAGCGATCGAAAACTCGGTGTGCTTTGGAATTGAAGCTCATCACGTCTTAACATTTTCAGTTACTTTTAGGATTACTTGCCTCTTTGGAAAGTTGTTAATTGCAGGAATTTGTTAAAAGCTGTTCGGTGAGAGCATTGTGAGGAATATTATTACTGCCATTTGGAGTGTTTTCAAATCAGGTCAAATTAGTTGCTAAAGTAAACCATGCAGAAAACACTCGCCTTCATCAATAACTTGCTCAACTGATCTCTTAGTTCTTGAACACTTTACAATTCAAAATTTAAAGAATCTGGATTTAAAAAAGGGTGGTCCAAGTAGTCATCCAACTCATGTTGTTCGTAAACACTTTCTTTGCTCACTTACAAGTGGCATTCAGTTCCATGACATGTTGGTCCATGTATCCACTGTTAAAATAAAAAATATCGATTTAATATTGAAAAAACACCTGATGGGTAGTTAATTTCGATTAAGTTTGTATTCCATATGTTCCATGAAGATTATTAACAATTTTTTGGCGACTTACCGCGATTTCTGAGCAGTGTTGATGAATTTGTTTGTGGAATTCATCAATATGTACTAATAATCGCAACATGGAATGGCATCTTAAGAAACGAGTTTTCTGTAAAATTGCTGCTAAAAAGAACATTTACTTACTATAAATCTAATTGGAAAGAATGATCCTGAGCACTTTCAACGCTTAAAATCCGCCTACAATCTTAGAATAACTCTTCTAAATAGGCACAAAATTGCATTAGTCCCCTGAGGGGTTATGTTTGTTTATCCTCTGAAGCTAAACTTGGGGTGGGGATATGGAAGTCACCTATTCTGACAGAATGACTTTCAATATTCCAAAGCGCACTGAGGACGCGTTTACTTTGAATCACTTGATATGTTTTTCCATCGTTTAAGGGCTAAATTGGGAGTTGGCCTTTTATCCGGTAAATATTCCATTCCGCCGCCTTCAGGGTCACCAGTTGATGCCGATTCCCCAGGAATTTGCCCTTTAATGTTTAAGGCGTTAGTCGGGCGAGGTCACCCGGAATTTTCCACTAAAAAACAGCAGGACGCTGAAGAGTTTTTGCGTCATCTCGTCACGCTCCTCGAGCGAAATAACAATAATAAGATCAATCCTGGAGACTGCTTTAAATTTAAATTGGAAGAGAGGTACCAGTGCAGTTCCAGCAAGAAAGTCAAGTACTTGACAAGATCTGATGTTATTTTGCCTTTGATGATTCCCATGGACGCAGCTATTAACAAAGATGAGGTGACTGCGTACGAGGCGAGAAAACTTGAAGCAGAACAGCAGGGGAAAAGACTCCAGCCAAATGACATTGTGAGACCTAAGATTGATTTCTTTTCTTGTCTTGACTCATTTAGGCAACCTGAAGTAATCAATAATTTCTACAGTTCAGCTGTTAATGAGAACGTCGCGGCTAGAAAGTGAGCGTTGACAGTTATACAGGGGGTCCCGAAATTGGTGGTCAAAACTTTACCAGTAGGTTCATCTGTGGAAAATATGAAAAAAAAGTCCCTATGGACATATCTCGAAAAATAAGTCCTAAGGGAGCTAAGGCACCTTAAGGGGGTTACTTTGAAAGTGTTTTATCTGAATATCTTCAAAACGGTTGAAGATAGCGACGTGAAATTTGGTACCTTCATTCAGTTTTTGATGCTGAAGCTACTTCAAAATTAAAATTTTGATCATAAGCGTCTCGTACAGGATGGGCTTAGGACTAAATTTACTCAAACATTTTTCTAGTAGTTTTTTCTCAAATTTGATTGCAGGATCTGAAAATTTGAGGTTTTCTAAGTAAAAATGGTACTCTTGTTTGACATCGATAGAATGCGCCCTTTTCGGAAAAAATAGCTTTTCTTTAGTTCAGGGCTTCAAAATTTGTGACAGACGACATCAAAATATACCATTTTGACTTACAAAACCTCAAATTTTCAGATCCTGGAATCAAATTTGAGAAAAACTACTTACAAAAATGTGTGAGTAAATTTAGTCCTAAGCCCCTTCTCTACGAGACACTTATGATCAAAATTTTTTCCACAGTAGTAGATTTGAAGATATTTAGAAAACAAAACAATTTCAAAGTGGCCCCTTTAAGGGACCTTACCTCCCTTAGGACTTATTTTTCGACGTATGTTCATAGGGACTTTTTTTCATATTTTTCACAGAAGAATCTACTGGTGAAGTTTTGACCACTAATTTCGGGACACCCTCTATCAATGAGTTGTTAATTGAAAATATTGCAGGACGACGAAGTTATCGACATTTCCCGATTATCTTTGCATCCAGCTTAAGAAATTCATGTTGAGGGAAGATTGGGTGCCTATAAAATTGGACGTCTCTATTAACATGCCGGATGTGTTGGATGTTTCTGCCTTGAGGGGCAAAGGGCCGCAGGACGACGAAGAACTTCTTCCTGAGCCTAAAACGCAGCCACCTGCTCCTGTTCTCGATGCAACTGTTCTTGCCGAACTGGCAACTATGGGTAATCACTGCAATGTTCCATTTTGTTTATGCTCAAATCGTAATTTTCAGCTGAGAATGGTGCAAAAACGCGTTTTTGACGCTGTTTGAACTCAAATTGTGCTTTTCAGCTCAAAATAGTACAAAAATGCGGTTTTGAAGCTAAAAACACGATTTTAAGGACATGTTGACGCTAAGAACGCAATTTTAAGCACATTTTGACGCTAAAAATGCAATTTAAAGCACATTTTGACGCTAAAAACGCGATTGTAAGCACATTTTGACGCCAAAAACGCGATTTGTAGCACATTTTGCCGCTAAAAACGCGATTCAAGGCACATTTTGATGCTATAAACGCGATTTAAAGCACATTTTGATGCTAAAATAGTGTATTAAAAAACACGTTTCATAAGGCCAATTATTATCGCACGAGGATGTTTGGGCAACGAGCGAAAAGCCCGAGTTTTACAAAATCCGAGTGCGATAAGAGCCTTATGAAACACGTTTTTTATACAATTTTTTCTATTTCGGATACCCATAACCTGTTAGAAAAAAATTGATTTTCCAGTTTTAGTTCAGGGTATTTAGACAAAATATTGTTGGATAGGGGACTTAAATCCAATAGTTTTGAAATTTGGCATACTTATTCTGTGTGGCTTGCTGATAAATGTAGAAAAAGTCCCCAAACCCCGGGGGTGGTGCGCTTGAGCCTCCAGCGCATAAAATAGGGGCGCACGAGTAGTCTTTTGCTTTTATCTTTAAAACCGTTGACGCTATCGTTATTGTAGTGGTAATAGAATTTGAAGCTTATAAAATTTTCTACAAAAAATATGGAGTGACTTTTTTTCGTGTATGCAATCAGTGTGCCGTAACTTGACTATAATACAGGGTGTTTCCTAAAAATGCGGCAAAAATTTAATGGGTGATTCCTCATGTATTTTTATGAAGAAAAGTTCACATAAACATTTGCCGAAAATACTTCCTAAGGGAGCTACGCCCCTTCAAATGGGGTACCCTGAAGACGATCTTTCCTCTATATTTCCGAAACCGTTCATACTGAAATTATGAAATTTGGTATACTGCATAAACTTTTGGCGCTGAATCAGAATCTGAGCCCACAATTTCAAACTTTAAACAGAAGCGTACCCCCAAACACCGAGGCCCAACAAAAAAAAATGTTTTAAGTTGAATATTTGCCAAACAATGGCTCCTTCCTTTTTTATGCGAAATTAAATAAGCTTTAATTTTTGTTATTACTATGAAATCGATATTATTAATAGTTATCGAAATAAAAGTGAAAAACCGTCGGCGCGCTCCATTTCGTGACACTAAGGGCCGGAACGTAACACCTACAGTCGGGGACTTTTAGTATGTTAAATCACAGACTATTTCAATTATGTATCGCGATTTTTCAAAACTATTGGAATTAATTCCACTATTTTTCCTAAGTATCCTGAACTATTTCATAGACAGGTCAATGTTCGCTTGACAGTTGGCGACTGTTCGACACAATCTTTGACTAGGTTTCGATGTAAACAAAAGCCGTGATGTAATAGAGCACATTAGAGAACGCGTTTGGGTGCTATAAAGTGTTCATTAGGAAATCGAAATAGAAAAATGCGATTTTAAGCCCATTTTCACGCCAAAAACGCGATTTGACGCTCAAAACGCGATTTAAACCACATCTTGACGCTAAAAACGCGATTTAAGGCACATTTTGACGATAAAACCGCGATTTTAAGCGTATTTTGACGCTTAAAACGCAATTTTAAGCACATTTTGACGCTAAAAACGTGATTTAAAATAACCTTTGGCTCTAAAAACGTGATTTAAAGCACATTTTGACGTTAAAAACGTGATTTTAAAGCAAATTTTGACTGTAAAGACCCGATTTAAAGCACATTTTGACGCTAAAGACGCGATTTTAAGGCTATTTTGACGCTAATGCAATTTAAAGTACATCTTGACGCTAAAGACGCGATTTGAAGCACATTTTGACGTCAAAAACGCGATTTGAAGCACATTTTGACGCTAAGAATGCGATTTAAAGCACATCTTGACGCTAAAAACGCAATTTAAAGCACATTTTGACGCTAAAAACGCCATTTTAAGCACATTTTGACGGTAAAAACACGATTTAGAGCACATTCTGACGCTAAAAACCCGATTTAAAGCACATTTTGACACCGAAAACGCGATTTAAAGCACATTTTGACGCTAAAAACGCGATTTAAAGCACATTTTGACGCTAAAAGCACAGGTAAAGGTTATCGGTACCTAAAATCTGGGGATTTGAATGGAGAATAAAAAAAAATAAACCGAATATTTCGTATCCAGGTTTTCCTCCTGAGGCCTGCAAGCGGGCAGTGTACTTCACCAACAACTCGGGACTAGAAACAGCAACCCAATGGATAATGGAGCACATCGCAGATTCCGATTTTTCCGACCCGTTTGTTCCTCCAGGCACTGAAAGCTCCCAGTTTACCCCGAATTCTGAAGCCCTAAGCACAATTATGGCAATGGGTTTCACCCAAGGGCAGGCAATAAAGGCTTTGAAGGCGACTGATAACCATGTCGAACGTGCCATGGACTGGATATTTTCACATCAAGACGACTTGGATAATAATATCGGATCTCCAGCACCGCCAGAATTCAGAGACGGGGATGGAAGTAATGCCGTGTAAGAAAAAAAAGAAAAAGATAATTTTTCCCTTATTTCAGAATACAAACTGGTGGCGTTCATATCGCATATGGGAACTTCAACCATGGTTGGGCATTATGTCGTCCATATTTTGAAAGAAGGGCGTTGGGTAATTTTCAATGACAATAAAGTTGCCCTGTCGGAAAATCCACCAAGGGATTTAGGGTACATGTATCTGTATGAACGGCAGTAGGTAATAATAATTCGCTTGATAACAATGATTTTTTGTATAATTTATTAACTAAATAAACAGGTCAAATCGAAAATTGGGCTTCTAGGTTGATTCACCTTAAAACATCACAATATCAAAAATTTCAACATGATTTCCATTTTCATTCAGATGACATTTCTCATAGGTTCGGAATAATTTCTTCAATTTTTTTTCTCGACAATTCAACTTTTACTTTATAAACCAATCAAAAGTGACGAATTAACCGCTTCAGCCAATCACAGCGTGACTAATATGGCAATTTGTAGTTGTGATTGCCAGGCAGTTCTCAAAACGAGAAACGTCAAGTCGTTGAATTGTCTTGCCGATTACAACTCATGGGGTGCAGTGAATAAAGCGTTACAAGATGCTTAAACTCGTGTTAATAAAGGATAGAAATACACGTTTTTCTTGTATAAGATAGGGATAGAACCATGAGCAAAAGCTTTGTTACCATTTATTTATATGAGCCATAGGCCGGTATGAATAAATGGTAACAAAGCTTTTGCTCATAATTCTATAATTTTCTCGGTCACGAAAAACTTATATTTGCATCCTTTATTAATGCAAGTATGAGCATCTTGTAACACTTTATTCATACCAACCATGGTCTATGGGTGGAATGAATAAAGTGTTACAAGATGCTCCTTCTTGCATTAATAAAGGATGCAAATATAACTTTTTCGTGCACGAGAAAAGGATAGCACTATGAGCGAAAGCTTTGTTACCGCTTATTCATACCGGCCATTATCTTGGTATTTTTTGTCACTTTGATTAAACACTCGCAGGCGTTGTTTTTGGAAAATTGTCACTTACGCAAGCGCTCGTGATAATGGCCGGTATGAATAAACGGTAACAAAGCTTTTGTTTATAGTTCTATCCTTTTCTCGTGCACGACAAACTTGTATTTGCATCCTTTGTTAGTGTGACTATGAGCATCTTGTAACACTTTATTCATACCAGCCAATGGGTGGAATGAATAAAGTGTTACAAGATGCTCATACTTGCATTAATAAAGGATGCATATATAAATTTTTCGTGCACGAGAAAAGGATACAACTATAAGCAAAAGATTTGTTACCGTTTATTCATACCGGCCAGTTTTCGTCCCAACGGCTGCTCGTTGCATCAAAGTATTGTAAAAATCTTTTAAAAGTATCTAGCCATTTTATGGCCCATTGTCGGGGTCATGCCGCACAATAGATACAATACCCTACTAATGAGCCATAATCTTTATTGCTAGACCCTTTTAAAAGATTCTTACAGTAACAAAAGTGACAAAAATATTAAGACCATTTGTTGCATTATACATATACGAAAATTGTGCAAAAATATACCGGGTGTCCCATTAAAAAAAGAAAGTTGCTTCCCAGCTTCCAGAATAAAACCTGGAAGTACGGTCTACCATCTTGTTTTTAATTCAGGCGAATATCTCAAGTAATAAAGGAGAAATGAGAATTTAAAATGTGGACAATAATAAAAGAAGACTCTGTACTTATGAAGAAATTGTCATCAAGGCCGTGAATTTTGAATATTTAAGTTAGTGGGTAACGACTGCAAAGACAAAAGTGCAATTACCGGCGCCGACCGCTAGATGTCGCAACCAGAAGTCGACACCGAAGAAAACTTGCAGAAAAAGATGGTAAGTCAGCAGAATTTCTTTCAAATGTCATAAATATTTCATAACAATAGAATAATCGGGGGTAAATACAAGTGGTTGACTTTTTATCGGTTGCACAGTTCACTATCGGTAATGTCGGTTTTTTTAACTTCATTTTTTTTTTCAAGTCAATGGCCGGTATGAAATATGAATAAGCGGTAACAAAGCTTTTGCTTCTAGTTCTATCCTTTTCTCGTACACGAAAAACTTGTATTTGCATCCTTTGTTAATGTAAGTATGAGCATCTTGTACCACTTGAATGAATGGCTCGTATGAATAAACGGTAACCGAGCATTTGCTCATAGTTCTATAACTGTCTTACGCAAGAAAAACTTGTATTTGCATCCATTATTAATGCAAGTATGAGCATCTTGTAACACTTTATTCATACCAACCATTTCCTCAAAGATTTCGAAGGATATCGTTAGCTAACAAAAAACAGGGGTTGCCTCTACTAATGCCGCCAGAGTTAGTACTTTAGTACTATTCCAATACTTTTTTGTAAGTGTAACGATAACGAATCTAGTGCTCCCACGGCCATTTTAGTACTTTCTTTTCGAACAAAATCAGTGGGTGCTGCTCCGTGTGTTCTGTGGTTTGTTTGTTCAAATCATGTCTGTCGGTCTACCTTCAATATACTTAAATGTTTATTTTTCCATCGTTAGTCAATAAACGGTTGCGGTTGATTTGCTGTGTTCAAGTTATTACAATAGTACATTTATATACCAAAGGACTGAAGTGCATCATTTAATCCCGAGCGTGAAAGTTTACTGCCTGAGCGAAGCGATGCACTTCAGTCCTGTGGTATATAAGCTATTTTTTGCACTTCCATTCAGTTTGAACCCAAAATAGTCGAAAAATGTTAAAATGTCAGTTTGACGTAGTTTTCTGGTAGTTTAATCAATATAATTCAGAAAACAATGGATTCTTTATAAAATACCTACCTAGCAACGGCACTTCAGTCTCATGGGAGTGAATGACCAACGTCAGTAACTCAAAAGAGGACCTAAAAGTGCCACTTCATTCCCGGGAGTACAAAAAAAATTTATGACTCGTTAGACCCGGGGGGGTACAAAATTTTTCGCGAGTATAGTGACCAAAAAGGTACTAAATCGTGAAAAAAAGTACTAAATGGTAAAAAATTTTCGCCTGCGGCGCTATTTCTTTTTTTACTTTTTACATACTTTTAGTATCTTTCTTCTTGTAGGTACTTCTAATACTTTCAATCTGTTTCTACTAGTAACACTGCAAATAACATAATCTGATGATGACATTAGTCATTATTCACTAGTGTGTAAAAACTCGTCGGTTCCTGATTTATACATAATAAAAATCGAATTTACGCCCCCTTAGGAGCAATTTTCGGACCCATGTTTATATTAACTTTTTTCATATTTTCCCACGTGAATCACCAATGAAAATTAATAACTGCATACCTGAAACACCTGTATGTTATGCAATGTGATGAATGGGAGACCGGCGATCCAGCACGTGCTTTTTTCATTAAAAGAATGCGCTTAATATTTTATCTTGAATGCGAACATGAATCACACTCTTAAGTCTTAACTGCATGGTTGTGTTTAGGTAATTTGTTACCTACCTATTATTAGAAACGTAAGATTTTATTTGGTAGTTACATAACAAATTGTTTGCCATTATTTAGTCAACTACAACCGTAGGTAGGTACATAAGCAAAAGTACCTTCCTTTATTTGAGTTTATTCAATTGTTGTCATATTGTGTAATTTTAGCTTTTAGTAATGGGCATCGGCAGTTAACAGTTTTGAATTGAACGAATGCCAAGGTTGAATATTTTGAACTTAATTTAACAAATTGGTAATATTGCTTAGCGTGTGCTGCACTTGAATAAAATAAATTATTGCGATTGTGCTTTTTGTTCATCACTGTCGTTTTAAGTGAATGTTATAAATAAGCTCGTGGGAGAGCTGCCAGAGCCACCACGCTTTTAAAAAAATGACTTTTGATGACGAATGTGCTGCTCATATTAATGAGGAGGAGATTCCCTTGAACAAGTAAGTACATACCTACCTTTAATTAAGTGTTGTTAATCAGGCTACTATTTGATTATTTTTAATCTTATGTTCCGCAAAAATTGTTAAAACTAAAAGCGTTATTGGACAGCGATATCTCATGACCTTCAGTCATATCGTGCACAAAAAGCGAAAAAGCGCTGAGGTAGGTACCTAATAAGGCGAGGGGTCAACAACCAGTGAAAATTTGTACTCCATAAATCCTTTTTTGATCAATAAATCCTGGGTAAAATCCCAATAAATCTTTCCATTTGTACACCATAATTCCAAGGTTGTCTACCCCTCGAAATAAGAGCACCTTTTTTTATGTAGAATAGATCACAGATTAAGATTTTATTTTATTTTGTTTGAGAAATCACCACATCAACAAATTTTGAATGGAATGCGAGTAACACCCCTCAAAAACACATGGTCCTGATGAAATACATTAACAAAATAAGGAGAAAGTCCTTTATAGCACCAACTTTTGTTCTAAATTTCAAAACCTTAACATTTATACTTTTATTCATTCGTGCTGACTACATTTTTGAAAGCCCATTTTTGTGTATTTGATGGTGTCAAAATTCAATATGGCGGCCATAAAAGAATCAAAAGTTGACTGTCGTTATTCAAAATCTAGAAGGCCAATGCCATTCAATTGACAGCTGTCAAAAATAAAAGTTTCAAGCTTCATTAAAATAACACCAAACGTTTCTTTAAATCGGCAATTTTCAGATTTTTTGTGATAACTCAGGAACGAGTCAAATTATCTGGAAATTCTCTTCAGAATCTTAACCAGCAAGAAATAGTGCAACTTTTCTCCAATTTAAACCACTCTCCATCTATTATGGTTTCCGAGATACTAATATTGAGCAATCGAAAAATTACCCACCCTGTATGCTTCATGATAAAGAAATCGTGGGGGGGTCAATTTCAAGTAATTAAATCAATTAGTATCTTCCAGTTATACAAACTATAAATAAAGACGCATTTCAGTAAAATATTTTTGATCATACAGGGTGGCTCAAAAAAATTGACAAAAGTCATAGGTGACTTTTTTTAAATTGAATGCCGGGTATATTTAGCATATTTATAATCCCTTTAACAGTCCTTATTCGTTCCTAAAATGTTACGACTCTTGAAATTTTGGATGGGAAGGAGAAAATTATTTTTGAAAAACATTGCAGTTTACATTACTCCACTTCAAAATTCGTTTGTTTTAGTAAAATGAAGTCCTTTTTGTAGAGGCTTTTAGGAACCTCTGACCAGATTTTAGTTGTTTTCCTGCATTCAAAATTTGAGAACTTTAGTTGTTTTTCTCAACTTTTTCAAACGGAACGGCCTGTATATTTTTAGCTAGTGTAATGTAGAATTCATAGACGAACATTTTTTGTTCTACAAACGTATTATACTCTGTCCGGGATCCACATGACCGAGATTCACCCGATTTCCATGGCGATTCATTGTTGACAACAATGATTCACCATGGAAATAGGGTGAATCCCGGTCATGTGGATCCCGGACATAGTTATTTTCAGCCGTTTCCGAGTTATTTATAAATTTATTCCCTGAAGTAACAACAAAAAAGCAAATTATAACTACGACAAATGCCCAAATATCTTCCATTTTGATCAGTACACAAGTTAACACTGTGCACTTCCCTTAACATTGAAAGTTACGGTTTGCTTTTAACTTTAGTATTAAACGTTATCTTCAGATAAGAAATTTATAATAAACTGCTCAAAACTCGAAGTGGATCACGCCGATTTTCTGATGAAATTCAAAGCTCAATAACTTCGAAAAAAATGACTCGATTTTGACGCGGTTTTTTGTAATTGTAAGCTCAATTCATCAGGCTTAAACCCTGTAGGCGAAGATCAAACACGAGTGGTCAGTGGCGTGTCCAGAGGGGGTTGAATCACCACTCCTCAAAATTGATAAAGTTTAGACCATCCCCAAATCCAGACAAATTTTTTTATCGGTTGGATCAGAGGCACAGGGTCAGTATCTCGGGGCCTTTTTGACATTTTTTTTCCATGACTCCTCTTTGACCGGGTACCCCAAAAAAACTGTTTTTTTCTATGACCCGCGATAATTTGTTTACGCCTCAACGGATTATCAAGTTAGGGGGCTCTTTCTATCGCTCACAGACGCGTGTAAACGAATTCATCAACATCATCTGGTTTGCCGTTCAAAAAGTGGTATTTAGGGCCCCCGTAACGCAAGCGAATTTTCTCACACTCATTATTTCATGATTTCAGAATTTTTTTTCCTTAAATCGCTTTAGTTTAAAAGTCCAGATTCTGAAGCGCCTCTGCACACCATTGGAATCGTTTTGGAAATGAAATGGAGTACTCTTTTGTCGGAAGTTTAGTTGGGACTCCTGGTGAGTTTTTACATTTGTCTCTGCTGTTTCTGCTATGATTTTTCCCTCAACTGGTACGGGATAAGTTGTAAATCCATTTTAGGAACCTAGAAAGGGCACACCTATCACTCTTTTTTCTATCGTCGAAATGGTGAAAATGCTGCTGGGTTCTGAAATTTGAGTAATCCGGACCATATCATCGCTTCCGGTTGTCAACTCGACAGTGACGGCCGTCCATAGAACACTTACTTCGGCCGTCAATGTGAATGACAATTATTGAAATTCAACTGAGATAGGTGGATCATTCTTTCCAGATCATGGGGTGTCAATCTCATCTTCAAAACACAACTTGTCAAATGGACTTCAGGTAAACGTTAATATCGTTTGTAAGAATATAAAATTGGGGAATTTGACAAGTTGACATTTCAATAATTGTCATTCACGTAATGACGGCTGAAGGTGCTCTGTGGACGGCCGTCACTGTCGAGTTGACAACCGGAAGCGATGATGATGTCCGGATTACTCAAATTTCAGAACCCAGCAGCATTTTCACCACTTCGACGATAGAAAAAAAAGTGATAGGTGTGCCATTTTTAGGTTGCTAAAATGGATTTACAACTTATCCCGTACCAGTTGAGGGAAAAATCATAGCAGAAACAGCAGAGACAAATGTAAAAACTCACCAGGAGTCCCAAGTAAAATTCCGACAAAAGAGTACTCCATTTCATTTCCAAAACGATTCCAATGGTGTGCAGAGGTCCTTCAGAATATGGACTTTTAAACTAAAGCGATTTAAGGAAAAAAAATTCTGAAATCATGAAATGATGGGTGTGAGAAAATTCGCTTGCGTTACGGGGGCCCTAAATACCACTTTTTGAAACGGCAAACCAGATGATGTTGATGAATTCGTTTACACGCGTCTGTGAGCGATAGAAAGAGCCCCCTAACTTGACAATCCGTTGAGGCGTAAGAAAATTATCGCGGGTCATAGAAAAAACAGTTTTTTTGGGGTGCCCGGTCAAAGAGGAGTCATGGAAGAAAAATGTCAGGAAGGTCCCGAGATACTGACCTTATGCCTCTGATCCAACACGCCACTGACCACTCGTGTTTGATCTTCGCCTACGGGGTTTAAGCCCGATGAATTGCGCTTACGATTACAAAAAACCGCGTTAAAATCGAGTCATTTTTTTCGAAGTTATTGAACTTTGAATTTCATCAGAAAATCGGCGTGATCCACTTCGAGTTTTGAGCAGTTTATATGTAAAAACTCGAAAACTGCTGAAAATAACTAATATGTTTGTAGGACAAAAAAAGTTTGCGCATGATTTCTACATTACAATAGCAAAAAATATACAGGATGTTCCATTTGAAAAAGTCGAGAAAAACAACTTCAAAGTTCTAAAATTTTCAAAATTAATTTTGAACACCCCGCACATAGAGTGACATCTCAAATTAGGTCAGAGCTTCCTTCGAGCCTCTACAACAAGGTTCTCATCTTATTTTCTTACAAAAATTGCATCCGCGTAAATGGCTAATTTTTAAGTGGAGTGATGTAAACTGCAATTTTTTTCCTTTCCAACCAAAGATTCAAGAACCGTAACATTTTAGGGACGAATCACGGCTATTAAAGGGATTGTAAATATGCTAAAATATATCGGGCGTTCCATTTAAAAAAAAATCACCTTTACCTTGTCAATTTTTTTGAGCCACCCTGTATGATTAAACATATTTTACTGAAATGCGTCTTCATTTATAGTTTAAGAATCCACTTGAACGAAATTCCTAACTTGGATGGTTTCACCCTGTATACAGGGTGTTGCCAATTTCATTGTCCACCATTGGGATCTTGGAAGCTATTAGTTAGAAAATCGGTTAAATTAGAAAAAAGTTGCGTTTTTTAAGGGTGATTAAGAATCTGTAAAGAATTCTCCGATATCTTGATTCGTTACTGAGTTATCCTGAACAAACTGAAAATCGCGATTTTAAAGAAAATTTAATATCGTAACATATATTTTATCAAGCCTTGCCATGCACATAGAAAAACAAGTGCCGGTGTTTGATAAATGATAAAAGAGCATAACTTTAATATATGTATCTTTTTAAAAAGCGCGTTGTATACGTCCAAGCGGAACCTTTATTGTCTATTTGAAGCTGTTTTCCTTTATTAACGTGAAGTATCAAACATACAGGGTGTTTTTTTAAAACTTCCCACTTTGGATATTCGTGAATGCGTTAGGGGTGAACCGTCGTCTGTACGAATAAAATCATTAGAGCCTTTCTTGTAGAGAATGAAGCGATCTTTTATTTTGTATACCACGACTTTGGTCGAAAAGTGCGTAATTTTCAGGCCATTTTGAAAATAAACACTTCTCGTCAAAATGTTATCCGCTTTGCTTCTAACAAGCAGTGGTTGGAAGTAATGCATTACTGTAATGACATTACTTTATCTGGTAATGAGTAATTGTATTGTGCATTACTTTTTTTAAATAGTAATGGGTAATTGTAATGCATTACATTTTTTTAGTAATTGTAATGGGAAACCATTACTTTTTCCATTACTTTTTTTACCCTTAATTGATAAACGCAAAAATAAAACTTATTTTATGAAAAATGTAATTCTGTGAAATGAAATAACCACCACAGGAAGTAGCTAGGTACTACTGGTATCAGAGTTAACCCTAACCCAGCGGGGTTCTGTTTACCTAACGCCTCCCAAGCAAACATTGATGCATTCTGAAGAGGTTTTCCTGCTATTTTTAAGTAGCGATATTCTCTGCAATTACTCCGTATTAAATATTTCTACAGAATTGAAATAATTTCCTAGCTGAAAAAAATAAAACTAACTTTAGCCATCTCAAGCAGTGGTAAATTTTGAAACGCAATTGTTATTCAAATTAAATTAAAATTAAATAATAAATTTACTGTTTTAAAATAATACACCTATAGTTTTTTTTATAACGTGGCATTTTTTTAAATTCCAATTAGAGTTGGCCGTGTCTGGAATGACATATGTTTCAATTTACTGCAGATCTCAAAATCTGTCAGCTACAATAATTAGAAATTTAAGAAATGTCACGTTAAAAGTAATGTATAAAGTAATGCATTACATTTATTAAGTAATTGTAATTGTAATGCATTACAATTTCGACGAAGTAATGTGTAATGGTAATGAATTACTTTTTAAAAGTAATGTTCCGACCACTATAACAAGACGCTAATCTCAAAACTAGCCTGGTTCATAAACTGTTCAGAATCGAATTTTGACCTCATGGCTAGTTTAAATTCAAAATTATCATTTTTTGTTTTCCAAAACCAGAGACAAGCCAAAACAGAAGTAAATTAAGTATAGGTACATTATGTATACTTACTATGTAATGAATATTTTTTTATTTGTCGTGACGCTCATGATAAGCCAGGTGATTTTTTAATTAATACTAATATTTCAACACCCCAATTTTTATTTTATTTGTCTTTTCTTTTATGTAATAGTTTGAATTTCGGTGCGAATTTGGAGTTTTTTGACGTGCACGACAATGAATCGTTGAAGAACCGTCAGATTGACAATAATTCAATTGACAATGATTTACGAAAACGTCAACTTCAATAATCCCCCAACAGTTTACGATTTTTGCCGATGATGATAGCTCTACAGGGTGCGAGATTAAAACTCCAAGACGCTATAACTTTGTTATTTGTCGTCCGATTTTAGTGAACTAAAAACCAAATGAAATTGCTCATAAAACACTACAAACTAAAGATGGTTTTGATTTTTATCAACTTCAACTTGAATGTCAACTGGATGTCAACTTTTTGTTTTCAAATTGACACACCCATTTTTTTTTACTCAGCTTGATAGCTAATTTTCTTCTGCGTCTTCTGATGTACCTACAATAAGTTGAGTTGATATTCATAATAAATTTTGAAAATAATTAAAATTATTGTCAACATTTCATGTTGAATCATACTGTAGGTACAGTTAGGGACACAAAATTTTGGACATTTTTATGTCAATTCAAAAATTTTTGTTGTGAACCAAGCATTAATCATTAACATTCCCTAAAGCTGATTTAACAATGAATTGTCACTCAAATTATCTGTCGTCCAAAATTTTTTATCCCAACTGTACACTCGAGTGCAAGTGATGTTAACGACTTCTCAAAATCAGTAGGCAATGTCACTGTATTTTCATACGTCATTGCCTACTAGTTTTGACAAATCGTGACGGTTGCTTAGCAACATCGCATACGAAACCGTTCGTCCGATTCGAGAATTTGAGCCCTGTCAGATAAATATCATTCGAGTTGCAACGATGCAGACCAAGTGAATTGTCAAGGCGTGGTGGGCATTTTCAAAGTCCCCGACTGTACCTACCAATAACAGAAACAATTCGGAAGTTTTCTTCAATTATTTGTACTGCAGTTGCACAGTATCCTGCAAAAGAAACTGTCGCAAGAGGTAATTATTTTTAACAGTGTTAAGTAACGTTACATGGAATAAAGGTTTATGTCCCTTTCGTGATGCAGCTGCATGGAACTGTACAGTAGAAATATTATAAATAATAGGCTCTGATTGATCATTTGCAAGGCATCTTGGGGAATAGACCAATCAGCTTTCGTCGATTTTATTGCAATGCGTGGTGCAGGACAGTCCAAAAGCCTACTTAAGATAATTGATCTTAAAATTATATAGTGCACAATCGGATTATGATGATAACAGATAAAACCCTCAATAAAACAATTTTGCTCACGAGTGGTATTTAACAATCCACGTTGTTCACTGAAATGATCAGTGTATCTTGTGAGTTGACAAAAATATAGGTATCTAATTTATTATGGTGTCAAAATCTTTCAGTTTCAATAATAAGTAAGTAGGTAGAATATTAAATCAAAAAAATCATCGGTGTCCTTTTATTGTCACAGGTCATTTTGTCAAATTAATATGTCATGTCCTTTAAAGGTTTAGAAAACCCTGTTGCCAGTGTCCTTTCTGTCCATGGGTTAGTTAAACATTTTGTTGAGAATAAATAATTTACTTCTCAGTTAAGTATAAGTTTGTTCAAGAAATGTTTAGTACAATTTTTAAGATATTTAAGTCCATAAGAAGTCAACACTTATACGTATATGCTTCTGTTTGCTTATTTTTATAAACTTAGGTTTAGTTTTGTCTCGTACAAAATGTCTCAACGGTGCGACAAAGCCCCTTAGGACACCCTGTATGTTGTTCACTGTTTCGGCTTTCTGTCAACACATAAACGCAAGAAAACAAAAATTTAAAGTTATGGGTACTCATCATCTTTACCACTTATTTTCATTGATCATTATCACAAAAACTAATGGGGCCCAAAATATTGGCAACCTCTTGGTTTATACTATTATTTCTATTTTGTCATGCACATTTTAGTTTTAAATGTGAAAAATATTTGCAGAAAGAATAAAGTAACTGTTAAGAAAAAGTCCAAAGAAAAACCTCCAAAAAAAGATGAGCAAAAAATATCCTACTTCCAGTTGGTAAGTTGCCTCTAAAAGTGAATCTTTCAAACTTGCATTTCCAGTACCGTTATGCAACGTTACGCGACAAAATTTTTCTTGCTCTGGGGACCATATCTGCCATGATATGCGGCGCCGTTCAACCTTACGTTATGTTGCTGTTTGGTGACGTCACTGGCGTTGTAGTGGAATACGCATCGAATCTCCGCGATAATCTCACAGCAAACGAAACTCAGATCTTGGAGGATAACTTGTTCAAAGGCGTTCAAGATTTCGCCGTCATTGTGACCATCCTGGGAATTGTTATGATCGTAACTACTTATTTTGCTGGATTGTGTTTCAGTTACAGTTCTTTAAGACAGGTAAATCTTCTTTTTAAAGCTCCAGAAAATGCTCTTTTCTTCCTTTCAACTAGTGTGGTTTTCCGGGTCATCATATTCCCTTTCGGCCCGGAAAGCATTCACTTTCACGCCTAGGTACATAAACTATTTCAGATTTTCCATATGAGAAAAGAATTTCTGCGTAAGACCTTAAACATGGATATCCCCTGGTACGATGTACACAAAACTGGCGATTTCGCAACAACTTTTACAGAGTATTATTTATTTTCCTTTTAACTCTGAAATATCTTGAAAATATTCTAGCAACCTTTCAAAAATTGAGGAGGGAATCGGCGAGAAAGTCGGTACCTTCATTTTTTTCCAAACCATTTTCGTTGTGGGCATAATTGTGGCTTTGGTCTTGGGATGGAAATTGGCTCTGGTCTGTTTGGTGTCACTGCCAGTTTCCACCGTTCTCATGGGCTTAATTTCCTGGGTACGATTGCCAATTTAGTCGAGGCGGTGGGTCGAAAAATCGATAGAGAAATGGAAAAAATTCAATCAAGAGCTTTTTTGTTGGAGTGGTTAGATTTCAGGGCCACGGAAAACATACTAAAAACTCGCCCTCCGCCCCTAAAATCTGCAAATTATGCGCAAGGTGCAGCAAGTTTTTGCCCCATAACTCGCTTTTCCTTCATCGTACAAAAAATATACGCGTATACAACATTGAAGACTAATAAATTCTCTACAAGAAAGTTTCTATGCACTTTTCAGCTGAGAGTAACGGCTTGGCCGCAGAAGTCGCTCAAAATTGAGCGAATTTTTCGAAACGCGACCATAATCCAAGAGGTTACCAAAACAATATTACAAATTTTGATCCCGGATTATCACTTTGCACGATGATAGGGTGAACCATAGAGAATAATTTGAGACGGAGACCAACTAGAAATTTCCTTTGGGTTTAAAAACAGCCCTTTCCTGAGACCCAGGAAAAAATTTTTTTTTGAAAAAGCACAGTTCCCTTAGGAAGCATTTTTCGCCACATGACCATATAAACTTTTCTTCTTAGAATGATGCAAGGAATCGTTCTATATACTTATTTTCAATAATTAAGCGAATAAAATTAAATATTTCGTCAAAAATTTTAGCGCTCCAAACAAATCAGAGAAAACGGTGAATTCTAGCGATTTTGACCAAGAGCACTTTTTTTGTGTACCATAGCCAGATAATTATAATTTTCAGATTATTTTCTGAAAAAAACGATTAAATAAAAAGTCAGGTGGAAAACATGCAAAGCCCTCCCAAGAATGCAGGCCTCTTGTAAAAGTAAAAATTTGAAAAAAATTGAAAGAAAGCTCTTTACATTACGACACTATGTTGTAAATTGCAGGTTCTTATCGATTGTATTTTGTGAATAAATTAGAATAAACTAATGAATTATCGGAGGGTGGGTATTTTTGACCTGAAAAAATTAAGCAGAGAAGTTTTTTTTTGGAATGGTTAGATTTCAGGACGACGAAAAACATACTAAAAACTCGCCCTCCGCCCTAGCCTGGAACACCCCCAAAATTATGGAGCAAGAACGTAAGCGTAGCGTACAATGAGCTGAATTTGGGGGTGTTCTAGGCTGGGACGGAGGGCGAGTTTTTAGCATAATTTTTCGTGGCCCTGAAATCTAACCATTCCAAGAAAAAAACTTCCGTTTATTTTTTTCTATTCAAAAATACCTACCCCCGATAATTCATTAGTTTTTTCCACAATTGATAGGAACCTCACGGTATGTCTGAGTTAACATTTAGTTCAACAAAATTGCCCAAGACAGAATTTGGGATCAAACGTTCTATTGGACGCCCCGCTTTCCGAAAAGGTCTCATTTAAAATCTTTGGCCGATAGAATTTTTTTTTACAGGAAGATATAATAAAAATATTGTTATTTGTACGCATTATAACATTTTTTCCGAAAGATTGTTGGTTGCGATTTAATATAACTTCGTCAAAATTAAATCCAAGAGTGCCTTGTCAAAATGACGCGTTACCAGTGACATTTCTTGACGCGTTACATCGAAATTTTCGTGTTTTAAGAGGTTTCCTTGCTTATATGTGTTTAAAAATTTGTGTGAACGATTTAAAGTAGTTAAATAGAAATGAAAATTCATGAATAATGCCGCAAACTCGTATGTTTACTGTTTTTTGGAAAAACGAGGGACATGCGACAAGTTACCAAAGAGCAACGAGAGATAATTAATCGCCACATTCTAAATGGTTACGATAAGAATGAGTCGAGACTACCAAAATCACTTTGTCATGGTAATCTTGAATCATCATTATAGTGACCATTTAGAATGTGGCGATTAATTAGCTGATGGTATGAATAAAGTGTTACAAGATGCTCATATACTCCCATTAACAAAGGATGCAAATATAAGTTCTTCGTGTACGAGAAAAGGATAGAACTATAAGCAAAAGCTTTGTTACCGTTTATTGATACCGGCCAATATCTCTCGTTGATCTTTGGTAACTTGTCGCATGTCCTTCGTTTTTCCAAAACACAGTAAACATACGAGTTTGCGGCATTTTTCGTTAGTTTTCATTTCTATTTAACTACTTTAAATCGTTCACATACATTTTTAAACACATATAAGCAAAGAAACCTCATAAAACACGAAAATTTCGATGTAATACGTCACGAAATGACACTGATGGTGGCGCGTCATTTTGACAAGGCACTCTTGGATTTAATTTTGACGAAGTTATATTAAATCGCAACCAACAATTTTTCTGAAAAAATGCTATAATGCGTTCAAATAACAATATTTTTATTATATCTTCCTGTAGAAAAAAATTCTATCGGCGAAAGATTTTAAATGAGACCTTTTCGGAAAGCGGGGCGTCCTATAGAACGTTTGATACCAAATTCTGTCTTGGGCAATTTTATTGGACTAAATGTTAACTCAGACATAACGTGACCTGCAATTTACAACATAGTGTCGTAATGTAAAGGGCTTTCTTCTAATTTTTTCTAAATTTTTACTTTCACCAGAGGCGTGCCTTCTTGGGAGGGCTTTGCATATTTTCCACCTGAATTTTTCTTTAATCGTTTTCCTCAGAAAATTATGTGAAAATTATAATTATCTGGCCATGGTACACAAAAAAGGTGCTCTTGGTCAAAGTCGCTAGAGCTCACCGTTTTCGAGTAAAACGTCTCTGATTTGTTTGGAGCGCGAACATCTTTGACGAAAGATTTTATTTTATCCGCTTAATTATTGAAAATAAGTATACAGAACGATTCCTTGCATCATTATAAGAAGAAAAGTTCATATGGACATCTGGGGAAAAATGCTTCCTAAGGGAACTGTGGCACCTCAAAAAAAAAATGTGAAAGGGCTATCTTTAAACCCAAGGGAAATTTCTAGTTGGTCCCTGTCTCAAATTGTTCTCTATGGTTCACACTATCATCGGGCAAAGCGATAATCCGGGATCAAAATTTGTAGTATTGTTTTGGTAACCTCTTGGATTATGGTCGCGTTTCGAAAAATTCGCTCAATTTTGAGCGACTTCTGGGGACAAATCGTTGCTCTCAGGTAAAAAGTGCATAGAGACTTTCTTGTAGAGAATTTATTAGTCTTCAATATTGTATACGTATATATTTTTTGTACGATGAAGGAAAAGCGAGTTATGGGGCAAAAACTTGCGCCTTGCGCATAATTTGCAGATTTTAGGGGCGGAGGGCGAGTTTTTAGTATGTTTTTCGTGGCCCTGAAATCTAACCATTCCAATAAAAAAAAGTTCTTGGTTGATTTTTTTTTAAATTACCCACCGCCTGGACTAATTTGGATTTCGTTAAAAAATTATTTTAGTTGTCCACAAAATTTTCTAAACAAGAACTCGAGGCGTATGGTGCAGCTGGAGCCATAGCGGAAGAAGTTTTAAGCTCTGTTAGAACCGTTGTGGCTTTCGAAGGCCAAAATAAAGAGTTTCAAAGATACGAGAGCCATCTGGATTTTGCCAAAAACAACAACATTAAAAAAAGTATATTTTCCGGAATTAGTAATGGATTAATGTGGTTTTTCGTATTCGCCTCTTACAGTCTTTCATTCTGGTACGGGGTGGGCCTAATTTTAGACGAAAGAGCCCTGCCAGAATCTGAAAGAGTCTACACACCTGCAAACATGGTTTCTGTAAGTCCTTTTTTTTGAAAATTTCGATTTTAAAGTAAAATCGTAGGTTTTCTTTTGTACCTTAATCGCGTCCTGGAATTTTGGTATGGCGGCGCCTTATTTCGACATATTTGGAACTGCCTGTGGAGCTGCTTTTAAAGTATTCGAAATTTTGGACAGTACACCTGTGATTAACCTGTCGAAAAAAGAAGGGAAAAAACAAAGCGAACTTAACGGAGACATCACGTTTAAAAACGTGCATTTTCATTATCCTTCAAGGCCGGAAGTTAAGGTTATACATACAAATTCCACTTTAATTTATTATCAATTGATCGTTTAAAGATTTTAAATGGATTGGACCTTAAAATTCGCCCTGGTGAAATCGTCGCCTTGGTAGGCAGTTCAGGATGTGGAAAATCCACCGTCATACAATTGGTTCAAAGATTTTACGACGCCATGTCTGGGAATGTAATTTTCTGGCTAAGTTGATTTAATAAAACGTAAATATTTCAGGTCGAAATTGACGGAATAAATATTAAAGATTTTAATCTCAGTTGGTTGAGAAGTCAAATTGGGCTGGTGGGGCAGGAGCCTGCCCTTTTCGCGACGACAATTGCCGAAAATATTAGATATGGAAATTTGAGTGCCACTCGCGATGACATTGAAAGAGCTGCAAGAAAGGCCAACGCTCATAATTTTATAAAAAATCTGCCGCACGGATATAAAACTTTGATCGGTGAAAAGGGGGCTCAACTGTCTGGGGGGCAGAAGCAGAGGATCGCTATTGCGAGGGCTTTAATTCGACATCCGAAGATTTTGCTGTTGGATGAAGCAACTTCGGCTTTGGATACCACGAGTGAGGCAGAAGTTCAAGCAGCTATTGATGGTGTAAGTTTTCACTTTTTTGTAATATACAGGTGTCCCGAAATTAGTGGTCAAAACTTTACCAGTAGATTCTTCTATGAAAAATATGAAAAAAAGCCCCTATGAACATATGTTGAAAAATAGGTCCTAAAGGAGCTAAGGCCACTTTGAAAGTGTTTTTGTTCTAAATATCTTCAAAACGGTTAAAGTTAGCAACGTGAAACTTGGTACCTTTAAGTCTTTGATGCTGAATTTACTACTGTGGAGAAAATTTTCAAATTTTGATCATAAGCGTCTCGTACATGAGGGGCTTAGGACTAAATTTACTCAAACATTTTTGCAAGTAGTTTTTCCTCAAATTTGATTCCAGGATCTGAAAATTTGAGGTTTTTTAAGTAAAAATAGTACTCTTGTTTGACATCGATAGAATGCGCGCTTTTAAAAAAAAATGGCTTTTCATCGATGTCAAATTTTTACTTAAAAAGCCAACGGAAGATGTATATCAATGCGATGTGTATCCCTGTAATGTTTATTCACCGTGAATGATTCATATATCCAGTTGGACTTGGTGGTTTTGGGTGCAGATGTAACCTGCACCTAGTAGTAGTGCCGAAGCATATGCTCATGATAAAGAATTCGTGAGGGTGTATCAATTGATGAATTTTTTTGCGTTCAATTAGTATCTTCCGGTTGTAAGTACATTTAGGTCAAGCATCAAATTTCCACGAAGTCAATTTTTTGTGTTGGGGGTTGAAGGGGTGCAATTTTTTCCCTTAAATTATTATCCTCAGCGGTTGAAGGGGGTGGGTTTCGGGGGCGCTTATTTGGTACCTATCCTCCAATAACAGTGGTCCAAATCTTAAATTCATTTGCGCTCAATTAGTATCTTCCAGTAACAAGTAGTCTAAGGGTTAAATTTCCACCGAGTCAATTATTTATGTTTGTCATTGTTTTTTCGTATTTGGGGGTTGAAGGGGGTGGTTTTCGGGGTTGCAACTTTTTGCGTTCAGGTTAGTCTGTTTCTGTTGTAGATAGTCCAAGGGCTCAATTTCATCCAAGTCAATTATTTGTGTTCGAGGGTTGAAGACTGTGGGTTTTGGGGGTACAATTTTTTGCGTTCAAAATAGTCTCCTGCGATAATGAGTGGTAAAAGGATTAAATTCCGTTCAAGTAATTTTTTTTGTGTATCGGGGTTGAAGGGGGGCGTAGTTTTTTTGTTCAATTCAACTCTTCCGGTTGAAGGCGGTGGAAGGGTTAAATTTTCTCCAAGTCAAGTTTTTGTGATTGGTGGTTGAAGGGGGCGAGTTTCAGGGGTGCAATTTTTTGTGTTCAATTAGTTTCCTCCGGTAATAGGTGGTACAAGGGTTACATTTCCTCTAAGTGAATTTTTTGTTTCAAGGTTGAAGGGGTTGAGTTTGAGGTGCAATTTTTTTCTCCTCCTGTCGTAGGTGGTCTAAGGCTCTAAAAGGTTCAAAACTTTTTCTGGACCATTGATTAAAAGTTATCGAATTGCTTGAATTTCAAGCAACACTTAAGTAAAATTTCGAGTTTCAACCCTTAATTTGCACCCCTTTCTGTTTCATCTTACAGAAGAAAAACCATCCCTTATCAAATAATGTCAAAATATATGTGGTTTCAGACCTCCATGTGCAAAATATTTGAGAAGTTTTCGTATTTTTGTGATTTTCAACCCCTAAATTTCATCCCCCAAAATTGACACCCCCTCACCTTCAACAGACTTGTACGTCAAAAATGCGTATCAAGTTTCAGTAAAATATCTCCACTGGTTCTCGAGTTATTACAATTAATAGTTTTTCGGTCCCGAAAAAACCTCGCATTCTCGCGCTTTTACTGCGAACGCTGCCTAAACGCTTGAACATGGATTAAAATCGTATAAGGAAGAAATGTCGGCAACGAATAGACCTACAAAAAAGTCCGCGACAGCATATAAATATCTGTTACGTATAGCCGACAATAAGCCACTGAAACTATTTTCGTCAAAAATTAAAACACAAAAACGATCTCGGTGGGCTACCCATCGTAGATAGCTATATGCCGTCGCGGACTTTTTTGTAGATCTTTTCATTGCCGACAATTCCTCCTTACAAACTTTTGCTCTAGCTTCAAGCGTTGAGGCAGCGTTCGCGATCAAACGTCGAAAATTGTAATTTCTTTCAGTTTTTCACCCCTAACTCCCACCCCCCTTGTCCGATATGGCCCAAAACAATCCTCACCGAGATTTTCGGGGTATACACATGTGTACAAAATTTCAGCTCGATATCTGCTTTCGTTCTCAAGTTATGCGATGGACAGAGTAGACGGACGGCCGGTCGAGCGAGCGAGCGAGCGAATTCACTAAAACTACAGTGCCTGCGCATATACTTCGGCATTAAAAACCTCAAATTTTCAGATTCTGGAATCAAAAAACTTCTTACAAAAATGTTGAGTAAAAGTCCTAAGCCTGTACGAGACGCTTATGATCAAAATTTTAAAATTTTCTCCACGACAGTACTAAATTCAGCACCAAAGACTTAGTAAAGATACCAAATTTCACGTTATCTTTAACCGTTTTGAAGATATTTAGAAAAAAACACTTTCAAGTGGCCCCTTTAAGAGGCCTTAACACTTATTTTTCGACATATGTTCATAGTGACTTTTTTTCATATTTTTCATAGAAGAATCTACTGGTAAAGCTTTGACCATTAATTTCGGGACACCCTGTAGAATAATTTTCTGAGGGACGTAGGGGCAGTGTGAATCAGGCCTTTTTCCTACCTACGTCCGATTCACACTACCCCTTTAGATCGTTATTCTATTTTATAAGTATTAATTTCAGATTAGTGGCGAATGTACCACTGTAATAGTAGCCCATCGTCTATCCACCATCCGAAACGCCAACAGAATACTCGTACTCTCTGATGGCAAAGTAATCGAAGAAGGCACCCATTCTGAGTTAATGGCAATCAAAGCCAACTATTATAATTTAGTAACCTCGCAAGGATTAACTGATACTGAAGATCCCGAAGCGAGTAAAGATGACCAGGGGCCTAGGAATCGAGATCGTGCGTTATCGAACGTCAAAAGTGATGCCACATTTGTACAGGACTTTTCGGAGGAACTACTGGTATGTAAGGCAGACGCTTTAAAAATATTCCAATACTTATAGTAATAAAACAATAAAACAAAAATTGGCGAGTTGTGATAATCGTTATCTGTATTTGATCAGTCTGGATTATATATTATACATCTGCAATGTGCGTGAGAAAACGTGAAAACAAATTATAAAAACAGTCTGAAAGATTACGAGACAATTGATCATCATTACAACTTTTGCCAAGAGATAAATATTTTTGTTTTATTGCATCGGTAAAATTCCAAGGCACTTAAAACCTCATTCACACGTGACATAACAAAGTTTAACAATCGTCAACAATTACTAGAAAAGTCAGAAGCTGTCATGAAGATTTGTGGACCATTGTTAAAGTTTGTTACGTCGTTACGTACCTATGTAAAGTGGTTGTGAATAAGCTCTTACTCTCTTCGCCACAAAATATGTTGCTAAAGCAACACTTTGTAAATAGATGTTAAAAACTTATTGGACGGCGATTAGCAATAGTTATCCCAGGCAAAAATGCAAACTTATGTTAAAATGATTTGCAAAGCCTAAGATTATAAAATGAGTCGATAAATTTTCGTTTTTAAGATTGCGAGAATTTGGTGCTTGGTTTCCGACAACCATGAACCATGAACTAAATCTACAGGGTGGTGAATTTTTCGTTGCTCACCATTAGGAACTCGGGAACCATAAGAGATCGAGAGTAGTTTAAATTAGAGAAAACTTGCGTTTTTTTAAGTAATTAAGAATCTGTAAAGAATTCCTCGATATCTTGATTCGTTCCTGAGTTATCGCCAAAAAACTGAAAATGGCGATTTTAAAGAAACATATTTATATCCTTCTAACGATTGGTAGTATTCAAATGAAACTTGGAAATTTTATATTGACAGAAATTTTCTAGGCCATCCAGATTTTGAGCAACGACAGTCAACTTTTCTTTTTCTTATGGCCGCCATATTGGATTTTAACACCACCGAATGCACAAAAAAATTAGCTTTTCGAAAATGTAATCAAATATGGACTTCTTTAAAAAATATGTCAAAGTTTGAGTCACACCATGCCAAGGCGCATTTTATTACCGTACTTATGGATTCAATTGTTTTCACATATCATTCATAAGAGATTAAAAAATCGGTGCACTATTTTGCAATTGTTTTTCATCTAAGCTTAGGCTGACTTTACAAACTATTCATAGCATTTTCAAAATTTGACGATTTGTCAAAAAAGTCCTTTTTGGCTACATTTTTGAAAAGGTAATTTTTTTGTGCATTTAATCGTGGTAAAGTCTAATATCGCGACCATAAGAAAAAGAAAATTTTTCTTTAAAAAGGCGATTTTCAATTTTTTCAGGATAACTCAGGAACGAATAAAGGAGAATTCTTTACAGATTCTTAATCACATTGAAAAAACGCAACTTTTTTCCAATTTAAGCTATTCTCTTTCTCTTATGGTTCCCGAGTTTCCAACGGTGAGCAACGAAAAATTCACCACCCTGTATACAGGGTCATTCAGGAAGAGTGTCCTTTGACGTATCTCGGGAATTGTTCATGTTTCAGTCACACAAAGGTTTCAAGCGATTTTAGACTGAAGGAAAATATTTTCAAGATGGCCGCACTTCTGGTTATACCGGTCGACAGCATCGTCGTAATTTTAAATGGGACACCCTTGTTTTCATACTATATTCAGATTCTACATTGAATTATGAGAATTTTGATATAATATTATACCCTATAGCCAGGTGTAATAAGTAGTTTCCGAGAAAAAAAATATTTTAGGTTTTCAGAAACCAAAATCTAGTAATACTTAAAAATTAATATCTTCACTAAAGAAAGAGATGGAGCAGTCAAATTTTGACAACACTAAAACATGCCTTTGAGACAGCGAACTGTTCCTTTAAAACTATAGAATCTCTCTAGGGAGGGTCTACGACCAGTGGCGTTCTTCAGCTTAGACAAAACAATTGAAACGCAATTTCTTCAATTGGAATGCCTGTGGACAACAAATTTAATTCCCTATCACATTAATTTACATTTGTTCGATTATTTTTCCATTTTATTACTGGATACTGCATGCTGCCAATTTTCATAAATTAAAGCAGAAGTATGTTTGATTAATTATGCTATGTTTACAATCTCAGCAGTGTAAATTGAAACTGTCATAAATGAAAAGCCATATTCCCTATTAAAATGGAAAAAAATATCGAAAAACGAAAATTAATGTTAATAACTGCAAAACTAAGGGAGATAGGTATATGAATACTGGGCATAGGCTGAAAGGGAATTAAATTTGCTGTCCACTGGGACACTTAAAAAGTAGGCATTCTATTTGAAAAAATTGAGTTTGAATTGTTTTTTTTAAGCTGATGAGCGCCACTGGTCGAAGACCCTCCCTAGAGAGATTCTATGATTTTGAAGGTTCGATGTCTCAAAGGCATGTTTTAGCCCTGTCAAAATTTCAATACTCCATCTTTTTCGTTGGCGAAGATATGAATTTTTAAGTATTACTAGATTTTCGTCTCTGAAAATTAAAAATATTTATTTTCTCGGAAATTATCACACCTAACTAGAGGGTAATATTATATCAAAATTCTTGTAATTCAATGTAGAATCTGAATATAATATGAAAATAGGGGTATCCCATTTAAAACTACGAAGTTGTTGTCTACTTCCGGTATAACCGGAAGTGCGGATATCTTGACAATATTTTTCTTCAATCCAGAATCTCTTCAGACCTCGGGATGTAAATTTGTGCGACTGAAACATGAACAGTTCCCGAGATATGTCTAATGGACATTCTTCCTGAATGACCCTGTATATTTTCTCAACCATCAGTTATGTAATATAGACTTTAACTTTGTATGGTTAACAAATAGCTACTACGTGAATCCTGTCGTAGCATGGCGCCCCGAAGAGTCTGTGTTGTAGAAGTAAAAATAATAAGGCGTAGACGTATGTCTTAAGCAAATATCGGACGTCCCAAAAAAAATGGACAAAATGTTTTTGAGAAAAAGTCAGCCATTTCTTAATCGATTTGGATGACAGTGGTCTTAATAAATTTAAATTACGGATTCGGACCTTCGAACTGTAGTAGTCCTATTAACACTTGTTTCTAAGGCTCGCTTTAATAATAATAATAATAATAAGGTTTATTTAGTCTGTCAACAAACAGTGTACACCAATCATGTGTTAACAGCCACCAAATTAAAAAAAAACACAACAAACATAAACAGATTAAAAATTATTAGGGAGGTCTTGAAAGTACCAAGGCCCTTATATATTTGAAATGCTGAGAAAGAACAAATCCAACTCCTGATATTCATTACAAACTGAAAGACATTTATACAGTGGGGACATAGAATTAGTTTCACGAAAAGAGCAATTTCTTTTCCTAAGTCTAACATCAGGAACATAAAATGGAATGATTTGCAGTATCTTCGGCATTCCAAAGTAATAACCATAAAAGGGTAGTAGCCCGTGATCTTGAGGTGAAGACACCTTAAAAACCGTTTCTGAACTTTTTCTAGCTCGTTGGCCTGATATTTGGAGTGCAAGTTCCAGACAGTACAGGCGTACTCAAGCTTAGATCTAACAAAATAATTGAATAGTCTTTTGAGATTGTCAGCTGAGAGTTCAGTCCACGATCTCAAAATGAAACTGAGTTGTCTGTTCGCCGAGTTGATCACATTCTCTATATGTCTATTAAAGCACAGGGAAGCCACGAATGTTACCCCCAAATCACAAAACTCCGTAATGACACTCAGGCTTGAACCATTAAGCATATAACTTGTGTCAAGCACCGATTTTCTTCTGATGAATCTCATAAGCTTACATTTATCGTAGTTCAAACGTAGGTCATTATTGTGTGTTAGACAACAACCAATCGTTATGATAACCTTGAAGTACGTTTTTTATCTTGAAAAATCTTTTATCAGACGTCGATTTGGCTTAAGCCTGCATTTTTGTGATTTAACAAAAATTTATGCTTAAAGAGATATCCCGGTATGTTTTTTCGCTAAAAATTATATTCGGCAAATGGGCCAAAAGTAGTAGGTAGGTACCTACCTTTCATCGTAAGAAGTGAAAACATTGCCGATTTTGCTTACCGTTTTTGAGAAATAAAATAAAAATGCGGGGTTTTGGCAGAACTTTTACAGGAGATGGCCATTTTGTTTGTGCAGGGTCCTGTTTTATTCAAATCAAAATAAAAGTATGGTCTGTCCGGGATCCACACGACCAAGATTCACCCAATTTCCATGGCGACTCATTGTTGACAACAATGATTCGCCATGGAAATAGGGTATAGAAGAGTATAGAAGCATGGGGTACTACGCCTGGAAAGTATGCAACCTAGCACAATGATGCACCGACTTAAAGCAAAACTTCACTTTTACTTTTACCTTGTTGACTTGACTCAATTAAAGTGAAAATGAGGTTCCGTTTGCAGAGTACTGGGTTTCATATACCATACACGACACTTTAGCCACATGTAAATCGGAAAAAATAATCCCCTAACTGGCATATTCTGTTCATGAGATCCGTGGTGGAACTTGCTTTTTCCTCGAGGCTATGCCTTTAAAATGGTTTAAACCAAATTGACTTCTGAAAAAGGTTTTTAAACAACAATAACTAAGTTCTTCAAGGTTATCATAACGACTGTTTGTTATTTGACCAATCCCATGCACGTATAAAATAAGCCTTAAAAACAAGTTTCAATACAAAGGCTACTATGCTTGCGTCATCTGTCCTAATTTCTTAGGGGCCAATTTCAAGTTGGGTTGCATCAGGGAAGCAGTGCAGCATGACGATCTGCGCTGTTACTATGGTAATGGCCAATCAAAACAGGCGATTTGAGTTGCGCCACAATTTTGCACACGACGCAACCCAACTTGAAATTGGCCCCTTAGAAGGTTGCAATATACTTTTTCTTTTTCTGTCGTTTCAATTTTATGTCAAAATGCCTGTCAGTGTCATCAGAAAGCAACAACAATGGACAATTAACAATAATTGCGTCATTATGACAAGGTAACTTTTCTATTTTTTCTTTAGACCGATGATGCGGAAGAAAAAGGGTCAGGATCTATAGTAGCGGTGTTAAAAATGAACCGCCCAGAATGGTTCTACATTTTTGTCGGTTGCATTACATCGGTAATAACAGGAGCTGCTCTTCCAGTTTACGGCCTTGTCTTTGGGGACATTATTGGTGTAAGTCTTGTTCATATTTTCTACAGTGTGTCCCACTTAGGATGGAGCGAATCAAGATTGCAAATTCATGAGAAATATTCTGACCCCATCCCAAGTTTCAATTCAATAAAATTGGGATTTTTAATTTGTGGAAAACTTTCCAAAAAATGTGAAGTGTTTAAAGAGGTTGCATGAGGTCAGAGTTGAATTTTGAACAACTTTTCCTTACTATTCTTTTCACAACTGGACGTATCGAGATTTAAGGGATTTTTTTTCATCTTAAATGGGACACAGGGTGGCCCACTGAAAAGAGGCCATCCAGATTTTTCCCTCTCTGATTCAATTGCGAAAAATGTTTTTGCTGTAACTTTTGAAGTAGTAGACGGATTTCCAATGCGTTGTAAAATTTCACGAAGCACGGATTTAAGTGTCCCCTAGAAATAATAATCAGTCTGTTCGAGCTCAATGAAGGTTTCCAAACTTGTAAGTCTCTCTCTATTTCGTGACGTAATATGGAGGCAAAATTTGACAATGCCAGACTTTTGAATTGCTTTTGCATACCGGGCTTTGTCAAATTTTGCTTCCATATTGTCTATCTCTTTTAATTGGAAACCCTAATGTGTCAGAGAGGAGACAATCCGTATGGCCCCTTTTCCGTGGGACAGGCTGTATAACTTAAAAGAGGATTCAACTCAAGAAATCGATGTTGAGGTTATGGCTGATTCGAATGAGAAAGGAGCGTGAGTCCAATGGTGTTATCAGAATTGAATCTTGAGTTGAATCATGGCCGTCTCTAGTTCCAGGCCATGTCCTAACCATTTGGCAACGTGGCGAGAGGAGATTTACCGTCAATTTGACAAATTGTCTCTGATCGTCATTGATTGTCATTAAAGTGAAACTTTTGCGAAAAAAGACCAAAAATAGTGTAATCTTTACCAATTTCAAATGATTAACGTACTGAAAATGAATATTTTGAAGAAAGTATGTAAGATATGTGGTATTTAGTAAATTTATAGTGATAAATTTTGATTACAGACCCATTTAAATACTATGCGGCGTACAAGAGGGTTTTGCAAAAAAAGATTTCGCCGTGTTTGAATTAAACACACTGGAATTGAGCTTTTATCATTAGGAAGTTTAAAAAACCTGACTGGCTGGATAAACCACATTTAAGATTTAAGACAAGACTTATTTCATCGTTGCATCACTGATGGTAAAAGGCAGGAATAATTGGACCATTTTCATCTGTAGAATTTTGTGTAAAGTTGACACAATATCGTGCTCTGCTGCAATCAAACTGCTAAACGAAGATTATCAATTGAAATTGATACCTAATAATCATTATTATTTTGTGCAGTTGTAAAATCTATTCCTCAGTCAAACTTTATGTTGCTCGAATAGAACCGTAAGACTTTGCTAAACTCTAGGCGCCCAAGCGTTCAAAAATAAAAATTTAACATTATATTGTCTTTATTTCTATACAAACTACGTATATTCTCAATAAACAAATAATTCTGCGTAAATGTCAAATTTCAATCATCTCTAAATTATAAAACGTGGAGGACTAGCAGTTGCTTCAAAGGTAATTGTTTAAGGTCCATCAGATGCTTAGAAATTATGCAAGCTGCAATCTCGATTGAATTTGCTTTGTGTTGAAAAGGATTTTGTAAAAAATTTCTTTTTCTGGGTCAAAAACTAAAGTGTCTCCACATTATACGTCGGCACTAAAACATGGAGGACTCGCAGTTGCTTCCAAGGGAGTTGTTTGAGACCCAGATGCTTAGAAATAACCCAAGCTGTAATCTCGATAAAATTTGAAAAGAGTTTTGCAAAAAATGTCTTTCTCTGGACCTAGAAGCAGAATTTGTCATTTTAAACTTACTTACAGGGCACAACTTACAGGCTTTCTCAAAGTATTGAATTTCAATTCCTTAATCATTCGAAATTGATAAAAATACAATTATTATTGGTAATTTTTGCAAATGTTTCACTTCAATGACAATCTATGACAATTTGTCAAACTGACGCTAAATCTCCTCCAGCCGCGTTGCCAAATGGTTAAGGACATGGCCTGGAACTAGAGACGGCCATGGTTGAATCCTCCCTTAACAGGTAGTATAAATATCCTTTTTCCCTTAATTTAGGTACTGGCCGATGCAAATGAGGATTATGTCAGGACGCAAAGTAACTTATTCTCTTTGTACTTTGTTATCATAGGACTAGTTGTGGGTGCTGCCACTTTCATGCAGGTATGTATAATTATCACGCGATGTTAAATGAATTCGTGGGCTTCGGAACTGAAAGTCATGTCGTTGATTCTGGCCGAAAATTGTTGTTTTTGCAAGATTATTGGCTCAGTCCAGGAAAATGAAACAATCAAAGACAAGAGTTTCAACTCTAAATCGATCTGGAACCAAGCAACAACGAAGAATTTTCTAGCTCTACTCATTCGGAGTTTCTGGCGAAAGACTCACGTTACGAATACGGAAAAACATGTTTCTGAGTATGTTGAACCAAGAAATGGCTTGGTTTGATAGAAAAGAAAACGGCGTGGGAGCCCTTTGTGCCAAATTATCCAGCGAGGCGGCCAGCGTCCAAGGGGTGGTTATCAAAAAGAATATCCAATTTCTGAATACAAAATATTAATATTTTAGGCTGCAGGAATTCGCATAGGAACAATTCTTAATTCATTTTCAACATTTATTCTGGCCAACACGCTGTCACTTTACTTCCAGTGGAAGTTAGCACTAGTGCTGATATGTTTCTCTCCCATTATATTGATATCCGTGTTTTTCGAGCAAAAATTCACGCAAGGAGATGCAAAAACTAACCAAAAATACTTGGAGAATTCTGCAAAGGTAATACAATTATGTCAATTTAAACTTTAGTTTGAGTTTTTAAGATCGCCGTGGAAGCGATAGGAAACATAAGAACTGTTGCTTCTTTAGGGTGCGAAGAAGTATTTTTTGATATTTACGTGAACGAACTGGCGCCCTACGTCAGGAACGTCAAGAGACAAACCCACTTCAGAGGGGTCGTTATGGGTATTGCTAGGAGTATTATGTTGTTCGCGTATGGAGTCGCTATGGCATATGGCGCACAGCTTATGATCGATGAGAATCTTGACTACGGAATTGTCTTCAAGTAAGGCGCTTTAAGTTAGCCCCCCCCCCACTAAACTAATTTATAAAAGACAATGTCAACTAAAATGCGATAATAATGCGCTGTTATGCAAGGGGCATTCATTAGACGATTTGGTGTCCCACATTGCACAATCTGTGCAATATTGCATAATTTTCAGCTATTTCGCTCGTATTTCGCACATTGTGCAGTCATTGCACATATTACACAATTATTGCATACGGTACACCATTATTACACACATTGCACAACAATTGTACGTCGTACAACTTTGCAGTTCAAACCTGATTTGTTGAAAAAATCGTTCAAAAATCTGCATGTAGTACGGTAAAATTTTGAGGCATACAGATTTAGAGGGGAAAGGAATATTTTCTGGCGTGCTAAACGCGTTCTAAACACAATAATGTTTCTGTCAGGTTAATATACTGTCAAGATTTTGTACTTAAGTGAAATTTTCTCGCTGAATTCCACTCGTGATCCCTAAAATTTCCGACATTACCTACTCCAGATTTCTTTTCGGAAATTTTGATGCCACTCGTGGTATTATACATATACGATAATTTTTTTTTCAAATTAAGCGACGTGTGGCCTAACTTATCTGTTCTGAACTGAAAATGCATAGTTTGTGCTTAGAAAACGTCAGAAACTCTTTTTTGCACTGTTCCTGAAAAAATGTCAATAACTGTTGAAAATATGTATGTTTTTCAGGTATTTTCCTAAAATTTTCCTTTTTTCAACTTTTTCGAGAATTTTTTGAATACCTATAGATACGAGTTACCAGTAGAGGTGCGTTGACAAAAAATTGTTAGGTATATTGATGCAGGCCAAACTTAGTCACAACAATACTCTTCCGCGCACAAAGTGTAATTAGGTACAGTCAGGGAATGTTAAAATGCTCACCCCACCCCGACGATTCACTTGGTCGACTGCATACTGTTTAATGTCTGCTGACCTGTCAGACAAACATCAATAGAGGTGGGCTTTTTCATAGTCCCCGTCTGTAACTGTACTGCGCTTCGCAAGGGAATGGGAAAGAATATTTCAGCACGCTCAATACCTAGCACTCACAACAGAATGGGCACAAGACTGCACATAATTGTACAAGACTGCACAGCATTGCACACGACTGCAGAGCATTACACACTTGACTGCACAATATTACATACCATTGCACACACGTGTGTTGCACGCATTGAATACCCCTTGCTGTTATGCACCACAATTGATTTTTTTTGCGCCACCCCCTTTGGTTACTTATAGGCATTTTTTTGTTTTCTGAATCGCCCCCCCCCCCCCATTTCTTGAAATACCCCACCAAACTTTTACTCTCAGCCCTTCCCCTAGTTGGCGAAATTCGATTTTTCTTTCAGCAATCAATTGCGCTCCTTTGCTCCACAAAAATTTTTGTTTGCGCTTCCCCTAGACCTCCCCCACCCAAATCCGGAAAAACATCCCCTCCAACACACAACAAATATGATCCTGCTCTGAACTCCCGCAGATATGCAGAATGTAATATACGACGAAAAAAAATTTGACCCATTTTTTGGGTTCCTGAGAGCTCCAAAAGTATACCGGGTGTCAACGAAACCAGGCCCACCCCCCCTTTTTCCGCATTTGTTAAAATATTTCAATGAAATTTGGCACACATACATATACAGAACGTTCCAATGAAAAGGAGCCACCCTAAAATTCTAGTAAACCAAATAATATTTGAAAATTCGTTCGGTCAGGTCTATTATTATTTCAAGGGGGTACACTTAAATCCATGCTTGTTGAAATTTCACAACGGCACCCCTAACCCCCACCTACCCCCACTTAAAAACTTCAAATGGCAATCCCCCACTTATGGTACATCGTGTGAAGGCTAATTTTATAGTTTTTCAATGAGACACCTTGTATATATTTTCAAGCTCTATATTAAATTCTGAGTATGACAGAGTATTTTTTTCAAACTTTCGATTTCATGTTTTCGAGAAACTTGATTTTTGTTTCTTTGTCTAGAGTGCTATGACCTCTCATACTAATCACAATTTCCAAATTACTCAATTTTATTCGAATGGATCAAGTACAGTATGCGTCATATATTTTGCTCCATCATTTGTTACGCAGCTGAAAACTTTGCGGAACAGACTACATATAAAAGAACTATAGTTACCTGAAATTCAATAATTGTCGTATCTTTCAAACTAATTGCTTGCTGTACCTATGGGGTAAAACAGAATCAAATTAGATAGCAATGGTTTTCATTTTACAATTAATATCCTAAATGGTTAATTCAAAAAACAATAACTCAATTCCTTATCCATTGGTTACATGTTTCATTTTAACCATTCGAATCTTTTATCGTTTTATTCCTAAGAAAATCAACTTTTCAGAAAACCATATGAGCCATATCCATTTGAAAAAAATGAGTAATTTGGATAAAACTGCTTTTCATCCTTTTAAACGAACCATGATAAGTGATAGCTAGAAGTAGAGGCCTGAAATAAATTTTGATGAGGTGTTTTATGACTCTAGATTAGTTTTTGAGGGGTCATAGCACTCTAGATGAAGTTAGAAATCAAATTGTTTGAAAACATTACGTCTGGAATTTGAAAAAAAACATTCTGTCACACTCGGAATTTAATACAGAACTGGAAAATATTAAGATATGCAGGGCATCCCATTTAAAAATTCTATGATAGGTCCATTTCCGCTGAAACCGGAAGTGACTCAAAATGTCTCCAAATATATATAAATAAATAAATTTCATTGAAATATTCTTAATAAAGGCGGAAAAAAAGGGTGGTGAGCCTGGTGTCCTGTACATCCGGTCTTATCTCAAATTCGAAAATTTTAGTAAGCAGTAACCTCCCATTTTTTTTAAATTGTGGGGTTTGGGAAGTTAAAAAGATACGAAAACTGTTTTGATGATACGACAAAGCAAGTAGCTCAAAAACATTTTTTGTGATGTCCCCTGTTGTCCCCTGAGGGTGCTGTAATTTACTTAACGGAAAAGTACCCCATTTATTTGCTTGTCACGTGATTTTCAATGATTATACAGGGTGTCTCTTTTAAAGTATTCGGATTGGCCTCGACTTTGCCTATCTTTACTGTCGTGGTTTTTGACATAATTATGTCAAAATTTGTGGCAAAAAAATTATGTTTAACCGGCAATAGAGAAATTTGTATCTTCCAGACGGTTGAAGATTAAGGAACCATACTTGGAGGGTTGAAAGTACAAGGTTTGGGCTTTCTTTTGAAGTCTCACGTGATCATGTTGATTTAACACCATAGCGGAAAATAATTTTTAAAAATAGAGTAACGGAATTGTCCACAATTCAATTTTTTCAAATGCGAGTACCACAATTTTATGTATCCAAAAGACGTAAAATTAAATTCTATTTAGGCTAGTATTAGCATTCCCTATGCGTATTTCCATATTTTTGAGAATATTTGAAATAAATGTATTTGTGCAAATTAAAAAAATTGATCCCCAGCAAGCTTTAAGACAAATTTTTGAAGGTGTAGAAGGAACTATAACGAATTTTTTATCCAAATAATTCGCACATAATACATTAATTTCAAATATTTTCAAAAATATTGAAAATAAGTATAGGGAATGCTAATGCTAGCCTAAAGGGAATTTAATTTTGAATCTGTTGTATACATGAAATCATGGTACTCGCATTTGAAAAAATTGAGTTTTGGACAATTTCGTTAACAAGAACGAGTGAGCCATCAGTCGAAAGCTTAAACCTCGTACTTTCAACCCTCCAAGTTTTAATTCTTCATCTTCAACCGTCTGGAAGACACAAATTTTCTATTGCCGGATAAAAATCAATTTTTTAACTCAAATTTTGACATATGTCCAAAGCTATGACAGTTAGGTAGGCAAAGTGTGGGTGCAATTAACTGACAATTAAGAGGCCAATCCGAATCTAGAGTCAAAACATAGGCTTTCCATATAAAATAACAAAGATGGCGGCCACTTCCCGTATAAC
Source organism: Pycnomerus fuliginosus (assembly GCA_963924575.1). Taxonomy (NCBI): domain Eukaryota; kingdom Metazoa; phylum Arthropoda; class Insecta; order Coleoptera; family Zopheridae; genus Pycnomerus; species Pycnomerus fuliginosus. The sequence continues at coordinate 32,648,694 of OZ004618.1, read as the reverse complement.
CGGAAGTGCGTCAGAGCTGAAAATATTTTCATACGATGGTCAATAAATTGAAGCCAACGTGTAAGAATTTTCGTTTAGCTGTTCACAACGATTCTCTAAATATCGCTAACTGACACTTTAAAAGAGACACCCTGTATGGGTAGGTACCTCAAGTCGCAAACCAAGTTTTTGTGAAGCAAAGGAGCGCATTAAGAGCGCAATTGATTGATGAAATAAAAGTGAAATTTTGTTAACTGGGGGGGATGAGAGTAAAGGTTTGGTGGGGTATTTTAAGAAATGGGTTGGGGGGCGCAAGGGAACTTTTTAGTTTTTATGGAGCAAAGGAGCGCATTAAGAGCGCAATTTATTGCTGAAACAAGAATCGAATTTTGTGAACTGTTGGGGCTGATTCAGGAAACAAAAAAATGCCTATCCTATAAGTTACCAACGGGGGTGGCGCAAAAAAAAAACAATTATGGTGCATAACAGCGCATTATTAGCGCACTTGGTTGACATCCCCTTTTATAAATTAGTTTAGTGGGGGGGGGGCTAACTTGACGCAGTCCTCCAAGAGAGTACCTCCCCAAAAATCGATCTAAATATTCTAAAATTCTATTTTAGAGTCTCAGAAACTGTGATTGTCGGCTCATGGTCGATTGGAAACGCTTTCTCTTTCTCGCCGAATTTCCAGAAAGGATTGAGTGCTTCAGGACGAATCTTCAAATTGCTGCGAAGAATTCCAGAGATTAGGAATGTTGCAAATCCCTTAACTTCAGACATTGTAAAGTTTCACGTTCTAAAATGTAGTCTGAATGAAACTCTTTCAGGTAAAAGGAAACATAAAATATTCCGACGTATACTTCGCGTATCCAACCAGACCAAAAGTTTCAATCCTCAATGGACTGAATCTGGAGGTGTTACAAGGCAAAACAGTTGCCTTGGTTGGTTCCAGTGGATGCGGAAAATCCACAATCGTTCAACTGCTGGAAAGATTTTACGATCCGATAAGCGGAAAAGTCACTTTGGACGACGTGGACATCACGAATCTGAAAATTTCCAACTTAAGATCGCATCTGAGTATCGTTTCCCAAGAACCAAATTTATTCGATAAGTCAATTGCGGAAAATATTTCCTATGGTGCCAATGATCGCAACGTCTCTTTCGACGAAATAGTGGATGCTGCTAAAAGTGCCAACATTCATAACTTCATTTCTTCACTGCCATTGGTAAAATTTAATTCAACAACAAATAATTGTAACATTGTGATGACATTGCGTTAAACGTCAATTCTTTTGTGGCTAAAGCAAACTACAATGTTCCAATCATTTGCAACAACCCCTTAGGTATTTATATAATCAAATTGTTTCGTAGGGCTATGACACGAATTTAGGTTCAAGGGGTACGCAGCTTTCTGGGGGACAAAAACAACGGGTGGCCATAGCGAGAGCTTTGATAAGAAATCCCAAAGTGCTGCTTCTAGATGAAGCGACTTCGGCACTTGATAATGAGAGCGAAAAGGTACCTAAATACAGGGTGTCCGAGAATAACGTTGCCATATTTTGGGAGGTGATTCCAATGCTAAAAATATGAAGAAAAGTTCATATGAACAAATGTCCGAAGGGGCCTCCTAGGGGCGCTACAGGGCTTAGAAGGTCTATCTCAAAAACAGTTACCTATTTATTAATTATTTTTGAAACGGTTGGAGCTAGAATGACGAAATTTGGGTTCTGCTGTAATTTTGGGGTGACAAATTATCCGGTGGGAACAAGACAGGTAATTGACGACCATAGGCGTGCGAAACAGGGGGCTTAGGAAAAAAATCCCACAACTTTTTTTTCTCTAGCTTTCATGAATTTTTGACTTCAGATAACAATTCTCCAAACGATTCTACATAAAAAAGGTACTCTTGATACTAAGTCATAGGATCAACCGTTTTCAAGAAAAACGCGATTAAAGCATGTCATGCCTATGGTAACAAATTTATAAATGCAAAAAACAAGTTGGCTTGCTTCACAAATGTCATTAGTTTGTCACTAATGACTACAACTTGTTATTCTAGCTCCAACCGTTTCAAAAATAATTAAGAAATCCGGTTTTTGAGAGACACCTACCTGAAGTCTGTAGCGCTCCCTGGAGGCACTTTCGGACATTTGTTCGGACATTTGTTCATATGAACTTTTTTCCCTATTTTAGGGGTAGAATCAACCCCCAAATATGGCGACGTTATACCCAAACAGCCTGAATGTATTTTGTTTTTTTTTTATATTTACGTGATTCTAGATTGTACAAGCAGCTTTAGACGATGCCAAAGTAGGAAGAACGTGCATTATAATCGCACATAGGTTGACAACCATTCAGGATGCCGATGTTATTTGCGTTCTCAATGAGGGGAAAGTGGCGGAGATCGGTACACATTCCTCCCTATTGCAGGAAAAGGGTTTGTATTATACGTTTTACGTATTACAAGCTGGCCAGAAATAATTACTTAGTAAAATTTTTTTTTATGTGTAATAGATAGCCAAATACTTAATCTACAGAAAATGTTATTTTTGTTAGCATAATTAAATTGTTTTGATAGCAAATTTTTGTTTCTCGTAGTTTTTCTCGATCAGATTAACTTACACAGGTAACTGGAGTGCACGATTATTTACCTGAAAAAAAAAATGGCAGCAGAGAAGCGGCTGGAACCTCCCCAACGCGTGGGTCTTTGACTTCAGGGACTTCTGTTTAAGATTCTAAAGTTGATATGCCTAAATGGCACTTCCCGTTGACCAATTGCTCCCAAAAGCCTTTCAGCTCTTCAACGGGTCACCTCACCTCCATTTACCAAATTTCGGGCAAATCGATCCACTAGTTTGGGCTATAAAGTGGTTTCAGTGTTATTACAAAATTTCGATTTTTCTACCCAAAGGGTTCTAAATGCGAATAAATTTTGTCTCATTTAAAACCAGAAATTGAAGACCTTTCTGATGGTGACCTCGATAGTGACAATAAATCTTTCAAAAACTTGTTTTGGATGGGTAAATTAGAGAATAATTGTAAATTTCGAAATTGGTGTGCCAAAACGGCACTTTCCGTGGGCCGATTGAATCCAAAATTTGTTCACCTCTTCGACGTGTAATACAATCCCCTTGTGCAAAATTTCAGCCAAATCGGTTCAGGGGCTTGGGCTGTACCGCGATTTTAAAGTCCGATAAAAATCATTTTTTTTTATTTTTGGTCAAAAGGGCACTAAGAATGAATGCATTTTTAGAAGCAGAATTTGAAGGCCTTTCCTATCGTGACGTGAAAAATGGGGGTTTGCATTTAAAATTTAAAAGTTGATGTGCCAAAATGGCATTTCTGGTTGCACGATTGGCTTCAAAAGCTTTTCAGATCTAAGTTGGGTTATCACATGCACACGTACCAAATTTCAGCTAAATCTGTCGAGTAGTTTGGGCTGTGGCGTGTTTACGAACGTACGTACATACATACAGACACATTTTAAAAACCACTTTTTTGGGCTCCTGAGACCTCAAAACGTATAGATCCGGTCTTATCTCGAATTCGAAAATTTTAGTGATTGCAGTTGTAACCTCCCTTAAATGGTGAAGTGGAGTGGGGAGGTTAATATGATGACGTACGTAATAACTATTGGGTTTTATAAACGTTTTTGAAGAAAGTGCCCAATACAATGCTATGGAAAATTGGTTGTAACTTTTAAATCGTAGGCGATAAAAATAAGAATGACCCACCGTTGTAAAGTAAAGAAATACTGACCTACATTATGCTTGTCAAAAAGGAAATTTAAAACCCGAATAACTATTTTCTTTTATGGAAAAATGGGCGATTTTAATTATTTCTTTTTTGGGTAGGTATTTTATGGGTAAATCTATCGAACCTCATAATTTTATTCCATCATTATCTGAACAAATTTCCATATCATCCCCTTTCAATTTCATCCCCTTTGTTGCATCATAATGAAAATATGTCCATCTGCCTACAACAGTGTCACTGTAAATTGAGCTTTGATACGTTGTAGCAGTCAAATTGTATCTCCATCGATAAATTTTCCCTAAAATTCCCTCCTCCTTTCTCGAAGATATAATTTGCGAGACTCGCAGTTTCAGAGCAGATATTGCTTCTCTGCGTCAAATTACAGGGCTTCGTGAACGTTTCAACCACTAAACTCCAACTCCCTATTTCACCACCCCCACATTTCAGAAAAAATAAATAAAACGTATCTTTCAACTTGCAAATTGTTAGGGGTTATTAGTAGCATAGGGGTTGGTTTTAGGTTGAAAACCCCGCGTAATTTTATGTTCCGCCATTTGCTTGAAGAAATTTCCAGTTTCAACCCTTAATTTAATTCCCCTTGTTGGGTCTTAGTCAAAATTTGTCCGTCCGCCTACAGTGGAACAGTAAATTAACACACCAAATCCTGCCTTGATACATACGCCGAGTAGTTTTTGAGTTCTCGTATTTTTGTTCTTCTGCATCTTAAGGGTTGTAGCTCCTTTATGGGTGTTTTTTCGCAAAATATGAATAACACAATCATTAATGGAAAAGCTATCAAATGACGTCAATTTCGACCAACACTTATTAAGTGGAATTTCGAGCCCCCCCTATCTGTCCGATTTTGCGGTAAAAGTATCCCCCGCAAGATTTCATTGAAATATGGATATAAAGGTGGCTCATAAAAAACTGGTGACGTCAGAGACTTGAAAATGATATCAAAAGATTCGCAAGAATTTAAATCAATTTGACCTATACCTACAACAGATTTTCTCAAAAATTGCCGGTTGCACAGTAATAGCGAATATTTCACAATCTATGAGGTTTTTGTCACGTTTTGATTTTGGTAACATTTTTATACCTATACCTAGCTGAAAAGAGAATTCAATAATGTATCGAAATCAGTCCAGAAAATTATACGCTGCCATTAAAAAAAAAACACCAGTGGCGTAATGTTTGACATTGATGACGTCAGAGACTTAAAAATGACGTCAAAAGATTCGCAAGAATTTAAATCAATTTGACCTGTCCAACAAAAAATTGCATTTCCCGTTTGTTGACTTTTTGTTCTTGTCTGTTTTATATTCCTTTTTTTTTGACGGTATCTATGTTTCAATTGAAATCTACAGATATCAATAGTTATTATTATTCTAACTGTTTTTTCTCAAAAGTTGTTGGTTGCAAAGTTATTGCGAATATTCCATACTTTATCACCACCCTATACAGGGTATCCCTCGACGAGCGTCAGTTAGCCGTATCTGGAGAACTGTTTCTAGCATCGTCTTGAAAATTTGTACACAGGGGTTTCAATTAATTTAGAATCGACGTAAAATATTTTCATCAATGGTGCACTTCCGGTTATACCGGAAATAGGTACTAACTTCCTTTTTTAAAATAGAACACCCTGTATATTATGATATTTTTGGATTCTACGTTTCATTCTAGGTAAACTTTTACTAAGAATTGATATGCCAAAAATCAACCATTTTTTAGAAAATCAAGAATTTCGCTTTTTTATGCCAAGTGCAGGCCTAACTTCAAAAAACTGTAACATCCTTACAGTATGAAATGAGAAAACGACATTAATTTGGCATGAAGACTAATGTAGGGTGTATCCGCCCCTGGACTCAAATTGGGTCAAATACATACAGGACTGTTCTCTGCAAATTTTTAAACATCATCAATTTCATTGGTCAAAAAGTCAATTTTTTCAAATGGAATGCCCCAACTATTTTATGGCTCGTCAATGCAGAATTTAATTGTCTATCATTTTTGTCTACATGTTTGCCATATTTAAATAAACAGCTTTTGTAATATTTCTAAGTATTTGGAATTTGACCAAAATTTCATATTTTAAAACTGGATTAAAACAGCATTAAATTTTCATTTGAGCAGCCTTCAGGAACTCTAAAGGCTCCTAAAATCGTAGCTAACTTTGGTTATTAAATCGTGCTAAATATGAAATTTTGGTCAAATTCCAAATACTTAGAAATATCACAAAAACTATTCATTTAAATATGGCAAACATGTAGACTAAAATGATAGACAATTAAATTCTGCATCGATGTACTATAAAATAATTGGGGCATTCCATTTGAAAAAATTGTCTTTTTGACCAATGAAGTTGATGATGTTTAAAAATTTGCAGAGAACACCCTGTATGTATTTGACCCAATTTGAGTCCAAGGGAGGATACACCCTACATTAGCCTTCATGCCAAATTAATATCGTTTTCTCATTTCATACTGTAAGGATGTTACAGCTTTTTGAAGTTAGGCCTGCACTTGGCATAAAAAAGCGAAATTCTTGATTTTCTCAAAAATGGTTGATTTTTGGCACAGTTAAAAAGTTTACCTAGAATGAAACGTAGAATCCAAAAATATCATAATATACAGGATGTTCCATTTAAAATAAGGAAGTTAGTACTTATTTCCGGTATAACCGGAAGTGCGCCATTGATCAAAATATTTTACGTCGATTCAAAATTAATTGAAACCCCTGTGTACAAATTTTCAAGACGATGCTAGAAACAGTTCTCCAGATGCGGCTAACTGACGCTCGTCGAGGGATACCCTGTATATAAAACTAATGTTATAAATAATGCTACAAATGATTGTTCCATCGTGGTGGCTTTAGAAACAAACAAAAAATTACGTTTAAGGCATTAAATGGCAAAACAAACCATCAAACCACCTGCGAGGGTACAATCATTTCCAGAATTATTTGTAACAACCCTGCATAAACAACCACAATAATTCTTAACTTAGGATGGTGCAAAAATAAAGTATAAACCGTGATTCACTTAATTTGATTATAACGGGTGTCCTAAAAATAAAACGAACAAAATATTTTTGGTAATAACTCGTGCATTTCTTATCCGACTTGGATGAACCTGGCCATAAATTAAAGCCAAGGAAGGCTTTCGAACTGTCTAGGAAGTTACGACAGATGGTGCTGCAATTCGCGAAAATCAGCTGCCAATAGATGGCATTGCTAAACCACAAAATGGCGGTCTCACCCCATCGGGGAGCCGGAAGTGAGAATTCTAGCGTAACGTGCCTGACAGTGTCAGTTGGTGACATCAGTGACATCGATACGTGGATTTTTTAAAAGCCAAGTTTTCCTGGATTTACAATGTTGCACCTTAAGTACACAAAACGTAAAATTCCACAGAATTATTCACAAAATTTCGAGACAGCGAGAAGATGTCTCCTAACAAAACTACTACCTAACCTCGCAACTGACAACTGACTGAAATTATGATGACGGACGTTTAAAAGTATTTCCGTATCCTGTCTCTCAGTGTAGTTAAAGTATTGCCACCAGATGTCAGACACTTTGCTGATTTTCGCGAATAGTTCTCTTAGTGATAGTTGTCTTAACGGTTCATTTCAGGGGCGTGGGGATTGGTCAATTATCAACCAGTCGTTATGAGACTCACATAACTTTGAAGGACGTTCATTTTTCTTCAAGAATCTTTTTTCAGAAGTTAATTTGGTTCACGCATTGACTTTCTGTGATTATTTAAAAAATATGTGTTTTCACATTTTTTCAGGCAAAATGACCGTGACTTAAGTAACAATGAAGCAACAAGAGCTTAATTCTCGGTAATAACCTTTAAATTTCCTCCAATTCGCATCCGCTTGTGTTTTTCATTCAGTTAGATCGTCTAGTACTGAAAATTAAGCTGAAAATGCATCACTGTTACTTCAGTTATGGTCATTAGGCGTGAAAATAATTGAAAATATGATTTTTTTAAAATCACAGAAAATCAATTCGTGAATCATAACGAACTTCTGAAAGAAGCTCTTTGAAGAAAAATAAACGTGCTTCAAGGTTATTTTTATCTCATAACCATTGGTTGTTAACTGACCAATCCCCATGTACCTAAAGTAAGCCTTTAAAACAAGCATGGCTATGGCTACTACGGCAGCGCCATCTGTCGTGGTCTCTTGAATGAATCGATAGCCTGATTTTTTAGCTTTAATTTAAGTCCACGTTCATCCAAATCGGTCAAAAAATGGATGAGTTGTCCCCAAAAATATTTCATTCGGTTTTTTTAGGACACCCGTTATGAGAGCGTGTGCTAGTATAGACTTCGTGACGTCATTGCCTGTATCATATTCTCGCCTGGTAAATACAGTAGGCCGTGAGTCATCAGATTGAGATGTAAATGTTATCAGTAAGCTTCGACGTGCTATTAAGCTTTCACGGTCTTCAGCACCATACATTTTGTTAACCAAATGATACCCTACTTAGTAAGTACTAACAGAAATCTGGAATTTAAACAAAATAAATACAAAATCATAGATTTATTAATCCTCCCTATTACATGAATTGTTATATTACACGTTTAACACTAAAACGTTCGTCTAACCTAAAATACAGAAGGACCATATAAGGTAGGTAATAATACTCGAATTTGTTAAAAAATTAAGACACGCTTGTACTATAAAAATTAGAAATATGTACAATAAATTAAATTGTCATACTTATAAATCCCTGCAACCTGGAATTACTTCACCCACTTATCATTTTCACAATTAATTAGTCCACCGAAATGTTTAAAACACTTTGGCATAATCTACGTCCTAAAATAAAAATTCAAAATGTTATGCTTCTCAAACATAAAACTTTTATTTACAAATTAGCAATTCCTGTACGGATACTAGAGCAAATAAATGTTTTGACTACTTTCTGAATGTTGTCAAATTGCACAAAAATATATTACGAGAGATCGAACAAAACTTATGGCAACTTACATCAAAACTCTTGGAATATAGGTCAATTAACTAGAATAGTAATGAACCTGAATCAATAGGATTTTAAAAAAGTTAAACTATCTCGTTAAAATATAACAATTTGCACTTATTTTTGTGGCGCTGATTGGGTAGTTGTGGTTTGTCCTTGTTGGGCGTACTGTTGAGCGTACTGGGCCCAATCTTGCTGAGAATATTGACCATACTGATTTGTGGCTGCCCCTGTGTTAGTTTGTCCCTATGAAAAAAATTACTCATAAAAATTAAAATGGATCGTTGTGACTAGTTTTTCACCTGTGCTCCTCCCCAGTTTTGGGGGTACTGGCCGTAATAATTCCAGTTTGAATAGCCTCCGTAGCCTTGTCCACTACCACCTCCATATTTCCACTGGTTTTGATTTTGACCGCCCCAGCCTCCTTGACTCCAGGTACCTTGTGCCCAAGGCTGGTTTCCCCAGCCTCCTTGACCCCCCCAATTGCCACCAGATTGCCAGCTTCCTGATGAATTGCGATTGGGCTGGTTGCGGTTCCTGTTGTAGTTACTGCCTTGGTTGTCACGGTTACCACGGTCACGTCCACCGTTACCTTTATAAGAATCGTTACCTATTTAAATTTCTAATCGAAGCAGGCCGCGCCCAGGTAACTTAAGTTATGTCAAACAAGTTGACAGACTTCTGCTCTTGAGACTCCAAAAAAACAAAGGAGCAAAAAATTGTCATGGATACAACTGTTAAAAACAATGTGCGTTCATTTCAATTAATTGGTACACGACTGCCGTCGTCTTACCTACCACCCTCTCTCAACCCCCTCCCCACCCTATCTCAATCCTCTCCTTACTCTCTTTCAACCCACTCTTCACCCTATCTCAACCTTCTCTCAACTCTCCTTCATCCCTCTCTCAACTCTCTTTCCACCCTCCCTCAACCTTCTCTCAACCCTCTCCCAACCCTCTCTCCACCCTATCTCAGCGCTACCTCAACCCTCTCTCCACCCTATCTCAACCTTCTCTCAACCCTCTCTCAACCTTCTCTGAACCTCCCATTGTATTAAAGTTTATTTCGGAGGCAATTTACTGCCAACAACAACTTGGTGTTGTGTAGAAGCTGTTAGAACATTCTCCGAGTAAAAATATAAAGTATCTTTATAAAGCCTTTATTAAAGTTTTATAGAGGCTGACGTGACTATGCTTATACAGTCTTAAAGGCTGTTTACACTACATGATTTTTCATATGATTTTCTGTATGACTTGAAATCACCATGGCGAATGATTGTTGACAACAATTTGGAGTCAAGGTGATTTCAAGTCATACAGGAAATCATATGAAAAATCATGTAGTGTAAACAGCCTTTTAAAGTGTGTTAACACTACATGATTTGTCAATTGATTTTGCAAATGAAAAGTCATAAGGTAATATTTTTGTGTTTACACTGCATTATTTTTGCTATTACTCCAGTCATAAGTAAGTCAAAGCATCAATTATAGCAAAATATTATGAAAATTAGGTAATAGGACGGTGTCTTATTTCGCCATGATAATTCATATGATTTTCTTGAATAGCCTGCCATATCTCGCGAATTTATTTCCCCTGGTGTGCAGAGGCAACCCTGTTGTGACTTTATTTACTTATTTTTTCATTGAAGCGTGTTCTATGCTTACAGCGCATTATTTTTTGACTGTATAAAAAATTTAGCACATTAACAAACGACCTAACGTTGTTATAGTCCAGTCGGTTCTAGAAATAAAACTGCATTTCATTCTACAAAGGTGCCGTTTGGCACAGTTGTACATGGGACCAATACAAGTAATTTCACCCGCAGTGCCCAAAAAAATTTCCCTTAGGAACAAAATGGCGGCGGTTTTTTCAAAATTTCCGCGCAAATTGCTAATATCTTAACTATTATTAACTATTTGAGGAAGCAACAAATATTTTTCTTGTACCGTTCGTTTCATTCCAGGCGCCGTATAGGGAAATAACACGGGAAAAGTGTTTTTATTTTTTGTTTGCTCCTGAAACTGGTTCCGGCCAAATCTGAGTGATACGGTCAATGGGCCTCAATGTCCTCTACGCATGAAAAAAAAATGGCCCTGAAATGCCCCCTTGTTAAAACGGGAGGACCGGTTGAAAATTGGAATTTTAAATTTCGCGGGCGTCAATTCAGCGCTGTTTGACATCTCCGAAAACTAAACTTCCAGGGACGGCTTTCACAATTTCTTGAGTTTTCGCTAACGTCATTTACTTACTTTCTTGGAATTTCTACAAATTATTGAGTGAATTCTGAGACGAAATAAATCGGCGCATTTTTGCAATAGTCCCAGAGAGTCTTGGTGTCAGAAACTTTACTAAAGAAAAGACACTATGAAGGTAACCTCACAAAAATTTTGTCTTTGTTCGCTACAACCAGGCCGCATTTATTAACATTTTAATTCTCGAGGTAAGTCTCTGTTTATAGTTAAAACTGTCTTAATCGTTGTTTTGCTTCAGTTATGAATATTTTCACTGGAATATCACAGACTACGAGAAGGGTTGGTTGAATGAGGAAATGGCCAATATTCAGTTACCATGAACCTGGTACCAAATTCTGTTAAAGAATAACAATATGGAGAGCCACTAAAGGCTAGGTAGCACAGAAGGTAAGGCGAAGGTCTTGCTTAAAAGTTGGTGTGTCGATAGACCTTACGAGTCACAGCGAAGACAAGGATGGTTCTGATATTTAGGGTGGATACGCCTTACGAAGCGCCTGTAAGGCTGATGGAAATGGCACCTGCAGTCTCCACTCCAAGGCCTGGAAGCTGGTGGTGATGGCCTTGCCTAGACTAGTGGCTTCGGCTGTGCCGAGGAATCTGTTGCAGGAGTTACCATGCCCTGCTTGTCCCCTGGGACAAGATGTGCCTTTGCCCCAACAGTTATTTAACCGCGGAGTGTGTGTTTGGAGTGTGGACGAAGATATGTAACTGGCTTGCCAAATTTTAATTGTTTTATTCTAAAAATGTTAATAATTAATAAAATAGCATACCTAGGTCTTATGGGCCTTATTTTCTAGATATTTTAGTGGATAATTCACAATTTAATGTTGAAATTTTGAATAATTTCTTGAATAATCAAATTAGCGATTTTATGACCGCTACATGCTGTACCGACTGCTCATATAAATGAAACAATATAACTTAGATAATTATTGTCACTACAATATCTCTTGAAGATAAACACATCAAAAATATAAGCAGCAAAAATTTTATTATTTACTTACTATTTATTTTATTTGTTATTAGACTGGACTGTAAGGTGAGAAAGTAATAACGTTCCTCGCGAGGAATCAATTTACAAAACAAATACAGCAAAACATAATTAAGGGGACGGTGGTAGGTTGCAAAATGTTCATGAATATTGGCCATTTCCTCATTCGACCAACCCTTCTCGTAGTCTGTGCTTCCAGTGAAAATATTCATAACCGAAGCAAAACAACGATTAAGACAGATTTAACTATAAACAGAGACTTGCCTCGAGAATTAAAATGTTAATAAATGCGGTCTGGTTCTAGCGAAGGAACCAAAGACAAAATTTTTGTGAGGTTACCCTCATAGTGTCTTTTCTTTAGTAAAGTTTCTGACACCAAGACTCTCTGGGACTATTGCAAAAATGCGCCGATTTATTTCGTCTCAGAATTCACTCAATAATTTGTAGAAATTCCAAGAAAGTAAGTAAATGACGTTAGCGAAAACTCAAGAAATTGTGAAAGCCGCCCCTGGAAGTTTAGTTTTCGGAGATGTCAAACAGCGCTGAATTGACGCCCGCGAAATTTAAAACTCCAATTTTCAACCGGTCCTCCCGTTTTAACAAGGGGGCATTTCAGGGCCATTTTTTTTTCATGCGTAGAGGACATTGAGGCCCATTGACCGTATCACTCAGATTTGGCCGGAACCAGTTTCAGGAGCAAACAAAAAATAAAAACACTTTTCCCGTGTTATTTCCCTATACGGCGCCTGGAATGAAACGAACGGTACATTACAACCAAGAAGAACATAGTATATTACTAAAATGAGAAGTATTTCATTTTAGTAATATACCGGGTGGTCGTTTTATCTTGAGACCGCAAGACGCAATATCGGAAAGAAACCATTTTAGAAAAAAATGTTTTGCATAAAAGTTTTATGACTTCGAGGGGGTAAATAGATGGCATCATCGCCATTTTGATTCAAGGTCATTTTCAAGGTCAAATGAAGGTAAATTTAATTTTTAACTTCTACGCTCAAGGCGGAGCAGTATATAAAATCGATCAAAAATTCGAAATTGAACTGACATCAAATCTTTACGTTTCGGGGTCCCAGGAACCCAAAAAACCTATTTTTGAAAAATGTGTGTCTGTGTGTCTGTCCGTGTGTCTGTGGACACGCTACAGCCGAAACTACTGAACTGATTTTGATGAAATTTGGCACACATATTCAGTGGGAGATTTGTAGGTGCTGATTAGAATCTGGGCTACACCGGCTCACGGAAAGTGCCTTTTTGGCACATCAACTTTAAGAATTTAAATACAAACCCCCATTTTTCGCATTACCATATGAATGCTCTTCAAATTCTGCTTCTAAAAATGTATTCACACTTGGGCCCTTTTGACCAAAATAATGGTGCCGTGAAAAAAAAACTATGCATAAATGTATATTTTTATTACCGGATTTGATAACTGATTTTTTTTCAAGCCAAAAACCTTAGTGCCATTTTTTCGAAAAATGTCATTTTAGTGGCAATTTATTTTATTGTCTGTGCGGGAGAGGAGCTGATTAGATTTTGAAGCCGATCAGTCAACCCGAAGTGCCCTTTTGGCATAGCAACTTTCTTATTTTAAATATTTAAAAATTTAATAAATGCTGCTGTTATTAATCCAATGCAGTGCGGCGTAGAAGTTCCTGCCGTCTCCGAGACCGCCTTTTTTTTTTTAAATGGAAACATTTTTTATTACAGATTCTTATTCCCCGTAAAAGAACAAACTACTCTCATTTAAACTATTTTTGGATCCGATGGATAGGTTGCCATAAAAAAAATGAAGTTGAACTTCATTTGACATTGAAAATGACCTTGAATCAAAATGGCGATGATGCCAGCCTCAAGTTAAAATGACCACTCGGTACATTACTAAAATGAAAAGTAATGGTCTTCTTGGTTGTAATGTGCAAGAAAAATAGTCGTTGCTTCCTCAAATAGTTAATAATAGTTCAGCTATTAGCAATTTTCGCGGAAATTTTGAAAAAAACCGTCGTCATTTTGTTCCTAAGGGCAATTTTTTTGGGCACTGCGGGTGAAATCACTTGTATTGGTCCCATGTACAACTGTGCCAAACGGCACCTTTGTAGAATGAAATGCAGTATTCGACCATATATTGTCGCGAACCGACTGGACTATTACAAAAAAGTGCATTTGAAATAAATAACTAACCTTGACCACAGAAATTCACACTGTACTGCAGTTTAGGTGATTTTACGTCGCACATTTGACAGTAGAGTCAAGTGCAAAATCATAAGCCAGTCATAGCAGTGTAATAGTTATTTATGATATAAGTGTTAAAAGTGGTATTTTATTTTGTGAGAAGGGAAGTTTGGGACCCGACGCGCAGCGGAGTGGCCCATCCCTTCGAACAAAATAAAATCACTTTTAACACGCATATCATACACTATTTTTTCTACAAACACGATTAAAAGCAAAAGTTTTCATAGGGGGTCATTCACGAAGGGCGATAAGGATCGATAACTAATTGCAATTTGCAAATTCGGATAAAGTAATTCACGAATAAATAACAGGAGTGTTTCCATGGTAAGAAACTGTCAAAGGTAAGAAACGATAAAAGTCATTCTCTAAACTTTGCAAGTAGTTTGCAAGCCCTCGGTAAGAGGTTGTACTCTGCGGTAGGTACGGACTTGCCGCAAAAACTTGTTATCTGATAAAAAACAATATTTTCTGTTAAAGAAATACGTAATACGTGTGTACTATCAAATATGGCGTTAAATCCAGCGGTTGCAGCAGAAATTTTTGATTTTGACGATTTTATATTTTAAGACACATAAGACCCAATGCATATTGGCGCAATTAATTAGCGAATTTTGACTAAAATAGTGATTTGATGTCAACAAAAATTCTTGTTATGGTAGTTTAAGACATTCTGAACAATGTTCCGGTGTTAACTCATTTTCCACCAAAATTGTAGATAGGCCTTTTAGGCTTAGGACGGCATAACTGCCTGTGTTAAATGCGGTCCCTTTAGTTCCCCAAAAATCATGTGTCTCCGGGCCTCCACTACCGTAATGAGTGTTTTTACCTCCGTAGAAGTAAAATTTTGGCTGCGTTTTCGTTTCTGGCCGTCACATTTCACACCGTGACCCATTTTTAGTAACTTGACACTGATGGTGACAATCAAATTTGCAAATATTGACATTTCCACTTTTTGTTGTCATGGAAAAACATTTTGTTATTAAAATTAAATTATACTACCTAATATGTCTTTACGTTTATAACTTTTGTTTACGATGTATTAATCTCTTTGTATTAACATTATTTTCAAGAAATGCCTTTCTGTATTGTTGTATCCACTATAGACATATGTCTGCTGGAAATAAACATATTATTATTATTATTATTATTATTATTATTAATAACCGCAAATAATTGCGGGTTCGATAAGGCCCGATAACGTCTCCACAATTTGCAAAAGTTTTGTGAATTGGGTTGCAGATTGGTAGTTAGGCGATTGTAAGACCCTTGCAATTTGCAGGGCCGATAACAAGTTGCATGGCAACTTTCGTGAATGACCCCCATATTTATTAGTTGAAAACGTCCATGAAATTCGCTGTAACTAAGGTATAGTGACAATTTGTTGCCGGGGCTTGTTTAATTGTTGTTGCATTGTCACTTTTAACACTGAGTGTTAAAAGTAAATCACTTTTAACATAAATGTTAAAAATAAATGACTTTTAATACTGGTATCATAAAATGTCATTTTTAACAATTGTCAACAAACGTTAAAACAACTGTTTTTAATAGTGTTTGTAGAAAAACACATTTATACAAACCGCATGACTTTTCGCATTTTGTATTATTAGTTATTACCAAATGATTTATCAAAGCGAAAATCATATGAAAAATTATGTAGTGTAAACACACTTTTCGCCTTCCACGTTAGCATTTTAGATTTATAGTGCCTCTTTTCATGCTATTTAATAAACTTTGTACCGTACGTTTCATTCCAGGCGCCGTATAGGGAAATAACACGGGAAAAGTGTTTTTATTTTTTGTTTGCTCCTGAAACTGGTTCCGGCCAAATCTGAGTGATACGGTCGATGGGCCTCAGTGTCCTCTACGCATGAAAAAAAAATGGCCCTGAAATGCCCCCTTGTTAAAATGGGAGGACCGGTTGAAAATTGGAATTTTAAATTTCGCGGGCGTCAATTCGGCGCTGTTTGACATCTCCGAAAACTAAACTTCCAGGAGCGGCTTTCACAATTTCTTGAGTTTTCGATAACGTCAATAATTACTTTTTTGGAATTTCTACAAATTATTGAGTGAATTCTGAGACGAAATAAACCGGCGCATTTTTGCAATACACCCAGAGACTCTTGGTGTCAGAAACTTAACTAAAGAAAAGACACTATATGAAGGTAACCTCACAAAAATTTTGTCTTTGGCCCTTCGCTACAACCAGGCCGCATTTATTAACATTTTAATTCTCGAGGTAAGTCTCTGTTTATAGTTAAATCTGTCTTAATCGTTGTTTTGCTTCAGTTATGAATATTTTCACTGGAATCACAGACTACGAGAAGGCTTGGTCGAATGACGAAATGGCCAATATTCATGAACATTTTGCAACCTACCACCGCCCCCTTAATTATGTTTTGCTATATTTGTTTTGTAAATTGAATCCTCGCGAGGAAATTTATTACTTTCTCACCTTACAGTCCAGTCTAATAACAAATAAAATAAATAGTAAGTAAATAATAAAATTTTTGCAGCAGCTTATTTTTGATGTGTTTATCTTCAAGAGATATTGTAATGACAATAATTATCTAAGTTATACTGTTTCATTTATGAGCAGTCGGTACAGCATGTAGCGGTCATAAAGTCGCTAATTTGATTATTCAAAAATTTATTCAAAATTTCAACATTAAATTGTGAATTATCAACTAAAATTTCTAGAAAATAAGGCCCATAAGACCTAGGTATGCTATTTTATTAATTATTAACATTTTTAGAATAAAAACAGTTAAAATTTGGCAAGCCAGTTACATATTTTCATCCACACTCCAAACACGCACTCCGCGGTTAAATAACTGTTGGGGCAAAGGCACATCTTGTCCCAGGGGACAAGCAGGGTATGGTAACTCCTGCAACAGATTTCTCGGCACAGCCGAAGCCTCTAGTCTAGGCAAGGCCATCACCACCAGCTTCCAGGCCTTGGAGTGGAGACTGCAGGTGCCATTTCCATCAGCCTTACAGGTGCTTGGTAAGGCGTATCCACCCTAAATATCAGAACCATCCTTGTCTTCGCTGTGACTCGTAAGGTCTATCGACACACCAACTTTTAAGACCTTCACCTTGCCTTCTGTGCTACCTAGCCCTTAGTGGCTCTCCATATTGTTATTCTTTAACAGAATTTGGTACCAGGTTCATGGTAACTGAATATTGGCCATTTCCTCATTGAACCAACCCTTCTCGTAGTCTGTGATATTCCAGTGAAAATATTCATAACTGAAGCAAAACAACGATTAAGACTGATTTAACTATAAACAGAGACTTACCTCGAGAATTAAAATGTTAATAAATGCGGCCTGGTTGTAGCGAAGAGCCAAATGGAGCCAAAGACAAAATTTTTGAGGTTACCTTCATAGGGTCTTTTCTTTAGTAAAGTTTCTTACACCAAGACTCTCTGGGACTATTGCAAAAATGCGCCGGTTTATTTCGTCTCAGAATTCACTCAATAATTTGTAGAAATTCCAAAAAGTAATTAAATGACGTTATCGAAAACTCAAGAAATTGCGAAAGCCGCTCCTGGAAGTTTAGTTTTCGGAGATGTCAAACAGCGCTGAATTGACGCCCGCGAAATTTAAAATTCCAATTTTCAACCGGCCCTCCCGTTTTAACAAGGGGGCATTTCAGGACCATTTTTTTTTCATGCGTAGAGGACACTGAGGCCCATTGACCGTATCACTCAGATTTAGCCGGAACCAGTTTCAGGAGCAAACAAAAAATAAAAACACTTTTCCCGTGTTATTTCCCTATACGGCGCCTGGAATGAAACGTACGGTACAGTAGATATACAACTAAAAAGTTTATATTACTGTCCAATTGACAGATTTTTTCTGTATGAAAGTTCGCTATAATACAGGTATTCTACTGTATAAATACTTTGCAACAGCTGTATACATGCTGTAAAAACGTAACAACCGAGTGTTTAGTTGTTTAAGTGTTGTAGGTGCAACTCTTATAAATTAGTTTTATAAGCTGCGCCTATTTTGGGTATATAAGTGCTGTTAAGTACTGAGTAATTGCTCTTACAGCTTTTTGATAAAACCTAAACCTTTATAAATTACTTGTATAGATGTTCTTGCAGCTTTTATAAATACGTTTGTATTACTTGGGCTTCTCTCAACCTTCTCTCAACCCTCTCTTAACCTTCTCCCAACCTACTTTCAACCCTCTCTTCACTTTCTCTCAAGCCTCTCTCCACCCTATCTCAACCTTCTTTCAACCCTCTCTCAATCTTCTCTCAACCCTCTCCCAACCTACTTTCAACCCTCTCTCCACCCTCTCTCTACTCTCTCTCAACCCTATCTCAACCATCTCCCAACCTTCTCTCAACCTTCTTTCAATCCTCTCTCAACCCTCTTTCATCGCTCTCTCTCCACCCTCTTTTCACTTTCTCTCAACCCTCGCTTCATCCATTCTCAACCTTCTCTCCACCCTATCTTAAACAGGGTTGCAAAAAAAAAAACAGTTTTTTTTCATTTTAAACAAAACGTTTTTTTTTGTTTAAAACATGTTTTTATTAAGAAGTAAAATTCCAACATTTTCTCGAAGTGGCTTGGTTAGATAATAAGAATAAAAATTCTCAAAGTCTTGCCACGTTATGTATTAAAAGTTAACAGCTACATGTTTCAAGAGCAGAGGCTCCCATCTTCAGGCTAGAGAGTAGACTAAATTAAAATTATGAAAATTTACAAATAAAACAGAGTTTACCTGAGGTTAAAGTTCAAAGGTTACATTGAAATTGTTTTTCACAAGATTTTTACATTTAAATGATGAAAGTGGCTGAAATAAAGTGAGTAAGTGTTCCGAGGGTCAACTTGCTGCTTTATCTCACTTTATTTCAGCCACTTTCATCATTTAAATGTAAAAATCTTGTGAAAAACAATTTCAATGTAACCTTTGAACTTTAACCTCAGGTAAACTCTGTTTTATTTGTAAATTTTCATAATTTTAATTTAGTCTACTCTCTAGCCTGAAGATGGGAGCCTCTGCTCTTGAAACATGTAGCTGTTAACTTTTAATACATAACGTGGCAAGACTTTGAGAATTTTTATTCTTATCATGTTTTTATTGTATTAATTTTTATGAAAATTGCATTTAAAAAAACAGTTTTAAACTTGTTTAAAACAATAAATTTTGTACATTACAAGCATCTGTAAAATTGTCCCCTCATGGACATAGCGCAGCATTGTTTGATTTAATTTAACTCTGTCAAAAAAGTCCATGTTGCACACATTTTTGAAAAGCTAATTTTTTTCTGCATTTTATGGTGTTAAAACCTAATATGGCGGCTATAAGAAAAAAAAAAGAAAATAGTTGACCGTCGTTGCTCAAAATTTAGAAGGCCTAGAAAGTGTGTGTCGATGCTGTTGAGTTGACAGCCGTCAAAAACATAAAAGTTCCAAGTTTCATTTAATTACCAACAATCGTTAGAAAGTTATGAATTTTTCTTTAAAATCGCGAGTTTCAATTTTTCCGGGATAACTCAGGAACGAATCAAGATAAAGGAGAATTCTTTGCAGAGTCCTAATCGGCCTGAAAAGACGCAACTAGAACAATTCATCGCCCTGTATATCTTATTAATCTTATATCTATCTAACATGATATGTGAATAAAAGTGAATCAAAAATTATCAAACTGGGTAGGTTAATCTCAACAATCATAATATTATTTAATAATACAATTTTCTTAAATATTGCCCTTGCATATTTTCTTATATGCGTCAATCGTGGCATATGATCATATATGAATTGTGAACGTATGATGAAGCTATATGAAGTATGAACTTAATAGAAATTTGAAATTTGACATGTATAAATTAAAAAAATCATTAAATAAAAAAAACACATTTAAAACATAGTTTAAAACATATTTGTTTAAAACGAACGGCCTTGTTTAAAACATGTTTAAAACACTTGATCAGAAACAAATGTTTAAAACATACCAACCCTGATCTCAACCTTCTTTCAATCCTCTCTCAACCCTCTTTCATCGTTCTCTCCACCCTCTCTTAATCCTCTCTCAACCTTCTCTCAACCCTCTTTCAGCCTTCTCTCAACCCTCTATCCTCTAAAGAAACCTCACCTCTGTTATTTCTCCAGTCCCTTGACCCTCCTCCCATTGGGGGTCCCCTGTTGTCACGTCTATCGCGCCACATCCCTGCCGGTCGCGGAGAATGCCAGTTCTGACGTGGAGGTCCTCTATCATACCTGTTGTGGTAATTTCTGTCACGATAATTACCACCCTGGTAGTCGTTTCCTGTTAAAAAACTCGATAGAATAACAACCAAAACAAAAAATAGAAGAATTTACGTCTGTTTTGCCATCTGCGTCTATCGTCGCGATGACCGAATCTTCTCTGAATGCCGTAACCAGCCTCGCGTCCCTGGGTGTTGTACTTCTGGACCAAAGTTTTGGCATCCTCTTCGTTCGCCTCGGCATAGACGACCTCATCTAGCCATTCTCCTTTCTGAGGTAGGCTCATGTTGGCTACAAAATGTTCATCCCTATTATGGGGTGCCAAAACATGGAACTGCAATAGTTTCCGCGCGCATTGTCGAAAAATTATTACAGCCGCTTGATGGAAGTATGCGCTGACTGTCATCGCTTTTAATGAAAATAATTCGTGAAGCTGATGTAATTTAAAAGAAAAATAATTTCTTCTGAAGTAGATACCCACTCTTTTAAATTTTAAATGTAGTATGGAAGTTCGCAGAAATGATGGTGAAAACCTACGACTTTAAGTACTGTCAGGAAAAATACTAGGGTGAGAAAACATTGTTAATGGTTGAAGAATCCTTGTCGCTGCTTTAAATGGCCATCAGCAGATCTCTTTCGTGCAGAGGTTCCAAATCAAGTTTCGTGAAAGATAAATCCAGTTTTGTTTCACCGTTTCTGTCCACTTTGCTTATTTCGATTTGACTGTATCCATCAGCAACTATAAATAGGTTTCCACTATCATGTTCAAGCGAAGTTCTAGGTTTTAGTTTTTAATTTCGCGCAAGCGCCCCAAAATTAGTTAAAGTTTTATTCTCAAGAGATATAACTAAGAGTGTTGTGTCGAAAACCGCGACCTCTTTCGTTTTTGATTGTGGCAGTGAAGAATTTTTAATTTTTCATTGTCACAATCGAATCATTGCCCTCAAGAGATATGTTAGAGTTTTCACTGCTCTTAAGCTAGTTTCATTTACAAATCAGTTGCAAGTAAACCTATAATGCTAAGAGTTTAGTGGATGTAAAAATGACACACCGCCTCTTAGTGTTTGTCACATTTATCAAATTCACCTTATCAAAAACAGCACGGAATTATGGGTTAACTGATCTTTGCAGTTTACCTTTTTTGACAACAAGCCTCATGTGATAATTTTTTTTTTGGCGTCACAGATAAAAGATGGCTGTAGAGTGTACGTAACCATAAGGTGCTTTCGATTTACACATTTATCTGAGGAGCCCCCGCTAATCTCCGCAATTTGATTATCATGGGCCCGCGACCATAGGCAAATAACATGGAAAAATTAATTATATTTTTTTCCTGTTCCCGAGAATTTACTCCAAAAGTTTTTGCGTGTGTGGAGGGTAGTAGTATGGAACTAGCGTGTTAATAGAGTGCCAGATCGCCTAGAACGTGTCACCCTATGGGAGTTTGAAGAGTAAAAGCTGAAACCTTCAGAAAATATTGGCATTTATTTTACGAAACTTAAACCCAAAGTTGCCCAAAAATTGCCCTGGGTAAAAGGGCGTTATTCAAAATTTTCGAGTTAATGGCCGGTATGAATAAACGGTAACAAAGCTTTTGCTTATAGTTCTATCCTTTTCTCGTACACGAAGAACTTATATTTGCATCATTTGTTAATGGGAGTATGAGCATCTTGTAACACTATTCATATCAGCCATTGGCACCAGTCGATGTTGTCTGACACATTTTGCCAAATATTTCAACAAATGTTTGGTACCCGTTTACCCACAAAAAAATAAAACAATTTTGAAAATATATTGGCTCTTATGGGGCTTAGGAATTCCCGACGCCCGTATCTCCGTTCCACAACGGTGAAAAATTCGCACTCAATGGCTGATATGAATAAACGGTAACCGAGCATTTGCTCATAGTTCTATCCCTGTCTTAGTCAAGAAAAACTTGTATTTGTATCCTTTATTAATGCAAGGATGAGCATCTTGTAACACTTATTCGTACCAGCCAATGGCCGGTATGAATAGGCCGGTATGAATAAACGGTAACAAAGCTTTTACTTATAAGTAGTTCCATCTCTTTCTCCTGCACGAAATAGTTATTTAACGAACAAGAGTGTTAATGAGTGCGATTAATAATCGAGAGATTTTAACGCGTGAGCGCAGCGAACGCGTTAATGATAGAGATTATTAATCGCCTATTAACACTCGAGTTAGTTACAATATTTT
This sequence comes from Pycnomerus fuliginosus, assembly GCA_963924575.1. Classification (NCBI taxonomy): domain Eukaryota; kingdom Metazoa; phylum Arthropoda; class Insecta; order Coleoptera; family Zopheridae; genus Pycnomerus; species Pycnomerus fuliginosus. The sequence goes on along the minus strand of OZ004618.1, from coordinate 32,626,039 downwards.
TCCGTGGATTGTATTATCATTAAATTGGCGAAATTTGTTTTTCAAAATTGCGTTTGATAAACGGTTATGCAACCAAACATGCATCCAATTTAAAAAGTGCCGAAGCTCGATGAACAGAACGTGAGATGTCAATTGCCTTGCCAAAAGCACAGATTCTGAGTGTCGCAGTGCATTTTTCTTCTCGCACCATGAAATGAAATTGGCATAAGTTTTTTCATAAATTTTACAGCTTTTTTCTGGAAACAAACTTAAGTTCGCAAGATCTGAACTTACTAGCACTTCAGGTGGTGTTAAGTTAAGATTCTGAGTATCCATTGATGGGACTTTTATTTAAATTTGTAGATTTTGAAAATTTGACAGATGTCACTTAAATTCTTGTTTATTGTCAGGACATGTATAGTTGATTGCCTATACTAAAATCGTTGATTAATAGAAAATCGTGCATTAACAGAGCCTATTAATGCACGATTTTGTATACATTAACGAAACCCATAAATGAACAATTCACGGAAAAACTTATATTTGCATCCTTTGTTAATGTGAGTATGAGCATCTTCTAACACTTTATTCATTCCACCCAACGGCCGGTATGAATAAATGGCAACAAAGCTTTTGCTTCTAGTTTTATCCTTTCCTCGTACACGGAAAACTTGTATTTGCATCCTTTGTAAATGTGCGTATGAGCATCTTGTAACCCCGGCTATTGACTGGTATGAATAAACGGTAACAAAACTTTTGCTTTAGCTCTATCCTTTTCTCGTGCAAGAAAAACTTATATTTGCATCCTTTATTAATACAAGTATGAGCATCTTGTAAAATTTTATTCATACCCTAACGTAAACATCGAATTCACCAATTCTTTTGCGACATTTTGACTTGTAGCCACCCATATGCTATTTATAAATTGCCACCTTATACCGAATAAGTATTGCCTATACGACCTCATTTTACAAATGCAAAAGTTTTGTGCAATTTGGAGCCCGCTTCGGTTCTCGTAACCGTATTATCAATATCTTCCTCCTCAATTTCAAATATCGACGAAGAAAGTTAAGACACCGAATAAATCCATTTATAATAAAAATGTATTGTGTATTTTATCAACCGGGGCGGAGTTCCGCGTTATCATTGTAGTTTTTTGATAATTACTGCGTGATGTTTACAGTAAAAGTTAATTTAAAGGCACTGTCGTAATCGAAAGAGGTCGGCCTTCAATTTTGGAAGACGTATTTTTAGATTTGAGGTGTCGTTTGCGAGATGAGTGCGAAACGGCAGAAAGTTAAAAACGATCAAATTTTCACCGGTATTTTTTTGTGGGTAAGCGGGCACAAAACATTTATCGAAATATTGGGCAAAATATGATAGACAACATGGGCTATCGGCTGGTACCAATAACTCGAAAATTTTGAATAACGCCCTTTTGCCCAGGGCAATTTTGGACTTAGTTTAATAAAATATAAGCTAACATTCTGTGAAGGTTTCAGCTTTTACTCTGCAACTCCCCGCAGAAATGTTTTCTAGGCACTTTATTCGTGCCTGAGCCAAAGATTCCTGAGCACTATACTATGCACCTCTTGAGTTTTTTTTTTGATCATCATACATAATGATTTTTTGAAAATTTAATTTTAAACAAGTTTAAAATTTTGCGGGTTCAATCGACACTCTTCGGCAGTTTTCGACTCCAGGATCAAACCAATTTTGTTTCGTGTTGACATTTGTTCGATAATATGTATAATTAATAATAATTATCGAAAAACATCTCAAGAAGTACAGGCCAGTCCATACTACCTTCCACACTCGCTAAAAGTTTTGAAGTACAGTTTCAGGAGCAGAAAAAAAAATTTAATTAAATTTCCCAAGTTATGCCTGTCGCGTGTCGGTGATACACCTGGTATGTACAAATACCGGGTGACTGGCACGTACCGGGTGACAACAAGACCATGTACGCCCGGTATATTTCAGTTTTTTGGAATCTAGGGGTCATTCTGCGTATTGCAGTGTCATTTCTTGTTTTTGGAGAAATTTTGTTGTGGATCTAGAGTGCTGCGATAGGCTTTTTTTGTCTTTAATGGAGGTCAGCATTCTCATAAAATTAATAACATTTTGTCTCGGTTCATTTAAGCCTTATTCATAGGGCTCAAAATATGAAAAAACATTTTCCGCGGATAACAATTTTTTTTCAAATGGTACCTTGCCGGTACACCAAATCCATGAAAACATAATTTTTTCTGCGTTCAATGATACCAGGACACCACATTAATTTGGCATTTTTGTCCACAAAAAATGAGTACTTTTCCAGAGATCCGCAACCTTCGGCGAAACGAAAGACAAAACTTAATAAAATGACACTATAACACTTGGAATGATTCCTAGATTTCAAAAATATAAAAATGTAAGTACTGGGTTGTCTACATGATAATAGGTTTGTTGTGGCAGCCATCAGAAATGGTTGGCAACCGGTCAACGCGTGCGCATTAAAGCTTTTGTGTTTCTACAGCAGCACTGATTTTTTCTGATTGATCAGTAAAATGTTCTTGCAGTTTACATCTGATAGCCTTGAACAATTTCTGATCATCAGACTTAGTCGAACCTAAGCCTTTCCGACCTCCTACCGTTCACTTTGAGCATGCGCAACTCGGATGATAAAAAGGACAAAAAGTTCGAAGGTGAAAAAGAAGTACCAAGTCAGTCATCCAACCTAACCTCAAACACTAATTTTACATAGTTTTTGCCGTTGTGAAAATAGGTATATAGAAAAAAGCTCAAGCAGTAGTAGCAGTAGTCAGGATATAGGGACATTAGTGTTATCACTGTTACCAATACAGACGCTTTTAGTGCCAACGAAATTGCGATTTTTGCAAGGACAAAAGTACCGACGAATCTACAACGATCTTGGTTCGCGCAAGCGCATAGCACTTCAAACTCCAACTATCAGAAACTTGGTGCCAAAACAAAACTAATATCACCGCTTTGGTTACAATTGCGGCAGTAATAGTAATCGTTGTCGTCAATGGTTCTCAACACTGCTTTGGCCCCTGCCATATATTGGAAAAACTCTCAATAGATGTCGCGGAAGTTTTTAATAAGGCGAATTGATAGTTTCACAAAATTAATCTTTCCACTTGGATGTCAAAGTAGATTCCTAGCTCATCCATCCATCATTTTCACAATTCCCCGGATGTTTTGTCGTTTTCTTAGCAGTAAGCAATTTAGCAACTTTTAAGCTCAAAATATGTCCAGTATAGACAGTAGTAGGGCCTACCTAAAATTAGTTCCAACAAGTGCAGCTTTTTCTAGTAACAGTTGACGACAGAAAATTAAAAAGCGTTACAATAGTATATTAAAAAACACGTTTCATAAGGCCAATTATTATCGCATGAGGATGTTTGGACAACGAGGGCGAAAAGCCCGAGTTTTACAAAATCCGAGTGCGATAAGAGCCTTATGAAACACGTTTTTTATACAATTTTTTCTATTTCGGATACCCAACTTGTTAGAACAAAATTGGTTTTTCATTTTCAAAGACAGAGGTCAATGTTCGCTTGACAGTTGGCGATTGTTGGACACAATCGTTGTCTAGGTTACGATGTAAACAAAAGCCGTGCTCTAATAGAGCACATTAAAGAACGCGTTTGAGTGCTATAAAGTGTTCATTAGAAAACCGAAATAGAAAAAGTCTTTTTAAAAACATACCTAACAGATCTCTTGATTATTTCTAAGAAGATTCAATAGATCACTATGATCAAATAGTTCAATTTGGGGGGCATCCTATCCTACATTTTCATTTATTCGAAAAACGCATGATGGGTATATACTTCATAAAAATTGAAACGAGACTGCGAAAAATACAAAAAAAAACGATGACATGAGTGTGCAGGTGGGATATTACACAAGTAATGAAACGAATAATAAAGTACACGTCATGTACCTTTCATTTCAAGTACGGCGCTATCGGGAACGTCTTTACCGTCCTGAGCCTCTTGCAAAGATTGTCGTTTAGCTTGTTCTTCGTCTCCTACTACAACAACGACAGCACGCCTCTTGAAGCCCTCAAATGACCGCATTTTGCGGCGCTGGGCCGATGGGAACACGTTTGTCTGCCACAACGCTCAGTATTATAGAAACGTTCATTTTTAAATCGTTTCGAGAGAGAGTGAAAACCTCTCCCGACATGTAAATCGTGTAAAGATATTTTTTAAGGCGACTTATACATATGTGGCTCTGTAATTCATAGTTTTAATCATTGTGTTTCGTTGTCCACACGCTTAAGTCTATCACGTACCTTTTCACTGATGATTTACGTTGCAATTTACGTATTTCCGTCGTTTCGCAGAATCGAATATTCGATCGTTAATATTGTTATGCGGGTACGCAACACACAAGAAAATGTTTGTACCACCATCGAATTATGTACATTTAAGTGAGGACACAATGAATTTATAGGAAGACATGTCCTACTTATATTCATACACGTGAATGATTGTATAGAATGAGATTTATTTAAATGGGGCGAATTGATTGGATTCTAATAAAAACAGTAGTTATTTCATGAAAATACGTAAAATGATTTCCTTGGGCAGAATTTATTTTCAACATAGCCTGCAATCTTTAGGTTAACCTACATAAACAATGTAACTCGAGGATCTGTAAATAAGATCGCCATTCTTAGTTGTTGGGCGAAATCCAAGTCCACACAATTATGGGCAACATCTAGGAACGGAGATAATCGCAGGATGCATGCATTTTAATCCATCCGGTTCTCAGTAGGTCGTTTTCTTTCTTGAAACTTGAGTAAGCACAATTAGCTGACAGCAACAACCAGTGCATCAGTGAATACTCGCAATTTCCGTTTGGCACCTTCAGTTCACAACAAGAAAAATCTCGTCAGTTCATATTTTATTTCAAAACTGGCATCGACAATACTTTTAAGGGCTATTTAAATAATCTCTGCTCAAGGAAAAGCTCATTGCGTAGTACGTAGGTATAGTTCTAATAATTAACATTTCGGGTTAGGGTAGTATGTGCAAAAGAAAGCGTTGGAAAACGTATGGCATAGCCTTGTAGTTGCGTTGAAGTTGAACGTCAGGGAAAGAAAGACAAGTAGCCATGATCTTAATAATAAACAGAATGTTCTCATTCTTTGAAAAATTGTGTTAAAGGTGCACTTAAGCAATAAAACAACTTTGCCTAAATAAAAGGGTAAAAAATTCTAAGAACAATGGTTATCACAAATTTTGTTTATCACAAATGGTTTTTGAGCTACAGCAGCTTGAACCGTAGATTGTAAACGTGATGACGTCATCGAGGCGCTGTACGCCCGCCTCCCATATAAACAATGCAGTTTTGCCGCTCATTCCGCTTAGTTTATTAATCCCTCCGTAGCTGTTTCCTTCGTTTTAATAGCAAATTCGACCTCAAAAATATCAACTGATAATCTGCCTGTGCTTCTTAGTTCGACGAATTACTTTTTTTTCTGTTAATTTCGAGTTGCTTTAATCGAACGTTTTTCACCGGTATGGTGTCCTGTTGTACGGCTGCCATAATAGTCACCAAAACGGGAGGGAACTTTCCTTCACATTTAATATTTTTCCGAATCGAGAATACCTAGTCAATGTGACACGGTTCGTCGGAAGCAACTTTTACTCGGAAAGCATTAAAATTAAAATCAGTATCTCGATTAGAATTAGTTTTATGTAATAAGATATAAATTAAATATGATCATTTCATTAGATGAGAGAAAACAGCGAGGAAAATGGCTAATGTTGGCATAATAGAATTATGAATACGATGCACCTGACATGTGTGCCAGTTGCGTATAAAAAAAAGGCAGCAGAGAAGCGGCTGGAACCTCCCCAACGCATGGGTCTTTGATTTCCGTGACTTGTGTTTAAGATTTTAAAGTTGATATGCCTAAATGGCACTTCCCGTGGACCAATTGCTCCCAAAAGCCTTTCAGTTCTTCAATGGGTTACCTAACCTCCATGTACCAAATTTCGGACAAATCGATCCAGTAGTTTGGGCTATAACGTGGTTTCAGTGTTATTACAAAATTTCGATTTTTCTACCCAAAAATGCGAATAAATTTTATCTCATTTAAAACCAGAATTTGAAGACCTTTCTGATGATAACAATAAATCTTTCAAAAAGTTGTTTTTGATGGGTGAATGAGAGAATAATTTTAAGTTTCGAAATTGGTGTGCCAAAACGGCACTTTCCGTGGGCCGATTGAATCCAAAATTTGTTCAACTCTTCGACGTGTAATACAATCCCCATGTGCAAAATTTCAGACCAATCGGTTGAGGGGCTTGGGCTGTACCGCGATTTTAAAGTCCGAAAAAAATCATTTTTTTTTTAATTTTTGGTCAAAAGGGCACTAAGAATGAATACATTTTTAGACGCAGAATTTGAAGGTCTTTCTTATGGTGACGTGAAAAATGGGGGTTTACATTTAAAATTTAAAAGTTGATGTGCCAAAATGGCACTTCTGGTTGCACGATTGGCTTCAAAAGCTTTTCAGATCTAAGTTGGGTTATCACATACACACGAACCAGATTTCAGCCAAATCGGTCGAGTAGTTTGGGCTGTGGCGTGTTTACGAACGTACGAACGTACGTACGTACGAACGTACGTACATACATACAGACACATTTTAAAAACCACTTTTTTGGGTTCCTGAGACCTCAAAACGTATAGATCCGGTCTTATCTCGAATTCGAAAATTTTAGTGATTGCAGTAACCTCCCTTTTTTTTAAATGGTGAAGTGGAGTGGGGAGGTTAAAAAACCGACAGTTACAAAAACGGCTGGAACCTCTACCGGTGGATCTTTAAATTTGGGTGATATATCGGTAAATGATTGTCCACTCAAATGGCAACATTGCACAATAATGTATGCTTTTGAACGTAAAATTCACCAAATTTCATTTCATGGAGTAATTCTTTACAGCCTCTCATTAGTAGAGCAGTACAAAATATATATTTTTTAAATCAAACAGTTGACATATTCATTCACAAAGTGCAATAGGGTCTATTGTGAAACTCTCCATTTTCCACAACCACAAGTGTCATCGTGGATGTCGTATGGGAACCTATTTCTGACAAAAAAAAACTGCTTCGGAAACTACCGAACCGATTTGGCTGAAATATGGAGAGAAGCTTGGATGATATTTAGTTCTTTTTGGGCATATACACTTGGAAATTTTACACATATGTAGGTGGGTATATGTAAATCTCCACTTTTGCCATTACCTTACAAAGATTCTGCTTTTAAAAACGTCGATAAGTTTTCGAGTTGCGGCAAAAAATCCAAGAAAATTGGAGAAAACAGGCAGAAAGCAACGGACACAGTGAAAGACTAATGACAAAAGTGACAGTTACCACAGTTAAAGAAGGTAATGTCGGCAAAAGTGTCAAATATGTGACTGTTAACATTATTTGTAAGATTAATTTTATTCCACGAATCTACTATAAGGTCGGGCATAAATTATTTTCCCGCGAAATAGCATCGTTGAAAAAAAAACTGGTGGAAGCACGAATCGCTCATCTAATGAATATCATATTATTTAGATTATTTTTTAAGGTAAAACAAAATCTAATCAAGAAACTGATTTTAATTTTGATGTTTTCCGATCGACAAAAAATAAAATCAGGTGAGGACAATTTTTTTGAACTAAAAGTCATTTCCGACGAACCGTGGTGACCACAACCGCTTCCAATAAACAATCATGTTCGCAGTCATTTTCGCCCCTTAGAGCGCCTTCTTGTTGGAGTTGTTTTCTCTTCTCTGCTTTCAACTTTTCCATTTCCTTAGTGGAAAATTTAGGCTCAAACGCGTAAGCCATGCTGTTCGAATTTAAACCACATTTAAACTGCACGTAAAGACCAAGCACGCGGCTGGGCGTCTGGGCTTCTACGCCTCGATGACGTCACACCGTTGTAGGAATAAACATATTTTCTGTTATTATTGTTAGTAGCACATTAATTTTTTGGCCATTATTCTTAGAAAAAGAATCTCTATATCTATTATTTGAACTAAGTACTTTAAGCTGAAAAATGAAACCAAGCTTCATCGAAAGAGAAATGTGAGTTCAAGAATATTGTTATGGTTTAAAGGCAATGTCACGAGATGAACGAAATTTTAAAAATCAGCTAAGCTGATGAGATTATGTTTTAATAAGATGGCCTCCCTAAAATTTTTTTGGCTGACGACCGACTTCCGAGCATTTTCAATCGACGCTGCAGGTGTGCGTGACGTCACGTTAGTTCGACACCGAAACCGGTTCGAGGTTTTTTGAATAGTGACTCGAAAGATTCAGGTAATGTGCTCATATGACCAATCTTCCGGTAGAGGGCGTCAAAATTCTCTGTCACTAAGGTCACTGGATTTCTCTCTTTGGAGAGGTACTGCAAACGGGTTGGAGATATAACAGGAAACATATGTCTTTCTCTTTTAAGTTTGTACGAAAATGACCTCAAGTTGACAGTTGTTTGTAAAATAGCTGCATAGTGCTTACAAAGACTATTTTTGCTTATTTTGCAGAATATTTCCCATATTGTTATGTCATGATTTTATAGTGGATCCCTTTATTAACCGTTTCGTGTTAATTTTTTGTGGTTTTGGGTTTTCTTGCAACAATTGGTTTCACAAAGACTAAATCAAGTTAATTTCGTTTTATTGTTTAAATACAGCAGCAGTGCAGCAACAACAATATGCTTGAATTTAGCCCCAACTAACTATAAACACTCATCACTGTTTATAATTAAAAAATTCGAAGTTAATGCACTTTATTTGCGGTCAAAATGAGTAAGACAAAATCACCATCGAACGGAACTTTATTTTTACTTGGAGGACCTCTGAGTTTTAAGGGCTGCAAACCGCACGTTTTTTTTCGTCAAAGGCACAGGCAATCAGGCGTACAGGCGTCCTTAATTTTTCTATAAACACCACAAAACACGTACTTATGAAAACCACGTAACCCATCGATCAGATACATATCTTCTCGGTAACCGACGTTGGCTATTTAGTGGCATTTCGTTTTGTTTCCCCAATTAATAAAAATATTATTAATACAAATTAATAAACGATAAATCAACAACTGTCAATATCAGTCAACTGCAAACTGGCAAATAATGCCATTGTCAGTGTCAAAAAATAACAATGGAAGCAAGTAATTTCTCTCTTACTTATTGTAAGGGTATGTTTTGTCTTTTTTATATTTGTCCACACATCCGGTTGATTGCCGTATCTCTCCAAAGAGAGAAATAAGCTTTGTTATCTAAGGCAATCCGTAGAAGAAGAAAAAGGAGACTTCTATTCTAGTATGGACGCTACAGTGAAAGAAAATCATATAAACCAGTGCTCAAAAAACCATGACTTATGAATAATGTTTATCTACACAAAATACAAGCTAAGCCGCACGTTTTCCGAACTTTTTTTGCTTACCCTAAAGTGAAACCTAACGCACAGAAGAAACGTTTTGAGACGTCATTAATGCCCCATGTTAAATAAGTCTCCTCTTAAAAAAAATCTTTTACCTTTGCCAAGCAGAAATAAGAAATCGACGTCTCATTATTCAAAAATACTTACAGCACATCGAGCTACGGTTTTCCACATTTGACTCAACTTACCACAAAAACGGTGATTCGAAGAAGTCCCATTACTTACAATTTGAAACTCAGTCAACCAGTAGGTTACGAATGCGATCGCTTTATGGCAATTTTAATTTACCTGATCAATGATGTAGTTCCTCCTGCGGAGGGCGGCGACCTCGCAGAGTTTGTTCAGACACTTCTGCAGCTTGTCCAGCAAAGTGTTCCAGCTCCCCTTGAATTTGCTCTTGAGGGCATCTCCAGAAACCTGAAATTATAGGTAACCATTGTTAAGCCAGCTGAAAAATAAATCTGAAAGACAGTTAAATCATTGTTTAAATTAAACTATCATCTCTTGACGGATTTTATTAAAGAGAGTCTATGCAATTACAGTTAATACTATTGCAGTAATGTAAATTTTACGTCGAAGAAATTACACATGCGAATGAAATTGTCTTCCACATTCTCTCAAAGCTTATATCTAATGGCCCATTACAAAACGACATACAAATTGGAAACTTTCCGGGAAGAAATCAATCCCTAAAAATAAACTTTCCCGGAAGCTTTTTGGGCAATATTTCCGGGAACATTCCCACATTTGAATATAATATATCGCTGCTAAATGCGCAGACGCAACACTGTTTTCTAAATTTTGATGCGCAGTGTCAATATGGTGTCATGTCATGAAATATTGGGAAAATTGGAAACTTTCCGGGAAGAAATCTATCCCTAAAAAGAAACTTTCCTGGAAGCTTTTTGGGCAATATTTCCAGGAACATTCCCGCATTTTAATATAATAATATAGCAAGTTTTCGCGCCTAAAGAAAACCGCATCAAAATCATGGGCCATAAGAAGATTTATATGCCCATTTCAGAAGTGCTGCTGTAGGGGGTAACAAGACGAAAATATCATTGCATTTATTAAATATAATAGAAACGAAAGTATACTCTATACAGGGTGTTGCCAATTTCATTGCCCACTATTGAGATCTCGGAAACCATTAGAGTTAGAAAATCGGTTAAATTAGAAAAAAGTTGCGTTTTTTGAGGGTGATTAAGAATCTGTAAAGAATTCTTCTATATTTTGATTCGTTACTGAGTTATCCTGAAGAGTCTGAAAATCGCGATTTTAAAGAAAAAATAATATCTGCTTAACAGTTGATGCTAGGCAAATGAAACTTGAAACTTTTATGTTTTTGACAGCTGCCAATTCAATGGCATTAACAGACATTTGCTAGGCCTCCTAGATTTTGGGTATCGACAGTCAACACTGGATACACAAAAAAATTTGCTTTTATTAATGTAACCAACTTTTTTGAGAGATCGTCAAAATTTGAAATTTTGCGTGAATAATTTGTATAATCAGCTTAGGGAAAAAGTACACTGACTTTTTCAAATTCTTATGACATTTGAAAGGAATTGAATTGAGCGATAATAAAACACGTCTTGGCATCGTGTGACTCAAGCTTTGGATTTTTTATTTCAAAAGGCCCGGATTGGTTACATTTTTGAAAAGCCGATTTTTTTGTGTGCCTAATGGTGTTAAAACCCAATCCCAAGCCCATAAGAAAAGAAAAGTTGACTGTCGTTACTCAAAATCTAGAAAGCCTAGAAAGTTGTTGTCACTGCCATTGAATTGACAGATTATCAAAAATATAAAAGTTCCAAGTTTCATTTAAATAGAATCAAATGTTAGGGAGTTTTTTTTCGGAATAATTCAGCAACGAATCAAGATATCGAAGAATTTTTTACGGATTCTTAATCACCTTAAAAAAGAGTAACTTTTATCTAATTTAACCGATCTTCTAACTCTTAGTTTCCGAAATCCCAACAGTGGACAATGAAATTGGCAACACCCCGTACACTAAAGTGACATTTTTTAAATTTCTAATTGCAGTTGGCGGTGCCCGGGGTGACTCATGCCGAAACTTAGTTAGGTTATGTCAAAAAAGTTGACAAACACATCCAACTAGAATCTGAGATTTAAAAAATGTCACGTTATTAGAATTAATACTGTTTCTATGGTGAATTTGAATTAGCTTATGTTTGCTATAAAACACGCCATTCCATAAAAGCCGTCGCCCATGACAACGTGTTTTAAGGCTAATAAATCAAAAAAAAATTGGCAATGACAAGAAAATTCAAAAGAAATTTTAAAAGATCGTGTTAGTATTAGAAAAAAATCATGAAGACAACATGATTGTGCTATCTCGGCCTATTATATTTTCGCTCCTAACGTCGCTCAAATAAAAATATCTGCACCTATTTTTTATACAATTTATATTTAAAACATTCTTTGAGTTGAGGCCATCCAGAAAATGTGAACAAAAAAAAACATTGATCACTCGGTTTATTGAAATTTTGAAAATTTCTTTAGCTAGGGGAAATTTATTGTCTTTCGGAAACGTATTTGAAAATTTCCGGGAAAATATCGGAAATTTTTCCTAAAAAATAAATTCCCGGAAATCGCCCATCTCTACTTGAAATTCACTTTACCAATTAATAAAAAAAGCATATCAAGGTCATTAAAAACCGAATAGTTTTATGGACACACACACACTCTCCCTGACCAAAGAATTACATCTCACTAACACTAACACTAACATCTACTTACTTCCAATGAAATGTTAAATATAACGCAGTTAAGGCATATAATGCTCTTCCTAAAAGCTTTAGGGATTGCTCAAACATATTAAAGTTTAAAAATATGGTCAGAGTTTTTATTGACTCATCTCTTTAAAAATTTTGATGATTTTCTATGTAATAAATGTCTAGATGTTTAATTGTTTATTGTTTACAGTATACTTATTTTGAGATTGACGTGCCACATGTACCCAGTGTATCGAATGGCAAAAATAAATTATTATTATTATTATTATTATTATAACGATAGTTTAAACGACGTATAATATAAACTAGGCCGCGTACATTGAGTGAGATCTAACTCTAACAAAAAGTCTCGACGTGCCATTCAATTTTCACGGCCTTCTTGGTTGTTTATTGCCGTTTTTTATTGATTGCCCTGGAAATCAAAGTGTACTTACCGTCATTTTCTCCAAAAGATGGGTGTTACCCAGAAGCGTGTATTTCTTATCCGGATTTGCAGCAATGTACTCCTGAACCCAATGAGTTTTACCTGACGCTGGCAAACCACACATCAGGATGACCTTGAAAAAAAATAAGTTGGAAAAAAAACTATGGCGAGGAAGTGAATACCTCGCATTCATTTCGAGTTTCAGGCCGGAAGGGACCAGCTATCTTGTCCTCGATTTTGTCCAAAAATTCGTAGTCGGAAAGCTCATCTGGATTGGAGAACCAAACTTCCTCCCTGCTGCCCAAATTGAACTCAAACGAGTAATTTCTAGAAAGGACGTGAGGAAAGAGTGCAAAATCTTCAGGTAGCTCTGATTTAGGCACAGTAGTGGCCACTGGTTGAACCTCCCCATTTACAGTGTAAGTGATGGTGACATCATCTTCGTCGATGCTCTAAAATATTGGCAATAAAAAAAATCAGTTTTAAGAAATAAAGTACCAGAAAACTTCCGATAACGTCACCAACGCCAAACTTCACCCCATAGTCAACAAAAGTCTTCTCAGTTACAAATTTTCCACTGGATTCATACCCATAGGAAAATTTGTCTTCGCCAAGTTGGAGGCCCGTGCTAAGCAAGGACCAGCCTACTCTAAACAAGTGAGTTGGAATGGGCTCAACTTCTTCCTCCTTTTCCGGTTTTGCTTCATTTTCTTTATCAGCTTCAGCTTCCTTTTCCTTTTCAGGTTCAGCTTCCTTTTCTATGTCATTTTCTTTTGCACTTTCATCTTCTTTCTTAACTTCATCTGCATTTTCTTCACTCACACGTTCCGCTTGCTCTTTATTCTCATCAGTTTCCATTGGTTCATCGGCTTTAGTTTCACTCTCGGTATTTTCACCTTCAACCTTCTCCTCTGGCTTGTCTTCTGCATCATTCTCGGTTTTTTCACCAGCTCCGTCATTTTCTTCTTTTGTTGTAGGTTCATCCTTGTCTTCGTCGTTTTTCTTCCTATCAGGCTCAGGTTTTTTCGGAGATCTGTGGTCTCTTCGGTGCTTTTCATAGTATTTTGAGAAGTCTTCCCATTTCAACTCTTCGGTTATTTTGACTTCAAAGCAAGCCTAGGTAATTTAATGTGGATTAAAATTGTATTATGTAACAATGTTATCAAATAAAGTTGTTTAAAGGCATCTTGTGATAAGTTATCAATTTCTTGTTATGAAGAGTTAATTTATAAGCAAACAAATGACAAATTGTTTATGTTTTTTATCAAAAAATCAGTTCAGTACCTTTCCAGAATTAACGCCATGAGTGGCTCTCACTCCAGCCCAAGCATAACCGAATGCACCGTCATGATAGGGCTTTGCTGATAAGAACGATTCTTTATCAAGTTGCAGATGAAGGTCAGAGTCATCTGGAATGAAAACAAAACTTGGACTATTTTTTCAACACCTCAGCATTAAGCAACACTTAATTCTATCAATAAAAGGAAAAGTAAAAAAAGGCTTAGAAAATGTACACTTTATTTACTACATAGATACAATTGCAATTTCTACGCAAAAAAGATACAAATTCCTCTGTAGTTTACAGAACCATGCAAATTTGGAAAAGAAAATGTGCTACTCTCAATTTCAACAATAAAGATCAAATGGGTGCAGTAAGAATACAGGAGAATTTCATGCAGAACCCATTTTCTCTGTCAACATTAAATAAACTTTACTATGAATTTTATTACTTACACCAGCTCAGTTGAACTTTAGTGTTGTCAATTGGAGGCTCATCCTCCTTTACTGGGGATTTACTTCTTCTACGTTGGGATCGATCCGGAGATGGACTATGTTTCCTCTTCTCCCCCTTTGGTTGTTCCTCACTACTCTTCTTCTCATCTCCAGTTTCTACTGCATCAGCATCTTCAGTTTCAGCTACCTAGAATCACAAATTTTGCAAAATTCCACCGGAAACTTTTAGAAACAAACCTGATCTCCATTTGATTCGGGCACAACGTTGTTGGCTACAGTTTCTGAAGTTTTATCTTCAATTGGTTTGGGTTTTGCAAGTGGTTCTTCTGTTGGGACCGGTTCAGATGCCTCAACCTTTGAAAACAATTAAACACAACAGAAATAGTTTCACAGACAAACCTCCATGGGTGGTGCAACTTCTGCAGATTTATCATTACTTTCTTCTTGTTCGAGGGGTGCCTCCTCATCACCTGCATCCCCTTTATCGGGAACTTTAGTTTCCTCTTCTGGATGATCTTCAGTTTTTGACGTATCTACGTCTTCCGTTGAAGTATCAGCGATAGAGGTATCTGGTAATTCTAAAAAGGTGCAAGTTAAATTTCCCGCCAAAAACTCTACGTTATAATATAACCTCGAATGAGCTAAACAAGTGTTTTTCAAGCCAAACAGGTGCTTTCAAAAGATTACACCACTGATGTTTGATTAATTGAAAAAAATTAACCGAAATTAAAGATAATTGAAGTGTACACAAAAATAATGCATAATCATACTACTCATTACAAAAACATCGGGAGCTTATATTTTGCAAAAATAATGATGTGAGTGCTTGGAATAAGCCGAATGAGTGGCAAAAACTGACCTTCTGCAAGTTCCTCCTCCAAAGCATCTTTTAAGCGCTTTACTAACGCCGCTTTGATGCCTTTGGTCTCCAATCCACGCTTTGCGAGTTCTGCACGTAACTCAACCACTTTCAATTTAGCAGGATCCAGCGTTGAACTCATTTTGGGGTAGTGTTTATATTAATGCACAAATAAACACGGGAAAAACCGAGTAAAGCATAGAAATATCTTTACACACAAGTCAAAACCACGCGACAATTTGCAAATGGCGGACGTGATGCGTTGATTGCGTTGTTTTGATTACGCATGCGTCTATCGACAGCGACGCATGCGCGGCATTCGAAATACCACGTGTATTACTGGCTGCCTATACACGCCTATGCTTTTATTTTACATCCTCCACAAAACAAGCAGAAGTTAAAATCGTTACATTAGATAACATGTTAAGCTAACCAAAGTTAACACTACGGGAGTTAACACCTCACCTATAGACAATCGAGACTAAAAAGTAAAAAGGCGCAAATATCAAGTGACAATCGTCAAAATGTCAATTGTCAACCCCGATGTCAACAATCAACAATCAACGTACAAATGTCATTATTGTCAAAATATAACCTGCTAGTTTTCTCATCTTTTTACGTTTAAACAAAAATTGCTTGTTTTGATTTTCACTGATTATGCGTTAAAAGTGGTGCTTTGCAACAAGTGATACGCTCGTCCTCATTTTCCAGCACCATCGTCTCAGGGTAAGACCATTGCGTTCTTGGCACAGTTTGCTGATAAAGGTCCATTTTTAGAATGTTTTCTAATGGCCTAAGTTGTAACCTTCCATTCAGTTGCATGAGTGTGGCAAAAGATTCAGGGTCCGAAGAACTACTTTCGAATAAAAATTCACGTGAGCCTGTCCTGCTAAATGTGTACGACATGTACAAAATCAACGAATATACTTCTAATTTAGGATTAGGCGTCTTTCATTCAGGTATGACAACATTTTTTTCTTACAGAAGGCTAACATAACTCTGTATGCTATCCATATAAACTGTCCTCCACAACCACCGACAGCCTTATAATAGGTACAATGTAGGGGTGGTCAAGAGAAAAATTAATTCAGTTAAAATCAGAACCAGATCTATCAAGTTTTTTTCATTTAATGGTAAAGTGGCAGAGGCATTGTCTGATTTGCAACTTGGAAAAGAATCTGTCACGAAAATAAAAATAAGGATTGTCACATTGGAAACATTTTCTTGTTTCTATGGTCTGTCCGGGATCCACACGACCGGGATTCACCCTATTTCCATGGTGAATCATTGTTGTCAACAATGAATCGCCATAGAAATCGGGTGAATCTCGGTCGTGTGGATCCCGGACAGATTATAGTGTACTTAAATACTTTTTGTTACCATAATCCCATATTATGGCGCTGCGTTAAATTCAGCTGATTTCAGATGACTTAAGGTACCTACGAGGGGTTCACCACTATGGAAATGTGGTGTACATGGCTGCTGAAACGGTCGGCCCTTGGGTTTTCCCTCAGTTTTTTACAGATTCAATGGACTACTCGCTTTTGGCTCCGCCAAAAACTCGCATAACTTCGGCTTCGCCTCAGTCTCTTACATCTTCAATGGCTCCTCTCTTTTGGCTGCGCCAAAACTTGCAAGTCTTCGGCTTGGCCTCAGTTTTTTACTGCTAAGGCGAAGCCGAAATTTTGACGAAGCCCAAGTTTTGGCGCAGCCGAAGTTTCGGCAAAGTCCAAATTTGGTTAGTCTAGTACTAGTAGCACTGTAAATACTGAGACGCAGCCGAAGTTTTGCGAGCTTTGGCGGAGCCAAAAGCGAGTAGTAATCGAAGCTGCAAAAAACTGAGGCGAAGCCGAAGCTGTAAAAAACTGAGGCGAAGCCGAAGTTTTGTGAGCTTTAACGGAGCCAAAAGCGAGAAGTCAATTGATATAGTAAAGAAGTTCGGTTTCGCTCGAGGAGTTCCCCACTATGGAAATGTGGTGTACATGGCTGCTGAAATGTCATTGAAATGTTGGAAATATGAAATGTGGTGTACAAATTTTTGATGACTGGTCTTCCCTTGGGTTTCCCCTCAGTTTTTTACAGATTCAATGGACTACTCGCTTTTGGCTCCGCCAAAAGCTCGCAAACTTCGGCTTCGCCTGTCTCTTACATCTTCAATATGGCTCCTCGCTTTTGGCTCCGCCAAAACATGCAAGACTTCGACTTGGCTTTGGCTTGGTTTTTTACTGCTAAGGCGAAGTCGAAGTTTTGGCGAAGCCGAAGTTTTGGCAAAGCCAAAATTGGGGAGGCTAGTACTAGTGGCACTGTAAAAACTGAGACGCAGCCGAAGTTTTGCGAGCTTTGGCGGAGCCAAAAGCGAGTAGTTAACTGATGCTGTAAAAAACTGAGGCGAAGCCGAAGTTTTGTGAGCTTTGGCGCAGCCAAAAGCGAGAAGTCAATTGATATAGTAAAGAAGTTCGGTTTCGCTCGAGGCTGCTGAAATGTGGAAATGTTGGAAATGTGAAATGTGGTGTAAAAATTTTTGATGACTGGTCGGCCCCTGGGGTACCTACCTATCTTAACTTGAAAAATTTTTCTCTTAGATACTACGAGCAATGAGAAGTAAAAAAGATGTTTTATTGTCATTGACAATTAAATAAAAACCTGTGTTTAATAAATGCTAATGTTTTACAATTCCATTGCATGATAATACTTTATTTAACCAGAAGTTGAACATAATACCATAACATATTCCCATTACACAACACAACCCTGATGGGTTTAACAGCAACCAAAATAAAATTCATAAGAGCCAACAACATAAATAATAAATCGGTAATCGTTATAAATACAGCATTCAATCTTCAAATTAACCCACCATTTACATTTCAAGATGATCCTTGCAGCACCTAATGCATTAATTTAAATGCAATGCAAAAAGATCAACCTCAGCCGAAAACTGATTTTGTCAAAAATCTTATTAGACTTGTTTATTTCTCATTGTACACAAATCGCAGTAGTATGTATGTAGGTACAATACAGAGTTGAGTTCTAGAAATTAAAAAATACTAAAATGTTCAAGTTTGTTATACTCACAAATGAACCAAAAAGTTATCTGCTTTTGTTTGAAATTATTTTGGAAGTTTAAGTTGCGCTCATACAAAAACGGCCACTTGATACTTGTACTTGTACTTGATACTTGTACTGTAAACGACTTGAAAAATGCTCTATAAATAGGGTATAAAGGTATAAGGGGGTGGGACAACAAAATCGGTTATTTGACGAACCTCAAAAGTCTTAATTTAGCAAGTACCTTTTATTACAAAAGTGTGCTGCCCTTATGTACGGAGTGATAAAATGATGGCTTTGAAAACAAAACATTTGAGCTTTGATACATATCCGGCGTGTAACTATAGTGATTAATATAATCTCAAATCGGACCATCAAGGCCGTCTATGGTGTTACAAGTACAATCTATGAAGAAACCCTACTATTATTTATTGCAGGTGTAGAAGTATATGGTACTGAATACGCATATGGAGGACATCAATTTCCCTTTACTGGAATATTTGAAATAAATCCCAAAGATCAAGACGACTTGGGAGATCAATTTCACTTTAAGTAAGTATTTGACGTGCACAATAACCATTAATGTTACTACTTCAGACAAACTGTTCAAATTGGATATACTGATTTTACGGAAGATGAAATAAAACGAATTAAAAACGAGCTTGGCAAGGAATTCCGGGGAGATCGGTACCACCTTATGAACAACAACTGCAATCATTTTTCAGGAGCTTTCACCAAGGTTTTCTTTACAACCAAGTTGAAGTTAAACTAAAAAAATGTTTTAGATTCTTTGTGGGCAAGATATTCCACCTTGGGTGAACAGACTGGCGTACTTTAGTAGTTGGGTACCGTTTTTAGAAAGATGTCTACCCAAAGAGTGGCTAATGCCAATGGCTTTGCAACACTCTATAAATCAAAGACGGGATTCCACATGCTCAGAGTCTTCAACTTCACCATATTAACTAAGGCCAATTTTGATAGGATTCACCAATTAATTGAATAACAAAAATATAACAACAAGAAAAAACAACAACAGATGCCACGAATTAAATTTATCTCTGATGGCATCCACAGAAACTTCATTTTAAACAATCATATTGTATTAATGTATTTTTAAGTTTTGTATCCTCTAATTTTAATCTCAATTTTAGCACAAGATATAATCTAATCTTAAGTTCCATGCAATTTTTGTCCAATGATTATAAACAGATGTTCAATAGATAATATTTTAGGTGTCCATTGTCCAAAGATATAAGACTGTTACTTTCGTTTCATTAAGCTTCTGTTCGGGAGTACAAAATGTTCAATTTTGAGTGAAAGGTCGGGTATTGGTCCTGTTATAAAAATATTTGGCTCAAAGTCTTTGCCAAAAATGTATATAAAGATCGTTCATAATCCATATTTTAAAATTACTAGCAGGATTAATAGAGTTATGGTTCTTCATTTAAGAATAATTTTATATCTATTTATTTAATAAACACTGTTCCATGTGTTGGTGTTCATGTTTATATCTCCCAATTGAATTAAATCCGCTTGAACTGACTGAGAAAAGGGGGGAAACTTATGAAAGTTAAAACCCTCAACCGCTACTACCGGGGCAGGTTGACCCGAGACAATTTTGAAAATGTTAAAATTTATTTATAGTAGTACAACAGCGACAACTTTTGAACAATATACAGGTGTCCCGAAATTAGTGGTCAAAACTTTACCAGTGGATTCTTCTATGAATAATATGAAAAAACGTCCCTATGAATATATGTCGAAAAATAAATCCTAAGGGAGCTTTGAAAGTGTTTTTTTCTAAATATCTTCAAAACGGTTAAAGGTAACAACGTGAAATTTGGTACCTTTACTAAGTTTTTGATGCTGAATGTACTTACTACTGTTTAAAATTTTGATCCTAAGCGTCTCGTACAAGATAGGGCGGCGGCTTAGGACTAAAACTGAAACATTTTTGTAAGTAGTTTTTTCTCAAATTTTTTACCAGAATCTGAAAATTTGAGGTTTTTCAAGTAAAAATAGTACTCTTGTTTTGTTTGACATCGATAGAATGCGCTCTTTTCGAAAAAAATGGCTTTTCATTGGTTCAGGGCTCCAAAATTTGTGACAGAAGACAAATGTGTAAAACCATATACAATTTGTAAATCGCATGACAAGCCCTATTAAATGGCGACATTAAGTCGTCTCTATGATGACAATCATGTCAAAAAAAAGCTGTACATTTTTTAGCGGATCCTTGTAGACACATTTTTTACGCTTTCTCTAGAAACAATTCCAGGAAAAAAAATAATTTGACTAGACACAAATTTGAAGTTTCTTGTCAATAAACGTAGTTAGCCCTGAAAAAAAAGTGAATTTTTGTGTAGTCTAATGTCACACATCATAAGGACCGTAGTTTCACAAAAATAATCATTATTTGCCCTTTTATTGGGGGGCATTTCACACCTTAAAAATGTGTACACCACTGCCGAATTTTCAGGGCACTGCCGTAAATTTGTACACCACTGCCGACTGTGAAGTCCCCCGACTGTCGAATTTGCTCAATTTTTGCAACCACTGCCTAACATTTCCCACTAACACTGCCGAAAATTTGTACACCACTGCCGATTGTGAAATCCCCCCCACCTTTTATTCATTAATAACAACAACATTATTACTTATCAACGTTTTTAAAGGTAAATGAATTGCAATTTTTAAAAAACACGACCCTTGGGGTGAGGGCGACATTAGTCAACACCACAAACCAACTTTTTCCATGGCTAACTGCGTTTATTGACAGCAAAACTACCAAAATGATTTATCAAAAAAATAATTTTTTTCTCAAAATTTAGAAGAAAAAATATGTACAAGAATCCGCTAAGAAATGTACAGCTATTGTCATTTGAAAAAAAAGTTGAATATCATCATTTTGACATATGTCATTATAGAGACGATTTAATATCGCCATTTGTCACGCGATTTACAAATATGTGGTTTTATATATTTTTCTATTCAAATAAAAAAGTTACAGGGGGGCGAATACCAAACTGAATCACCCGGTATAGCGTGCCCACTCATTGGCTGGACCTGGATGTCACAGCTGATTTTTACCCAATGTTTTTTACCTCTATTTGTTGGAAACTCATGTTGGCACATTATAGGCGATGTATTGACATCCTCTTATCCTCTTTATCCAAGAAACTGAAGACGTGTATTATTATTATTATTGAGGAAGTCCCCCTGGGGTTGCAAATGACCATTAAAATACATAAAAAACATAACATAATGTAATGACTTATAATGGGTTGAGGTAGGTATTTGTCCGGGGAATTCCCCGATCAACCCATTACTAACAGTCTTCCCATTACAATTCATTAGAAACTGTGTTGACATTCTGGGAATTCCCACATCAACCCATTACAGAAACAATGGGTGGAATGAATAAAGAGTTACCAGATACTTAAACTCGCGTTAATAAAGGATAGAAGAACACGTTTTTCTTGCATAAGATAGGGATAGAACTATGAGCAAATGCTCGGTTACCGTTTATTCATACGAGCCAATCAATAGCTGATTTCTAATGTAATGTAATGGGAATATCCCAAAAATGTCTCATTAGGTTTCATTAGAAACTATAATGGGTTTCCAATAGAACACATTACAACACCAGTACAAATTCAAATTTTAAACCATGATCAGTGTTCCTGATGATACTGACGCCTCACACGTTTATCTCAAAATCCACTATTCTCGTTTTTCAATAATCCTAAAAGTCGGCGACTGCTAAATTATGGCTTTAGGTACCTAAACATGCAATAACAAAACAAAACTTTAGAATACACTGCATTGACTCATCCGTCACCGATAACTTCAACATCGTGAATTCACTAAACGTATTACCAAATATAATATTACCTATATTATACCTCTAAACTATTGATATGACATGTTACATGTTAGTCTTACTAATAGCCTCTTCCCACAATAATGCGCGTCGTTTAGCACCTGATTTGCCATGTTCGTCAGCCAGCGCCATCTGTTTTAAGTCTATTTTTGTAATGGAAAAACACATTAGAAACCATCTACTATGTTCTAATCGGTTCTAATGTATGACAGGGGTGACCAGTACATTTCAGTACAATACATTACAAATATGGTCAGTTGGGCTTTTCCATTACAAATTGGTCTCAATTTCCCTTACGATTCATTAGGTACCATTACAACGCATTACAAATCTCTAATTTTCTATACAATTCCAATCGCCATTTGCAACAGGGCCATGAGTGTAGAGGGTGACTTTCAAAATTTTCTGCATACCTACGCTTACAGATGTATCTCAAAGGGCTCTAATTTAATTTAGAATTTGAGTTGAATAAATACGAAACAATTTTACAGCGCTAGATTAGAAATGATGTGTCGCAAATGCATCAGGGTTGCTTTTTGAAATGTTGAAGTTTGGGGTTAGGGGGTGCAGTGTAAAATTTCACCATGCACGGATTTAGGTGTCCCCTTCCAAGTAACAGTTCGAGCGATTTCTTTACATATTTCGCATTTCCAAAGAAAAATCAAATTGCAACGGCACCAGAAGGCGTATCGCCTGGTTCGAATCTAAGACCACTTTATTTCCCTCTCTGAGACACGCTTTTAACAACAGTAAAGGCAAAGTTCAAAAATGCAGCAGAGAAGCGGCTGGAACCTCCCCATCGCGTGGATCTTTGTATTCTGTGTAGATAGTAGTCAATTCAACAGAATTTTTTTAATCCTTGACTAATTTCACAATTTTCTGACAAATACATGACAAATACCGACATCACCTCGGACATCACTCATCACATTTGACAATATGTTCCTTTTAAGGTTAATCTTTTGCCGCTTTTTTGACAATAACTGCCACTTTATGTCATCCACTGTCAGCCCGCTCCCTTTTAATGAGAAAGAATTTTTTCTCTATTTTCCACTAAAATGGCCGAAACTGTGAACACGCCTTTCTAATGGCGACATAAAAAAGGAGGTCTTGTATTTAAAATTTTAAGTTGATATGCTTAAATGGGACTTCCCGTGGGCCAATTGCTTTCAAAAGCCTTTCAGGTCTTCAACGGATCACCCGATCTCCATGTACCAAATTTCAGCCAAATCGATTCAGTAATTTAGGCTATAATGTATTTTTACTGTTATTATAAAATTTCGCTTTTTTGAACCAAACAACGCTAAATGCGAATTAATTTTGTCCTATTTAAAACCAGAATTTGAAAACCTTTCTGATAGTGACAATAAATCTTTCAAAAACTTGTTTTTAATAGTCAAATGAGAAAATAATTTTAAATTTGGAAATTGGTTTGCCAAAACGGCACTTTCCGTGAGTCGATTGAATTCAAAATTTGTTCAGCTCTTCGACGTGTAATACAATCCCAATGTGCAAAATTTCAGCCAAATCGGTTCAGGGACTTGGGCTGTACCGCGATTTTAAAGTCCGATAAAAATCAATTTTTTCTTTATTTTTGGTCAAAAGGGCACTAAGAATGAATACACTTTTAGAAGCAGAATTTGAAGGTCTTCCTTATGGTGACGTAAAAAATGGGGGTTTGCATTTAAAATTTGATGTGCCAAAATGGCATTTCCGGTTGCACGATTGGCTCCAAAAGCTTTTCAGATCTAAAGTTAGGTTACGAGATGCCTATGTTCCAAATTTCAGCCAAATCGATCTAGTAGTTTTGGCTGTGGCGTGATTACAAACGAACGTACGAACGTACATACACACAGACACATTTTAAAAACCCCTTTTCTGGGTTCCTGAGACCCCAAA
The DNA here is from genome assembly GCA_963924575.1 of Pycnomerus fuliginosus. Taxonomy (NCBI): domain Eukaryota; kingdom Metazoa; phylum Arthropoda; class Insecta; order Coleoptera; family Zopheridae; genus Pycnomerus; species Pycnomerus fuliginosus. The sequence goes on along the minus strand of OZ004618.1, from coordinate 32,601,999 downwards.
ACGTGAAGATCTGGTGCTACCTCAAATTCGAAAATTTTAGTGATTGCAGTAACCTCCCATTTTTTTTTAAATTGTGATGGAGTTGGGGAGGTTAAAAAATACGACCCGTTATAAATATAGCTTCTTACATGCTTTATTCATATAGATAAAAATAAGACAAAATCATCAAATTTTTGTACAAAAGCAATAACCGAATAAAATATTTTTACAGGTGGTGAACTATTATGACCATTAGTGACTAAGTAACCCTATATTTATACTACCTCATATTTCTCTGGATACAAACTAAGTTCAGTAGAATGCTTAACAGGAGAATCATCATCAACAAACAATACGTCCGTTATCTGAAATTCAAGCAGTGATTATCTCTTAATTGGAAGACTGGTAATTACCTTAATATTTGCATAACATGACTTGGAACTAAAATTTACTGTCAGCGGAAAAAAGTCGTTGGGAATTGCGCGAGGAGCACTAAATTCCAGTGAGCCACTTTTATTAGTCGAATCTATCAGTGGAAGATTCCAAATTAACTGGTTGCGCTTGGATTCATACGTGCATGATCCATCACATTCTCCAACTACAGGATTACAGCCAACCCTAAAAAATTAAAAAAATATATAAATACCAACGTTGAAGGGTACATTTTCTCTTACGGTAGAGGTATGACAAGGTTAAAATCAACTAATTCCAGTTCAGTGTGGGCAAGTTCATACTCTATGTTTACGTCACAACTGCCGTCACCCGCTTCTGAGGGCCAACAGTTAATGAGTAGTGGCACTGAAGTTTCATCTGTGCTTTGCAGCCGCCATTTTAACACCCCTACGTCTGTGTGCAACGGGAACGGCTTGGCAGGTTGTTTTAAACCAATCTAGAAAAACAAATCGGGTTAATTGATACATACAGGATGTCCCGAAATTAGTGGTCAAAATTTTACCAGTAGATTCCTCTATGAAAAATTTGAAAAAAAGTCCCTATGAACATATGTCGAAAAATAAGCCCTAAGGGAGCTAAGGCACCTTATAGGGGCCACTTTGAAAGTGTTTTTTTCTAAATATCAACGTGAAAGGTACCTTTACTAAGTTTTTGATGCTTAATTTACTACTGTGGAGAAAATTTTAAAATTTTGATCATAAGCGTCTCGTACAGGAGGGACTTTTGATTCCAGAATCTGAAAATTTGAAGCATTTTAAGTAAAAATGGTACTCTTGTTTGACATCGACAGAATGCGCCCTTTTCGGAAAAAAAATAGTTTTCATTGGTTCGGTGCTAAACAAGAGTACCATTTTTACTTAGAAAACCTCAAATTTTCAGATTCTGGAATCAAATTTGAGAAAAAACTACTTACAAAAATGTTTCGAGTAAATTTAGTATTAAGCCCCTCCTGTACGAGACGCTTATGAACAAAATCTTTAAATTTTCTCCACAGTAGTAAATTCAGCACCAAAGACTTAGTAAAGATATCAAATTTCACGTCGCTATGTTTAGCCGTTTTGAAGATATTCAGAAAAAAAACACTTTCAAAGTGGTCCCTTAGCTCCCTTAGGACTTATTTTTCGACATATGTTCATAGGGACTTTTTTTCGTATTTTTCATGGAGGAATCTACTGGTTACTGGTAAAGTTTTGACCACTAATTTCCGGACACCCTGTATACAGGATTGTTACAAATGATTGTAACATCATAGGTGGCTTTGATAGCTTGTTTAGCATTTAGTTACTATAGAGATCAATGCGACAGAAGTCAAATATTCTGTTTTTAAAACCACCTAAAATTTTACAATAATTTATAAAAACCTCGAACTTATTTCAGAAAGCGAAACATTTAACATTAAAAATTCCTACCTGGGAACGCAGTTTGAACAATTCCTTATCTACGTTAGGATGGGTCTGAAGCTGAATCCCTCTGGTATCTTTATTTTCTAATTGGACGCGAATTCTACCCCACTTTTCATCCCCAATGTGCAAAGTCACTAGTCCTAGTAATTCGAAATGTTGGACACCGCCATCGCGACCCAGGCGCACTATCAGTTTTTCTTCCAATCTCAAATGGACACTGAAACGTGCGAATTCTTATTTAAACACAAATTTTATCGTAATTATTTGTTCTAGAAAATCTAGCATTGAAAATAGGTTTGTTTTTGCAGGGGTTAAAAACCGATTGTAAACTGATGATTGCGCCTGCGCAACTATGTATTTTGTACTACTAAGACACAATTGCGCAGGCGCAGTCAGTTTACAGTCGGTTTGTAACCACAGCAGAAACAAACCTAATGTCACCCTAAAAATTAATGTAAAATGTAAATTGAAAAACACATTGTTTCACTAGTTTATTGCGGAGTTTCCGACAATTGTTGCAATTTAAATTTTATTCTACGTTTCGCACTGCCACCATAAATCCAATTTTCATATTTTATTTGGTTTACAAAATATTTGGGGTGGCTACTTTTCATTGTATGATTCTTCATGTTGACACATTATTAACGTGTACTTTAATTTGTCACTGTCAATTTGAATAAAAGAATAAGAATAAGTAGTCTCGACTTTCATGGCCTATAATGCGAAATTTAAATTTTCACATTGTATAACCTAGCGAAATGCTGAAGCTACAGAACTAAGCGGACTTCACGGTTGCGGCATATTGCTTTTGTCTGAATATAGTATTATATTTAGTTTTTTTTATAGCAGGGCCAGAGGTCAATTGCACACAAGATAATATTATTACTGTTGAATAAAGTCTGTTGCATTTGCAATTGGAAATTAAATTAATGGAACAACGTGGGTGTTATCGGTTCTACATTGATGAGTCAAAAACAAAAAACGACCTATTTTTAGACTTGGCCTGCTGGTCAGATAATTATCCAACCCACTTGAACATAAACAATTTAAATTAGCAATAAGTTCCGGACAAAATTCATGAAATAATCTTATCTTAATTTATTCTGTATTACTTTATAAGGAATGGAATAGCAACGAATTGGCTTAACACAACTGAAGCAAAACGATGAAGGGTACAATTTGTGGTATACAGGAATTGAAAGGAAGTGAAATTTTTCGATAAATGAAATCGTTAACGTTCGATTCTTGTGAAAAATATCAAAAATGCTGTGACAAATGGAAAAAGTTTTAACTTTAAAAGCTGAATATACCCAAACAATTTTTTTGTTACAAACACCTTTATCCACTTCACTTAGGTCTTCAATTAAAGCAGAAGGGGTTTGCAATAAGCACAAGTCGAAATCTGTCTCTCCTGCAGTACTAGTAATAGAGAATTTATATATTTACAGTAACGGGTGTCAATAATAATTGTTCTTTTTTACTTTTTTAATAAATGGCATGAGATACCTAAACCCAAAACCCCCAACAACAAGCGACATTTTAAACGTGCAATTAAAAAAAAACTACCTCCTGTCACAGAGTTAGCTTTTCGGATTTGCACAATATGCAACATTTCAAAATAAATAACTTACTCATTAATATCGGATTTAATCGCTGGAGTCTTTGTGCCCCCCTGTGAAATACTGTTTTTAACTTGTGCAATAACGCTCTCTCCTTCAGATTTTAGTTGATCTACAAATGATTCTACGTCGTGGCTTTTACCGCCCAGCTTCATTCCACGACTAGTAGGTTTCCTGTAAATTAATAATAAATTGCTTAAAGATATTTTAACAAAATTGTGAAAAATCTTACTGCGGGGCCGCGTAAGTTGATGCCGGTTTGATGTCATTTGAAATGTTGGATACCTCCCCAACCGTTGGACTTGGGGTGTAGCCTGAACTTCCAAAACCTGCACTACTGCTAAATGATGGTTTAACTCCTTTTTTGGCAGCTTCCATTTTCTGTCTCTGGAGCTCTTTAGCTTTCTCTCGCATTTTGTTTTTAGCCTCCCTTTCTTGGCTCTGATAAGACATAAAAAATTATTATCTTTCTTTTCTATTATGGTGCAGCTTTTTTAGAATAAAAAAAAATTTATGCATCGAATACTGGACTGTGTATTTTTTACAGAGAATTAAAAATTTCTCTGTATGCAGGGCGTCATTTTTAAAATTTCCCCCCTTGAGTATCTTTGGATGTAAAATAGTATACGGGGTGTAACAGAAACATACGGCAATATTTTAACCACGTATTATCCGCAAAAATATTATCTTATTACTAATAATAAGATAATATTTTTATAAGATGAAATTTTTACTTGTTGTGTCTAAACACAACAAGTAAAAATTTCACCAAAAACGACAAAGCGGAAAATGCTTTTTCACCAGCAGCTACTATTAAATTCAATCAGAAAAGATACAGCGTTTGAATATCACTTTTGCTAGTGTTTTCAGGTAGCACATTTCATTTGGAAACTTTTCTGTCTATTTAATTTTTTTTCATTTGGGCACTCCTTTCTTTTGAAATCGCCTTCGATGTGGTACGTGCGAGGCCCTAAAAACTCGCCTAAAACCGTTATCCATATCCCTCCACTTTGGCACCCCTACCTCCGTTATGTTATGTTTCTGTTACACCCTGTATATTACGAGTAACAGTGATACTTTGTGTGGCAAATCCAGCTGAGCACACAAAGGCACTTTTACTCCGAATGCTGCTTTTTCTTCAAACGCAGAAAATTCATTAAAAGCGTATATTTTTGGTTAATTTATTATAAATCTTTAAGCTTAGTTTGCTATGAGATGCGATTACCGAAAATTCACAAAATGATGTGAAACGAAGAACGTTACTACTTTTTTCCGCCGCCGGAGAAAAAGTAATGTACTTCATTGCCATGGAATGAATAGAAATGTCATTGGAGTGCAGTTTTTTTGACGTTTGAAGAAAAAAGATATTAAAATGATAATGAAATAAACGCTGATCGGGCGTGCATTTGTCAATTTCTTTCACTTCCGGTTTAACCAGAAATGGCTTTAACTTTGTTTTTTTCAAATGGAATGACACCTTTTTCCCAACTGATTTGGAATCTACGACTTTTTCTGAGCAAAAAACATGTATTATACTTGTATTAGAGAGTTCTGGACTACTGGTTTAATTTATGAAAAAGGAAATGAATAATTGCTCCAAGCCAGCAAATTAAACTTCTTTGTTTATTTGGGTACCGGGTTCGGCAGCATAAGGCCATCCTCAGGCAACGTAGCTTGGAAAAAACCTTTTGCTTTCTGGGGTGGTTTGCAAACTAAAAAATAGCGTTATAAGAAAACGAGTGAGGAATAAGCCTGTTACTTGAGATTTAGTTGTTGAAATTTTGTGGAAATTGTTGAAAAATTTTTAGGAAAAACGTTTTTCAACAAATTGACAATAGACATTGACAAGTGACATTTGAAGTAAGTATTGGAATATGAAAGAGCAAAATTAATTTTCTTTTTCATGTATTATACTTGACCGGAAGTTCAGTCACGGGCACCCTAGATTTTTAAAAACAGCAAAGAAATCAGGACAAATTGAGATTTTGGAAGAACGCAAAAACGGTTCAAGTTAATTTTTTTGATGCAAATTCATCTGTGCAATTAAATTCTGTCCTTATTTTATTCATTTATAAGAAGCTTAAATTTTCCTATTTCTTCAATATTTTTGAAAATTTATGGTGACCATGACTGTACCTCCAGTCAAGTTTGATATATGATTTTAATTCAGAAAAAATTGTACATTCTGAATCCGTTGAGTAAAAATGTCATTCCATTCGGAAAAACAAAGACCGTTTCCGGTTAAACAGGAAGTGAAGAAAATAGCAGGAATTTCGGGATACACGTCCAATTGCAAAGCAAAGGGTAAGAGAAGCTCTTTTTTGTTAACCCCCCCGTAATAATTACTGTACATTTGTAGTATTATGTTTTTCTTAAAAAACTCATTCACAGCAGGCTGTAGGCTATGGAAAAGGGCGTTCTTTGCCGTAGCCCACCGCCTACTGCGAATGAAAAAATGAAAGAAACACTTTACCATCTGATCAACAAAATCAAAATTTAACATCAAGAAGGCCGTGAAAGTGGCACGTTGAGTCTTAACTGATACATACACATTCAGTTATATCTCACTAATAACAGTATAGTTTAGCGACGTAGAATATATACAGTGATTCTTAAATATTAGAATAAATTGAAGGGGTGATTCCTCAGACTATTCTAAGAAGAAAGGTTCCTATGGACATATGTCCCAAAAAGGTTCATAAGGGAGCTAAGACCCCTCAAAGGTGTACTCGAAAAGTTAGTTTTCTCAAAATTACTTGGAAAATATGAATGACAGGATTTTGAAATTTAGAGCATAGGTTAAAGAGATATCTTTCGAAAAATTTTCAAGTAGCCCTTTAAAGGGGCGTAGCTCCCTTCGGAAGCATTTTCGGCCATATGTGCATATCAACTTTCGTTCTTAGAATAGTCTGAGAAATCACATCTTGAATTTTCTGCCATTATTTAAGAATCACCCCGTACACTAGACAGCCTAAAATAATTGGCAGTAAGATGTGAGTATCAGTAAAGCCTGCAAGTGGCACTAAACTTTCATAGCCCCTTTATTAAATTTTTTTCACTGAATGGTACACTGATCCTTCTCCTAAAGAAAAACTAGGAGAGCAACCTGTCTTAAACAATTTCATATCTGCCATCAGTTTTTCATTTACAGATAAACATTACATACCTGTCTAACTGCTTGATACACTTTTTCTTCATGTGAATCCATCTCAACAAAAGTCCTAATTTGAGACAAATTCACACTCTCGCGATATCCAAGGGCAACAATTTCATCAAAAGCAAATATCAAATTGAAGGCATTTTCAGCAATCTCACTTTCCTCAAGGGAACGACAATACTCAGGAATCTAAAAAAGAAGTTTACTCTCATCATTTTTAGCTTTTTACTCACAACTCTAGCAAATAATCGAAGTGTTTCCAGATCCTCAAGGATGTTACTCGCCCTTGTTGTAATTAAGAGCATATAAAGCCGCTCAAGAGGCTGATAGACATATCGGACAGAATCTGTCTCAACAAATGTGTGTTGTGTGCCTGTGGGAATCAACTTCGGGAATGCGGCCAACAGCCCCTCTATTCGAGCTTTCGTCATCTCAACAAACTGTCGAGACACAATTGCTAAAATTAAAAGATGTTTGCGTATCGTTAATGTTAAAATGGAAGTGGTTACTTACTTTTGCCCGCCTTAGTGCAGACTGCAGCGGCAATCAGCACCTACAAAGAAAATCAGAAATATGTGCAAAGAATTTCAAGATGTATGGCGGGGGTTGATTTATTGGCCATGGCCACAGTTTCGATGTTTGTGAAACTTACCATTTTACAGGATTTTTTTATGGTTTTGCAAATTTGATTAGTTATTAAATATTTTACAAAACATTACACCCCACAACCACACAAGATGACGTTGACGTGTGCGGGTTCTACACGCGAAAAATAATGACGTGACGGTGCAGGTCCAGTAACATGCAGTTTTGAATTTCCCTAGGTGGCTTGGGCGCGAAATTTAAAACTTGGTATTAACAGATTAAAATTGATACGCGGGACAGTTGGATGATAAAGTAACTATATAGACTGCGTTCCACGAGACTCTGCAGTGGTAATCCCCTTTGGAATTTAGTTTCTCCCTAAATTAAATTAAATAGAAGAATCGAAGAATGTAGGAAAACTAAATACAGGCTGTTTTTTTAAAAACTTCTCACCTTGAATATTTTTGGATGTAAAAGGGATAGGTATGAAAATTAAATGAACACTGGTCAGCCCTGCATAGAGGGGAGGAGGACAACTGGGCGTGTATTCGGTTTAACCGGAAATGGTCTTAACTTTGTTTGTTTTTTGAAATGGAATTACCTACACTTATTTTATTATCAACAGATTCGGAATTTAAGATTTTTTCTGAGTTAAAAACATGAGTAGGTACACCTCATAAAGGACGTTATCGGAAATCCGATTAGAATCCGGCCCCCTTTTACTATACTTATTATTGTTTTTTTTTTGAGTAAAGTTTAATTCGCCCCATTTTTTTCAAAGCTGTGCTCTCATCTCTAGAAGGGGCGTTCAAGGCGCGTGCAAGTCGTCAATGAAGTTTTCTGGGATGGATTCTTTTTGACCATTGTGGTCTTCCCAGACTATTTCAAATCCGGCCCCCCTATATTATCGAGAATAAATATTTTGTTGTCGTTGTTCTGGACTGAAATGTACCTATTTAGGCATTCAAAAGATAACTGTTAGATGACATGAGCAACGTTTACAAAGTGTTTGGTCATCTTCTTGGAGTTGGTGCTTTTCTCCGTAATTAACAATTACACTTGAAATCTAACAGCGGATTCCCATCTAACAACTCAATAATAGGGATATGTGACAGCTACCAACAGTTCCAGAAGCTTATTCCTAACTTTCTTCGGACATTTCCCTTGCTGTTAACTTGTTTCCTCATTAATCGTCCCTACCATTGCATTCATTGGTTTATTTAAATGGAGTAGGTATTAACTGTCATCTAGAAGAATTGACGTTTGACGCATTTAAAATTGTACATAGTAATTAAAGGTCAAAACTATGAAACTAATCGTCAACGCCACCCGCCACCTACGATCATTTTTAGGTAACAACAGGAGACAAGTAGACAACCTTGTAAACAAACTGATGAATTTGATGGTTCCTGGGATGACATCTAGGTTGAGGTGTGCCTGGGTTGAACTGTATTTTAGAATGAGCTATTTTTTGGGATGATTTTGTGATTTGGGATGAAGTGACATGTTGGGAATAATGAACCTGATGATTCTAAAATAACTCTAGCAAATAGGTTTCTAGTCAGACATTAAACGTTCAAGTCACCACGGGCGTTATAATGATACGCTGTCGGTGGCCGTATACCCCTCGGGCCAAAGGCCCTCGGCGTTATATGGCCGACCTCAGGCGTCATCAGTCTTATAACGCCCTAGGTACCTTAATAACTATAAATCACTGAAAATGCATTGTCGATGTTGCCATCCTTTGTAACAACCTTGTATACAGGGTGTTCGCGAAACATGTAGCAGAACTGTTACCGTAGGTTCCTTACATAAAAATAAGTTGAAAAGTTCCTATGAAGATTTGTCCGATATCGCCTCCTAAGGGTGCTAGGTCTTCTCGTAGGGGGAGGATGGGGACCAGTTTATTTTTAATATTTCGGAAAGGGCTTAATCTACGACATTGCAATTTGGTACATCGACTTAGGTACTTAAGGGTGTGTCATGTACAAAATTTCATTAAAATTGATGGAGGGGAACATTCAGTTACCGACACCTGCAATTGGTATTTTCAATGCAAAACCTACATAAGCAGTTCTTGAAACATTATTCACTGATATTTAGAAGTAAAATTTCATAAGAAAACTTTTATTGCTCTTGCAAAATTTCAAAATAATCCATCGATTTCGCGCAATCAACAAAAATGTGTACTGTTGCATCATGCGCGCCTTGTAATTTTTGGACCACAAAGTCGCCTATGCAAACCTAGCTCCATTAGAAAGCGATATCGGACACATGTTCATAGGAACTTTTTAACTTATTTTTATGTAAGGAACCCACGGAGGAGTTCTGCTACATGTTTCGCAGGTTTGCATAGGCGACTTTGTGAAACTGATCCAAAAATTACAAGGCACGCATCATGCAATAGCATACATTTTTGTTGATTGCGCAAAATCGATGCATTATTTTGAAATTTTGCAAGAGCAATAAAAGTTTTGTTATAAAATTTTACTTCTAAAACGCAGTAAATGATTTTTCCAGAAACTGCTTATATAGGTTTTGCATTGAAAATACCAATTGCAGGTGTCGGTAACTGACTGTTCCCCTCCATCAATTTTAATCAAATTTTGTAAATGACACACCCTTAAGTACCTAAGTCGATGTACCAAATTGCAATATCGTAGATTAAGCCGTTTCCGAAATATTAAAAATAAACTGGTCTCCATCCTGCTCCTACGAGACGGCCTAGCTTCCTTAGGAGGCCATATCGGACACATGTTCATAGGAACTTCTTTTAAAGTGGCACTTTGTCAAGATTTGAGTTTTTTGGCAAACAACGCCTTTGAGGCGTTTTTTCTCGATTTTATGTTTTTCAATACAAATTAATACAAATGGGCTCTCGTGAATGGTCAGAGCTTACTATTTTTTTAAATTTGTATTGAAATACTACTGTCACTTTTGTCGTCAATTTCAATTTTTTCACGAAAGGGTGATTCAAATCTGGCATTATTTTGAAGGTATTTCAATATAAAAAAAGGCAGCAGAGAAGCGGCTGGAACCTCCCCAACGCGTGGGTCTTTGATTTCCGTGACTTGTGTTTAAGATTTTAAAGTTAATATGCCTAAATGGCACTTCCCGTTAACCAATTGCTCCCAAAAGCCTTTCAGCTCTTCAACGGGTCACCTGACCTCCATGTACCAAATTTCAGACAAATCCTTCCAGTAGTTTGGGCTATAACGTGGTTTCAGTGTTATTTCAAAATTTCGATTTTTCTACCCAAAGGGTAATAAATGCGAATAAATTTTATCTCATTTAAAACCAGAATTCGAAGACCCTTCTGATGGTGGCAATAAATCTTTCAAAAATTTGTTTTGGATGGGTAAATGAGAGAATACTTTAAATTTGGAAATTGGTGTGCCAAAACGGCACTTTCCGTAGGTCGATTGAATCCAACATTTGTTCAGCTCTTCGACGTGTAATACAATCCCCATGTGCAAAATTTTAGCCAAATCGGTTCAGGGGCTTGGGCTGTACCGCGATTTTAAAGTCCGATAAAAATCTCGATATTTTTAGTTTTTGGTCAAAAGGGCACTCACAGTGAATACATCTTTGGAAGCAGAATCTGAAGGCCTTTCTTATTCTGACGTGAAAAATGGGGGTTTACATTTAAAATTTAAAAGTTGATGTGCCAAAACGGCATTTCTGGTTGCACGATTGGCTCCAAAAGCTTTTCAGATCTAAGTTGGGTTATCACATGCACACGTACCAAATTTCAGCCAAATCGGTCGAGTAGTTTGGGCTGTGGCGTGTTTACGAACGAACGAACGTACGTACGTACATACATACAGACACATTTTAAAAACCACTTTTTTGGGTTCCTGAGACCTCAAAACGTACAGATCCGGTCTTATCTCGAATTCGAAAATTTTAGTGATTGCAGTAACCTCCCTTTTTTTTTAAATGGTGAAGTGGAGTGGGGAGGTTAAAAATGCAGCAGTGAAGCGGCTGGAACCTCCCCATCGCATGGATCTTTGACTTGGGTTTCTAGTCGAATTAGCATAGAAAATGTATGACTGGTTTCCATGATGGTTTTAGAACTTTTTTAGAACACAAATTGAAACATTCATCAGAGAAGAGTACGTATAAGTAAGTCCTTTTTAGGCAGGACCCCCAAAGTTCTAAAACCGTCGTTGAAACCAGTCTTATACAATTTCTGTGCTAATTCGGCTAGAAACACAAGTCAAAGATCCACGCGATGGGGAGGTTCCAGCCGCTTCACTGCTGCATTTTTTAAAATTGGCAGCAGAGATTTGTGTTTAAAATTTTAAAGTTGATGTGCCTAAATGGCACTTTCCGTGTACCAATTGCTCCCAAAAGCCTCTCAGCTCTTCAACATGTCACCTAACCTCCATGTACCAAATTTCGGACAAATCGATCTACAAATTTGGGCTGTAAAGTGGTTTCAGTGTTACTATTACAAAATTTAGATTTTTCTACCCAAAGGGAACTAATTGCGAATAAATTTTATCTCTTTTAAAACCAGAATTTGAAGACCTTTCTGATGGTGACAATAAATCTTTCAAAACTTGTTTTGGATGGGTAAATGAGAGAATAACTTTGAGACAATCTTTTTTTGAGGATAGGGACCTGCTGATTGATGGAAGTTTGTTTTAGTGGTTGCTTATTTGTAGACGGTTTCGACTTTTCATTGTTTTGTTGCTCTTTTCACTTTTTTGCGATTTTGTATATGTATTATAAATCAATGCTATTTGGTTGTACACTTCTCACTTTTTTATCACTTGGGCAGAATGTAAATCAGCACATGGCTGTTTCTGTCCTTTTATGCGGCATTTTATATTGAATTATGTAGTATTAGTTTTTTGGTTTTTGGTTCCTTAAAATATTCTTTATGTATTTTCATTTTATTTTCTTATGTTAAAAAGCCGCTTAATAAACTTTATTATTATTATTATTATTATTTAGAAATTGGTGTGGCAAAACGGCACTTTCCGTGGGCCGATTGAATCCAAAATTTGTTCAGCTCTTCAACGTGTAATACAATCCCCATGTGCAAAATTTCAGCCAAATCGGTTCAGGGGCTTAGGCTTTACCGAGATTTTAAAGCCCGATAAATATCTCGATATTTTTAGTTTTAGGTCAAAAGGGCACTGATAGTGAATACATCTTTGGAAGTAGAATCTGAAGGCCTTTCTTATGGTGACGTGAAAAATGGGGGTTTACATTTAAAATTTAAAAGTTGATGTGCCAAAATGGCATTTCTGGTTGCACGATTGGCTCCAAAAGCTTTTCAGATCTAAGTTGGGTTATCACATGCACACGTACCAAATTTCAGCCAAATCGGTCGAGTAGTTGGGGCTGTGGCGTGTTTACGAACGAACGTACGTACGAACGTACGAACGTACATACATACAGACACATTTTGAAAACCACTTTTTTGGGTTCCTGAGACCTCAAAACGTACAGATCCGGTCTTATCTCGAATTCGAAAATTTTAGTGATTGCAGTAACCTCCCTTTTTTATAAATTATGAAGTGGAGTGGGGAGGTTAATAACAAGGTTATTTCCTATGCTTTAAAATGCAAGCTCGAATGCAAGTTTGTATTTCAATACAAAAAACCGAGAAAAAACGCCTCAAATTCTTCAAGAGGTTGAAATGCAACCGCCGGGTCTTGATGAAGGGGATTGTGGAGAGGTATTGGTCAGAAAAAACACCAATTTTTCTCATCAGCATATGAAAGGTCTTTAAATTCTGTATCTAATAGTGTACTCACACTTATCGTCTTTTAGGCGAAAAATCAAAAAATTCAAATTTTCGAAGGAACGTCAAATAACACTCTACAGCCCTAACTATTTGATCGATTTGGCTGAAATTTGGTAGGTAAAGGTACCATAACCCGCCGAAGAGCGGGCTTATTTTTGGCGACATTCGGTGAACGGCAAGTGCCATTTTGGCATTATCAACTGTTATCAACTTTGAAAGAATAATATAAAACTTATATTTTCTTGCGCATGGAAATTCTTCAAATTTTGTTTTCAAAAATGTATTCAAACTTAGTGCCCTTTTGGCAAAAGATTGTAAAATTTTGAGAAATCCCAGAAAACGCTTTAAGTTTAGTGGATCCAAGCCTTGGTGTAGGAAATAATAATGAAAATAATAAGGATAATACTGCCGCCGTGTTAATTTGAAAGGGCGTATCTGAAAAATTGTAGATTTGTGACAAATTACCCTATAAATGACACTCTTATGAATTTATATGTATAGATTTCCCACGAAGGCCTCAAATAATCACCAAAGTGTTAAGTAATATTTTACAAATTGAACTGCTTAGACTGAATTAGACAAGCATGCAGCGTTTTAAAGCTGAAAAATACTGTCAAAAAAACACAGCAGATACACCCTTTCAAATTAACACGGCAGAATACCCCACGACCCCTGTACGACGTCTTTATTATTAATTAATTTTTTACTAAGTAATTAATTTTGGTGATAGGATTGGATTATTCACCAAGTGAGGAGGTTTCAGCCGCTTCCGTAACTGTCCAATTTTTTTAGGGGTAGAACCACCCCCCGAAATATAATACCGTTATTTCCGGACACCCTGTATATCATATCACTCATCAGATCAGATAGATCCATATCTCAAAAAAATGGCAGCAGAGAAGCGACTGGAACTTCCCCCAACGCGTGCGTCCTTGATTTCAGTGACTTATTGTGTTTAAGATTTTACATTATATTGTAGTTCGACCCCCTCCATAGGTTCCGAAAATTTAGAGTGAGTAGGTACTTACGGGGTGTCCCAGAATTCGTGTAAGTAAAATCTGTAAATTATCGACAATTTAGTGGATGCTTACCTGGATACGATTGGATACTGCGACGAGAATTGGACACCGTAGGTCGTGTCCAATTCTCTAATCAGCATGTAAGAGTATACCAGGCACCACGAAAGTCGAAAATTCGCCGAATTAATACAAAAATTACAAAATTTCATGACAGTTGTGACAACTCTCAGAGAGCTATCATAATAAATTTCAGCGGATATTTGGACTAGTACAAAATTGCCGCTGAAATACAGGTGCAATTTCTTGTGGTTGGTCAGAAATTCGTCATTTTTTGCTCTCTGTCATTGGTCAATTTAAAATTAATCTAATTTTCATAAGTAATATTGACCGATGGAAAATTATCGATAACATGCACGAGTTGTATTTTCAGAGTATTGCAAGAATATGTTTTTCAAAAATAAGCCAACCAGATCAGTCTACTCGAGAATTATCGCTGGTGTGTTACCTATACCGATTTGTGTTATTGTCAACATACCTCGTGTGATACCTATATCAAATAAAAGCTCTTGAAAAATGCTATCCGTTTATCAAAACATTTGAGAATTGATTGAACCGTTTTCATGTTAGAAACAAAAATGTAATGTATCTGAATTAATTTTAAATTAGAAATTCGATGAAAAATTTGTTGATATGTCGACTCTAGCTAACTTTATTCGTTATTAGTTTTCTTGGAGCTGTAATTTTAGCTGTCATACAGAGATCAACGAGAGGCGACCACTAAAGGACCTGATTTCTAAACAAAGTTAATAACACTATCACTAGAAACACCCCACTGCACCGAAACACTTGATTTACACTGCTGACGCGTTTCGAACACAATGTGCTCATTATCAAAGCCGAAGCTAAAACATAGTGAAAGTTAATAACGAGTAAGCTCGCTAGATTTAATCAATCACATTTTAAATCCACATATCAACTAATTTTTTATCGAGTTCTTTTACATACCTATTACAAACATGCGAACGGTTCAGTAAATTCTCACAAAGAAAACTTAAAGTTGATATCTTATTCCGTTCAAAAGTTATTAAGATTGGATCGTCTTGAATGTGCCACTCGGTATAAGTACTCTACACTGTACCTACCTATAAATCTCATACTTACAATATGTTGCAAGAAAATAATTGCGTAGGTATTCTCCTTATTTTTACAGCACTTTTATTATCTTATTTTTATTTTTCTAAATTCTCTAAATTACCCTATAAAGTAGGCATAAAATGATATTGTTATATACACAATACCTAACACAAATGTTTATTGTTATGTATGAATTATGATTTTATTTTAACCTTCTCTGAATAAGTATGGTTAGTTAAACGTAATTAGGTATAACTCCATTTTTAAGCACTGCACTCCCTTCTAACACTAATTACCCATGATTTCTGTTTACACATACAGCTTGAATTATTACTTATTTGCTATCAGTTGACGCACTAGTCTCCATAACTGATAATCTGACTCCCGCGTTGTGTTTTAGTCTGCATCACAAAACAAAAAGTCTACAAAACAGATCATTTATCTTTAATTTGCTGTTAATTAATCATTGCAGGTACTTATACCTATAACAATTTAGTTGGGCGCAGCGATTAAGAACAAATTGCACTGTGAGCCATGATGAGGATACGAATCCGTGTAACAATAATTTGAGCCTTTTGGTTTAACTACTTTATAGCCAATAGAAATGCCTCAGGTAAGTAAAATTTCACTACAAAAACATTTTTGCTTTGAAAACAAGTCACTTAAAAAATTTAAGTATATTTTTTATAATGTTTTGGTTATTAATAGGACACCTTTAATTACACCAACATGTATTATTTAATCATGTTTGGAGGCGAGACGAGATTCGATCTTGTTTTACGCTGTTTAAATTTATTACAATCTTATTTAATCCGACCCGAAAGACCAACAAAGCGCTTGTGCTGATACATTTACTAACAGACAAAATCCCTACTATTACCGTTCTTTGAACACTTTTTGCTTTCAATCTTAATTAAGTCACATAATTATTTACTAAAAAAATTTAAAAAAACACTCAGAAATATAGGGACAACAGCTAACCACAGCTTACTTACGTAAAAATAAAGTAAGAATAAGTTTTTGCCCTAAAATGGATTATGGGGAAGCTGTACCCCCTCAAATGGGTACACCAAAAATCATTTTTTTCCAATTTACTCAAAAAGTATAAATTTATTCGATGTTGAAATTTAGAACATAGCTTAGTGGGATAAAGGGCTTCATTCCGATTATTTTTCAGATTTTTAGTAACATATCAGGGGCGTGCGATCCGAGGTGCGATCTTGGTGGAATGGTGGGGTCTTACACATTTTTCGCAGTATTTTTTCTGCTCGCGCTTTTTTTGCAAAACAACAATAATAATGTCATCGGCCTTCCACGATGCACTAAAAGGTACTCATGTTAAATATTGCTAGGAATATTGTAGTTGGTCCTCATAGATTTGGAGCAGAAAAATTTGAAAATGTTTTATTTGCAATTTTTATTATTTTTACGAGTGCAATAAACTGAAAAGTACTGATAGAGGTATCTTTATACAACCTCGTAGCATTGTGTGTCACCCAACGTAACCAACCAAGAGTCAAGTCAAAGAGAAAGCAACAAAATGTAGATGGCAGTGCGTTCGCACTACGTTCCACATTTCCGCGTTGTTTCCGTGTGGTATCAAGGCCATTCCAAGGCCAAAGCAGGAATTAATTTTAGATTAGGTTTAGGTTAGGTTATCACACTGTTATTATTGTGTTGTGTACATAATTCTTGCAATTAGCATATAGCTCGCATTAATTTGTTACTTATTTAAAGTAAGAAATGCCTATACCCTTGCTGGATTAGTGAATTGAAAATGTGTTAATATGTCTTAAGTCAACATGAATTAAGAAGGTAAAATTTGCTTAGCCTTAGCCTACTACGTCATTAAATTTAATCAACTACTTAAGCTAATTTGTGCATGCGTTCATGGTACACTTAATTCATTTATCCCCATTATGACTTATGATTGCGATGCTTGCATTGCGCTGATTTAAAAATAAATAAGTAGGAACCTACTTATTTTGTAAATAATGACATTCTAAATGACAATAATAATAATAAGCAACCGTTTAGATTTAATTTTAAGCTTACTTAAAAACTTATACCACTAATAATAATTAACACACTTGGAATTTCACAAAAAAAATCATTATTTTATTATTTTTTTTAAAGATATGTTAGTAGGTACTTGTACCATTTGGTACTTTTTGGTTTTAGAAAAATAACTAGGTAGGGGAAGAGGGGGTGCATTCGACCACGGTTTACTATATATACCTCTATGCGTCTTCATAAGGGATCATGATGGTAGGCCGGCATTTAAAGAATAAACGTTTTGTACAAAGCAAGGTATTGGAATCGCGTCTAAAAAGTTAAGTTATTACTGTTTTAATTCTTGTTAAACTTTCAATTTTGCAATGAAATTTTGGCCAATCGCTACACATAATTTTTTTCGTTAATTCATATCCTAAATATCAGGTGTCAACATAGCATCACCTTGATCAACTTTTGACCCTGAACATTTCTATTTGCCGTGAACACATGCGCGGTACATTCGACCTATCCTAGCTGGGTACATTCGACCGCTAAATTTTCAAGAGGAAAAGGCAATAGTTCTACTTTTTATTTCCCCGATGTTGGAAATGTTTCGGAGGTGTATACAAATAATATTGCTGCAATTTTCCAAGCTCCAGCTAAAATCAAGACACCATAGGAACTCACCTCTCTATTTAATTTTACCTATAATTTTGAAAACCTCATTCTAAAGTAGTTTCTTTTTTGATTTCTTAACTTTTCTATATAATTCATATAATATTTCAGTCTAGAATAGTAATAAAACTTACTTTGTAAAATAAGGTGTTTAAAGCACTGTCAATGAGCAGGTCGAAAGTAATTTCAACCACTTAAAGGGGTTAAGTGGTTGAAACTACCCCAGCTATGGGGTAGATTCGACCATTTTACATGTCAACATAGAAAAATTCATAAAATCAAAAAAGGCTATGGTTTCAGAGTAACTTTTGCCGTGATTATAGCAGGCAATAGAACCCTTATCAGAATGACGTAAAAGTGATTTTTATATCAACAATAGTATATTTTGGAAAAAATGAAAACCGGCTAAGTGGTCGATTGTACCCTCCCTTCCCCTACCTAGGTATATTCTGGAAACGATATTTTTCTAAAAAAATGTGATAAAAACTCAGATCAGTGGGCTTTGGAAGTGAAAATCACGTCTTTGATCCTTCCATAGCCCCTCTGACGTAGCTTTAGACTGCGGAAATTATACAGGATGTGCCAGAACGCTCGCACCTCCTTTCAATTTCTTGAAAATAATTTAAAGCTATATTTTACTGGTTGAGAAACCTTCGGTCTAATGGTAAAGGTACCTACTTACATAAGTCCTAAGTATCGATCACTTTAATGTTTAGTTTTAGATTAAATTAGTAAGTAACAGAATTTTATAAAAACATAATCCATAATTTGAATCTAGTCTAAGAATCCGCATCGACACACGTCAACAATAATCAGTTCCAAAGTTATATACTGCTGATCGTAATGTACATACCTACCTACCTAATAAGTCAATCTTTTCAGATGTCCATGATTACATTTCTTTCAATCCTTTGCGTCCTGTTGGTGCCTTCACAATGCCGACTAGCAGACGAAGACATTTCCTCCATTGATAAATGCGTAATCGACCGATGTTTTCATCAACCTGTAGAAGATTGTCCTAGTATTGACAGTAGATGTCGATGTCAGAAGCTCCCGAAATGTAAATTTGCAGCAGTGTGCTGTAATCTCAACAAATTTCAACTAACGGAAGGCCTAAATTGTGCTGGTAATTTCGGGTACCGTGTGATCTAAAGCTCTCCACATAGTCCAGGCAGAATAGGAAAAATAGACGAATTAAAACATGTAGTTCCAAAAGTTTCAGAAATGTGTAGGGGTAGATCCCCTGAACGACGTAAAATAAAGGGGAGGTTTATTAAAGGTCCCTTTTTCAGTTTTTCGCTGATAACTAGAAAACGGTGCGTCGCACAGAAAATTATACGAGAGCTAAATGAAAGAAGATTAAATTCCCTACAAAACGGTATATATAAGTTTGTTCCTATCTGTTTTAGTTTCCGAGATATCCGCCGGCCGCAAAAATGGATAATTCTTGAAAAAAGTTGTTTGACGAGACGTATTTTTGGATGATTATGTAGGTAATTATAGTATTTTCAACAAAACTTCCGTTGCACGTCATCAATAGAATTTTCGATTTACATATTTATCTGAGGAGCCTCACTTAATCGCGGCAGTTATACATATACACGTCTTCAGTTTGTCAGATAAAGAGGATTCCAATGCAGCGTCTAATGTGTCAACATGAATAAAAATACAAATGCACGCACATATTGGTTTCTAAGTTGCCAACGAAACATACAGGTAAAAAATATCTCATTGGGTAAGAATCAGCTGTGACAGACATCCAGCCAATGAGAACCAACATGCGCGCGTCGCACAGGTAAAACTGAAAACGTCCATTTTCCTCAGATACCTAAATGTGCAAATCGTAGACGTTTATTGATGACGTGCAACGGCAGTTTTGTTGGTATGACCCAGTGGTCGGAACATTACTTTTAAAAAGTAATTCATTACCATTACACATTACTTCGTCGAAATTGTAATGCATTACAATTACTCATTACTTTTTTCAAAAAGTAATGCATTACAATTACAATTACTTAATAAATGTAATGCATTACTTTATACATTACTTTTAACGTGACATTTCTTAAATTTCTAATTGTAGCTGACAGATTTTGAGATCTGCAGTAAATTGAAACATACGTCATTCCAGACACGGCCAACTCTAATTGGAATTTTAAAAAATGCCACGTGATAAAAAAACTATAGGTGTATTATTTTAAAACAGTAAATTTATTATTTAATTTTAATTTAATTTGAGTAACAATTGCGTTTCTCAATTTACCACTGCTTGAGATGGCTAAAGTTAGTTTTATTTTCTTCAGCTAGGAAATTATTTCAATTCTGTAGAAATATTTAATCCGGAGTAATTGCAGAGAATATCGATACTTAAAAATAGCAGGAAAACCTCTTCAGAATGCATCAATGTTTGCTTGGGAGGCGCTAGGTAAACAGATCCCCGCTGGGTTAGGGTTAACTCTGATACCAGTAGTACCTACATGGCCCGAATAAGCGACGTCCACTGTACATACAGGGTGTCCCAACGGTGAGACAAAGTCCATTTATGTCCACGTCATTAATAATATCAAAAATCTGTGTGCATATTCTAAAATTACTATGAACTCACATGGGCGGCTCGTATAGGGGGGCAGCACAAAATTACATTTAGTGAAATGGAAAACCCCATATATCAATGCATTTTTGGTTTCTACGTGTCATTCTGTGCAATTTTTGTCAGTTGTGCCCCATACTTAAATTCAATCGTTTGTGAGTTATTTAATAAAACGTGTAGAATTTGGTAAAAACAAGACTTCAGTTAAAAATTAATATTTTCGAAGCCTTAAAGTTTTTCTCTTCCGAATTTATGGCACATCCTAAAGAAAGGTCAGGACTACCTGACGACACATTTGGGTATCAAATTTCATGCACAGAGTGTCCCCTGTAAAATTTCAGATTAACAGAAATTGAGAAGACAAAATATCAAAAATTTCAAATGGAATAACCTTGAAATTTTTTCGCCGTTTAGTAGAGAATTAAATTCTAGGTCAACTTTCTTAACAACTCCCGATACTTAAATGGCATCCTTTCCAAGTTACTTAAAATTTTTGGGTTTATAGCTCAATCCGTCTGGAGTTAATAACCACCTTTAATTCAAATATCGATCTTATTGTCTCTATCGCGGTTAGAAATGATTTTGTTGATTGACTTTGGTATTGACATCATTTTTGTTGACATTAGAAAACATTGCCGAATTAATCACTGTTTATCCCTATTGCAAATTGCTTCACCCGGTTTTTGTTACAAATATTTTGCAAACATCCGTTAACCGCATTATTTTCAATTATACGGTGTATAACAACGTAGAGTTTATCGTTTTCAAGATATTCACTTGTTCTGTTACTCTTATCAGTAACTCTGAAACGAATAAAACCACAACACAGACCTATAGTGATAATTTGAAAAACATGCTATTTAGGTATAGGTATTTGTTAAGAAAGTCGACCTAGAATTTACTTCTCTAATAGTGGGAGAAAAAAATTCAAGGTCATTCAATTTAAAATTTTAGAAATTTTGTCTTTTTAATTTCTGTTAATTTGATAATTTATCGGGGATACGCTGTGCATGAAATTTGACATTAAAGTGTGTCATCAAGTAGCCCTGACCTTCCTTTAGGATGTGCCATAAATTCGGAAGAGAAAAACTTCAGGGCATCCAAAATATGAATTTTTGACTGAAGTCTTGTTTTTACCAAATTCTATACATTTTATTAAATAACTCAAAAACGATTGAATTTAAGTATGGGGCACACCTGACAAAAGTTGCACAGAATGACACGTAGAAACCAAAAATGAATTGATATATGGGGTGTTCCATTTAACAAAATGTAATTTTGTGCTGCCCCCCTACACGAGCCGTAAATGTGAGTTCAAAGTTATTTTGGATTA
Organism: Pycnomerus fuliginosus; assembly: GCA_963924575.1. Classification (NCBI taxonomy): domain Eukaryota; kingdom Metazoa; phylum Arthropoda; class Insecta; order Coleoptera; family Zopheridae; genus Pycnomerus; species Pycnomerus fuliginosus. Next base: position 32,580,296 of record OZ004618.1, on the reverse strand, counting down.
TGCACATTTTCAGTCACTGGCGTACACAGATTTTCGATATTATTAATGACGTGGACATAAATGGACTTTGTCTCACCGTTGGGACACCCTGTATGTACAGTGGACGTCACCTGTTCGGGCCATGTTCCATATTACCTACTTTATATACCCGCTGAACCGAACAAAAATTATCCATTTTTGCTGGCGGATATCTCGGAAACTAAAACAGATAGGAAAAACTTGTATATGCTCTTTTGTAGAGAATTTAATCCTCTTTCATTTGCATTTGGATAAATTTTATATGCGACGCATCGTTATCGAGTTATCAGCGAAAAACTGGAAAAAGCCACCCCCGAAAATCGATGTGACTTTATTTTACGTTGTTCCGGGGACCTATCCCAAAACATTCCTGAAACTTTTCCTTTTCCTCTATTTCGACTTTTTTGGTCTATTTTGCCTGGACCAACATAAACTGCTCAAAACTCGAAGTGGATCACGCCGATTTTCTGATGAAATTCAAAGCTCAATAACTTCGAAAAAAATGACTCGATTTTGACGCGGTTTTTTGTAATCGTAAGCTCAATTCATCAGGCTTAAACCCTGTAGGCGAAGATCAAACACGAGTGGTCAGTGGCGTGTCCAGAGGGGGTTGAATCACCACTCCTCAAAATTGATAAAGTTTAGACCATCCCCAAATCCAGAGAAATTTTTTTTTAATTTTTTTAACGGTTGGACCAGAGGCATAGGGTCAGTATCTCGGGACCTTTTTGACATTTTTCTTCCATGACTCCTCTTTGACCGGGCAACCCAAAAAAACTGTTTTTTTCTATGACCCGCGATAATTTTCTTACGCCGCAGCGGATTATCAAGTTAGGGGGCTCTTTCTATCGCTCACAGACGCGTGTAAACGAATTCATCAACATCATCTGGTTTGCCGTTTCAAAAAGTGGTATTTAGGGCTCCCGTAATGCCAGCGAATTTTCTCACACCCATCATTTCATGATTTCAGAATTTTTTTTCCTTAAATCGCTTTAGTTTAAAAGTCCAGATTCTGAAGCACCTCTGCACACCATTGGAATCGTTTTGGAAATGAAATAGAGTACTCTTTTGTCGCAATTTTTCTTGGGACTCCTGGTGAGTTTTTACATTTGTCTCTGCTGTTTCTGCTATGATTTTCCCTCAACTGGTATGGGATAAGTTGTAAATCCATTTTAGCAACCTAGAAATGGCACACCTATCACTCTTTTTTCTATGGTCGAAATGGTGAAAATGCTACTGGGTTCTGAAATTTGAGTAATCCGGACCATATCATCGCTTCCGGTTGTCAACTCGACAGTGACGGCCGTCCATAGAACACTTACTTCGGCCGTCAATGTGAATGACAATTATTGAAATTCAACTGAGATAGGTGGATTATTCTTTCCAGCTCATGGGGTGTCAATCTCATCTTCAAAACACAACTTGTGAAATGGACTTCAGGTAAACGTTAATAATATCGTTTGTAAGAATATTAAATTGGGGAATTTGACAAGTTGAAATTTCAATAATTGTCATTCACATAATGACGGCTGAAGGTGTTCTGTGGACGGCCGTCACTGTCGAGTTGACAACCGGAAGCGATGATGATGTGCGGATTACTCAAATTTCAGAACCCAGTAGCATTTTCACCACTTCGACGATAGAAAAAAAAGTGATAGGTGTGCCATTTTTAGGTTGCTAAAATGGATTTACAATTTATCCCATACCAGTTGAGGGAAAAATCACAGCAGAAACACCAGAGACAAATGTAAAAACTCACCAGGAGTCCCAAGTAAAATTCCGACAAAAGAGTACTCCATTTCATTTCCAAAACGATTCCAATGGTGTGCAGAGGTTCTTCAGAATCTGGACTTTTAAACTAAAGCGATTTAAGGAAAAAAAATTCTGAAATCATGAAATGATGGGTGTGAGAAAATTCGCTTGCGTTACGGGGGCCCTAAATACTACTTTTTGAAACAGAAAACCAGATGATGTTGATGAATTCGTTTACACGCGTCTGTGAGCGATAGAAAGAGCCCCCTAACTTGATAATCCGTTGAGGCGTAAGAGAATTATCGCGGATCATAGAAAAAAACAGTTTTTTTGGGGTACCCGGTCAAAGAGGAGTCATGGAAGAAAAATGTCAAAAAGGTCCCGAGATACTGACCCTATGCCTCTGATCCAACCGTTAAAAAAATTTAAAAAAAATTTCTCTGGATTTGGGGATGGTCTAAACTTTATCAATTTTGAGGAGTGGTGATTCAACCCCCTCTGGACACGCCACTGACCACTCGTGTTTGATCTTCGCCTACAGGGTTTAAGCCCGATGAATTGAGCTTACAATTACAAAAAACCGCGTTAAAATCGAGTCATTTTTTTCGAAGTTATTGAGCTCTGAATTTCATCAGAAAATCGGCGTGATCCACTTCGAGTTTTGAGCAGTTTAGTAACCTTTGCCGTGGCGAAGGCTGCTGAAATTACAACTCGGCAATTCATTTGAAGAGTTTTTGATCGCACTTTAACTTTAATGTTTTATTATGTAAATTTATTGAAGGTATCAAAAGCAAGGATGGGGTTGTGGTGGCAGCCCTTCACATAAGAAACGCAACTCTTGACGTCCTCGATATAAACGAAAACGACTCGGTTTGGCGACGATTAAAGTATATGACAATCACAGATGGAGACATCAAAAACGTTACCGGGGATTTTGGAAGATACAGCTCAATTTCTTGCTTAAATTTGTCTTCAAACGGAATAACCACTTTAGGAAACCGGTCTTTAGTTCATTTAACCAATTTAACTCTCTTGGATCTATCTCGTAATAATTTGTCGGATGTGCCTAGGCTCAAGAAGGAAGGAAATGTCACCTTGGATATTTCTGGTAAAATAATTGACCCTCACTGAGTTTCTTATAGTGACTCCTCTTAGGCAACAAGCATATGCAATGTTTGAACATCTTTGAGGCCCTAGGACGGACTGAGTTACATTTTAATAACATCAATGATACTTACTGTTCCTCTGCAGGAACTTATCACTGGTTTAATGAGACTTTGGATGTCCCTATTACTCAAGTTCTAGGTATATATGAGGTAACTTTCTCAAATTATTACAGGAAATTGATAAATCTTATTCCAGCTGCGAAGAGATTGTCTTCAGAACTGCTCCTGCGAACCCCAAAGAATCGATATTATTCCTCACAAACCTCCAACATTTTCAGTCGCAGTAAATTGCTCAGGGCAGAGGTTGACGTCTCTGCCAACCCCTCTGCCACCAAATACTGTGGCTTTAAATATCTCGGACAATAATATCAGTTCTTTAGAATTGCTGACCACGGATCCTAGCTACGAAAATATTCGGGAATTCTACGCGGATAACAATCAAATTGCGTCCATTCTTCCATTGGAAGGCTCTAAGTTTATGGACAATTTTGTGTACCTGAGCCTTAGAAGTAACAAACTTAAAACGGTAATGCACAATTTGCGCAACTTTATTTATAATTTGTTGTTGTAGCTTCCAACGTACATTCTGTCAAATATGTTTGATCGCAACAACTTCAGACGTGTGAATCTCGGCTTAAATAAGCTTCACTGTGACTGCAATGCAGCGAAAGTCTTGCGGGTAAGTTAATTACGTTGCTTCCGTGAGTTTAATAATTACTTTTATTCAATTTTGACGTTTTGAATCGTCATCGAAAACAACCACAATAAGTTGGTCTTTATTCACTAGTGTTTTAAAAGTTTTTGAATCAGCATTTTACCATTAGATTAGAAAACTTTATTACTACCTTTCGATTTGTAATGAGCATTGCCCTTTGACATACAAATTTAATTTTTACATATTAACATATTTTGGTCTAGTTTTTTTTGTTCCTTCTTCGGCGGCTTCTTATTTCTTTCTCGGTTGTCTTCTTTTTTCTCTTCTCCCCCCTTCTTTCTCTCGCTCTCTCGACTTCCTTCGTCCGTTTTATTCCCTCTCCCCATTCGTTCAGAATACTCTTTCTCTCCCTTTCCTCCTCTCTCATTCCCTTACACTCTTTCAACAGGTGTTCTACTGTCTCTCTCTCCTCTCCACATACTCTGCACTTTCTCTCTTCCTCCTTCAGCCAGAACTTGTTTTCCCTCTCCTCATTCCCGCATCTGAATTTCGCTATCATTCTTTTTCCTTTCACACTCTCCCTCTCCAAGTAACTTGGTAACCCTTCACTTATTATATTCTCATATTTTGCGTTATATCTTGATTCTCAGATTTTTGTTCTTCTTTCCTGAACATCTATGTCTCTATCTCTTTCCCATTCATCCATCTCCCCTGTTCCCTGCGTCTTTCTATGTCTTCCCTTACGTATCCGTTCCTCTCGTCATATCTTTGTCTTTCCTTCCCTTTTTCTTTCTCTCTCATTTTCGCTTTCCAGCACTCCTGTAATATCTTACACTCTCTTTCTCCCATTCTGTCCTCATATTTCACCGCCCTTTTCCCTGTTTCCCCTCTTAACTTACTCCTTTTCGCTTCTTCCCTTATTATGTATTCTCTTGTTCTTCTCACCCCCAGATTTTCGCTCCGTTCATCCGCATACTCTTCACCAAACTGTCAAACATCATCCCTCTTCTCTTAAAATCATGCTCAAACTTTCTCTCTCCAATTCCCCAGATCATCCCTACCACCTTAATTGCTTTTTTAACCAACCCTCTTACATGCGCTCTGCATGTATTCCTCTCATTAAATACGTACCCCAAATATTGGAATCCCCTTTCTTGGTCAATTTTCCTTTCATTCCACTTCCACTCACTTTCTTTTGCCCTTCTTCTGCCTTTCCCAAAAACCATTGTCTTCGTTTTTTCCACATTCACTTCCAACCTTTTTCTCTTCATATATCTCTCTGAATTTCTTATCATATCTTTCATTCTTCTCTCCTCGTTCGCTACCATCACTAAATCATCTGCATATGCCAAACACCACACTTTCTCTTTGCCCACCACAACCCCCCCCCTGCCTGCGTCATTTTAAACATCTCAGCAATATCGTTTATGTAAATTGTAGACAGCGTTGGGCTGAGTGGGCATCCCTGTCTTACTCCTTTTTTACACACAACGCACACATTTTCCCCTTTTGTTTTGTATTTCTTTTTCCTAGGGTAGCCCTCCCCATTTTACCATTGTAAATATCTCGTTGGTGGTTGTTACTTATATGTGAACAAATCAAAGAGCTCACTGCCTCAAATTCGCTTTTTTAACCTCCCCAACCCCATCACAATTTAAAAAAAATGGGAGGTTACTGCAATCACTAAAATTTTCGAATTTGAGATAGCACCAGATCTTCACGTTTTGAGGTCTCAGGAACCCAGAAAAGGGGTTTTTAAAATGTGTCTGTGTGTATGTACGTACGTACGTTCGTACGTTCGTTTGTAATCACGCCACAGCCAAAACTACTAGACCGATTTGGCTGAAATTTGGAACATAGGCATCTCGTAACCTAACTTAGATCTGAAAAGCTTTTGGAGCCAATCGTGCAACCGGAAATGCCATTTTGGCACATCAACTTTTAAATTTTAAATGCAAACCCCCATTTTTTACGTCACCATAAGGAAGACCTTCAAATTCTGCTTCTAAAAGTGTATTCATTCTTAGTGCCCTTTTGACCAAAAATTAAAAAAAAATTGATTTTTATCGGACTTTAAAATCGCGGTACAGCCCAAGCCCCTGAACCGATTTGGCTGAAATTTTGCACATAGGGATTGTATTACACGTCGAAGAGCTGAACAAATTTTGAATTCAATCGGCTCACGGAAAGTGCCGTTTTGGCAAACCAATTTCCAAATTTAAAATTATTTTCTCATTTGACTATTAAAAACAAGTTTTTGAAAGATTTATTGTCACTATCAGAAAGGTCTTCAAATTCTGGTTTTAAGTAGGACAAAATTAATTCGCATTTAGCGCTGTTTGGTTCAAAAAAGCGAAATTTTATAATAACAGTAAAAATAATAATATAGCCTAAATTACTGAATCGATTTGGCTCAAATTTGGTACATGGAGATCGGGTGACCCGTTGAAGACCTGAAAGGCTTTTGAAAGCAATTGGCCCACGGGAAGTCCCATTTAAGCATATCAACTTAAAATTTTAAATACAAGACCTCCTTTTTTATGTCGCCATTAGAAAGGCGATCAAATTCTGGTTATAAAAATGTGTTCACAGTTTCGGCCATTTCAGTGGAAAATAGAGAAAAAATTCTTTCTCATTAAAAGGGAGCGGGCTGACAGTGGATGACATAAAGTGGCAGTTATTGTCAAATAAGCGGCAAAAGATTAACCTTAAAAGGAACATATTGTCAAATGTGATGAGTGATGTCCGAGGTGATGTCGGTATTTGTCATGTATTTGTCAGAAAATTGTGAAATTAGTCAAGGATTAAAAAAATTCTGTTGAATTGACTACTATCTACACAGAATATAAAGATCCACGCGATGGGGAGGTTCCAGCCGCTTCTCTGCTGCATTTTTTGATTTGTAAATATTAAATGTTTAAAACAAAACCTTATTTCGTCAAAATAGGATAAAACATAAAATATTGTATAAACTTCGTAAGTTGAGCATATTTTACGAAGAATCAACCCCTCTTGATTAAACATCAACTTAACTCCCTCACTAGTGTATAAATAACAATTTTTGTAGGTGTGGTTATTACGAAACAACAAAAACATTCAGGACTACGAGGAAATATATTGTGATAACATGGATTCTAAAGTGATGGATTTGAATTCAAGCAAACTCTGTCAAACTCAACAGGACTGGACCGACTACATTTATTACATTATAACAGCCGAAGTACTATTGCTTGTGGGCCTAATTGCTAAAGTGTTTTATGATTACTGGGTGTTCAAGACGTCAGGATATTTACCCTGGCCTGCAAGCAAAATGCCGAAGTTACCTTGCGATTGGCTTTGTGAATAGCCTCTTAAAAACGGAAAAAAAATCCGTTACTGTAATGCAGGTATTCTGCATTACTTTTTGCCTTAACATGACAATCTGAAGAAATTTAGCTCCCGTTGCTGATGATGACGAATTGAATGCCCGCTTTCATGGTTGTGAAAAATATTTATTGAAGATAGAATAGAAGGATTTTTATGTTTTATTAATGAAAATCTATCGAAACGAAAAGTCTGACCAAGAGTGTACAAGGGAAGCTGCCTTTGTCAAACACAATCCGTCATTGCGGAAGTAATTAGAGAGCTATCGGAACTTTTCAATATTTTATAAGTGTTTGTATAAAGAGAATTAGTATAAGCTATTGTAATATACAATTATAATATACGGCTTGTATTTAACTTGTTGCTGCTAGAGCTTCGCCTACTGTTTTTTCTTTTTATTTTCCCCCTTGTAAGTTCTAAGTCTACAGGATGTCCGGAAATAACGATGAAATATTTCGGGGGTGATTCTGCAACTGAAAATATGAAAAAAACTTCCTCTAAACATACAGGGTGTCCCGTAATTAGGCTGCAATATTTTTCCAGTGCGTTCTACGATCGAAATCAGCAGTAAAAATTTAGTAAACATTTTTCGAAAAATCCATCCTAAGCTAGGGCCCTCAAAGGGAGTAAAAAAAATAGTTATTTTTGCAATTTCTGCGGAACAGCTTACGATAAGGTCACGAAATTTTGAACTTTGTCGTAGATTTTTGTGCTGAACAAGACTAATATAACCGTTTTTGGTAAAAGCTTCAGCGACGTGCGTGAGTGGAGGGGCCGCTTACATCTTTTTATCGAACTTTTTTGTACGACCTCTTGGGCCAATTATGAACACAAATTTGAATTCCTTATACAATTTTACGTAAGAAAGGTGCTCTAGTTGAAACTCGATAGCTCAGGTCGTTTTTGAGGAAAATCGATTTGAAGTTCTTTTTCCGCACCGAAAATGTGCAAAATTGATGGGATAGAGTATGGAAAATCCATTTTCTTGTGATTTTCTTTGGAATTTCAAGCATATGAGACGCAAGTAGGTTAAACTTGTTTGTTTTTTGCTGATCACGCAGCATCTGAAAATTTTAGGTATTTTGAGTGCCATAGTTACCCACTTTTATACCACGAAGTTGAACTTTCAAATCGATTTTCCCCGAAAACGGCTTGAGCTATCGAGTTTCAACTAGAGCACCTTTTTTACGTACTAAAAATGTACGGAGAATTCAGATTTGTGCTCACAATTGACACAAGGTGTCGTACAAAAGAGTTCAATACAAATATGTCCGCGACCCCTCCGCTCACGCACGTCCCTGAAGCTTTTGCCAAAAACCATTACATTAGTCTTGTTCAGCACAAAAATCTACGACAACGTTCAAAATTTCGTGACCCTGTCGTAAGCCGTTCCTGGGGGGCTGATCACTCAAAAAAATTGTGTACAATTAATTCCAATCGGGAATTAATTTCAATAATTCCAGTTTAATTCCATTAATTCCATTCTAATTCCATTAATTCCATTCTAATTCCACTAATTCCGATTTAGTTCCATTAATTCCAAATAATTCCATATTAATCCAAATAATTCCAACTAATTCCAGCTAATTCCAACTAATTCCTTTAATTCCTTTTAAATGATATACTTATCAATTCCAAATAATTCCAACTAATTCCAGATAATTCCAACTAATTCCAGCTAATTCCAACTAATTCCTTTAATTCCATTCTAATTCCATTAATTCCATTCTAATTCCACTAATTCCGATTTAGTTCCATTAATTCCAAACAATTCCAACTAATTCCAGCAAATTCCTTTAATTCCTTTTAAATGATGTACTTATCAATTCCAAATAATTCCTTATTAATTCCATATCAATTCCAAATAATTCCATAATAATTCCAGTTAATTCCAAATAATTCCAGCTAATTCCAACTAACTCCAACTAATTCCAACTAATTCCAGCTAATTCCAACTAATTCCAACTAATTCCATTAATTCCAGAATAATTCCGTAATAATTCCATAATTCCGGAATTAATTCCAAGCCGGATGTACAACTAATTCCACTAGTGATCAGCCCCCCAGCCGTTCCTCAGAAATTGAAGAAATAACAATTTTTTTTACCCCCTTTGAGGGGCCCTAGCTCGCTTAGGATGGATTTTTCGAAAAATGTTTACTAAACTTTTAGTCCTAATTGTGATGGTAGAACGCACTGAAAAAATATTGCAGCCTAATTACGGGACAGCCCTGTATGTCCGTAAATCGCTGTAATTGTTTTTTATAATATTGTCTAATTGCAAAAAATTAGCGAGTTTGAAACATGCAAAATAAAGTAAAGGAAAAATTTAGTTGCAAAGTTGGGTTGGCATCAAAAAAATAAGGCTGACGTGTTTTTGCAATTTCAAAAATCTTGATTTTTGGCCGATTTCTTCCATGTTTTTGAAAATCTACGGTAGCCAGCTGTGACTTGATTTCCGGTCAAATGCGATACATGCTTTAAGCAAACGCCAAAAATAAAAACATTTTTTGAGCTGCTGATTTGTTGCGCAAATAATCGCTAGAGCTATGGCGCCTTAAAGAAAAACTCATCCCCATACAGGCTTGGGCTATGTGATGTGACTGATACTTGTGTCAACAAAGTAAAACAATGATTTTCTGACAAAATAACGACACTCGACTTTCAGTTCCAAAGCCCACTGAGGGTGAGTTTATTTTGGATCGCTCGATACATTCATTCTAGGAAAGGTGACCTAAAATTTCATTCCATAACAGTTTACGAACCAAAGAAATCGTAATAGATGTCACTCCATAACGGAAAAATGAGCCTTTCGGCCCATTTCTTTCCATAACGCCTAGGGAACCAATTACTGGGAGGAAAGTTGCCAAATTTAAGCGTTTTGATTGGCTGTTGTCTAACATCCAAAAATCAAGTTTTAACTGAACCGAGGTCAGGGGATGAAGAGATCACGAAGAACACGCGTCAGAAATTCGAAATTTGTGATTTATTCTTTTTCTTTTACTATTTTTCTAATGGAGGGTAAGTATCTTGTAGCTAAAAGCCTGAAAACTTCGGCTTTATATTAATTTTAAAGTTGAGTACTTACCTATATTTTTCGGAATTTTATTTCCAGGAGAGCTTTTTTACATGTTGGGTTCGCACTTCGCAGCTCATTATAGGTACAATTTCTACCGTAAATCCCATGATTGCCAAAGCCACCCTGTTTGACGGTATCTATTTGATAATTCTACTGTATTATACAGAAATAAAAGATATAACATAAGCACTTTCTTAATAGCTTCATTGTTGTATTTTACAATTTACTTCGGACTATAGGTATAGGTATATGTTTAGGGTAGTTTAAGTATCTTCAGAATTTTTAAATAATTATTTATAGGTAGTTCCAAGGCATCATAGCTGCTAAATCGTTTAATAAACAAATACAATGACACAAATAAAAAAGCTTTGCAATGCAGCAATTCGAAATCAGCATTCAGCGCTAATGAATGATAAGAAATGATGTGACAAAATTCTTTTGTTTGAACTATGAAAATGCGAAATAATCGCACTAGTTATTACTACTCGTGAATTTATTGGAAGAACAAATAATTGACATCAATAGAAATTATTAGTGTCGTAAAAACAAATGCCTAGCCGAATTGTTCCCCAAAAGAGGTACTACCATGAGCCATTTAGATTTATTTAATTGCGGGATTTATTTGGTAATCAAACGTGATTAAGCCTCGGATTAAGCTCGTGATTAAGATATCAGGGTTAGATCTGATAAACACCTATACAAATGATTTGGTCAAGTTAATTAACACCATGACATGACCTGATGGTTTCGGGCTTAAGTCATTGCAGGAAGTATCTGGCTTTTTCTATCAACTTTGGGGAACATTCTTTCGTGTATTCTCTAGAACAGAAAGCACCTGCGAAATTCTAAACTTACACAAATTATTATTAACAAGTATTTATTTAATTATTTTATCTTGTAAACAAGGAAAGAATTCTTTTTAGTTAATGCACTAGACTTTTGTTAGCTTATTCTTATGTACAAAAAAAAGATAAATGCGCTCCATTCATTTTCTATTGAAGTGACAGAACGTCAAAATTAGAATTTTAAGTTGGTATGAGGAAATTTTGCAAGGAATTTTACTGACAGGTGAGTTGGTAGAAACGAGTTCAATGCGATACGTCAGAAAACATGACAAATGTCAAAATTTTGTAATTGCTCTGAATTGGCCCAAAATGGCCTTTGTATGCGTGCGGTTTTGAGTAAAGTGCAAAGAAAAATATTCATGAAAAAGCCTCAGGTACGTTTATCTGTGACACTGCTGCTAACAATAAAAATAAACGCTAGAAAATTTGGGTTACCTATGTAATGTTTTTGCTTTCCCGCTAAATTTCGATCAGATTATTGTCAAAAGTACAGGCCCTTACAAATTAGCATATCAAATTACAGTACAGTCCAGAAAAAATTTAGTTCTGCTATATTAAATGAACGGACTTTATATGCCCACCTCCCTATTATCTATTCACATTTTCAGGTTTGAATATCCCGCTGCGCAAAAAACTCTTTTGCAACAATCTCAAGTATATATTATAATCCTTTTACCTTTTTATGGTATTGTTTGTGCTTTACAGATTATGTGCTTTCATCATAAAGAAATTTATCCGCTTTCTGCTGATTTTCTACATCCAATATAATTCCAAAAGTCATGCCCCAGGTTTAGTCTGCTTTAAATTTTGGAGATATAGGTAAGTATATAACGAAATGTCATGATCTGCTTTATCTGAGATTTATGATGGCCATAAATCTATTTTGATACTCCGTCTTACGAAAATTTACAGCTTTCAAATCATTTAAACAATTGAAACTAGAGAAAAAGAAGCAGAAATTGAATCGTTTTTTATGTAGGTAACTATGTCTAAATACCTACATCTCATTCATTTATTATTGACTGAACTGTCACTTTTCTTGTACTGTAAAAGGGTTGAATCTGCTGGTCTTTTCTGACAAATCTCCACAATCTCTAGTGCTTAATGCACTCGAAATTGTGCTCTTGGGCGCTTTCATCTTATGACATTTTGTGACAAATTATTTATTTGTTAGTCGTTATTTGCCATTCTTGTGTCACAGCAATCTCAAAACTGGCAGAGCCGATAATACAGCCGGACTGTTTTACCTACTGCGCAGACTGAATCCTTTCATGCACTGGAATTATTGAAATCACCAATATAGGAAATAAATTAATGAGATGTAGGGGAGAGTGGGGGAATGGCGGCGCCCTGAGCGTTTCCATGGGTTGTGGCGTTAATATTAATGTGTTAGTGATAAAATATTAACCTTTTCCATTTTCGGATATTCGCGAAAATCAGGAAAGTGTCTGACATCTGGTGGCAATACTTTAATTACACTGAGAGACAGGATACGGAAATACTTTTAAACGTCCGTCATCATAATTTCGGCTTACGTCAGTCAGTTGTCAGTTGCGAGGTTAGGTAGTAGTTTTGTTCGGAGACATCTTCTCGCTGACTCGAAATTTTGGGAATAATTCTGTAGAATTTTACGTTTTGTGTACTTAAGTGAAACATTGTAAATCCAGGAAAACTTGGCTTTTAAAAAATCCACGTAGCAATGCCACTGATGTCACCAACTGACACTGTCCTGTCAGGCATGTCACGCTAGAATTCTCACCTCCGACTCCCCAGTGGGGTGAGATCGCCATTTTGTGGTTTAGCAATATGCCATCTATTAGCAGCTGATTTTCGCGAATACCGAATGTGACTTCACTTCAACCTTTGATTTTTAAATGGACCAGTCTGTATGCTGCATCATTTTTGGGGTCTTCATAATTTCTAAATCTAATGATACCCCTTCATTATGTAAATTTTAAAATTTTTAACATTTATGTGTTTTTTGTCTCATTTAACATTTTAACAGCGTCTAACATCGATGTTAAAAATTACAGAATCACCCCCTTAAGTGACATTTCAAGTGTCACAAGAAATTTTAGGGCCATTTTTATCTTTCAATCTAGAAGGGCGTGACCCGTCCCATGGTATTCTAATGGAACGATAGTAACCTCGATTACTATCGGAAGAATTGTTATAGTATTCTCAACATCAACAAAACTGCCATTGCACGTCTTGAATAGAATTTTCGATTTGCACATTTATATCTGAGGTGCCTCACTTAAGCTCTTGATAGGTCCTCTTTACATTTTACGCTTAACATACATACATATTGTACTTAGTTCTTATCTCTACCCACTTCAAACTTCAACCCCATAAGCATGCTCAACCCCGGAGCTCCCCCTCCCATGCGAATTACATACTTACATAGTCAAAAATTTATAAGAATTATGCAGTCTCATCCTGTATTTAGCAACAACATGTTACCTGATGTTGATTTACATTTCAATTTACACCGAATAATATGATAATTTTCGACCTGATGCTGATGGGATTTCGTGTGGGGCTTTCGTTTTGGGAAACTTCTTTGCGCATCATTTTCACGTCAAAGCATTTTCAAAATCTCATGTACTGTAAAAATCTTTTAAAATGGTCTACCAATAAAGATTATGGTTCATTAGTAGGGTATTGTACCTATTGTGCGGCAAGGGCCCGACAATGGGCCATAAACTTAATTGCTAGACACTTTTAAAAGATTTTTACAGTACCATATATGTTGTACTATTCTTGACAATGACATTCTTTATTGAGCTTTCAAAATTCAGATAGAAAAATCAACTCTTCGGCGGGTTATGGCATCCTTATTACGTACTAAATTTGAGCAAAATCGACCTAGTAGTTTGATTTGTAGCCTATCATTTAGCATTCCTTCAAGGAATTTTACTAACAGGTGAAATGGTAGAAGTGTGCGTGCAGTTTTGAGTAACGTGCTGTGACACTGCTACTAATAATAAAAATAAACCCTATAAGATTTGGTTCATGTAATGTTTTGCTTTCCCGCCAAATTTCGATCAAATTGTCAAAAGTACACGCTCTTACAAATTAGAGTAGTACAGTTCCGGAAAAAAATTAGTTTATTCCAATTCCAATTTCGAATTTTGGACCAATTGCAGTAGGTAACCTCCCACTTTTATGTGGGTTTGGGAAGGTTAAAAATTCGTGTCATTCAGCTAAAATCAGATAGGGTAATAAGCACCTTAGGTAATCAAGTTATGTAGGTACAATAAGCAAGCAATGTAGGAGATGCAATAATAATAAGAATTAATGACACCACATTTCAACTTGTGATGTTCACGAGGATGGGCATGGTGAATTTAATTGGGGTAATAAAATAATTTATGTCAATATCTTGATTTGCGCCAAATCGTTAATGTAACAAACTATATTAATTTATCCTTTTAAATAGACACGTATTTATGTAGATACTAACTTTATTCGGAAATTCCATCATTATATTTAATTTAAAGTAGAATAGAAATAAACCGACGCAGGGACAACGTAAGCCAGGGGCTTCTTCTATGGTGGTCCTAAATGGGTGTATTTTCTCGATTTCATGTTTTTCAATACAAATTAATACAAATGGGCTCTCATGATTGGTCAGCTTACTATTTTTTAAAATTTGTATTCGCGAAAATCAGCTGCTAATAGATGGCATTGCTAAACCACAAAATGGCGGTCTCACCCGATTGGGGAGCCGGAAGTGAGAATTCTAGCGTGACGTGCCTGACAGTGTCAGTTGGTGACATCAGTGACATTGATACGTGGATTTTTTAAAAGCCAAGTTTTCCTGGATTTACAATGTTCCGCTTAAGTACACAAAACGTAAAATTCCACAGAATTATTCCCAAAATTTCGAGTCAGCGAGAAGATGTCTCCGAACAAAACAACTACCTAACCTCGCAACTGACAACTGACTGACGTAAGCCGAAATTATGATGACAGACGTTTAAAAGTATTTCCGTAGCCGGTCTCTCAGTGTAGTTAAAGTATTGCCACCAGATGTCAGACACTTTGCTGATTTTCGCGAATTGAAATACTGTCACTTTTGCCGTCAGTTTTGAATTTTTCTCGGAAGGACGATTAAAATCTGACATTATTTTGAAGGTATTTCAATACAAAACAAGATTATTTCTTATGCTTTCAAATGCAAGTTTGTATTTCAATACATAAAACCGAGAAAAAACGCCTTAAGAGCTTATTCACAACAACTTTACGTACGTAACATAACAAACTTTAATAATGGTTAACAATTATTAATGACAGCTTCTGACTTTTCTAGTAATTGTTGACGATTGTTAAACTTTGTCATGTCACGTACGCAAAGTGGTAGTGAATGAGGTTTAAGTAATTTCTGTCTGCAACAATAAACAGTAGCAAAGAAAACTGGATGGGACCATTATTCGGTGGTGTAATTCAAATAGGTTGTATTTAAACATTTCAAAATGTTTTGTCATGTCGTTTTCAAAAAAATTAGATGTTATTTCTTACAATTATTGTGTTGACGATGACATTTTGGGCCATGTGGATGCTTTTCAGGATCTAGGAATTTTGTTTGATTGCCAGTTATCTTTTACTAGTCATTTGGAACACATTGTCACGAAGTCATTTCAGTCTTTTGGCTTCATTTACCGAAATTGTAAAAATTTTTCATCTAAAACGCTGCTTACTTTATTTTTCTCACTTATTCGATCTCGCCTTGAATATGGCTGTTTGATATGGTTTCCCATTCATCAAGTTCACGTTAGCTATCTAGAATCCATCCAAAGGAAATTTTTGAAATTTGTTTCTTACCTTTTGGATGGTGAGTATCCCGTGAGGGGTATTGGTCAGTCTTTGCTTTTGAGCCGTTTTGGTGTTAACTCGCTTAGCACCAGACGTGTCATTTTAATTATTCGGTTTTTATTTAATCTTTTAAATAATAATATAGATTGTCCTATGCTCCTCGGGAAGATTAATTTCTTAGTTCCAAGAGCTAATGCTCGCCATTGTTTCACCTTCTATTGTATGCCACATAAAACTAATGTCCTTTTGAAATCTCCTATGTCACTAATGTGTAGTTATTTTAATAAATTGCCGATTGATTGTGACATTAATTTTACAGGCTTCAAGCCTTTCTCTGATATAGTTGTTAATACGTTTGGTATATAATTTGATAGTAATCCGCATATGTAATTGCTTACTTTCTTTCTATTTTCTGTTTCTGCTCTGCATTCAATTCAATTCAATTTTGTTACATTCTAATTTCCTGTAATTGGGCGTCAGCCTGTTGGAAATAAATTATTATTATTATTATTATTATTATTGTTGTTAATTGTTGTCCATTGCTTCGGCTTTCTTTGACACTGACAGGATTTTTGACGTACCTAATTGAAGCCTGCTTAGCTCTCAGTTATCGAAATAACAGTTTTTCATTACCTGAGTACTGTGTCTTGGTATAATATTTGTCATCAAAATTTGCATGTCCAAAATCTGTTTGCAGACCACGCCAGTCATAATAACCTTTAATGCGGCCATCACCTACTGACACTGTGAAATCCGCATTTATGATCATGGCTTTTTCCCCTCTGAATTCTTGAAAAAGAGAAAAATTAGCCTTGCTATATAAGGATAACACAATTTGTTTTATTTTCCACGTTATTGTCTTTCGTTTATTATACCATAGAGGTGGTTGTTGAACCAAATCTGCCAAAAAATATCTTATACCTATATTGTGTTTCAAAAAACTCATTCGCTGTGGGTTGTGGGCTAAGGGAAAGAGCGTGCTTTGCCATGGCCCACCGCCCACTACGACTGACTTTTTTAAGAAACATAATGACAGTTACCAAAATATTATGTACGTGATGCTTTTCATACTTATGTGTTAAGTATTGTCTATACTTATCTACAACAGCAATGCAAAAGTTCGGCATACACAAATACAATTAGGTATGTACACTGGTTCCACGACTCCTCATCACACGACACTCCATCACGCGACATCTCATCACGGACCTTACATCACGGCGACAGTTCATCACTGTGGCACTTAATCACACCCCAATTCATCACATTACATAATTTGCCCAGAGTCTAAATGTTTTCTTTAATAAATAAAACAACCCAATCACATTTTATGAAATTATAATGGCCGAAATAAATTCACATCTGAATAATATAAATTATAGGAAATATATTACATAGGTACAAGAAATTAAATCTAACAAAAATGAGTCTATTTTGTGTTTCATAATAATTGTCAATCATATTCTGTAATCTAAGTTTTAATGATTTATAATTATTCTTCATAGGAATGCGTTGTCCAGGTATATGATGTTGCAAATACTGCGTGTAAGTAATATAAGTAACATGATGAATATGATGTGATGAAACTGCATGTGATGAATTGGGGTGTGATTAAGTGCCACAGTGATGAACTGTCGCCGTGATGTAAGGTCCGTGATGAGATGTCGCGTGATGGAGTGTCGTGTGATGGTGTTTCCGGACACCATGTACACTGTACAGTGTCTTTTTTTATTATTGTCCCACTTTTAATTTGGAATATCTCCTTTATTATTTGAGGTATTCGCCATAATTAAAAACAGGATAGTAGACCGTATTCCCAAATTTTGTTCTGAACCTTACTCTCAGCGATCAAGCGATCACCGTCGGATCTTAAGCTCTGTGGATGCAACTTACTTTTTTTAAATGGGACGCCGGGTATATTTTGGCAGGGATCGGTAGAGAATTTTTTTCTGATTTCATTGATATAGGGTAGTTGTACCCGGGGTTGACAGTTTTCGGGAAAAAAATCCTAATCTACGAGAAATGTCCGAATGAAAATGGCAATCATGATGAAATTTTTAATTTGTAATGTTTTAAGGTGAATAAGTTAGTTAAAACTATCAATAGTAACAAAGTAAGTAACTTATTTATTCACCTTAAAGCATTACAAATTAAAAATTTCAACATGATTGCCATTTTCATTCGACATTTCTCGTAGTTCAGGATTTTTTTTCTCCAAAACTATCAACCCCAGATATGAATTACTATACAGGGTGTTTTGCAACCGCGTGTAAGTTTTTTAACCTCAGACTGCCCATCGAAAATGGTAACGATTGGCACAAAATTGTTTAGGTCAAAGTCGTCTCCTAAGGAAGTTATAGGGCTTTAAAGTCAGCCATCGGGAGCAGTTTTTCTTAGTTATCTCAGGAACGGATTAACGGATTTCAATGAAATTTGGTGGACACTAGTAGCCAGTGAATATACATCTACATGGGGAATTTCGTTGGATTATGACCACGGGATCCCCAGAAAACGGAGACACCTTTGACATTTTTCTTCCGGAAAGTGTTTGAAGGTCACGCGTTTTAAAAATGGTGGTGTCCGTTAGAAAGGACAATTCAAACTGCAACTTTTACTATACTTGTTATTTTTTTATTTAATGCGTGGTTTTAGAGATATCCGTACCTGAGGTAACTGGAAAATTTTTCAAGGTCACGCATTTTAAAAATGGTGGTGCCTGTTGTAAAGAGCAGCTTAAACTGCAACTTTTACTATTCTTGGTATTTTTTTATTTAATAAGTGGTTTTAGAGATATCCAAATAAGAAAAACTGTTCCCTATGGTAAAGCCCTAACTTCCTTAGGAGACGACTTCGACCTAAACAATTTTGTGCCAATCGTCACCATTTTTGATGGGCAATCTAATGTTAAAAAACTTACACGCAGTTGCAAAACACCCTGTATATCAATGAAATCAGAACAAAATTTTCTATCGATCCCTGCAAAAATATACCCGGTGTCCCATTAAAAAAAAGCAAATTGCATCCACAGAGCTTAAGATCCGACTGTGATTGCTGAGAGTATGGTCCAGAACAAAACTTGGAAGTACGGTCTACTATCCTGTCTTTAGTTCAGGCGAATATCTCAAGTAATAAAGAAGATATTCCAATTTTAAAGTGGGACAATAATAAAAAAGACCCTGTACCTAATTATTTTGTAAGCAGGTATTTACTGTTGTCGATTAACTACTCATACTGTATTTAGACAGGTACAACATGAAAGATTCAAGTAACAGACAGACTTATCACTCCATCAATCTTCATTTCACTAAGAGGGACTTAATCTCAATCATTTGAAAAATTTGTGGTGCAATCTTCAAGAGGTACCTACCAGGAAGTATCCACGTGAGTGGATTTAATAATTTTTTACATCTGATTCTATAATGAATGAAACTTTATTATTTTTTTACAATTAATCATTTCGCAAAATAACAGACACGTATTTTTATTTTCCAGTACATTTTCCCCTTGAAAGGTTCCGTGGTTATGTACAAATTGGATTCGCTTTCACCTATAGTTGTATAGGTTTACACTACATAGGTTCCTACACAGTAGGAAGAATGTTTCCTTGAAAAAGAAGTTGCTTAAATAATTTTTGTTCTTATAACTGTTTACTTCAAATTCCTTCTGATAATAATATTTTATGAGTGTTGGTGGCAATAGGAAGCAATAGGTTACTTACTTCCACCTCTTAGGCACCCACTAGGAAAGGAAGCATGTTTTTGACACATGATTTAAAAATATATTAACCATTTTATTTGTTTCGTAAATAGGTAAAGCAATGCTAATTTATAGAAATAACAATGCTTTTGTTTGTAAGTTTGATCGATTCATTTTCGATAAGTTAAGGATTTTTTGTTTGCGAAAATACTCTTCTTGAAATAAAACATTTTAGTTGCAGGAAATATCTTCACATTTTAAGGGAGAAATAGTAAGTGTTACTTACAGTAAGCAAAGGTAATATGCATACAATGTTTAATGGCAAGGCTCAATAAACCGGTAAGTACGAACACAATCATGTGTTAACATTATACCTACATCTAAATTAGACCTGCAGAACGATTTTTCCTAACAAATTTTTGAAGTCCCACAAACCGTTACCTATACTTACCATCAGTTACCTGTCATTAGATACCTGATGTTTATTGCTCAATATAAATAATATCACTAAAACATCCATCAATTTTTTTTTAATAATATTCAAGACTGATCTTTAATTTATAAAATATTTTATTTTGTGTCTATTAAATAGTCTACTAAAGAATAAACAATCCCAATAGATTAAGTAGGTACAACAATTTAAAAAGCACAACAATCGGAATTAACCATATCAAAGTCGACATTCTTGGGTATACCAGTACGGTTCTTTAGTTACGTTACATTTCGCAATCGGTAAAAGATGCGAAACAGCCTACACTTCTCTAGTAATACATAACGTGAAATTTTTTTAATTTCTAATAATTGCAGTTGGCGGTGCCCTGGGAGACTCATGTCGAAGCTTACATGGGTTATGTCAAAAAAGTTGACAGACTTTGATATAGTTATCTGCACTAAATCGAAATATACGACCAACTCTAATTAGAAATTTAAAAAATGTCACTTTATAAAGGGACCTAATTTCATAGTGATCTCTTTCCAAACGTATAACAAATTCAGGAGGGACATACTTTTTTTTAAATGACGGTCTTAATTTTATTTGAATACTTCAGGACCTGAACTCGATGTAGAATTTTTTAAATCCATCCATTCGCTCAAAAGTTACAGCTTAAACTTGAAGGATTTCTAGACCCAGAACCAGCTCATGTCTTTCAATGTAACTTATGAATGAGTGGGTGGATTTCAAAAATGTTTACATCAGTATACAGAGAATTTCAAACCCTTTCAAACAATGTATCACAAAAGGGCCCTAATGTAATTTAAAATTTGACCATAGGGGGCGCTAGAGTTGAACAAATATCAAAAATTGTTACAGCGTTATATTGGCAATGAAATTAGATTTCAAATGATGTTTCACAAGTGGGGGAGTTGCCATTTAAAATTTTGAAGTGGGGGTAGGTGGGGGTTAGGGGGTGAGTTTTGAAATTTCGCCAAGCATGGATTTAAGTGTCCCCCTCGGAATAAGAATCGACCTGTCCAAGCGAATTTTCATATTTTATTTGGTTTGCGAAATATTTGGTGTGGCTCCTTTTCATTGGAACACCCTGTAGATATGTTACTCAGGGCCGGTTGTTCAGTCCGAGGTTATCTCTAAACCTGGTTTAATTGTCAGAGTTAAGCGTTCTCATTGGCCGCTGCCTAGCAACCGAGGATAACCCATTCGTAAAATTTAGCTTTTTTAGTTCTCCACTTCACAATTAACGATAAAGGTCCTCGAAATCTGGCGGGCTCTAATCACAATCTGCCCAATTCAACTTCCAAAATTGACAAATAAAAGTTTATCATTAGAGGGTTCGATTAAAAATCAAGGACTTATATTGTACAGGTTGTCACAAAATGATTATAACATCGTAGGTGGTTTTGATGGTTAGCTGTGACATTATTTTAATAGGGAACTATAGATGTACCTAAATGTACGAAGCTCTAGAAGGGTCAGGTCAGGTCAGAATTTTCATATAAAATTTTCAGGTTAATGTCATGTTACTAACACGACGTTTTCTTTTTGTCGTGTTACTAATACGACATTTTCGTTTTGCCGCGTTATTAACACGACATTTTCGTTTTGCCGCGTTACTGACACGGCATTTTCATTTTGCCGCGTTCAACACGACATTTTCGTTTGAAATGCCGTGTTAATGAAATGAAAATGCCGTGTTAATAACGCGGCTAAATGTGAATGTCGTCTTAGTAAATCGGCAAAACGAAAATGCCGTGTTAATAACGTGGCAAAATAATAATGTAGCACAAAGAAAATATCGTAGTAACGCGACAAAACGAAAATGTCGTGTTAATAACGCTGCAAAACCAAAAAGTCGTGTTAGTAACACGGCAAAACGGAAATGTCGGGTTAGTAACATGACACTATGCCGGGAATTTATTAAGAAAATTTTTGGCCTTTCTACAGCTTCGTATAAATGCGTTAATTGTAAAGTCTTCTATGATGCTACTTTACTTTTAACGTTAGGCAGGAATTAATTAACTTTTGACTTGTGTAGGTACTTTTGTAATCTGGTAATATAATACCTATTCTTTATTGCTCTTTACCTACGATCCTTCATGCCTACGATTTAGCGATAAATTTAACACAACATATAATAATAAATAATATAATAAATAAATAAATAATAATAAATAAATTAGTTAAAATAGTTTTTCGATTTTCTAGAAAGTAGTGGACGCTTATTTGGTCGTTAAGTAACACCCAGCATTGTACAAAAGTAGGTTAGTACTGCTGTATGAAAAAGAATTAATGCATGTATACATAAAGTATAATCAAGACAAGATGATCTCGTGACTCGTGGCCGGTATCGTCGCGAGACGTTGGCATCCGATTTACCTAGTTTCTTAATTCAGATTAAAATGTAGTACCTAGGTATCTTATGTCTTATACTTATAGCAAAACAGATAAACAGATAAATCTGTTGATAATTCAAAACGGCAAACATCCACTCCATAGATTAAACATCAGGACCCCGGTAAAATTAGGTATGTAGGTATGCGGTTATTGGAGAGCTTTTATTTTTTTTTTGTCTGTTTCTGTCAAAGAAAACACCGCGATCAAATACCTACCTACTTTACTGTACTTGAAAGATAAGAAAGACCATCATTAAATACTAACATGTGTTAAGTAATTATGCAAATCAGCATTTGCAGGGAAAATATTTTTTATATTAGGTACTTACATCAAAGATATCCAAAAGACTCATCCTCATACGGAAGCGTAGAATCAGTGATCGGAACGTTACTTTTGAAAAGTAACTGAGTTACCGTTATTGCAGAAAAAAGTAACGCGTTACCGTTACAAGTTAGCAACGCAAAAAAGTAGCGCCTTAGCGTTACCGTTACTTTTGTCGTTACCTACATAATCGGTACTTGAAAAAGAGGAAAATACATTTTCCGTCAACTTTCTGAATTTGTAACATATTATCCATCAGAAACAAAAAGACGAACGTACACTTCGATATAACATTTTATTATTATTATATAAACAGGGGACTATGTATTTGCATAATTCAACTTTAGCAACAGTTCTGTTTCAAAATTTTGATATCAGTGCACGGACGCTTATTTGACAAAACTTCACTGGCTCTACCTACTAAACAATCTTTCTACAGACGCGCTAATGCCGTACTGAACTTTATAAAAAATGAATTTTTATTAAAAAATTGTCGAAATTGCGTTAATTGTGCACTCGATTGTGCAGCAAATTGAGATTTATAGTGTTTAAGTATTTTTTTTGTCTTCCAGCTTACTAACAAACTCGAAAGATTTAGGTCTAGGCCATTGATAAATAGGTACAGTTAATTTAAGTCCAAGAAGATATTTAATAATCAGCTATCACCCTCTTACCCTCTCAAAGCTACCTCTGCCTAATCCTTTAATGAGTTCGCATCCTGTTTGCGAATAAGACCCATCATAAAAATTTCCAAGAACTAAAAGCCGTTAATTGTGATGGGAAAGCAAAGTAGGAATAACCAAGTCTGATTCTATTTTGTGGTAACGAAAAAAGTAACGCGAATCTAGTTACTCGTTATTCCAAAAATAGGTAACGCGTTAACGTTAAGTTACTTTTCTGTTTAAATAACGCGTTACCGTTAAAAGTTACTCAAAAAGTAACGCGTTACCGGTAACGTGTTACTTATAACGCGTTACTTCCGGCTACTGCGTAGAATTGCAATTTTTTTCTTTATTTGTTTCCAAATTACCACAAATAATGTGTAAATTTCGGAAGAAAAAACGTTAAATTTACACAAAAACTGTCAATTTACACAAAAACTGTAAAACACCGATTTACACAAAAACTGTAAAACACAATTTTAATTTTTGAGTAAATAGAAAGTTTTTGTGTAAATTGACAGTTTTTGTGTAACACAAAAACTGTCAATTTTCACAAAAACTGTAAATTTACACAATAACTGTTTTACAGTTTTTTCTTCCGAAATGTACAAATTTTTTGTGGTAATTTGGAAATAAAAAAAGAGAAAAATGTGCAACTTCTACGCTTCCGTATCCTCATCAGTTGGTCTTGGAACAAAGTAAATAAATGTCATAGAAAGCCAATAGGGATAATCAAAGACATTAATAAGTTTCAAAGTCCAACTGAAGATAAACTCCATTCATTTTCTATTGAAGATCTAAAATTTTTCTGGAACTGTATAACCATAATTTGCAAGGGACTGTACTTTTGACAATTTGATAGAAATAAAGCCGGAAAGCAAAAACGTTGTATAACCCAAATCTGGTAGGGTTTATTGTTACTTGAGGCTTTTTAGTGAATATTTTTCTTTACACTTTACTCAAAACTGCACGCACACAAAGGCCATTTTGGGCCAATTCAAAGCAATTGCAAAATTTTGACATTTGTCATGTTTTCTGACGTATCGCATTGAAATCGCTTCTATCAACTCACCTGTTAGTAAAATTTATTGCAAAATTTCCTCATACCAACATAAAATTCAAATTTTGACATTCTGTCATTTCAATAGAAAATGAATGGAGAGTATACCTATTGTCGATATATTTGAAGTGGGTACTTCGATCGTCTTTTAATTTAACGAGAGTTATTGTTAGGGAGGAACAATTTAAAATGCTAAAATTATAAAAAAGTTTATTATAACAGCAAATCGTTTTTGAACTTTCTAGACCTATTATTGATGACATCGCATTCAATAAGATCAACAATAATAAGCCTAATAAGTAAGCCTTTTATTAATTAACAAGGGCCAATTAACGCCCCACTTTTACTTACGATAAGTATACCGTGTAGTGGTATTATTGACCTTAACGTGTTTAACGATAAGGTTTCCATACAGTTCGCTAATGATAGTTTTAAATGAACTTAAATCGCATGGGCGTGCGGCGCGGATTTCTAATAAAAGTATGAAGACATTCGTGCAGAAAGCGTCAGTGACCCTACACCTGTTGTGCGGTGTAAACCGCGCGCCCGCGTTCTAATACACCTGTCGCGATTATTTTTTCGCCTTTTTTCTTTGACTGCTTTTATATTTATTCGACACCGAAACATTCCAGTATTCTTTTTTATTGTTTTATTTTAATCCAAGAATTCAGTATTTTTTAACGATGCAAGACAAGAAGATTCTTTCTATGGAAGAAAAGCTGGAGCTGCCACCACCAGGTAAGCTTTTTGAAATTTTCCAACTTTTCCTCATCTGCAGCCTCAATTGACATAAAGATACGTGACAACATTTCACAATAATTGCAAAAATATTTGCTCAATTAAGTACCTAATCTCAGTGTCTCGTGAAGATTCCATTAAAGCATGTGGAGTATAAAACAAAAACAACTTGAGTGGGACACTTTCTCTTTCGAACACCTTCCAGAATTATTTTATAGGTTATTGAAACAGTAAAAACAAATCAGCCTCATTTTACTGCTTTAGGTACAGGTTTTAGGAATATGACAACTTAATCTCGTTTTGATTTCTACATAAGTTTCAAATTATTGATCATATCTGATGTTATCGAAAAACAATAATAATCTGAAAAACTCTTGTAGCTGCTCTTCAATAGTTTATTGTTGTTAACAGATGGTTTCATTATCGGTACAAGAAAGAAAAAACACTTTTTTTATATTTGTATTGGGAAGGGTATTTTTCCAATGATATTTTCTGCTTTTGTTGATAAGAAATAAAAGTTCGAGAACTAGGGCATAAAGCCGCTAAATTTATACTTGTAATTGTTTATCTTGCTCTCTTTTGTTAGGAAATCGCTGTTTTGAGTTGTTTTCTTATTTATTTGTCTGTTTTGTTTCTTCTTTTTCGGTGTTTGATAAGAGTAGGTACTCAATCACTGTGATATTCATATTAATAATTATTTTTCTTTATTTAACTTGTAAATTTGCTACAGGGTGTAATAGAAACATACAGTAATATTTTAACCACGTATTATCCGCAAAAATACAAGACGAAAATTCCCGAGAAAGTTTTTCCTATGGTCATTATTCATTAATAACGGAGGTAGGGCTGGTTACAGTGGAGGGATATGGAATGGATAACGGTTTTAGGGTCTCGCACATACCACATTGAAGGCGATTTGAAAGGAAAGGAGTGCCCAAAGGAAAAAAAATTGGGAGACAGAAAAGTTTCCAAATGCTACGTGAAAACACTAGCAAATTGAGTGATAATTCAAACACTGTATCTTTTCTAATTGAATTTAACAGTAGCTGCAGATGAAAAACCATTTTTCCCTTTGTCGTTTTTTTGAGATTTTTACTTGTTGTGTCTAATAACAAGATAAACGTATAGCCAAAAAATAATGTATTAATTAAAATCATTTCCGGAGTTAGTCTAAAAAAACCTGGCCAGCCCTACCTCCGTTATTAATGACCTTAGGAAAAAGTTTCTTGGGAATTTTCGTCTTGTATTTTTGCGTGGTCAAAATATTGCCGTTTGTTTCTGTTACACCCTGTATAGTGTAGTTTTGGGAAATAAATAAAAATAATATTTCACTTAATTTTGAACTTGAATAAATGCCTAAACTTAGTTTATTTGACGATTCCATTACTACTTAATAAAATTCCAAATATTTGCCAGCCATATCTGTAAAAATACGCGCGCAATACCTAAACTGGCAAAAAACTTCTGCATAACATTTAGATAATAATCAGTTTTATAAAACCTTTGTCAAAGTAATAGGATAAAGGTCAACTGACCACAACAACTACAACATTTGAAAATAAAACGAATGCTCCTTTACTGGTTTTATTGTTTGTTTAATAATGATACCCACTGGGTGTATCACCAAAATGCCATGCATCACATTCCAGTCCATGTGAATATTGGTGACAAGGACAGGGAATTTTTTTTTGCATTGTTTAGGTGGCATTATTGCTTTTTCTAATGCGGAAACCTTCAAATGTGTGTCTATGTCTAGCAAGTACTCCTAATGAAGTCATGTACTTGATTTGCAAGATATCGTGCACGAGATTCTTGTTCTCGATTACCTACCGGCCTTTCATTTTACAAAAACAAAAGAATAACTACATATTTTTCAATAAATTTCAGATATAACTTTTCACGTAATTATTCAAAGATTACTGACAATACAATCTGCAATCAAAATTACCAAAATCAATATTAAAACACTTGGTAGCGATCTTTGTAATTTTACTATCGAAATTGACGCATTCGATTTTACTTTGAAGTAACCAAATGATAAGTTTTAAGGACCTACACCACTTCAATTTTTATTGAATTGGGTGATCTGGTTCTAGTTATTTGCTCGACTCTTCGACTTTCACCTCAAGACCATGACTTTCGTAAATTTACATAAAACTGTTAAAAATCGATATCAGCTGTACATGGCGAAGCTATCTGATTTATGCCAGTTGCGTGCCAAATACTTTCCGCACCAGTAAGGTATGGGGTGGATACCTGAAAAATTATATCATCTTTATTAATACCTCAACATTCTTTTGGGATTACCATTGTTGTGTTGACTATGATTATGTTCATTGTTACTCGATTACCGCCATAATTTTTGTGTGTCCGCAAGCGTGAAATGCGTGCACATCACGTGCAATTTACAAAAAATATACCTACAGGGTGCCCATTAGTCCATAGCAAACTGCACGTCCTATGCTCGAAGCCAAGTCTTTGTTTTCAAGTCATTTGTTATAAAGTTTTACCCATACTTAGCCAGATATTCATGATTTTGAGCTAATGCGACTTTTTTCAGTAACTACAATGCTTCCTAAAATATTGGCAAGAAAACATTGTCCATTTTTCGCAGTGTTTGCAATTTCTTTACTTTTAACCACTTCCATCATGCACTTTTTTTTGTATCGCTATATTTTCCTACATGTGGGTAAAAATGTTGTGTTGGAAAACCAAAAACAAATCCGTAGTAACAAAAAAGAAAATCCCCCTTTCGGGTGTTAATAAATAAAGGTTCCCATTTGCCGCATACAGAGGTCCCGAAATCAGTGGTCAAAACTTTACCAGTAGATTCTTCTATGAAAAATATGAAAAAAAGTCCCTATAAACA
This sequence comes from Pycnomerus fuliginosus, assembly GCA_963924575.1. Classification (NCBI taxonomy): domain Eukaryota; kingdom Metazoa; phylum Arthropoda; class Insecta; order Coleoptera; family Zopheridae; genus Pycnomerus; species Pycnomerus fuliginosus. Next base: position 32,552,405 of record OZ004618.1, on the reverse strand, counting down.
TATGTCAAAAAATAAGTCCTAAGGGAGCTAAGGCTCCTTAAAGAGGCCACTTTGAAGGTGTTTTTTCCTAAATATCTTCAAAACAGTTAAAAATACCAACGTGAAATTTGGTATCTTTACTAAGTCTTTGATGCTGAATTTACTACTGTGGAGAAAATTTTAAAATTTTGATCATATGCGTCTCGTACAGGAGGGGCTTTAGGACTAAATTTACTCAAACATGTTTGTAAGTAGTTTTTTTTCAAAGATTCCAGAATCGTTTCATGAAGTTGTTTACGATATCTTGATGTCTTCCGTCACAAATTTTGGAGCCCTGAAGCAATGTAAAGCCATTTTTTTCGAAAAGGCGGCATTATATCGATGTCAAACAAGAGTACCATTTTTACTTTAAAAACCTCAAATTTTCAGATTCTGGAATCAAATTGGAGAAAAAACTACTTACAAAAATGTTTGAGTTTTAGTCCTTGGCCTCTCCTGTACGGGACGGTTATGATTAAAATTTTCTCCACAGTACTAAATTCAGCATCAAACGCTTACCTAGTAAAGATTCCAAATTTCACGTTGCTGTCTTTAACCGTTGTGAAGATATTTAGAAAAAACACTTAGCTCCCTTTAGTACTTATTTTTCGACATATGTTCATAGGGACTTTTTTCATATTTTTCATAGAAGAATCTACTGGTAAAGTTTTGATCACTAATTTCGGGACTTCCTGTATTTTTGCATATCATTATTTTTATCTGATTGTCTTGTGCAGTGTTGTTTTGCCAGAACAATAATAAATTATTAATGTAAATAATTGTACTTTGTCAGGAAGTCTGTTCACGGCATTCACAAGACGCGATAATAGGTGGGTGATGTAGACATACCTAACTTTATGGTTTTCTGCTTAAAATACCTACCCTAAAAAGAAGACTTGCAGCGAATTCTTTTGAAGAAAAATGCTATCCCAAAATTGCATTGTTGCAGTACTTAAGTTCACCAGCTATTATCATTTATACAAAAAAAAGCGAATTACTTACCCGATTTTAGGAATGAAATGAAACACGAACTAGGAAAACAAATCTAAATTTAAAGAAGCAAAATTACGAAAATATGCATCCAAATGCAAGACAACAAAGAGAAGGTACCTACTTTCCACAGATATTGTTATATGTATTTTATAAGATTACCTTTCTTTGAAATTAGCAAGTCTAAAAATTTATTTTTAATTGTTTTAAAAATAACGGAAATCGGAGACCCTCGCGAAAACTACTTTGGACAACAAATTAGCAGGATGAAAAAACTTAAAATCGACCACTGGTTGTTTATTATTTGTTTGTTTATTTAAAATTAAATTACTCATCGTCTAGCTAAAATTACTGTGCTTTTTGCTTTAGCATCTTTGGAAAATACCTAGGTGCCTACTAGAATGACCTTACGTGTAAAGAAAATTTAACTTCGTGTGAGGAGGTAAATAGGAGTAAGATATTTATTTATTTTTTACTTTTTTGCACTCCCGGGAATGAAGTGGCACTTTTAGGCACTATTTTGAGGGACTGAAGTGGGTCATTCTCTTCCATGGGACTGAAGTGCCGTTGCTAGGTATTTTATAAAGAACCCATTATTGTTTCTTGCATTATATTGATTAAACAACATCAAAGTGACATTTTAACATGTTTCGACTATTTTGGGTTCAAATTTAATGGGAGTGCAAAAAATTGCGTAGATACCACAGGACTGAAGTGACATTTAATGCCTCTCGTGGTTACTTCCCTCGCTGCACTCGGCCAGTAAACTTTCACGCTCGATATTAAATAATGCACTTCAGTCCTTTGGTATATAATATACTATTTTTCCCCATCGCCCTTTGAAATTTCTGTTTCGGTTTAGTTTTATTTCGATTTTACTATACAGAATTATACATTTATACCTCCATAAATTATGTTGTCGCAATTAAGTTCAGTGGCTCTAATTTTTATAGTAGGTACAGGGTACTAAAAATATTGTGTATATCTACTAATCTAAAGAATAAAGATCTGATAGAACCCCGATGTTGCTTGAAAAAAATGAGTACTTACGCAACCAACAGTACAGCTACAAGAGTTAAAGGTTTCCAATACAATAAACAAGTTGCAATAAATAAATTATTATTAGATAATAATCACAAAAGTGACTTTGTATTTCCTATGTGAATTTTAATTGAATTTATCTTTCTAAACCCTAAGTATCTACATCTTAAATAAATTATAAGTAGGTAGTGTAAGTCAGGCTTCTTCCTATTGATCTGTTAAACGAGCTTCACGTCAAAATTCCTGATGGTGTCAAAAATAAGAAAGAAACGATCCAACCAATAATTGTCCATTCTAATACTGTTTACCAACAATGAAAAGAATTTTGACGTACGTCAGTATACAGGGTGGTAAATTTTTCGTTGCCCACCATTGGGAACTCGGAAACCGTAAGAGATGAAGAGTAGCTTAAATTAGAAAAAAGTTGCGTTTTTAACTTCTACACAGCCCGAAACATTCGAAAAATGTCATTTTAGTGGCAAAAGGGCCCTTGCTTCAATTTATTTTACAAAAAATCATATACTCACTATTGGATTCGAGAGCTGTTGTATTGTCGGATCAAGAATATTAGTGCAATTTTTTAGAAAATTTCCATTTTAGGGACAAAAAGGCCCTTTTTTGATTTTTTTTTCTTAGCAAAAAAGCATATAATCATTATCGAATTCGATAGCTGTTACATTGCCGGATCGAAAGCCTTAGTGCCATTTTTTCTAAAAATGTCATTTTAGGGGTGAAAACCTTTGTATTTTAGATTTTAGTAAATGAGCGCCGGGCGCATCAGCTATCGACAACCGGCCGCACGCCCCACCTTGGTTAAATAAAAGTTAAATGCTACATTTAGAAATTCTGTGAAGAATTAGAAGTTTCTACCGTCTCCAAGACTGTCAATTTTTTCAAGGTGATTTAGATTCTGTAAAGAATTCTCCTTTATCTTGATTTGTTCCTGAGTTATCCCGAAAAAATTGAAATTCGCAATTTTAAAGCAAGATTCATATCTTTCTAACGACTGGTAGTTCAAAATCTCTCTAATTGTCAAAAAATGCAGTTTATCATGTGTGTGTGCCAATGTGTGAAAAATGTGTGCCAAATTTCATTGGAATATTTCAATAAATGCGGAAAAAGGGGGGTGAGCCTAATTTCGTTGACACACGGTATATTACAAAAAAGCCAAAGGAATTCTCTACAAATAAGTTGTCTTGCCAATTTTTCATACGATCAGTCGTTTTCGCGGAATCTGTTGCTAAAATAGCTTAAGGGTTTTTGTCACTAAAAAGTAAAAACAAGCATTGTCAACATTTTTCAGTGTCGCATAATGCAATAATCTGCGTATAATGCAGGAAAAAATTCTAAAAAATATACCGTTTGAAATAAGATTGCAAAAAATTATTTTTTGATCTGCGAACATTGCCTGAGGAAGTACCTTCAACTTGCAGTTCCAATAATTGAATTTGTTTTATTCATTTCTTGATTAATAAATGCGAAATTCGGGCCACTTTTTCATCGCGTAATTGCATGAAAAAGTGGTCCCATTTTCGCGTTGATTAAGCAGGAAATAAATACAAGAAACTAAATTATTGGAACTGTAGGTCGAAGGTAGGTACATTACTAGGCACTGTTCCTCACATTCCTCACATAATAATTTTTTGTCGCGTTATTTCAAGCAATGCTTTTTTATTATACTATATATATTATTATACTCTTATTGTTGCATCAAAATGTTGACAATTCTTATTTTTATTATTTAATGACAAAAACCCTTAAGCAACTATTTCGTCAGATTCCGGGAAAACAACTGATCGTAGGGAAAATTAACAAAATACCTTATTTGTAGAGAATTCTCTTGGCTTTATTTTGATGCATAAGTGTTTTGGTCGTCAAGTCAATAGAAAGGGAGATATAATTGAAGAGCCGATTTCTTAACATTTTCAAGAGCTGTCAAACAATAAGCACAAGGTCTATCGATGGGGATTTTTGAGTTTTGACCCATGCATTGCAAACACGATATAAAGGTCTTTACTCCTTTTCAGCTCTCTGTTAATTTTTCCGAAGTTTTGCCTAAAAAACTGCAAAATTGTTAATGTAAAATATTCCACTGTATGACTTTTCCTTCTGATGGAAAGAGGTTCCCCTAAATAAATTCTCATTATTGACTTTATCAGTTATACAAAGTTTAATAACATTAATATACCTAATAAAAAACGGCTTTCAGAGTCACTACATTAACATGTACCTACTCTAAAACCAAATCGTCTACGTGATTAAATGTTTAAATATTTAAATAATAAAGCACTTAACAACTAGAAGTTGTGGGGAAATATCACATCTCCACTTGATTTTTTTGATAGCCGGCAAGTTTGATTTGTCACCATTTCGCCAATAGAGGTGACCATACATATTGTTCAGCCTTTAGCACTGAAAAAATGGTATTTTACAAAAGTCATGAAACTTAGAATGTGACTTAAATATTTCTGCCAAATAAGAATTTCCTTTACAAGCAAACGACGAATAAAAATTTTGCATATCTTAGTTACCGTGACAAATAAGTCTATCGAGAAATATAACCGATAACTTTATCAATGAATAATTAGAGATAAGTTTAAAAATTTGAAGTGTTATTCATTGTGGAAAATTGGCACACCTTAGATAAGTGGTAATGGTGGCAACACTCTTTACACGACGAATACCTAGTTGCATATATCACACCACAAAAAAAAATTGATATGGAACCAATAATAGTCGGTACCTACTTTAACAAATTATACTTATAGCTATTTGGCGGATGCATAAAATGATATCTGAACATTTAATAGATTTATAAAATGTGACCTTGCCTTATTTCCTTATTTATCTCAGAAATTTTTTGACCTTACGACCATGAGAATTCTTACTTTGTGGTGAGAAGATGAAGGTGTTTTGCCATTTTTACCATTATCATTTTATTTTTAGCGTTGTTGTATTTATTATTAGTAGTGGGCTTCCCAAGGCTAATAAATTAGAGCATCAAGTCGAGCGATTCATTCAATTAATGTGAAACGTAGAGGTTTAAATAAGCGGACATTGTCATTCATTGTTTACACGCAGGAAACACATAATTGAATCGTACACGTTTTCGATGTTAAATCCTCCATGAGCCGTTCCCAAACAGCAGCAATTAACGCTATGACCGAAACGTGGATTTATTATTGAAAAGTTTTTGTTCTATAGGCGGATTAAAAACTTAATTATGCATTGGCGCAAGGGCATAACTAGGTTTCCGCCAGGAAATTATTGTCTTTCATTCTCATAATTACTATTTGTCAAAATGATTTCCTGCAAATTAGATGATAGAAAAAGTCAGCGATCTTAAAACTGGCAAATGCAGGGTCAACACGAGGATTCAAGTGGATTTTTCCGCACTTTTGCATGCCAGAGCGTGCACAATATTAATTTATTACAGAAATAGAATGAGCGGGATTCTTATTCCTGCATTTAAATGTGCATGTTAAATGTTTTATTACTCTGTAGTCACTCCCACTTATTACTTTCCCGTCATTACTAACTTTGTTTTAGTTTTAGTTTTAGTTTTAATTATTTAGCATGTATAATTTGATTTACGTATTTGTACCCTCTTATGGACAGCCTGTCTGTTGGGTAATAATAAACATTATTATTATTATTATTATTATTTAGTTCAATTATGGTGGAGGCGCCGGGATAGTTCATAGTCGCTTCGATAACGAGAATTCTTCCGTTGTGCTTGTGCGTCTTCTGGGTATGGAGAAGGTTAAAAATAATTTGGGGCATTTCTTCTCTGCAAAGATGTGAAATCATTTTAATTTAAGTTTTAAGTTAAATTGACTGATATAGTAGTTGACCAGTTAAGGATAATTTGAACTTTAACCTTTCATAATTTTCAAAATTCGAACCTAATCAACTTTTTGATTGTTAAGCTGAAGACTGTTAGGTTCCATTGCTATGGTGGATATATTAAATTTAAAATAATGTTGTCTTTCATTTGCAAGAAAAAATAAAATAAATTAAAAATCACGATTTGCCAGAAATTGACCCAAGTATACCCAGTTGTTGACCAACAATTTGCCAGTGTTTGACCATAATTTTAACTATCGTTTCGGAAACCGATTTATTTAAACTGTATTGTTAGATGGATGGATTTATTTAAAACTAAGAAGAATTCTGCACACTTGAAAGAGAACGCTTTTTATTTTTCAATCTTAAAAGTAATGGAAAAAATATTAGGACAGACTCATATTCTCTTTACTCTTAGGAGTAGGGTTAGTTATAAATTTTTGCACCGTTGTAAACCTTTACGAATGTGTCTTTTAAAAGTTATTCAACTCGAGTGTAAGTTGTAAGTACCTACATAAACCCAGAGGGTAACGTAGGGAAGAGTAATTTTTAAATATTCTGCTTCTCGACAAAAAAAATCATAAGAAAATAGTGCGCAAACTTGTTTTGATCTCAAATTAAAATTCGAAATTTAAATTACAAAAATTTTAATTAAAAAAAAATCTTAAAGTAAATTAAGGCAGTTGCGGGAGGTCAACAATGAATTCTGAGCAACTTTTTCTAACAATTCTTTACGATATCTTCAGCGCAAATGGACTTAATCAGCTATTTGTAGAATGGGCCTTTCCAACAATTTTTGAAAATTACAAAATAATAAAGAACCAACTATTCAATACCTCCTCAGCAAACAAAACGATTGAAAAATTTATAGTTTAGAATTTTAAAGACAAACTCCACAGTGTTATTGGTTTTATGTCTGCCGGTACGCAGTTTGTGGACGGAGTTTCCCGCATGCTTCGTTAATTTAATTAATTGGCTAAATTTGGTCCAAAATATTGAAACATATGCTATTTTTTCTATAAATAAGCGCAGAAAATAATTGGATATTTTTGATTAAATTATTACTCAAATCTTTAAGAATAAGCTTAGTTTGCTATGGGATAAAATTACCGAAGGTTCACAAAGTCATGTGAAAGGAAGAATGTCACTATATACTTACTTAGGCGGCTGAAAAGTTTTTTTTCGCCATGGCATAGAAATGTCACTTTAACATTTTCAAAAAATTTAATTGAAGTTCAGCTTTTTTGACGTTTGAAGAAAAAATTAATTATCTTCACCGATCTTACAACAATTTCAAAATTATATCACCGTGTGCAATCATTATGGTAACTCTATTAATTTTATTCTTAGCCCAATAATTGACCACACTTGGTCAACCACTGGATACAAAGCAATATTTCACAAATGGGATCCACCAGTGAACTTCCAACATGCTCTGCATTCTATGTCATTGCCAAAAAATTAAGATACATAAGCAATCTGTTCAAAAGACCAGTCGTTGATCACGTGGTCAACCACTGAAAAAATAAATCACCAAAAATTGACCATCAGCTTTTTCATCATGAAATAATAGTTTCTGTAATAATCCGCATTGCAAAATAGTTATTTAGAGTTCCATATACTACATAGTACAATCACATTTTGCATTCAACACCTAATTGTACAGTAAATAAAAAATGTGCAAAAAATGCGCACCAGATCTTACTACTGGCATTTTCAACGCTTTGAGTGGTTTACAAGCGATTATGGCACTTATTCACCAACTTCAATCAAACTGACCATCACATAGTTTAGCGAATCTATTTTACACAAAATGTGCAGAAACTTTGCAGATGTAAATAGTATCTGTCAGATTGATATTGTTTTTCTGGTCAAGTATTGGGTGATGATCAGGTAACCCTAGTTACATATCAAGCGATCTAAAGCAAACAGCCATTCCTCAGTAGGCCTTGAAACTGAATGTCAAGTCGTTGGTTCTGTCAGAGCATCATATCTTGCCATATCTTGCGCTTTCCTTTTACACATTTATCTGAGGAAACTCAGTTATTCTCATCAATTTGATTGGTTCATTTGAATAATGACCAATAAAATTGCTGAGAATTGATGAGAATAACTGAGGCTGCTCAGATAAATGTGGAAATGGAAAGCGCCTTTTCTGTCACTCTCCGTCAGAATTTTCATTTTTGTTCATTATTATTTTGTGGTAGCTAAATTTTAAAGTGGATATGTCTAAATAGCACTTCCCGTGGACCAACTTCTTGCAAAAACCCAATCTCAATGTACCTAATTTCAGTCAAGTCGATTCAGTATAGTTTGAGGGGCTATAATGTATTATTTTGTGTTGTTACAAAATTTCGATTTTTTTGTCCCAAGGGCACTAAATACGAATGAATTTTGTCTTATTTAAAACCAGAATTTGAAGCCCTTTTCTGTTATTTCGATGCTTACGCACAGTGTTGTAATATTTACTTACGGTCCGTGCACTGTAAGTGTTGCTTAACAGTGTGGGCAATATTTTTCTCTTCCTGCCTCAGGTATTTCAACTGTACCGCTGAATGTAATAATTTTTGTGATCTCGAATTGCATTCCTCAACCACAGAAATTACACGTACATTCCTTGGTATGTAATGTACTATTTACAACTAGCAACATCGCTAGGAGTCATAACAAATTGAGTACTACAGTTTCTCCCCTTATTGTAAAATGATTTAAAGCTGGTCTCGGTGTAGTATTCAATGGACATGCTCGTCTTAGGAATCTTTCTTATGTTATAAATTTCAATATTTCAATAATTATACCCGGCCACACAGAACGGAAAAACGTTATCTGAGTTAATAACACTATTACCTAACGCCAAAATCTCTATTTCACACATAATAAACAGCTTCCAAGCTTCCAAGCTCTAAAACATACGAACTACTTACAAGACTACTTTTGGTGGATGCGCCGGGATAGAGCAGGCAGTCCATGCCGCAAATACAACTTCTATTTAGTAAACTTGTACAAGACACGGATTCTTCAAATTACCTGTACTTAACGTATCCATTAACATTTATCAAAGTGTAAAAATTTTGTTAGTTCATGCTTCATTTCTGCATAAAAGAAACAGCTCTGAAAAGAAAACATTTCCTGAAGCAACTGACCCTAATCAGATAGGTTTATATCAAACGGCTCTGAAATTGCGAGTCATGTCTTTGATGATCATTCAAAAAATTATTATAATACCTACAATATTATTATTGTCATATCATGTCACTGAAAAAGAAATAATGAAAGACGTGACTTTCATTTCTACAACCCACTGAGAGGATGAGTTGTTTTTTGGATAGCTTGATATGTACTTAGGTATTTTGTTTTTATAATCACAAGATAAACGAACCGTTGTCTTGCATTGCTCTCCATTAGGTACTATAACTGTATCTACTTTTATTACCATCATCAAATCGACAAAATTGAATTGTATCGTAAGTTAAAACTGGTAAGAATCTAACTTCGGACTGCCTTCATTAATTATCTTATCCTGATATACTCGGTGTAAACGAGACTAGGCGCACGCGTCTTTATTTACGAATTGATTTGAATGAGATTTGCGTAAATTAAATAATTGGACATGTTTATATTTTTGGAACCTAACTAAAATTCTGAAACTTATGATAACATAATATTTTGAACATTTTTATGGAATTTAGATTTCTTTTTGTTTTAATTGTTGTATCCTTTTTGCCCATTATTATGTTAATTAATCTGGTTATATCAATGCAACCACAAGAAAATTAGCTATTTACTGTGGCCAGTGCGCCACTATGGGTGCATTTGAAAAAAATTAGTTATTGCCCCAAAATTTTTAAATCTTTCTATGATTGTTATGTTAAACGTCTTCAATTGTAAATCGTATTTTTATAAGATTCCTTGATATCAGTTAAATGATTCTGGCGGGGTCGCAGCGAAAAATTTGGCAGTCTCGGAGATAGTAGAAACTTCTAATTTTTCACAGAATTTCTGAATGTAGCATTTAACTTTGACCAAGACAAAAAAAAACAAAAATTCACAGTTTGTATTATGTACTTACAGTAAAAACTCGTTCCTGCTTTTCGAAAATCTGCTCACCTGTTATGGTTGTGTTTCTACCCTTTCCATTTAATTCAAAGGTTGACTCATTATGAAAACTGCAACTTTTTTATAAATTAACTAAAACTCTACAACAAACTTAAAAAAAAATCACTAGATACTTGTAGATAGGTATATGTGTGGGTTTATCTTCAAGAATTGATTATTGTTAGGTTTGTTACTGCAATAATTTCACAACTGTTGCTAGGTAATAACGGTAATAACCAATAAGATAATTGGTGAAAATGATCCCATTGGTTGTTACTATTGGCCACACTTATTGTGAACTTGTAAGCTTGTAATTTTTGTGGAAGGGGTCCCATTAGTATCATATGCTGTTTAGTAGGTACATAGTAATGTATTAATGGTAAGAGGTCTAGAATTGTTTACTAACGGGTGGCTCAAAAAAACCGGATAAAATATTTTTGACAATAAGTTTTTTATTCTTTGATATTTTTTTTAATTCTTCAATTAATGCCATGCACTCCTACACCCCAAACAACCCCTTGTTTTCAACTATATGCGATAAACCTTGAAGTTATGGCGGTAAATTTTTCTGTTCTCTCCTCGTAAGACGCATTACAGACTTTTTTCAGAAAATTGTAGAAAAATAACCTCTCAACGAAATTTACGGCAGTAAAAAGCATCTCAAAGGGCAAAAACCGCTCTTTCATTTTGTTGTTCTTGCGAGGGAATAGCTGATGCCATCAGGATATTCCCTGAGTTCTTTTATTTTATAATTTACAGAAAAAATTAGTAGCTACTTACTTTTAGCCATCCACGTTTCCCCCCCCCCTACTAAAATTACTCAAAATACAAAAAACTTGCTTTTGAAAAAGGTCTGTGCTCGGGTCTGTGCTAGTGCTGGCAATCGAACTCGATTTTTCGATTAATCGGTTATTCGATTTTCGATTAATCGCGATTTTTGTGCTAATCGAAAATCGATTAATCGATTTTCGATTTTAAAATCGCCTTCGATTTTAAAATCGACTTCGATTTTCGATTTTAAAATCGACTTCGATTTCAGGATCGACTTCGATTTCAGGATCGACTTCGATTTCAGGATCGACTTCGATTTCAGGATCGACTTCGGTTTCAGAATCGACTTCGATTTCAGGATCTAATAATAATGATAATTTATTTCCATAGAATCATATTACGATTACGGCTGCTCGACCGCTCGGCCGTCTACTCTTTCCATCGCATAACTTGAGAACGAAAGCAGATATCGAGCTGAAATTTTGTACACGCGTGTATACCCAGAAAATCTCGTCGTGGATTGTTTTTCGGCCATATCGCACCGCGGGGGTGACAGTTAGGGGTGAAAAACCGAAAAATTTGTAATTGCAATAACTCGAGAACCAGTGGAGGTATTTTACTGAAATCTGGTGGACACGTTCAATGCTCGGATTCGTACGTTGACGTTCTGATCCCAGAATTTAAAATTTAACCGTACCTTCTCGTGAGAAAGAAGTTACACTTTACTGTCTTCTTAAACAATAGCTAATTTTAATTGATGCCGCCGAGACATTCTTGAAAGTAATAATTGCTAATCTTCGAACGAGCTAAGTATTTAAAATTTCAACTGGTGCACATTTCCAACGAAATACCTTCAACAAAGAAAACAACCATATGCGTGGGTTTAAGGCCGTCATAAATATTGTTTGTTTAGGTACATACAAAATTTTCCCAAGCTTAAGGAACATGCTGCGCGACCCTCAATTCGCAGATAATAAGGCCCATCGAATCTAAGTGTATAATAAACATTCGGATTTCGGAATTATTATTAGGGACCTAAGAATTCATGGTTATGAAGACATTTTACACGTACACACTACACAGTAGGTTAGGTACCTACGTCGAAATGTACGCGTAGGTAGGTATCCCGGGTGCGTTTTCAAAATCAGAGCGAATTGTAGCCGGTTCTTAAAACAATCCAACAGAAGTTAAAAATTAAAAAATGAGACTCTTTACAGACAGCGTATAGGTGTCTAGGTACTCAATAAGGCTAATGCAGTAGAAGCGTAGAACACTTCGATTTGAAAATCAATTTCGATATTCTTCGATTTTGAAATCGGCTCGATTTTGAAATCGGCTCGATTTTGAAATCGACTCGATTTTGGAATCGACTTCGATTTTGAAATCGTTTAAATCGACTTCGATTTTGAAATCGACTTCGATTTTGAAATCGACTTCGATTTTGAAATCGACTTCGATTTTGAAATCGTCTTCGATTTTGAAATCGACTTCGATTTTGAAATCGAAATCGATTAATCGATTTATGTCGAAATCGATTTTGAAATCGATTTTGGTTAAAATCGATTAATCGATTTCATAAATTTCTCGATTTTGCCAGCACTAGTCTGTGCCTTTATCTATTTTCAAGCTACAGTCCAACCGTGATATCTACAGTGCGTCTCATTTTAATTGGAACCACCCAAATATTTCGGTTAACATTGAACAAATCAATTCGCTCTTTTCTTCCACGTGTAAAGCTCCAAAATCTGCATCTCTGGGATACTTCACCTTTTTCTTATCCCGAAATCTCAGCCTACTGCGATTAATTAAAGAGGCCAAAAATAAGGAAATCGTATTAGGCATTTTTTATCGAAAAATTTTATTAAGAAACAATGCTCAGGATGACTCCAAATGGGCAAATCCGAAGGTTCAGGCCAAAATAAAAATGCTGAATTTCTTGAGGAAAAAACCAAAAATACCGAAAACTTCAATATTTTTGCAACAAAGGGTTGATATGCAATAAAAAACAATTGAAATGAGTCTGCTTGATATTTGCTGTTAGCTATGGCTGGGCAAAATTTTACAATCGGAGAAAAAGTTGAAATTCTTAATAACTCAACTTTTTCTGCGGTTGTTAAATTTTGCCCAGCCCTGGCCAACAGCAAATGTCAAGCAAACGCATTTCAGTTGATTTTTATTACACATCAACCCTTTTGTTGCAAAAATATTGAAGTTTTCGATATTTTTGGTTTTTTCTTCAAGAAATTCAGCATTTTTATTTTTCTTCTTCTTTTCTTAAAAAAATGCCTAATACGATTTCATTATTTGGTGAAGTATGACACAAATGCAGTTTTTGGAACTCTATATGTACAAAAAAAGAGCGAATTGATTTGCTCAATATTGACTGAAATATTTGAGTGGTTCCAGTTAAAATGAGACACACTGTCTGGATCAAATTTGGCACACATATTTAATTTTTTTTGCATCAAATGCATTTGCGAACATAATAATCAGCACCTACAAAGTGTCCGTTGAATATGTGTTACAGCAGTCTGTAAATTCACATCTTTTTTCTGTATATTATAAAATAAAAAAGTCAGCAAATATCACGGCAGCTCTACGCTTTCGTAGCTTGGCGTTTCTTCAGGAACAAATTGAAATAAACCATTAACTGCATCCTCAAACTATTAAATTTTCTTTTGATCACTAGATAGAGATATTAAGTAAACGTAGGAATGTTTGTTTCTAGGAAAACCGCAAAGAAAACTTTACAGTACTTACTTATTTAATTTATTATATTCTCTTCTTTTATGAAATTAAATAAAATCACTATAGGTAGGTACATAGATTGTAAAACGTTTTTATTGCGTAATTTATTAAGTCATTTACTTAAGCTGTTTCCATAACTACATATTTTTTAAGTCGATGCAAGAATTTTCGAAATTTATCCACTCCTTCATAAAATTTACAGTAGATATAGAAACTTGAAGTGTTAGAGGTCTTCCAAGGAAGTTCATGTTCATGTTTTTCAGTATATAAGTTAAAAAATCTTTGCATAGGATTTAGGATTGGCTTTTACATCGAATTTCATACCTTTAAAATCATATGCATCACAAAAAGCGCAAGTGCCTTAATGAAATGCAATTTAAGTTTTATGCTATTTTGAATTCCTACTAAAATTAGCTCTCAAATGGTTATACCTACAGGAGATTTTGTATGGTTTTTTTAGTATTTATTTCTTTTTTACTGATTTATCACAAGAGGGGGGTTTCCATTTGAAATTTTAAAGTTGTGGCTGGCTGAGGTTAGGGGATGCCTTGCCAAAATTCCACAAAGCACAGGTGTCAATCCCCCTCCATATAAAATTCGGCACGTGTCCGAGCAAATTTTTACATTTCTTCTCGTTTGCGAGATATTCCGAGTGGAAAATTTTCCTAGAAACGCCCTGTAGTATGCTAAGCAAGTATGTATAATTAATCAGAATTTAAATATTTAATTAATAAATAAGTAATAAATTATCATATTTATTTTAGGTGGGTACCTAATCAATAATAATTAACGGACATTTTTTGTGATTTATCACGAACCGCGATGGTTGGTAAAATTGCATAATAATATCAGGATGGGTTATTTTCTGATTTATTTCCCCCCAGTTTTAAACGGAGGAAACGCGCCATTTTGAAGGATGTTAATTTTTCTCCGACAATCATGCGCATTCTTTATCTGCAACACGAGCACGAGTCGGATCGTAGTCGGCTTCGTACAAACGCCGCAAACGTCAGAAATTTTTCCTGTGAACTCTTCTCTTATCTCCCCTCCGCGGCCTCCCTATACCTCAGTCAACGTCAACTGATAAAAGTACCACCAAACTATATCGTTCTTCATAATCCTTACAAAATTGAACAACAAATCCTCGAACAAATCGTTTCTAACATAACTAGTGCAAAAATTGTGTCCGCAAATAAATTTCGGAGTATACGTGTGGTGCGGTCTAGAAAAACTCTAATGCAAGTCTGATTATGAATTTTTTTCAAAAATTATTTCTCGATCTTGTTTCAATAGTGTCGTCGAGAAAAAGGAAGAGGCTGAAGTGAACTAAAAAATTTTAAATTGTACACACACGTGGCCGTTATTTTTGGCGCCCATAGTCTTCCACTTATTTATTTCATTATTTATAACGTATTTTTATGGATTCAACCGTTAGGCCTGCTGGAAAATCAACAAATATGTTTCTTATTCCCGAATACCAGTTGTACTGAACATTATTTTCGCCGTAGTTTCGTCTAAATTTAACTTTGGTATTTTGTAAAAATGAACGGCAAGGCCAAAAATCAAAATGGTTACAACGCCAGATACACGGCCGTCGAAACTGCAACTTTGGAGCCAGAACACGTCGAAATCCCGAAGAAAAAAGCAGGTAATTATTATTACTTTTATCTCAAATGTCGGCGTGTTAATGGAGAGCACGTGCTTTTCGTGCACGTAGCCTACGCTAGGTTATTTCTGGCGGGAATTACAAAAACTTTGTTCACTCGGCAGGTAGCTGACACTGAGCAATTTTTTCGCTTCGTATTGAACAAATAATAACAATCGTCGCGACAATAAGTGGATCCTTGACATTATTTTATGGATAATATCGAGCGATTCAAATTAAACTCATCATCATCAGGATCGGGATAATTGTTTCCCTTTGACATGTGTTAGTACGTCGCTAATTGATATTCAGGCTCAATAACGACAAGACTTTCAGTTCCAAAGCAGACCGAGTTTATTTTTGATCGCTTGATAATTAATTATTGTTAAATCAGTTTCATCTCTATTTAGATTTGGCACACGCTAAATCCATGTGAATGTTGTTTATCACCTTAGAAGAACCTGTCACATTGTGTGATGAAATCGTACCTGGACAAAAAAAAAACAACATCAACAGATTAGGTGCAATAGAAGCGAGATCCAATTTCATCACCACTCACTTGAGCAATTAAAACAATGATGGCGGTTTGTTTCATTTGTTATCTTAAATTATTCTTTTAACATTATTGGAAATCGTAAAAAAGAATATTACTTATCTCCAGAGTTGAATAGTTACTTCGTTTGTGTTATGTTTCAAATATAAATAATTGGTCTTGGATGAGTCAGTTCAAACATCGTTAAAAAGAAGCGTTATTTAGCGCTGTATAATGGGATTGTGATGTAAATTTGTTATTTAACAGGTACAAAATTACTTTTGGGTCCGAAAGTTCCAAAGAATTTAACTACAAAACTTTCCCTTTCTCACTTTATGGACTTCTTTTTATGTCCTTTTCATTCACTTTTTCTTCATCATTTTCATCAGTTTAACAAGGCATTGGAGATTGAATGTTTAGAGATTTCTTGGAAACCGAGTCTTACGAATTATTGATGTCGTTTTTTTAATCTCCCAGTATATTATGTAGCTAATGCAAAAAGTAAACACGAATGTAGGCGAAAGTTACCCACTCAAAAATTAAAACTTATTGTTTGGAATGAATAAAGCGAGAAATAAAGTGCTACAAGATGCTTAAACTTGCATTAATAAAGGATAGAAATGCAAGTTTTTTCTTGCATAAGATAGGGACAAAACTAAGCAAAAGCTCGATTACCGTTTATTATGGCCGAAGGTCCTAAAATAATTCCTGAGGGAGCAAATTAAATGAAATTTCATAGATAGGCTAAACGATACATGAGAAATCTACAGGTTACTCTCCATTCATCGAGCCATTCATTTTCTATTGAAGTGACAGAACGTCAAAATTTGAATTCTAGGTTGGTATGAGAAAATTTTGCAAGGAATTTTACTAACAGGTGAGTTGGTAGAAGCGATTTCAATGCGTTACATCAGAAAACACGAGAAAACATGACAAATGTCAAAATTTTGCAATTGCTCTGAAATATCCCAAAATGGCCTTTGTGTGCGTGCAGTTTTGAGTAAAGTGCAAAGAAAAATATTCACGAAAAAACCTCAGGTACGTTTATCTGTGACACTGCTGCTAACAATAAAAACAAACCCTAGAAGATTTGGGTTATTTAATGTTTTTGCCTCGGTTTTTGCTTTCTCGCTAAATTTCGATCAAATTGTCAAAAGTACAAGCCCTTACAAATTAGGGTTGTACAGTTCCAGAAAATTTTTTATTCTGTTATAGAAAATGAACGGACTTTACCCATCAAATTTTATTTTAAAAAACCAGGAGAGTCCGAATCATGGGGGGCTGGGTGTAAACATGCCCTTATTTATTATGCTTTATTTATAAGCTCAAAAGTGATAGAATGCACCTTTTTCGAGAAAAGCGAAATTTTGTTTAATAGTGCTGCGCTAATAATTCTTCAGGGGCGCACTCAGAAAATAAAAGTGGCACTAATTAATGACCACAACCTTAGATTTTTAGAATGTTAAAAAACGTTTTCGCACAATCGTATGTTATAACTCTCTTACCGACGTAGTTAACATAAGGTGTAAGTTCAACTTACCAAGCGCGGTTTGGTTTCCCAGGCAACGAAAAATAACAGTGCTGTTATGAATTCATAACAGCACGCATATATTTGACACAGGCATGGTAAGTAAAACAATTGAACTGGCAAAGGTAGCGAGAGCATGTGGAAAATTCGGCGATCTGTCAAACAGGATTTGTTTAATGGCTGACGAAAAATGTTCAATAAGTTAATTTCAATTGTGCGAAAAATCATATACGATACACGGTTGTTAAGTACATCTAACATAATCTCGGAAATTGCAAAAACTCGTCTTCGACTCGTTTTTGCAAACCTTTCCTCGATTCTGTTATACTGTACTTACCAACCTAATATCGTAATATACTATAAAATTGAAAAGAAGTCCTGAACAATTATTAACGCAGCTGTATTAAATAAAATTTTGTTTTTCTCGAAAACGGCGGTACGTACTATCACTTTTGAACAAGAGCACCTTTTCTCGATTTTTAACCTCCCCAACTCCAACAAAATTTTAAAAAAATGGGAGGTTACTGCAATCACTAAAATTCTCGAATTCGAGATAGCACCAGATCTTCACGTTTTGAGGTCTCAGGAACCCAAAAAAGCGGTTTTCAAAATGTGTCTGTGTGTGTGTACGTACGTATGTACGTACGTACGTACGTACGTTTGTAAACACGCCACAGCCAAAACTACTAAACCGATTTGTCTGAAATTTGGTGCGTAGGCATCTCATAACCCAACTTAGATCTGAAAAGCTTTTGGAGCCAATCGTGCAACTAGAAATGCCATTTTGGCACATCAACTTTTAAATTTTAAATGCAAACCCCCATTTTTCACGTCACGATAGGAAAGGCCTTCAAATTCTGCTTCTAAAAATGCATTCATTCTTAGTGCCCTTTTGACCAAAAATTTAAAAAAAAAAGATTTTTATCGGACTTTTAAATCGCGGTACAGCCCAAGCCCCTGAACCGATTTTTCTGAAATTTTGCACATGGGCATTGTATTGCACGTCGAAGAGCCGAACAAATTTTGGATTCAATCGGCCCACGGAAAGTGCCGTTTTGGCACACCAATTTCCAACTTTAAAATTATTCACTCATTTAACCATCCAAAACAAGTTTTTGAAAGATTTATTGTCACAATCAGAAAGGTCTTCAAATTCTGGTTTTAAATAAGACAAAATTCGTTCGCATTTAGTGCTCTTTGGGTCAAAAAATCGAAATTTTGTAGTACCACTAAAAATACACTATAGCCCAGATTAGTGAATCGATTTGGCTGAAATTTGCTACATGGAGATTGGGTGACCCGTTGAAGACCTGAAAGGCTTTTGGAAGCAATTGGTCCACGGGAAGTGCCATTTAAGCATATCAACTTTAAATTTTAAAGCAAGGCCTCCTTTTTTATGTCGCCATTAGAAAGACGATCAAATTCTGGTTCTAAAAATATATTCACAGTTTCTACCATTTCAGTGGAAAATAGAGAATAATTTCTTTCTCATTGAAAGGGAGCGGGCTGACAGTGGATGACAAATTCTGTTGAATTGACTACTATCTACACAGAATACAAAGATCCACGCGATGGGGAGGTTCCAGCCGCTTCTCTGCTGCATTTTTTTCTACGCAAAACAGTCTGAGGGGTTGATTTTAACTTGGCGCAAACGGACGAAGCAGTACAATTGCTATGACGATTGCCGCTGTTGCTATGGTAACGACCAATCAAAACCAACGACGCAACTCAACTTGAAATTTAGGCCTGAGAAATCATATTCTGTAACCTAAGTTGATTACTCGGTTGATTAGAAACTTAAAAATATAATGGCATGTTTACACCAGCCCTCCCCCATTCGGACGCCCCTGCTTTTTGAAAATAAAATTTGATGTCACCAGTAGATTTCTCTAAACATGAGAAAATTTTAGACTATCTACCAAATTTCTTTTTTCCTTTGCTTCATAGTTTTGAAGATATCTAATTAGAGAAAATTTAACCCTTGGAGAACCTACAATCAGAGGAGACTAATTTAATGCAAAAAAATCTCAAAGAAATTTAGCCAATTAGAGAAAATTTAAACCTTGGAGAACCTACAATCAGAGGAGACTAATTTAATGCAAAAAAATCTCAACGAGCCCTATGGGCTTAAACTATTAAGTAATCGATCATACTGCACCTAGGATATGTGTTTCAAATTTTTTATAGTTTGTATAATTCGGCACGTGTACGTCTTACTAGTATATTAAGTGCAATTTTTGGAAAATGTTCATGAAGAATTAAGTTGTGCTGCACCACCATTATCATTTTCCACAATAAACGTCCTGCGGTTCTTCGAAACTTAATTAAGAGCGATAAGGAATCTGTAACAGTAATAAGCAAACTATGAATGCGTTAACGATTGTAAATTTGACAAAACTGATAATTCCTTACCACCTAATTCAATTATCGATAATTTGCACTAGTAGAAAATTATCGCCTAATTCGTCCTATAATTCGATGGTAGTTGAACTGATTTCAAAATCTGGTTTCATCAATTTTCAAATCTGACAGGAGAATTAATTCGTACTATAATAAAAATACTGTAAAAAATGCGGACTCTAAAGCTCCTATGTCCCTTTGCAGCGCCACGTTATATAATTTCGAGACGGTATTTTCAATTTTCCATTGATTGTTGTTAGTGTTGAAAGAAGACGCTGATTGAGGTTTCCAAGTTAATCACTTTTTTCATAGATCGCCAAAGTCTCTGCTACGTTTTACTTTTGGGAAATATGTTTATTTCAGTTTGTTTTATTGAAAGCATTCAGATAAGATATCCTTATTGATATTTTGATTGTGGTTTCTTATACCTTATTCCATACCTTAGAGAATAATGTTCGTTTTCGGAAAACTGGAAGTTCTGATACCTACTGTACCTTTGCTCAAAAATGGTCAGTTGAGGCTTTTGTACTGATATAAACAAATTAATTAATGGAAAACGGATATAAACTGACATGAAACGGAAATATATCTACAGCACGAGTGAAACAAACTACATAAATCTTCCTTTATGTAATTTGTTGTAATTGCATCTTTTATCTTCCTATTGTTTATTTTATGATGGTCAGACTAATTTTCTATTTACTTTAAAAAGCGTATGCATGGAGGACCCTGGAGCTTACCTTGCCCTGCAATAATAGCTCTGTTTGGGTGTTTTGTCACAGTTTAGAATAATAATTGTTGTAGCTATGTATTTAAATAAATGCCATTTAAATGCGGCTTAATTTCTCCCAAAATTGGAGTAAGTAAAACCGCTTACGTAAAAATCGAGGTGAAAGAGTACCTACCTGTAATGAAAGAAACATTCTGAGTACTTTCCTTTCTAAGCCATTATTAAAAGTTGTAGAGTGAATGTAAAAAAGTGAGGGGTGAGTCGCAGGGGAAAATTTTGTACACTAGATTTCCACAGATTTCCCCAAGATTTCCTCAGATTTCCCCACAATTTCCTGAGATTTTCCCAGATTTCCCAAGATTTCCTCAGATTTCCCCAAGATTTCTTCTGATTTTCCGGATTTTTTTTTTCAAGATTACCCCAGATTTCCTAAGATTTCGCCGAGATTACCTCAGATTTCCCCGAGATTTCCTCACATTTCTCCAGATTTCCTCGGATTTCCCGGATTTTTTTTTCGCAAGATTTACCTACCCAGATTTCCTAACCAGATTTCCCCGAAACTTCCTCAGATTTCCCCAGATTTTCTCGGATTTCCCCAAGATTTTCAAGCACCTGTACATCGGATTTCCCCTGCGGCTCACCCCTCATAAAAAAAGGTCGAAAAAAGGCTCAAAGCAACTATGTCTTAAAATTCCTATAAAAGAGATACCACCACTTTGTCTCCCGTGCGCTCGCTTGATCTTTAGATAAAATATTTGGACACTGCCATATTTTTTATCCACGGGTGTTGCAGAATGGACTCATTATACATTGGGTAAGAGTTTTTTTTGCTTTAAAACCCGCCTTTGAAAAAAAACACTTTAAAACTCGCCTACGGCTCGTACCATAAACGTCATCCTCGGTAGCAATAAAATTCATTACACACTCGTTGAATAATATTATACCATCACACTAGAATTATTATTGTAGCACTTTTGATGCCAGTCCTACCAAGGTTAGCTAATTTGTCAATTAATTTGTCCAAAATAAGTTGCTGCTTCATTGTATCACAAACATATTGCATAGGGATTTACGGGGGGAATTCTATTTAATTTTTTTCCTGCTTCCCTAATTAATTTAATGAAATTTTAGGCTATCAGGTTTTAGATACCCGTGGAAAAATACTGAGCCAACAGTTCCCCGGGGTTAGTTCATAAACGAGGGTAAAACGGGCCGTTATTTGAATTTCCCGCGAATATGTTGCTATGAAACACAAAACTACGGCAAATCAGAGCACGGTAACACGTTAGATTTAAGTGTCGATCGTGCTCGTTCGTCTTCGCGGGAAATTTAAACAACGGGCCGTTTCGTATTCATTTATGAACTAACCCCGCTGAATATTTTTTCACTGGTAGAGGCTATCGAAATGTAAAGTCTGATAACCTAAAATTTCCATTAAATTAATTAGGAAAGCAAGAAAAAAATTAAATCGAATTCCCCACGTAAATCCCGATGGACACCTCGCCGAATAAGCATAATGTATAATTTTTTTCGATTTTCGTTTATTAATTATGCATTAATAGCGAGATTAATAGCCTATTTTAACGATCAATTGCTTATTACTTCGACGTTTGACATTTTTTATCACTTTGTCTTCACCCTGTGGGTAGAAATGGGGATGCAATAATAATAATTATTTATTATTTTTATGTTCGGTTCTTCGTAAACCTCTTTAATTTGTTTAAAAATAATAAACTAGGTAATATTAAATCAAGCCATGAAAATCCCAAATTACTCATTATCACGTTTCATCTTTGAAACCTTATCAAAGTGATTCCGCTCTTCCATCATAAAATTCAGAAAAAGCCTCGACAATTGTTATGTACTTTGCACTTATCTCTAACTATAACCTTTGAAAAAAAATTACTAACAAGTCAAACATTAACTACAGTTGTAAAGAATCATCATGCTTTTATCGCATGGTTTGGGATCATTGATCAATTTTATAGGTAGGTAGGAAGGACTAGATACCTGAAAAGATTTTAGCGGATTTTCTCCATAATTCTTTCTAAAATTGCATATTGCATGATGAAATCAAATAACGAAATCTGTTTATCAGTAAAAAGCTCGGTAAAAAGTGAATTTATTCGCCTTTGGGCCGGTTGTTCAGCCCATGGTTAGCTTAATAGCGGATTAATTGCCATGGGTACTCATTGTTGTATGAATTGTATCCATGGAAATTATACCATGGAATATCCAGGCACTGTATTAGCAAAATTATCTCAAAAATTATATATCGGCGTTTATCGGGCTTTATTTTGTCAGTCATGATAATTCATACTCAGAAGATAATGATGATTTTTACTTAACAGTAAGATCTGCGCCAATTTCCCATTATTCTACATTGCAATGTTTGCAATAAACAATTTAATAAATTAACGTTAAAACGATTCTCCGAAAAAGCCTACTCTTCAATAAAGTCAAAGTCTAAATCGTTGTCTACCGAGAATAAACAATTACTTAGCAAATAACTGTTACTAGTGTGTGTAATTTTCGGCTTGCTGAGTCATTCCAGCAATATTGTGCAAGTTGTATAGCACTAATTAAAAGTACAATTCAAATAAAAAATCTACACGTGATAAACGGACGACTTTAAAGTAAAAAAATTTTTGATTCGCGTCATGTCGCGTGATTATTTCCCGTATCTTAACAGATAATTTACATTATATAAAGATAATTATTCATGTAGTACACGAACAAAAATTAGCGGGAATCGCTTACAAGGACTTTCAAATCAATCATGAAATTTGCGCAGGTTTCTTACGTGACATAACGTCAACGTCATAGCGTTTTTAAATCCGACATAAGTTTATCTCTAAACCCGTTTTCAACAACTTCGGGTATTGACCCAATTATGGTTATTTGTGCTGAAATGGAGGGCAACGTTTATTTTTGAGGAAAGTCCGTAAAATGAAATGCCGATGCTGTTGCTAATTTGGCATCTCCTCCAAGAAACGTGATCAGCTGGCAAACGCATGAAAGGTCTACGTGCGGCATAGACGTCATATTCAATAAATAATGTTGGTCTTTTATTTTCTTAAAGAGCAACAAATCAAGTGATTCAAAAAAATAATCAGTTAGCGTAGGAACTGAAAGTCACGTCGTTGATTCCGTCAGAATACTATAGGGTTTACAGGAATATTAGGTAACACATGTCGAAAAAAAAAGAAACATACTTTCAGACGTGAGTTTGAATGGGTCTTTCCAAAAATTTTTAAAAATTATAAAATAACAAACTTCGTCAAGACCTCGTCGGTAAATAAAATGTTTCAAAATTTCGTAGTTTTTTAATTAAAAAATCTTGAAAATTCGAAGTCGGCATAGATGACGTCATATATGCTGACAAATGGCCGACAAACTTCTCAGTGTTATTGGCTGAACCTCTGTCGGCACGTGGTTAGTGGGCGGAGTTTTCCGAATGTACTGTTCTAATTGGCTGAATTTGATTTAAACTTCTGGCGCACAAATTACAGTCACAAGCTGTTTTTATTTTTTTAAATAATGTAGAAGCATCAATTGCGTTGCAAACTAATCGAACAAATATCATAGAAATTGCTTCAACTTTGCAAGTTTTAACAAAACAAACGGTATTTTTTTTTTAATTGGAAAGGCCCATTGCAAAGCCCGTGGAAACCTTTCCTTGTTTCACTGTCTTGTCGTTCGATCTGAATAACATCTTTTCACTTACTTGTTGTTATTTTTACTGATTATGTACCTATCATAATTTATCACCAAATATGCATGTTAATGAAGTTCCAAGGAAGATTTTTTGTAAAAACGCTAAAATCTGTAAATTTTCCCCCTTATACAGGATGTTCCTAAATTCATCGTCGTAACCCCGGAAAGTTATTCGTCATCATTATAAAAAGAAAAGTTCATATAGACATATAGGTCCGGAAATGCTTCATGGGGGAGCAACAAATGTGTGCCCTCCCCCCTCAAGAACGCGCGTGCTTCTGATTTTATTAAACATCTGAAAAAAATTCAAAAGAAAGTCCTTTATAGCACTAACCATTGCTCCAAATGTCAAAATTCTATCGATTTGATTTTTCGAGCAATTGCTTTTTGAGTACCTATTCGAAGGGGCGTAGCTCATGAGGCCTTTACGGACGTATATCCATAGAATCTTTTATTCCTAGTTCCGCGTTAACTTAAGAATCCTTTTTCAGTTCTAATTTTCTTTATCTTTATTTTATGCGCGTGGTACAATGTAAGCAACAAAATTTGAGATCAATCGAGTATGAAATTTTAATGGCACGGTGAGACTTTACTGATACTCACCATAGTTACGTCTCATTAATTTTGTTATGTGAGTAAAGTAAAGTCTCGACGTGCCATTGCAATTTCACGGCTCTCTTGATCTCAAGCTTTGTTGCTCAAATGGTAGCTATTATTATTTTATGTTATTATGTATTTTTTTGCCACATAATAGAGTTTTAGATAAACTAAAATGGCAAACTTCTAATGAAAAAGAAGGCTTCAATAGTTTCAGTAGCTAACTGTAGCAAGACTACAGTGGATGAAGGTGTTATGTAACAATTACGTTGTTTCAAGATATTTAGCTATGAAGTTATTTTTTTATTTTAAGTTCAATAACTGTTCTGTTTTATTTTCAAAGAAGAAGAAATTTAGCACATATAAATAAGCAATTCTGCTTTCTTTGGTAGTCTAATTAATAATTTTGTAAGTAAGAGAAAACTGAATTTTCCGACACATAAACACCTTCATCCATTGCAAATTTATTAAGTTTTAACTTCTACGCTCAAGGCGGAGCAGTATATAAAATCGATCAAAAATTCGAAATTGAACTGACATCAAATCTTTACGTTTCGGGGTCCCAGGAACCCAAAAAACCTATTTTTGAAAAATGTGTGTCTGTGTGTGTGTCTGTCCGTGTGTCTGTGGACACGCTACAGCCGAAACTACTGAACTGATTTTGATGAAACTTGGCACACATATTCAGTGGGAGATTTGTAGGTGCTGATTAGAATCTGGGCTACACCGGCTCACGGAAAATGCCTTTTTGGCACATCAACTTTAAAAATTTAAATGCAAACCCCCATTTTTCGCATTACCATATGAATGCTCTTCAAATTCTGCTTCTAAAAATGTATTCACACTTGGGCCCTTTTGACCAAATAATGGTGCCGTGAAAAAAAAACTATGCATAAATGTATATTTTTATTACCGGATTTGATAACTGATTTTTTTTCAAGCCGAAAACCTTAGTGCCATTTTTTCGAAAAATGTCATTTTAGTGGCAATTTATTTTATTGTCTGTGCGGGAGAGGAGCTGATTAGATTTTGAAGCCGATCAGTCAACCCGAAGTGCCCTTTTGGCATAGCAACTTTCTTATTTTAAATATTTAAAAATTTAATAAATGCTGCTGTTATTAATCCAATGCAGTGCGGCGTAGAAGTTCCTGCCGTCTCCGAGACCGCCTTTTTTTTTTGTTGCTTAATGTAAGAAAGTGACTAGTGAGCAACTTTATAAGAAGAATTCCATTTTACTAAAGGCCAATACAACTCAGGCTTCTAACAGCTAAAGAACAGTTTTATTTCATTTTTTTTTTCAAATGAATTATTTTATTGATTAAAAAATTACAGAATTGAAAACATCCAATAGCTGCTTAAATTATCTGCTTTTCTATTTTATTGAAACGCTTACTCGGTTTTTAGACAAATTTCGTTTCGGGGTTTCTTGCTTGGAATCTCATCAACATTTGGTTTTATTATCATAATTTTTAATAAAACAAAGCTTTTAAGGAAGCGGCTGTAACCTTCTCTTTTGTCGTATTGGTACTAGGTGAGCGTAAGAAAAATGGACGCTTTACGTTTAAAATTTCAAAATTGCAGAAAGACCAATTTATTATTACTAAAATCTAAGCCGCACACTGCCGGGCCAAGACCAACGCTCAAACATCCGAACATTCACATTCAAACAATCTTAATTTAATTTTTCAAGGATTACTTTTTCGTGATTTTAGACTTCAAAATTTAAAGATGTGGCCTTATCTCTATATAGTCGCCTGTATTCATGGTATTTTCTTTATTTTGAAGCACTAATACCGTGCACAAGACTTAATGTCAAAAGGCTATGTAACATGTAAACACATTAGGTATATATTTAGAAAAACAAAAAGTATGGAAGGTGCTAAGAAGGGCCGTTACTGTTACATAGCGCCTTCTTCCATTCAGAGGTTGGATGTTTTGCTACATATGGCCTTCTGCCACTAAGTAAATCGGTCAAAATGGCCGGAAATATTTAAGGTTCTTTGCGCATCATTTAGAACAGGGTACGAGATGGTCATTTATCGAAGAAACTCACTTTTTATAAAAATGTTACATAACACTGTAGTCTTCTTAGTACCTATAGTGGTGTACCTAAAGAAGCTTTCAAGAAAAATAGAAAATAGTTAACTATCATGTCTCAAAGCTTTTGCGGTCGTCTGCCGTTTAACCTTTTACCAGCATGCTTCGGCTCCTGTCTCACGAAAAACTTCCAGAAGGTCCCATTGTTTACACTAGAATGTTGTAAGCGAGATAAGCCATTGATTAAAATTAAATCTGGATTTTGATAAAAGATGAATTCAAATCCGAAAACAAATCGAGTGAGTATTTCTACACAAATGATTAATCAAAGATCTAATAAAGGACTGCTTGCTTGATAACGATCCTGAAACCTCAACTATATAAAAAATCAATCTAACTATGATGCAATAAAGGGTGGTACTTGAGAACGTCAATATTTCATGCCGGTCATAAGTGCTACATGCATTATAAGAATGCTTGACAAATGTTATTGATTTTGAGGCGGATTATACTAGTAAATTTTTATTTAGGGATTAGAGGCTTGATTACGCCAATTAATTGTCCGTCTCTCTCTGATTTAAACTTCTCGAAAATAACTTTTGGTCTGTGATTTTGTTTCAGGATGGTTCGGTACGAGGCACTTTGTCACCTTCATGCTGTTCCTTGGAATGGCAAACGCCTACGTGATGAGGACAAACATGTCCGTAGCTATAGTAGCAATGGTCAATCACACAGCCGTGGAGCATATGGGAGGATCAGACCACGATGAGCCCGTAGACGTGGAATGTGGTTTAGTGAATCCCAACGAGGTAGGGGTTGATTTGATATATCATTGATCAGCAAAATTTATGCTTAAAGGGGGACTTAAGCAAAAAAACAACTTTGCCTAAATAAAAAGTGTAGAAAATTCTAAGAACAATGGTTATGACAATTTTTTTTATCGCAAATGGTTTTTGAGCTACAGCCGCTTGAACTGTAGATTGTAAACTTGATGACGTCATCTGGTCAATGTAACGCGCTCCTCCCATATAAACAATGCAGTTTCGCCGTTCATTCCGCTTGGTTTATTTATCCCTCCGTGGCCCTTTCCTTCGTTTTAATAGTAAATTCGGCCTCAAAAAATCTGCCTGTGCTTAGTTCGATGAATCACTTTTGTTTGTGGTAATTTCGAGTTGCTTTAATCGAGCGTTTTTCACGGGTGTTGTACTGCTGCCATAATACTCACCAAAACGGGAGGGAATTTCCTTCACATTTCATATTTTTCCGAATCGAGAATACAACAGCTTGCAATAAACAATCATGTTCGCAGTCATTTTCACCCCTTAGGGCGGGTTGTATAAAATAACGTGTGAGCAAAAACTTTTTTGATCTCTAGTAGCCCTTGCGTGATTGACGTAAAGCGTAGACTGCTGAAATTATCATTCAAAGCAAAATCTGACTGTGATGTTTCCATGTAATTACCACAGTCTACGCCCTACGTCTCTCAAGTCAAGGGCTACTAGATCTTAAAAGTTTTTGACCACTCGTTATTTATTCCTAGACTTAACGCTAAGCCCGATACCATAGAAACAATTGTTGTCAATAATTTGTTGTTGTAGAATTTTTGAAGAATTAACTTTTAAGACAAGATTAAATGTTTTAATAGAACCCGCCCTCAGAGTGCTTTCTTGGCAACAAAAACATTCCGAATCATTCGCTGTTTTACAACAATTGTTATAAAGACACCAGTATCTATTGTTGCCTCTATTCTCAAATTTAGCAGCATCTAGGGGCTGTTTCCTCTTCTCAGCTTCCAACTTCTCCATTTTCTTAGTGAAAAAAGGAGGCTCATGCTGTTCGAATTTAAACCACATTTAAACTGCACGTAAAGACCAAGCGCGCGGCTGGGCGTCCGTGCTTCTATGCCCCTATGACGTCACACCGTTGTAGGAATAAACATAAAATTTGCTGTATCTCGGTTATTATTGGTAGTAGCACATTATTTTTTTCGCCATAATTCTTAGAAAAAAATTCTCTACAACTTTTATTTTCACTTAAGTCCCCCTTTAAGAAGGCCGTGGAAGCTTAGGGACACGTCGTCTCGCAGCTTTCACGGCCTCGACGATAAATTTTCTCGATCGAACGGTACTTCGAATAATTTTGAAAAATGTTTGTGCAGACACAATCTTCGTCCGGCGAAAACGACGGAGAGTTCATTTGGAAGACTGATCTGCAAGGTTACATTTTAAGTTCGTTCTTTTACGGTTACGTCATCACGCAAATCCCTTTCGGCATCCTGGCCAAGCGTTACGGCAACATTTACTTCTTGGGGGTGGGAATGCTGATCAACTCCGTGTTCGGACTGTTGGTGCCCATTGCTGCGAATATGGGAGTCTGGCCTCTTGTAGTAGTGAGATTCATTCAGGGCCTCGGTGAGGTGAGTAGCAGATTGTTACAAGTACAAAGTGAGACGACGCATTTTTGTTGGTAAAAAAAAAAACCTTTTCCCGCGTGTGCAACGGAACAAAAATGATGTTTGCCCTCACTTTCGTACCTTGTACAGGTTTTCAACTGTACCTTTCTGGTCAGGGCCCTATTGTCCCATGCACACACGCTCTTCTGGCAAAATGGATCCCTCCTAACGAGAGAAGTCGAATGGGTGCTTTCGTTTATGCAGGTATATTTTTCTGCAATACAAAGTGACGAGTGATTTCGCCTATTTTTTCGGCGGTATGTGGTTTGAGTCTGAGATAAATTAGAATTAGTAAGCACTCTAACCGGAGTTTTTTGTGTGTGAGTATGAGGTAAAATTTGGCGTGCCAATACGGGGCTTATAGGTACTTCGAGCGGTTCTAATCGGCCTTTGAAATTTTGGGAATTCAAACGCGTTTTAAAGATTATTACTTCCTAAATAAAAAATTTAAAATGTAAACTTTTTCTAATTATACAGGGTGTTTCAGAATTATGGGGACAACAGCTAATCACAGCTTCCTTACGCGAAAATAACACGAAAAGTAAGAATAACTTTTTCTCGTAAAATGGATTGTGTGGAAGCTATGCCGCCCCCAAAAGGACACCCCAAAAATCAGTTTTTTCGAATTTCCTCAAAAATTATAACCTTCAGTAACATCAGAGGCGTGCGTCCTTGGGGGGGGGGGGGGCTTACACAGTGTTATCACAAAATTTGGATTTTTCTACGCAAAGGGTACTAAATGCGAATAAATTTTGTCTCATTTAAAATCAGAATTTAAAGACCTTTCTGATGGGGATGATAAATTTTTCAAAAACTTGTTTTAGATGGGTAAATGAGAGAATAATTTTAAATTTGGAAATTGGTGTGCAGAAACGGCACTTTCCGTGAGGCGATTGAATCCAAAATTTGTTCAGGTCTTCGACGTGTAATACAATCCCCATGTGCAAAATTTCAGTCAAATCGGTTCAGGGGCTTGGGCCATACCGCGATTTAGAAGTCCGATGAAAATCTCGATTTTTTTAATTTTTGGTCAAAAAGGCACTGACAGTGAAAAATGGGGGCTTACATTTAAAATTTAAAAGTTAATGTGCCAAAATGGCATTTCTGGTTGCAAGATTGCTTTTCAGAGCCAAGTTGCACACGTACCAAATTTAAGCCAAATCGGCCTAGTAGTTTAGGCTGTGGCGTGTTTACGAACGAATGTACGTACATACATACACATTTTAAAAACCACTTTTTTGGGTTCCTGAGACTTCAAAACGTATACAGGGTTAGTACAAAGTCCCGGGACGGTCGATTTTCTCCGTTATTTCTGAAGGTTTTTTTTGTGAAGTTTGGTACCAACTAAGGCTCGGAATTTATTTCGACTAATCGACTAGTCGATAACCGCGGTTATTGAAAAATTATTAATCGACTAACCGATTAGTCGAATATTCGACTAGTCGACTAGTCGAAATGGTCGACTATTCGACTAGTCGACTAGTCGAAATGTTCGATTAGTCGACTAGTCGAAATGTTCGAATATCCGACTAGTCGAAATGTCCGAATATTCGACTAATCGACTAATCGCATTTATTCGACTAGCCGAATATTTGATTAGTCTGCACGGTAATTTTAAGGGGTTCCTTAAAGATAAGTGACGTTTAATTCCGTAGATAGGTACGTTTGTTGACACAATGGTTTTAAAGGACTTTAAGGATCACTTAAGGAACCCCTTAAAATTACGGTGCAATCGGCCATAAATCATTGGATTATTATTTGTCACTATGGGCACATGGGACTTGTCAACTTAAACACTCTCTCCCCATGGACGAAGACAACCGACCGGTCACGATTAGGCGACAATTTGTTTAGTCGATTAATCGAGAAATTGATCGGTTGGCTATTCGATTAATCGACTAATTGATCGGTCGACTAATCGATTAACCAACTAGTCGACTAACAGGCTAATCGACTAGTCGACTAATCGACTAGTCGACTATTCGACTATTCGACTAGTCGATTAATCGAATAGTCGATTAATTCTTGATAGTCGATTAATCGGTTTATTCGACTATCGGATATTTTACTAGTCGACTAGTCGACTAACGGTTTTGGCAAAAATTCCGAGCCTTAGTACCAACCCACAATTAGATACAAGAAATTCAAAAATTCTTTTTTAAAATTTTGTCCACTTCCGGTTCAACCGGAAATAAACCCGATTTTGTTTTTTTAGATGGAAACCTACATTTTTCTCAACGGATTCGGAATTACGAATTTTTGTAAGTTAAAAACATGTATCATACTTGACCGGAACTGCAGTCACGGCCACCCTAGATTTTCAAAAACATCGAAGAAATCGGTGAATAATCAAAATTTTTGAAAAATGATAAAATATGTCTGCTTTACTTTTTTGATACAAATTCATCTGCGCAATTATTTTGTTTAAAAACTCTTTTTTGTTTTTTAAAATTTCTTCAATGTTGTAATTATCAATATTGCAAAAAGAATTTAGGTAAATGTAACTAGGCAGTTGAATTTGTATTAAGAAAATAAAGATAGGTAACGTATTTTTTTATTTTTCCAAAATCTTGATGTTTCACCGTTTTTTGGACATTTTTGAAAATCAAGGATGGCCGTGACTTACTTATGGTCAAGTATGATACATGTTTTCAACTTTAAAAAATTCACAGATTTCGAATCCGTCGAGAAAAATGGGGGTTTCCATTTAAAAAATGCAGCAGTGAAGCGGCTGGAACCTCCCCATCGCGTGGATCTTTGACTTGTGTTTCTAGCCGAATTAGCACAGAAATTGTATAAGACTGGTTTCAACGACGGTTTTAGAACTTTGGGGGTCCTGCCAAAAAAGGACTTACTTATACCTACTTTTCTCTGATGAATATTTCAATTTGTGTGTTCTAAAAAAGTTCTAAAACCATTATGGAAACCAGTCATACATTTTCTTTGCTAATTCGACTAGAAACCCAAGTCAAAGATCCACGCGATGGGGAGGTTCCAGCCGCTTCACTGCTGCATTTTTTTTTTAGTGTTATTATAAAATTTCGATTTTTTGAACCAAAAAGCGCTAAATGCGAATTAATTTTGTCCTATTTAAAACCAGAATTTGAAGACCATTCTGATGGTGACCATAAATCTTTCAAAAACTTGTTTTTAATGGTTAATTGAGGGAATAATTTTAAATTTGGAAATTGGTGTGCCAAAACGGCACTTTCCGTGAGCCGATTGAATTCAAAATTTGTTCAGCTCTTCCACGTGCAATACAATCCCCATGCGCAAAATTTCAGCCAAATTGGTTCAGGGGCTTGGGCTGTACCGCGATTTTAAAGTCCGATAAAAATAATTTTTTTTTTATTTTTTGGTCAAAAGGGCACTAAGAATGAATACATTTTTAAAAGCATAATTTGAAGGTCTTTCTTATGGTGACGTGAAAAATAGGGGCTTGCATTTAAAATTTAAAAGTTGATGTGCCAAAATGGCATTTCCGGTTACACGATTGTCTCCAGAAGCTTTTCAGATCTAAGTTAGGTTACGAGATGCTTATGTTCCAAATTTCAGCCAAATCGGTCTAGTGGTTTTGGCTGTGGCGTGATTACAAACGAACGTACGTACGTACGAACGTACGTACGAACGTACGTACGTACATACACACAGACACATTTTAAAAACCCCTTTTTTGGGTTCCTGAGACCTCAAAACGTGAAGATCTGGTGTTATCTCGAATTCGAAAATTTTAGTGATTGCAGTAACCTCCCTTTTTTTAAGTGGTGAAGTGGAGTGGGGAGGTTAAAAAAACGATTTTTAGGGTTAAACCGGAAGTGCAAAACAAATTTTAAAAACTTTTTTAAATTCCTTGTATCTAATTGTGGGTTGGCACCAAATTTCAAAAAAAAAACTTCAGAAATAACGGATAAAATCGACCGTCCCGGGACTTTGTACTAACCCTGTTTTATCTCGAATTCGAAAATTTTAGTGATTGTAGTAACCTCCTTTTTTTTTAAATGGTGAAGTGGAGTGGGGAGGTTAAAAATGAAAATTGCAAAAAAAATCTTTTAAAATTTCTTTGCAACAAATTTATGAAGGCCAGTTAACTGTAAGACCGTGCATTCTAGCTATATTTAGCAAGAGTATGTTTTAGTGTATTCTGGAACACCGATGAAATTAGCAATGTTGCTTAACAAAAAAAGCGCCCACAGAAAAATATAATGCAAAAAATGTGTAAGGCCCCACCAAGAACGCACGTTTCTGATGTTACCGAAAACCTGAAAAAAATTCAGAGTAAGACCTTTATGTCGCCAAGTTATGCTCCAAATTTCAAACTAATATTAGTTATAATTTTTGAGGAAATTCGAAAAAACGAATTTTTAGGGTACCCTTTTGGGGGGGCATAGCTCCCACATAATCCATGTTAGGACAAAAACTTATTCTTACTTTTTGTCTTATTTTCACGTAAGAAACCTGTGATTAACCGTTGTCCCTATAATTCTGAAACACCCTGTATTATCCAGAATTTTTATTGTTAAAAATTTGGTCCACTTTGTTTAAAAGTGGTATACTTAAATACAAAACCTTTAAAACTTTTGGTCTTGCGAAATAATCGAAGTAGAATTATCTTTGTGATCATTCTCCCAACCGAATTTATAGCGGATTTATTTTCGTACATTTTCGAGTCATAAACTAGCCTACATGAAAGGCACAATAATAGCATTACTTTCATTTTACAGAGGAAATCTAAAATTAAAATTGAACTTTTTCTCAAAAAATTGTAAATAAACTAACCGGCACTTACCTACTCCAAGCAAAACACCGTTGCTTGCAACAAAAATATACTGACGCGTTACAAAATCCGCGAATCTTTTCTTAGTACTTCATTTAATGTCAGTTAACAGTACCAATACCAATCCGCTTATTGATATTTCGTTGAGATTTTAGCTAAAATAATTATTGAAAATTAAAAAGCACGGAGAAATATTTATATGCCGTTCACTTTAATTTTTTAAGCACCAGAAATTCCTGAATCGTATCTTTTTCAGGGCTATTGTCAAAATGAGGGAAGAAAAAGTTTCAATATGGCAGTTTCAGTTGTCCACTATTTTATTTCTATTAAAGAACATTAATTTTCCAGTAATTTTTAAAAAATCCAGTTAAGATAGATTCACCTTTGGTCTTGCCAAACAACTTAACCTAAACTTTAAATCAATCAAAAGATGATGAATTGATGATGATAGGAATATTTTGTAATAACTAGTGGCACTTAAAATAAAAATGAACTAAGTCTTTGTGTTTCACGAAGGTTACCATACTTCGGTATTCAATTTTTCCGCAATATTTCCAATTAATTATTTGGAAAATGTCTTCCTATTGTGAATCGGGCTCTTATAAAATGAAGAAACAAAAAACCATCTCGAAGTGGCTTATAAAGCAACTTTACATTTTGGCCCTGGAAAGTTGTGAAAACAAAATTTCAATTTCCTGTAGCCGAAGCGAAAACTTTAAGAAAAACAGTCATATTCACAGGAGCAGTGTGAGTCAGGCTTTTTAGTTGTATTGTGGTGTTAACGACCTTCCATGTACCTACGTCTACGTCACAATTATTCCTGTCTATCAAAAAACAGAAACAATGTTACTAATTTTGACTCACACTGATCTTGAAGGATATATACAGGGTGTTCCAATGAGCCACCCCAAATATGAAAATTGGCTCGGACAGATCGATTTTTATTTGGAGGGAGACACTTAAATCCATACTTGGGCGAAATTTCAAAACTCACCCCCTAACGTTACGTTACGTTCAAAAGTTACAGCCTAAACTTGAAGGATTTCTAGGCCCAGAACCAGCTCATGTCTTTAATTGTAACTTTTGAACGAGTGGGTGGATTTCAAAAATTCTTGCATCAGTCTACAGAGAATTTCAAACCCTTTCAAATGATGTATCACAAATGGCCTTAATGTATTTAAAATTTCACCATAGAGGGCGCTAGAGTTGAACAAATGTCAAAAATTGCTACACCGTTAGATTGGCAATGAAATTAGCTTTCAAATGATGTATTACAAGTTGCCATTTCAAATTTTGAAGTGGGGGTTAGGGGGTGAGTTTTGAAATTTTGCCAAGTATGAATTTAAGTGTCCCCCTCCAAATAAAAATCGACCTGTCCGAGCGAATTTTCATGTTTTATTTGGTTTCATTGGAATACCCTGTAATGTTAATATTATGTATTTAAGTAGGGGTATACGAACTATTATATTTAAGCTTTTCTTCCCAATTTTGCACCCATAACGATATCATTATCGCTATAGTATTGCCAAGATTCAAGAATGAACTGCAAGATTAATAGTCAATAAACGCCGTTCAAATGATACGAAAAGAAACCGGTCGATTTTGTTAACAACTCAATTTCCTGTTTTCATTAACATAAATCAGTGAGAAATCACGCAGTTATTTACACAACTTATTATAAACTTAAATCGAATCGACATTGATGGTTTCGATATAATTTCTCTAGAAGATGTTTTCGTAAATATTGATATAATTAAAATTTTAATTAATCAGGGGCGACTAACCTTTACCACAAACAATTTATTATGCTGTCAATTAAATGATCGATCTTTCTCTATTGTTCTTTTTAAATATCCAAAAAATTTTATCAAAATTCTAATACCTACAAATCAGAGGAAAATCAAAGCTATTTATCTACTACATACATTTATCAAGTGAACGTACACGTGCCGTATATCAAGAGTTAAAAACTTCTAATTTTTTTAATGAATTCTTCAACTACCCGCCCGTCGTCGGTATATCTTTTTTCTATTGAATTTGTGTGAAAGAAAGATAAAGAAGATCGGTTTTATGCACTCGCATTTCATCCTCTTACGTCACGGGAATAAAAAAGATGTACCGAATCAGAGCGTCATTTGAGAACGTTATAAGTTGATCGCGGGGCTTAACTTTACTTTAGCTGAAACCTTGTATGTACTGAAACTGCACATATTCCAGTTCAGATTTCAGAATGATGAGCTGAGTACCCTTACTCGCAAAAAAATCGGGACACTCAATTTATTCTATGCCCATTTTTTGAATTTGGGGCTGAAATGGGTGAGTTTTGGGGCTGAATTTTTTTTCGGTTGCCCCAATTCTTTTGCGAGTAAGTGTACAACGGTACCCGTTTTTTCTTGCGGAAACGCACCGTTGTCAAATTACAGGTTTCCGCTAAAGTCCGTACGGACGGGGTTAACTTTACTTTAACGGAAACCTTGTTAGCACTAAAACTTCACATATTCCCGTTCGGTTGTAATGACGAGCTGATTCAACGGCACATCATTTTTCTTGCGCAAGCGCACTGTTTCCCCTAATATTATAAGTTCTTATATACCTACTTTAGCGAAAAATATGCAGTATCTGGGAACGAAATGAACGTGCGATCCTCTTCCCGACCCTATGACACAGATCAATGAGTAGTATTTCGCGTCGCTCAGTTTAATATCGATATTAATTTAGGTATTTTAGCTGACAAGGATGGCTTTCCATTTGGTTTCACTAAAAGTATCCATTTTTATATGGAGCGACTGAATGACTATAAAGTATAGATGATTGTCTTCACATTGACTTTTTTTTAAACTAGCGATATTAGGCTAAGCGATAAGTAGGTAATAAATACTACTTACTGACCTGTGTTTTAGGGTCGGGAAGAGGATTTGAGGCTCGATATAAAAATGGATACGTTTAGTGAAACCATATCAGCTAAAATACCTAAATAAAATTTTTACAATATCGATATTAAGCTGAGCGATACGAAACACTACTCATTGATCTGTGTCATAGGGTCGGGAAGAGGATCTTCACCTATTTTCGTGTCGTTTCGTTCTCAGATATACTGCATGGTTTTCGCTAAAGTACTTACATAAGAACTTCATAAAATGAGGGGAATCTTGGCCACAGCGCGTTTGCGCAAGAAAAATCACGTGCCGTTGAAATCTCAACCAGAATATGTAAAGTTTTAACGTGTACGTGGTTTCCGTGGTTTAGCGGAATCCTGTAACTGTTGTACTC
Organism: Pycnomerus fuliginosus; assembly: GCA_963924575.1. Taxonomy (NCBI): domain Eukaryota; kingdom Metazoa; phylum Arthropoda; class Insecta; order Coleoptera; family Zopheridae; genus Pycnomerus; species Pycnomerus fuliginosus. The sequence continues at coordinate 32,515,214 of OZ004618.1, read as the reverse complement.
AGCTCATCATTCTGAAAGTAAAGTTGCCCCGATCGCGGAATAAAACCTAACCGATTCAAACTTCCATCTGACAAATTGTTTTAAGTGTGGAAGATTACTAAGTCATATCCTGGATTCGTTTCCCAGAAATCGCGTTCCAGATTCCTTCAACAAGATCCACCAAAAATGTTGGAATTTTGCTTCAGGAATCTGCAGTTATGAGCTTTTGAGCGACTTCTGGGACGCCCGGAAATTATTAACTAAATTTGTTCGTGTCGGTATGAAAAAGTTTTGAGAATGTAGAATAAGCGAAAATGATGCCTCCACGTCTCGACTACGACTGACGCTTAATTCTGTTAATAGGAGCACAATTTGGAACGGTAATTTCGATGCCCTTGAGTGGTCTTCTGTCGGTTTCTTCCGGTGGCTGGCCCTCAATTTTCTACGTTTTTGGAGCAGTTGGCGCCGTATGGTGCGTTGCTTTTCTAATTTGGGTCTACGAAGACCCCACTTCCAACCCTAAAATGAGCATCGACGAGAAGAAGTACATTCAGAAAGCGCTGGGGAAAAAAGACGACGCACCTGTAAAAACTTTATTTTTTTAGTTCTTTCACAAACGATATAATATTTTCAGAGCCCTCCCATTCCTTGGAAATCAATAGCAAAGTCATTACCGTTTTGGGCCATTCTTTTGGCACACATGGGGCATAATTACGGTTATGAAACCCTGATGACGGAGTTACCAACGTACATGAAGCAAGTTTTACATTTCAGTATTAAAGATGTAAGTCGATCGAAATACGGGGTGTTCGGGAATATCGTCGTCATGTTTTGGGGGTTGATTCTACACCTAAAAATAGGAAAAAAAGTTCATTTGAACAAATGTCCGAAAGTGCCTCCAGGGGGCGGTACAGACTTTAGGTACGTGTCTCTCAAAAACAGGTTTTTATTAATTATTTGTACGGTTGGAGTTAGAATAACAAGTTGTAGTCGTTAGTGTCAAACTAACGACATTTGTGAAGCAAGCCAACTTGTTTTTTGCATTTGTAAGTTTGTCACCATAGGCATGACATGCTTTAATCGCGTTTTTCTTGAAAACGGTTGATCTTATGACTTAGTATCACGAGTACCTTTTTATGTAGAATCGTCTGGAGAATTGTTATCTGAAGTCAAAAATTCAAGAAAGTCAGAGAAAAAAAATTTGTGAGAATTTTTTTCCTAAGCCCCCCGTTTCGCACGCCTATGGTCGTCAATCACCTGTCTTGTTCCTACCGGATAATTTGTCACCCCAAAATTACCTCAAAACCCAAATTTCGTCATTCTAGCCCAACCGTTTCAAAAATAATTAATAAATACCTGTTTTTGACACCTTCTAAGCCCTGTAGCGCCCCCAGGAGGCCTCTTCCGGCATCCTTTCACATAAACTTTTTTTCATATGTTTAGTTCTGGAGTCACCCCCCAAAATATGGCGACGTTATTCCCGGACACCCAGTATGTTTCGAGTTTAACCCTATTTTTTTCAGAATGGTTTCCTGTCCGCTTTGCCTTACCTGGCCATGTGGCTGTTCTCGATTTTCATTAGTCACGTCGCAGATTTCCTGCTGACTAAGCCCATCTTCACCATTACGATTGTCAGGAAATTAATCAACGGAATCGGTGAGTTTAAAAATAAAAAAAAAATTGGCCCCCATTCGCATAAGTTTTTTTCCTGCAACCACTCCAAACTTTTTTGGAAATTTTCCAGAATTTATGCAAGCCGATGACGAACGAGTTCCACTGATCCTTAACTAGCGAGGGATCAAAAATAAACTCTGTGGGCTTTGGAACTGAAAGTCAAATTGATTCTGTCATAATATCATTGTTTTATAAAGCTATTCACGCGTGTCAAGGACAGGTGATTCTGTCATAATCATTGTTTTATAAAATCCGTTCATATTCTATAGCAGAAGTAACCCTAATTTTTGTAAGGGAATGTAATTTTGACAATTTGTTCGAAATTTAGCGAGAAAGCAAAAACATTACATAACCCAAATCTTCTAGGGTTTATTTTTATTGTTAGCAGCAGTGTCACAGATAAACGTACCTGAGGCTTTTTCGTGATTATTTCCATTATCTGTCAAATGTACATAAACAACCAATCAAATGCAAAGTCTCAACCAATGAACGAGGTTTATCTCGGATAAATTTTATTGTCCTCTGAGGTCGTCATGGCGACGGGACGACACTGATTAAATTTTGGCGTCTCTCTTGGCTGTCAAAGCGAAAAGAAGTTATGTCACATTTCGGTTTTTGCAAAAAAGCAATATTTTTACATCTTTAGCTTAAAATTTATAAATTACTCGAAATTATGGTCGCTTTTGCATATACCTTACATCCATTGTGAAAATTGTAAGTTATTCCGTCAACAATAACATCCCTAATGTAAAACTGAAAAAAACGAACGGGATTCTGGAAATAATCTTGGCAAATATAACGCGACCATTGATTTTTTATCGGCAAAATTTTCCAAAGTCAGGCTCTAAACTTCCGTTTTAGATCATTTTGCTCGTTGAATTTGGACATTTATATTCGGATATTAAAGCCCTCGAGCTAAAGCTCTCGGGCTCTAATCAGAATATAAATGATCAATTCAACTCTCAAAAATCATCAAACGGAAGTTTATCGTCACTTTGGAAAATTTATCCTATAAAAAATCAAGGTCTTTGTTGTATTAATGTTGAATATTTAATTTCTTTGCAATTTACTCAAAACTGCACGCACACGCACACAAAGGCCATTTTCGGCCAATTCAGAGCAATTGCAAAATTTTGACATCTGTCATGTTTTCTGACGTATCGCATTGAAATCGTTCCTACTAAAGGTGCGTTCGGCTTGGAAGCTCCGTTCACTCCTCGTCCGTCTCTTTTTGATCTGATGATTTTATATTTGACTATTGCATTCTTCCCTTTTGGCTTTACACATTTTTGATACTGTCGTCATGATAACATGAAGTCCATTGACCCTAACTAGCGTTATGGGGCAGAAGGGGCACCTGTTACCATGACGACAGTGTCAAAAAAAATGTGTAAAGCCGGAAGAATGCGACAGTGAAATATGAAATCATCAGATCAAAAAGAGACCGACGACCAGTGTACTTAGCTTCCAAGCTGAACGCACCTTAACTCACCTGTTAGTAAAATTCTTTGCAAAATTTCCTCATACCAACCTAAAATTGAAATTTTGACGTTCTGTCACTTCAATAGAAAATGAATGGAGAGTAAAACCAATAGCCTTTTTTTCGCGAGTTAGCCCGGTTGACCGTAAATTCATAACTGTGATTGGTGCATTTATCCATTTTGCAGATTGTTGCCTAGCGACAATGTCATATAGCGCTAGGAAATGTAGTAAATGCACCAATCACAGTTATGAATTTGCGGTCAATCGGACGAAATCGCGAAAAAAAGGCTATTGTAAAACTATTGACACGTGTCAAATACATGATGACTGTCAGTTCCAAAGCCCGCTGAGGATGGGTTTATTTTAGATCGCTTGATTAGTCACGTTTTAAAAGTACCAATAGTAAGTGCCAAATTTTTTTAAGGTCAATACGGACCTGCCATAGCTCTGGTGGCTGCTTCTTTCACCGGTTGCGACCGATGGTTGACCGTGGCCATTCTTACCATAGGCGTGGGCCTTAACGGTGGAATTTATTCTGGTTTCAAGGTCAACCACTTGGATATTTCACCCCAATTCGCCGGGATTCTTATGTCTTTCACCAACTGCTTGGCAAATCTCGCTGGTTTACTAGCCCCAATCTATGCAGGAAATATTATTTTGGGAACGGTAATAAATTCTCTCAGTATTTATATTTTTAACTTTTTTTTGCTTTATTATTTAGCCCAGTCAGGCAAAATGGCGTATAGTATTCATAACTGCTGCGGCGGTATATGCGGCATGTTGTACGTTTTACGTCATTTTCGGGTCCGGAGAACGGCAGCCGTGGGATACTCAAGAAGAAGAAGAACCCAAAAAGAAAGAACCAAATGATGGGCCCGAGGTTGTGACCACTCAAGCGTGAAAGAAAAACTTTGTTAATAATTGTGATTATCTTGCTGGTAGGATAGTGTAGACTTAATTCTGCTGCAGCTATTAATTATTACTGCTGATAGGCTGTAGATTGTTACACACATTTGTTTTTGTAATATACATATTTATAATAAAAAAAAGAGACGAATACTCCCAGTGACATATTAAACACCTGTTCTGAGTGCCTTAGTCAAATTGATTACGGGTCTCCAATCAATCAAGATATTTTTTTAAGATGAAAAGTTGTTGATGTTTGATCGGATATATTAAATTTGAAAATTCTTTTTTAAAAGTGTGTTTCATTTAAGGGTGTCTGGCTTTTTCTTTCCTTGTTAGTTTTAGGTTTGTTCCAACACAGACGGAAACCATAAGGAACGGTTATTTCAAGTCCGCCACTGATGTGTCAACTTGTTTTCACTATTATTAGGTAAATTGTAGAGCATCCAAATGAGCTATTTTAATGAGAATAATGGTAAAAGCCTTTAAAGGATATCCAACGATGACACTTCTACCTTCGCTTGCGGAGCAGTTACTAAAATCGAATCGCCAAAAAGATCAAATCTTGACGTTTTAAGGCTCTACTACTGGACCGATCTGGCTGAAATTTGGTGTATGCAGCTTGTAAGTATGATTCAAGAAAGAACTGATTCGATTTTGGGCCAAATCGGCACATGAGAAGTCACCGTAGGAAACCTATTAAAAATTGCTTCTAAAAATATATTCGCCCGTGACCTTTTGGCAAAAAATCCAGGGTATATTTTTAACCTCACCACTGGCATCAGTAAAATTTTCGAATTTGATATAACACCATCTTCACGTTTAGGGGCCTCAGAAACCCAAAAAAGTGATTTTAAAAATGTGTCTGCGTGCTTGTAAACACGCCACAGCTTAAAGTTCTGGACCGATTTGGCTGAAATTTCGTACGCAGGCATCTCATAACTCAACTTAGATCTGAAAAGTTTTTGGAGCCAATCGTGCAACCAGAAATGCCATGTTGGCACATCAACTTTTAAATTTTATATGCAAACCCCCACTTTTCAAGTCGCCATAAGAAAGGCCTTTAAATTCTGCTTCCAAAGATGTATTCACTCTCAGTGTCATTTTGACCAAAAACTAAAGAAATCGAGATTTTTATCCGACTTTTAAATTGCGGTACAGCCCAAGCCCCTGAACCGATTTGGCTGAAATTTTGCGCATGGGGATTGTATTACACGTTGAAGAGCTGAAAAAGCAAGTTTTTGAAAGGTTTATTGTCACCATATCAAAAAGATCTTCAAAATTCATTCGTATTTAATATGTACCTACCCTTTGGAAATAGAGATTAGATAACCCGTTGAAGAGTTGAAACGCTTTTGGGAGCAGTTGGTACTTTACTATTATATTCGATAACTGACGTTTTACTGGGTTGAAAACCCTATTGCCATTTTTTCGAAAAACTTCATTTTAGGGGTAAAATACCCATTTTGCATTGCCGGATCGAAACCCTTTTTTAAATTAATTTCAGCAGAATTTCAGTAAAGGAGTGTGAGCGATTCACCAAAATAGCGCCAGAGCAAGCCACGGCAATGCAAAACCCAAAACCAGTAAGCACATGGCCGGGTGCACGTCACCATTCGGCATTGTTTAACAAATTAAATTGAAATGAAAGGAACGGACAGCTGGAAATCTATTTCTTTTTAATAGTTAAAAAAACAAAATCCACAAGTCATTCATTAATTTTATGGCAGCCTGTCAAAATTCGAGTGTTTGAATTTGATAAAGAACTGTAAAAAAACAAACAATATACTTATATGATACATAATAGTTATTTATGATATAAGTGTTAAAAGTGATATTTTATTTTGTGAGAAGGGAAGTTCGGGACACGACGCTCAGCGAAATGGCCTATCCCTTCGAACAAAATAAATTCATTTTTAATTTTATCTATGGGTGCGGTGAGTGTGCAATTTTGTGAATTAAAGAAATGTAGTTTGTATACAAACTACATTGGATTGCATAAAAAAATTTTAGTATTGGTAATTACACCGACATGTTTCGCCTTATTAGGACATCCTCGGGGTCAAAGAGTTTCTACAATTTCATATCTCCATATGAAACTCGAAATAGTTATACCTATTAACATCTTTTTAAAAAACAATTAAAAATTAAAGCATAATCGGCCTGATTCTGTAACTTATTGATAACCAGTCAATATTGAAATCAATTGTGAAAATTGATTGGAGGAGGAAAAGCCTTGTTTACGTCGTTTCCTTGGAGATATACATTTTTATATCAATATTTTTTACAAGTCAATTGAAATTCAAGCAAATTCCAGAGCCACTTTCTTAAAATGTTGATAAGTTGCTGTAAAATAATGATATCTCCAAGACAACAGCGTAAACAATAGTCACATTGGCCAATCCAGTTCTCTAAATTGATTTCAATGTTGACAAATATCAACAAATGACAGAATTAGCCATTTTTGTCAAGAGGGACATGTCCGCCTACGGCGTCAGCCTAAAATCTGCCTACTCGTCCATCAGGAAAGATCACTTTCCATACTCTTTACGTAAATAACATGGAAAGATCACTTTCCATACTCTTTACGTAAATAACTACAAATACTGTTGTCATAAAATGTTATTTTTAACAATTGTCAACAAACGTTAAAACAAGTGTTTTTAATAGCGTTCCTAATAAAATTAT